>OY741971.1:8845000-10045000 GCA_963555595.1 Tethea ocularis | reverse complement strand
CGTGGGGTTTGCTTACGTATTATACCATCAGCAGGCTCTGACGAAGGCTTACTTCAACAACGTGCAGTTCAACGAGCCCAAGAGGCTGGTCAAGATCTTCAATACTGACGATGTTGAGATTTTGAAAGCTACGCTGGGTAAGTGATGTTTGAGCTATATTGGGTAAATCCTAGATTTAACAAAGAAACAATTTATTATGGGACCAAATACAAACATAAAAAAAACATATAAAGCACTAGCTGTTCCCGGGATGTTGCCTATAACCTTCGGGGTTAATGTACCATGGATAGTACAAGCTCTGCTTAGTTTGAGATTAGAGAGTCGTGTGTGAAAATGTCCCAGAATATTATTATTAGCTTTGTGTCAAATATCTTCTTCTAAATATATAAAAGGCCAGCGTGACTGACTGTCTGAATGATCTATCAACGCATACCTCAAACCACTCGAAATTTGACTCGCAGATAGGCATTATGCTGTAAACATCCGCTTAGAAAGGATTGGCAGGTGAAACCGCGGGTCGGCAATCTAGTAATATAAAACGTGTTTAATTTCCGAACAAGTTGTGCGTACGTTCTGTTATAATATTAAATAAACAAATGTGACCTCTCAATAAACGAGACACTTTTCCTTATCACAGAATGTCTTATTTACATGATCCAAGTTCGAAAAAAAATCAGCCTTCGTTATTTATTTTTTATGTATTAAGTCGGCAAACAAGTATACGGCCTAACAGACAGACCGCAAAGTGATCCTATAAGGGTTCCGTTTTTACACGACTGGACCAAATAAGTGTAATGTTTTCATTCATTAATTACATTTATGATAATTTCTTTATTACAACATAACTTTTAAATATCAACAGATTAAATATGTATTGTTAGAATCATTCCGAGTAACAGAGGAATACCAACAAAAAAATCTAATTAGTCCGTCAGTTAGATTATCAAAAAATATTGGATACGTATTTTTTATTTTGATCCGAAAACAAAAAATAACGAAGATACAGTGCGATAAAATTTTCCGGTCTGCAAAAAGTGTACTAAAAAGTAGTTGTACAATGACGTCACAAGCCCCAATCCTGCACTTTGATGGGACTTATCTTTGTAATTTCTTATTGATTTGATAAAATAAAAAATACGTATCCAATATTTTTTGATAATCTAACTGACGGACTAATTAGATTTTTTTGTTGGTATTCCTCATTGGCTAATTAGTTAACATTTTGTAAAAGGCAGTCGTGATTTTTTATTGGAACGGAATTCCGCGTGACGCATTATCGTTTGCAGTTTGAGGGGGGAAAAATGTGTAAACATTAAAAACGAAACCAAAATCGGATGTAAGTGAGATGTCTCATTAACTGGTCGATGATTGACGCTATATATAACGCTACATTAGCGTCTGTCAATTATTAGTAGACCCTCTAGGAGTAGTACAAACTAATGTCAATAGATGGCGTTGTGCCTTTCCTAAAAGAGCTACGGTGTCTTTCTCACGATTATATTATCTCTTAATATTTTTCTAGAATTATTTATTTATATTAATATTCCAGCGGTAAGTGTGAAAGGTAAAATGAAAGCGTTCCCCTGTCTCCCGGCGCACCGGCGCTGGGGGTGGGAGTGCCTGGAGTGGGTCGACACTCTGCGGCTGTACCTCGGGCAGCGCGCGCGCGACCCGCCCGCTGACAATACCACCTGCATAGCCGTGCACTGGCGACCTCTCAAACCTGGTCAGTTGCTCTGGACGATAACATAACCCCTCAAAATGTTTGAAATATATTGGTCAAAGAATTTACAGACATGTGTGCGTACACAGTGCTCTGCTACTGGACGAATACTTACAACTACATACAAACTATTTCATAAGGATGTGACTACACACATTGAAACATATATTCCTCTCCATCTTCTCAGTTCAAGTGTATTCCGAACCGGTAGTAGAGTCTAAAAATAGTAACTGTTGACATTCATAAGTGCCTTATTAGGGCCTAAACTGAATAAATGAGTTTTTGATTTTGATTGATTTTGATCATTCAAAGGTTGCCTGGTAGAGATCACTTTTAGTGATAAGGCTGCCCATTATAACACTTTTGTTTTTCTTTTGGTTAAGTAATTTTTTTATATATATTTTTTAATTTTCTGTGGTGTGACAATAAAGCATTATCTATCTATCTATTGAAACAGTAATTTGGTGAGGCTCGCCATGTTATCGTATCTCTATGTATCTTGTTTTATACCAAAGACATTTTATTATTACCAAAATGTGTACCAAGTACCAACAACATAATATGTGCAATCACATGTTCTTACTACACACAAATTTTTATCAAAATCGGTCAAGCCGTTCTTGAGTTATAAGAGGACATACAGACAGAAAAACAAAAAAATCAGGCCTGTGTTTGACCACAGTCTCACCGTGGTCAGTGATGATGTGGCTGATGGTGGTAAGCACACAAAACCTGGAAAAGATCTTGGCTCTCAAGCGCAACTTTCGAAACACACCGGAAGGTGCTTGGCGATAGTTTTTCAACTTGAGGATAGTAATCTACCACCGTGCTATGGTTTCCTCACGATGTTTTCCTTTACCGAAAGCTCAAGCTCATTGTAGGATTCGTACCCGCGATCTTCGTCTCGGCATTTGACGTCATTACCACTGAGCTATCATCGCCTTTATTTTTGTATTTCACAGATGTAACACCAAACGATTGTTTCGACTGGAGCGATACTAAAACCCACTGGTACGGCGGCGGACAATCCATCAACTTAACCTGGCCATTAGACAATGGTACCATAGACTATACACCTTTCATAACGGGCGACATACAAAAATCGCAGTGGGGCAACGTCTTAACACGATACTTCATTAACTCTAAAGGTGCAGCTATAATTATCGATGAAGAAACCCCCTTACACGTCTCCGTAAATAAAGACTCTAAAGAAATATGTCTCAAAGCTAAATACGACGAATTCGCGTACCCAAACAAATTAACAGAATTCCCAGAAATGAGATACAACATTTGCATTTCAAAAGATATGAAATCTTTACATTCTTCAATACATAGTCATAGAAGAGCACCCCTATGGGATGGCCTAAAACCCGCTGATATGCAAACTTTAGAATCCTTAATGTCAGAACCAGTGTGGCAAATAGCTCCTAGATTCAAACACGAATTGCAAGCCGAAACAATTTCTAAATACACAGATGACGTTATTAATCTAGGTTTTTTAAAACAAGGTCATGTATTGATCAATGAGCATTGGCAAAACGAAATAGGCGATCTATCAGTCGATACGAGTCGATTTGAGACCCTAAATATAACTGTAGACAAACTTCACAGGAGAGGTTTTAAAGTAGCATTTACGATACAACCGTTTATAAGTACAGAAAGTAAGAATTTCGCTGAATGTGTCCAAAAAAGACTATTAATCAGCGAAAGGAATAGTGATAGACGTATACCAGCTCTCACTAGGTTTAAATCCTTAGCCAGTTCAGGTGTTCTAGATATAACAAATAATAGATCAGTACCTTGGATTTTTGATAAACTGCAAGCTGTTATAGATGAATATCACATAGATTCTTTCTATTTTGACTTGGGAACTGCTTACGACATGCCTCACTACTACCGCTGCGAAAAATTCTTGATCAACCCAGATCAGTACAAAACGGTGTTTACTAAAACTTTTGAGAAATCTCTAAACATCATTGGGGTTTCTTCAGCAGTGTCTTTACCTCGTCCCCCAATATTTGTGTCTTTGCCACCTTTCGAGTCCACTTGGGAAGCTATGAGACTCGTAATTCCAACCATGTTGACATATGGGGTTAACGGATTCCCTTTTATAATGCCTGGAGCTGTGGGTGGGGATATATTCTGGCCTGGAAGTGAACAATTCCTGCCAAGCTCAAGAGGATCTATGGATCCCACGAATGCGACTCAGGAGAACGGCATAGCTCTGCCAGAAAGAGAACTGTATATAAGATGGCTGCAAATGGCGACGTTTTTGCCGGTGATGAAGTTTACCCATCTGCCGAGCAAGTATAATGACGAGAGGGTATTGGAGATCGCGAAGAATTTGACACTCACCAGACAGAAATTGGTAAGTTCGATTTAGGTCAGCATAGAGAAAGAGGTTGACGTTTCTGTTAGTCTCAAAGTTAGTAGCAATTTGTTTATACCTTTTTAGACCTGGGGTTACTGACCTTTCTCCCCTCCACGATAAGCTCTGACGATCTTACTCACGCGCAGGAAAACGACATTCGGTTATTTGGTTACGAGATTCATTAAGGTGGAGTTGCGTTGGGCGTAGAAGTCGTCTGAGGGAAGGTATACCAGAGTACGTTCAACAGCGTATCTCTGAGAACTATAACACCATACTGCGATCGCCAACCCGCCTGCCAAGCGTGGCGATTATGGCATATCCCCCCTAATGATCCAGGAGATCCCTGGGGGAGGCCTTTGTCCAGCAGTGGACGTTTTTCGGCTGAAATGAAATGTATGAGTTGCTTTTCGTGCGAAAAACCGCAGAAAATATTTCAGTGTTGTTAAATGAATAAAAGAAAAGCACGATCGACTGACTGATTTATGCACGCACTGCTCAAACCACTGGACGGATTGGGCTGACATTTGGTATACAAATAGCGTGCTATGGTTTCTTCACGATATTTTCGTTTTGAAGAATTGTAGAATTCAAACTAGCGACTTTTGTCACGGCATTCGAGTCGCTGATCTATCATCGTCTCCATGTATTCCTGGGAAAAAGAGTCTCAATACCGACTGACGGACAACGAAATGATCCAACAAGAATTTTTTGGAACACTAAAAAAAGATTGAATTTCAGGTGACCCCTCTCCTGCTGAAATACAAGCGTGAGGCGCTGGAGGAGGGGCTGCCGCTGATCCGGCCGCTGTGGCTGGTGCCCGGCGCGGAACCCTCGGCGCTGCTCGTGCAGGACGAGTTCGCGCTCGGGGACCACCTCGTCGTCGCGCCGGTGCTCCACCCCGGACACACCACCAGGGAAGGTAACTTATATATATGTACCACCACCACCACATATCAGCTGAAAGACATCCACTGCCGGACAAAGGCCTCTCCTAAGGATCTCCACGATGGCCGGTCTTGCGCTGCCCGCATCCAGCGGTGTCCCGCGACCCTCACTAGATCGTAAGTCCACCTAGTGGGGTGCGTGTGGTGGCCCACGCTGCGTGTTCCGGTTGGTGGTCGCCACTAGAAAACCGTTATGTTCCAGCGGCCGTCGGTTCTACTTGCAATGTACCCATATAGCAGTAAATAATTGTTTTTGTTTATACAAGTTGTTACGGAAAGGTTATATACATATCAAGTGCACGGCTTCTTTGCATCATAATAAACTATATTGCAAAGGTTTTGAAATCTTATCTACATGTTAGGAAGATATGAGGAATGAAACCAAAAACCCAAACATTTCAACTTGAAATTTACACATCACTAGCAACCAAGTCAGCTGATCGGTGTAAGTAGGTAACTCACGATACATTCACCTGTGAAAACAAACCTCTTATGCTCTTACTCCTGGTATTTTTGGATAATGGGTTCCGGATATTTTATTTTGTTACTCACTTTTTCTCATTTTATTTTGCATGGAAACTTTGCATAGAGAATCTATACCTGATGTAATCATCACCCCTTTTGGATGAATATGACCTTTCCGTAACACGTTGTATATTCGTGCACACAAATGTTTATCCAAGATGCTGAATCGAACTCACGACCTAACGTAGTGATAGCTAATCCCTTAACCAAATACACTGACTGCGCAATATTTTTTTTTTTTCAGTATATCTCCCACCGGGTCTATGGTTGGACGGCATAGACAACTCTCTTCGCAAAGGAAACCGATGGATGCACGAATATAAGGTGCCTTTAGACAAAGTAGCGTTCTTCTCCAGGCTGCCAGATAATATGAGGGTGTAATTAAATGACGTAGATAACATATGTACTGCTTCCATGTACTTGTAGATTGGGTGACAGTACCCAGAGAGATGAAAATGAGCCATATGACAATGCAATATGGTTCTTCTTAATCTACATATATATACTTCTAGGACTAGGTATTTATTTTTTATTTTTAGCGATGATAGCTCTGTGGTAAGTGACGTCGAATGCCATAGCACGGTGGTAGGGTACTTTGTAGTACCCGCCTGGCTGGCTACCACCCTCAAGTTGAAAATCTGTCGCAAGCACTTTCCGGTGTGTTCCGACAGCTGCTCTTGAGAGCCAGTTCCCTTCCTAGGCTTTGTGTGCCACATCATCACTGACCACGGTATGATTGTGGTGAAACACAGGCCTAGACTTAGTAAAAAAAAAGAATTGGAATCGAACCCACGACCGGCGACGCGATAGGTGTCTTAACCAACTGCGCCGACTGGCCTATCATACTGAATCATTCATTAAACAGATTTAGTTTATTTATTGCAAACACATAAGGCTCATTTTCATATCTCTCTGGGTACTATCAATCACGCCAAGCTACAACGTACGGAGTGTAGTGACAGGTAGAAAGAGACACATTCTAACAGAGGTGAAAACACTTATCAATATGACCTAATATTGTGTAACTAGAGTTCCCATTATGCTAGGCATTGATGAAGTATTACCCTTGGAAATAGAGATGATAACTAAAAAAATCTAATTAGTCCGTCATTTAGATTACCAAAAAATATTGGACACATATTTTTTCTTTAGTTCCGAAAACAAACAATAAAGAAGATACAGTGCGTTAAAATTTCGAGTGACGTCACGTCTTAGTACACTTTTTACAGAGAGGTGACGTCACAAGCCCCCATTCCTGAACTTTAATGCTTTAATCTTAGTAATTTTGTATTGATTTGATAAAATAAAAAAGTATGTATCCAATATTTTTTGATAACCTAACTGACGGACTAAACAGAATTAATTATTTTTTACCCAGTCATCATCCCTAATATGTCAGTCGTTCAACCTGTCACTCTAAGTAGATGGCAATGCATTGCCGTTGAAATTGTGCCTTTATTACTAGCTCTATAAAGTGGAAGATGCATTGTAGTTTGACGTAGCATACTTGAAATTTCGCACATAATATAACGTCCAATACAGATATCTTCCATTTTATAGATACTTATAGAAATCGGATGAATGCCAGTAAGGGATAGATTTATGTAGTAATTTTGAGATTATTGATTCTTTTGCTTTGTAGTTAGTTGTATTTATTGTATTGTTGTTTAAAATCTAGTCTTATTGATTATTTGCATGAATGAACTGTACTTTGTATGTTTTAGTTCTCAAATATTCTTTGCATCTTTATTTTATTTTAAGTTGGGTCACCGAATAACAAATAACTATAACAAAGCTGCCTCCAGTAATCCGATCGCCCTCCCCCCCCCCTCCACGCCCTGAGCCGAGGTTTGTACCCATTCGAGGGTGCCCTCAGGCGTGGTTACCTAAATGTTGCCCGGCTGAGAGCCCTCTCCGCTGAGAGAACTTTAGTCCTTTCCAAAAAAACTACCGTACAATATGGTTACTCCCTACCAAAAACTGTGATTAAGTATTAAACTTATAAAACATGCATCTCTTTCTGTTGCATTACACTATCTTTTTCTGACACGGACCCCTCGAGCACGGAATAATAAATAGTACACAGAAGGCTAGATAAAAATTGTTCTTCACTACATAGTATAAAACCAAGTCGCTTCCCGTCTGTCTGTCCCTATGTATGCTTAGATCTTTAAAACTACGCAACGTATTTTGATGCGGTTTTTTTTAATAGATAGAGTGATTCAAGAGGAAGATTTATATGTATAATACATACATACTATAGTACAGAAAAGCCGAGGAATTCAAAGATTTGTAAACCCGTGCGAAGCTGGGGCGGGTCGCTAGTAGATATTAAAACTTAAAATTTTAATGATTTACAAATAGCTATGTATTATTAATATAGTTACAATTGCCAAAAATATATATGTAATAAATAGATTATTATTATATATTTAATAAATAAGTTAATAGATAAATAAGTGCAAATAAAATTGTGATTACTTGAACATTCCAAAGTTGTTAGCAAGTTTTAATTTATAAGTTACTGAGTTTATGAGCTCTATGGTTGGCCAGATTCTAAAGAGCTCTATGGTTCCACAGGATTGTCAATATCATGAGATACAACACTCCAAATATCCAATGGAAAGGAATTACTTTCAATGTCGATTCTTCCAAAAGATTGTCAATATCATGAGATACAACACTCCAATGATAAAGACACGTTCTTATTTTTAAGTATATATTATAAAATAAACATTCCCAGTGCCTTGTTGTTTAGTGCTTTAAAAACTATCGATTAAATCGATTAATATTTTATAAGTACCTACGTAACGTTGTGAAATAACAAAAGTATTTTTTGACTGTATATCTGTTTGTTGCATTTATTAAAAAAAAAAAATGAAACTGTTAATAAATGTTTTAAAATATTTTAGAGACTCTTTATTTTTTTCCTTTGTAAAGATTGGAAGACATTTTTTGAAGGAAAATTGTATAAGTAATTTAAACTTTCTGTTCGAATAAACTACATTCCTAAAAGTCGCATGCTTATAAATGCTGATAAATGACAGAGTTTCACTGGGTTTCAACTAGATGGCGCCATATCTATGAAAAATAGTTCCTTATTTGCGAGAATTGAATATTTAGTTTTTTTTTATTTTATATATCGTAACTAGCTGATGCCCGCGACTTCGTCCGCGTGGAATTTAGTGTTTATTGCAATGTATAATTTTCTGGGCCGTTCTTCACACACGGCTATCTGATCCCAAATTAAGCAGAGCTTATCGTAATTTAAAGGGTACTTAGTATAGCCTACATAAAAAGTATTCGGGGTAAACTTGGAGAAATAAAACAATAATATATATTTTTCAATCATTTATTTCTTACTTTAATGACTTTTACACATTCATCAAACACGCTGAATAGTGACGCGACCGTACACAGAATGGTTTAATGAGATACTTTTTTTTTCCCAATATTTTACATAATACATTAATGGTTATAAATACTTAAAGATCCACCATTACTTAAAATTATTAAACATTGTTTTGGAAAAATAATAGAAAAAAAACTTACCTTGTATTTCCCATCATTCCAAATCTCTCAGTCAGTTTTCATGTCAAAGATGGTCAATTTTCAATATTTTACCAGTAAAAGAACCCAGGTTCTTATGACACAACATCACTAGTATAGGCAAGGTATCGATAAGTGATTTGGAATAATTACACAAAATAGCCAACGATTAAGAAATAAATTCAATAATTAATATCAATATATAACCATTCATCAGTCCTGCCCATTTAGCGTGTTACGAATATTTCCAAAGTAAAAAGTGATAAGATTATGAATGTTTCAATGTTCCAGTATCACATTTTACAACGGAAATATACTTCCAATTTCAAATCTCGCCTAGCACATCGGTTGTTAGCACCACATAAGCTTAAACATTCGTATTACGCCTACCTACCAACATCGATTAAAATATTTTATCGATAAATCGGATATCGACATTTGCACTCCCTTCAATGCAATTCCATTGTTCGTCTTTCACTGAGAATATTTTGGCGGTTTTACTTCTTATTATTATTTTCTGGGTTTATTTTTTTATTCTTTGGCTGACTTTAGATATATCTGTAACATCTTTGTATCTGAAATATTCTTTGATTTACTTAGATTTTCACTGCTTACCCTCATATTTTTTTTTCTCAGTGAAAGATCTTTAAATAGCAATAATGGAAAACAATATTTTATTTATGGAATAATTGAGTGATTTTGCAGTCACCAATATAGTAAGTAGAAGACATTGAAATTTTATGGAATATGGTAATATATAAATTGGTAGGTAAGTATATTCTTATTTAGAACCTACATTCAATTTAAAACTATTATAAAATTTCAATAATCAGATGTAATAGTTTAGATTAATGACTGGTCCCCGGTCCTCCAACTGGGTACCGCCGGCGCACTAAAATGGCGGCTACAAATAGTAGGCGAGCTCGAGTCAGTATATGTGACGACATTCAGGAGCTATTTGTTATAGGTGGTTTCTTGTTAAATGGAGACCAATAGTTAATCTAATTGAAATTTACTTCTCGCGCAATATTAATTAATGGCCGTATGCTAGAAACAATTGTTCTTAGCTAGAACGGTAGCTTGATGCGCAACGGAGACCAATAATTAATTTAAGTATAACAGGTAATATGACTCTTACTGGTGACCTTTATAGGAGTATAGATATAATAAAACATTAAGATTAAATTTATTTTTTGTTAATTAATAAACTAAAACATCATATCGTTTGATAACACAGCCGGAAGAATACAACATTCAATAATTTCAATAATGATTTTATTTTTCAGAGCTATTGATGTTCACTAAGCTGATACAATTCTTAATTTAATAACATTTTTATTATAATTATAATATTCCTATTAATATGCATTAATTAGAGTTCTAGCTATAAAATACAATAGTTAAACTTTCGGGTATTCAGGCTTTGGGCCAACCGTGGATGCTGGCTGAAATTATACGAAGCCTATTTTGAAAATTACTCAAAACAATTAAGTTTTCGAAGCATAAGTATATTGTCTTCACCGATGCACTTTATAATATCATCTATAAGATAGAAAAACTCAGATGATCGATGGTAAGCTTCCTAAAGTCGATTAAATTTATTTGGTGATAACCCGTGCTTGGATCCACTTCGCATTTCGATTCGCTAGCATGATGCAAGTGAATGAGTTGGCTCGGTAAGCTTAGAAAGCTTTTTAGCATATGTTTATTAGTATAAAAGTAACATCGGTTCAGACGCCTTCCTCGAAGGTTTTCGTTTCGTCGCCCTGTTTAGTCCCATCCACATCTACCAATAGCAATATATCATCCATATAATGGGAAAACAAATTGTGCTCACATTACACACATACTATAAGTTATACATTTCAACTATTTAAAAATAAAACAGAATTACATCCGTACACTTTATAAGAAAATAAATTATTAGTAATCATAGAATACATTCAATTTAATGACATTTGTTAAACGTTTTTTTTTTTTAGTTTATTTTTATTATATTGTGCTGGTGCTTTCAGATAATGCGAATTGTATTTTTTTTTTGCTATTTTTATTTATAATTATAGAAGGATGTTGGCAAAGTAAGCGATGATCGAGTGGCATTAATCGGCTTATCACTATGAATGACTTAAAATTAATTGACTCAAAACTCTTTTTTGATTTGGCGAACAAATAAACAGATATAATTTGAGAAAAGCCTTGAATAGCTTACTCACTAGATAGTTAAATTTATCTCGATGACATATTAATTACCACACTCTCTCACACCATCCAAACAACGATTTAAATCGTAAAACAAATAGTCATCTAATGGAGTACTTTTTCTATAATTACATAAGGGTTTAGGTATTGATCGAGGTTATTTAGAAACGCTAAAACACAATAGGAACGAAGAATACAAATCTACAAAATTGTTAATATTATTTGGGTCGTATCGACTAGAAATTCCAAAATAGTAAAACAATAATACATCAAAAACAATGCCAAACATAGGTATATTGTATAAAAAAAAAATATTATGGAGATTCAATAAAATCTTTAGAGATAATATTTCTGAAATGAGTAAAATTTATATACGTTCAACACGTATTATAAGTATTTTACAGGTAATAATAGCAACAGGCAAGTTTCAACTTAAACAAAGGTAAATAGAATGATCATTTTGTAATAATACTTCTACTAAAACATTTATTTTATATTGGTTAAGCTCTCTATCGTTTTAGGCTCACTGTTAGTCTAGAACAACAGATACAACTTACATTAAATCCAACCAAACGCTACTAAGTTATTTAACTTTCATAGATGATTTGCTATAAACTAGAGAACATTCAGAAGTTGCAGGATTTTCTAATTATTCTCGCATATATTTCAAATATCTACAACAATTCGCAACGATTGATGGAATACTAAAGTTGCATGAAAACAAGCTAAAATTGGTTGTTTCTAAATAACTATGTTGATCGCTCATTAGTTTATGAATTTTGTCATATCTGTTATCCTAGATTCGTGTTATAACGTAGTAATGTAATGTCACTTCTAAAAAACATCAATACAACTAGCGCAAGCGGCACTAGCTCGCCGAGCGTCTCGTCGTCCTTAATAACGTCTTTTGAAGACAATTAGTTAAATATATTTTTATTTAAACTTTGATCATAAAAAAGTATATCAGGTCTTTTATCAATATTAAACGTCACGTTATCGCTGACGCTCGTGTCTCTTTATTACGTCCTTTCAAAGCGTTATATGCTAAATAAAATTAAGATCGTGGCCGTGCTCACTACAAATTCGTATAAGACACTATTTAAAATTTCACAATGCGATAGCAAAATAATTCATCAAAAATTTAGATTCACGCACAAGCGGTGTTTTGGCTAAACAAAATGGACTGGTTACGCTAAATATCGTGTATAAAAGCACTACAGTTTGTATAAGACCAATTTTTTTAAATATCATCAGAAATATATTTTAAATGGCATGTACTATTTTAATGAAGCTACGAGAAAACAGTTTTTTGTTTGTTTTAGAAAAAAATGGACGTCTCTGTTCTTAGGTCGAGAATTTGGTTATTGACTTTTGAACTGGATGCGGCTTAGGACTTGTCAATTTGGGATTAATCGGCCGTGGGACGACGTGGACTATACGTCGATAACAACACCAGCACTTTAGACATTTCGTATATCTTGATTATCATTATCGTTACGTCATTATTACCTACGATTTTATCAAACTCATTAGCAGTCTGTTAATTGCATTCAAATATCACAAAGTCTCTCAGTATCTATTTGCAAACTATCTCATACGAAATAGTGGCCTCAATTGTGGCAGGATTGCTTTCGAATGTTTCAATCAATATCACAGCCTATTTTTTTTCCTACATTTTACAAACGTTTCACTTTCTCCTCCATTTGAAAGCACCTGCCCTTTGGAGAGACTCACTTCTTCGATGAGAAGGATACAAATAGACCCGACACCTAGAATTCGAGCCTGTACGCCGCGCACGATGTCTCGTGGTCCTGCAGGTTGATAGTACAACGGGAGGCTGATGGCGACAGGTCAATCTTATATTTTTCTAATGCCTCCTCATTTTCTGTTACCCAGAAGCCAAGCACATCGGTGTCATATGTGGGGATTATGGTCACTTCTGTAAATAATTAGAAAAATAACGCTTTAGTTATGCAATTATTAACAGTAAGATTACCATAGTAAGTATTAATGTTTGTATGATTACAGGTATCATACTACTTTATCTAGTATGCCATTAGTGATATAGAAAAAAGTGAATGTGCTTACCCAAATCTTTATCTTCCCATGTCTTCTTGGCATCAAGAAGGGCATTGTAGATTTCCTTCGACGGCTCAGTACCAGAGAACACGTAGTATCGTGCACGTACTCGTTTGAAGAATTCCATTGCTGAATAATACGAATTGCCGTGATGAGGAACGTATGTCAGCTCCATATATACTGGAGATGGCGCCTTCTTTTTGCTTGGAGATTCCGAAGATCTCTTTGCTTCTCTACTCTTCTCTTGATTTATTTTATTTTTATTAAGAACAGTTGAACTAGGTGCCTGTTTTTTAGGCGTGCTTTTTCCGTCCTGAGGCGGCCCAATTGGGCTCGGTAATCCGAGTGGCTTACCCCATGATTCAATAGGGTCTTTAGAAGAGCTCGAGTGGGAGTCGCTTGAGTGCGTCTCACTTAATTGTTCAGTCTTGGCAAACTTTGACTCCTGTTTACTAGATGAAGAGCTAGTTTCAGTTACTTTTCTTGACTCTGATTTAAGATCCTTTAAAGTGATGGTACTTTCTTTTTTGGAAGAATGATGGGTTGAACTCGAGTGGCTTTCCTTATCGAGTTCATATTTAGCTGTGATGTTGGAAATCACTTCGGATCCACTGACTTTTTTGTGTTCCTCAATTGCCTTCTCAAAGTGCTCGTCAGCTTCCTTTAAGAATGTTGCATCAGACTTACTGTGCTTCGTTATTTCAGACCTTAGTTTCTCTTGCATCAAAAAATCTTCAGTCATTCTACTTACTGATTTATCTAATACATGAACTTCAGTCTTTGATTCGGAATGTGTAGACGATGTACACGAATCGTCTTCAGGTAGCTGTCCATAAATAGAAGTAGACATTGGATCTCTATGTAGTATTGATGAACCTAAATCATGTTTTTCAAACAACATTTCTTGGTTTGTATCTCGATGCTGAGGTAACTTGGTATCTAACTCAAAGCTTAGATTTGATCGAGGTGAATGTGCGATTTGTGACTTTGTGCTACTCGGACTACCTTGTCCATCATCGTCACTATAATACATGCCACTACTTTCTGTGCCCCATATATGAGTCGCAGCCCTTGAACCCCTAGAACTTATATCTGAAGGTGGAGAGGATATACCAGGATGATCTAAGTCGTCGCTTGCGGCCGATGAACTGCGCATATCACTAGTCTTTGAAGAAAGTTTGGAGAATGATTTTTCACTTTCTCCCGTATCAATAATTTCTTCGAACTCTTCTGTAAATTCAGATATAGTTGTTTTTGTTGATTTTGTCGTTTTAGTAACCCCATCACTACCTCTGCTTACTGTTGTTGTTTCAATTGTTATTTTTATCTTCTCTGGACTAATGACTTCCTTTGTTGTAACGACTGTTACTGTTTGAGTAATTTCGTTTTCTCCTTCTTTAATTACTTTTGTAAACGTTTCAGTATCAGTGGTTATATCCCCTACAGGAGAACGCTGTTTTTTAGGTTTTGCTTCAGACACTGTTTTTTTCTTTGGTTCTAATGGTAATTCATCAATAACTGGTTTTACTTCTTGAGCTACAGGTTGTTTTTCAATTTCTTCTAATTCTTCAGGTGACCAATCGTCAAGCCCAGTACCTATAGGAAGATAAGTTATTTGTGTGCGTACATCTTTTGTGGTTTCTATTGAGCCATCCAGCTTAGCATTTTCGGTAATTGTTTCTGTAACAGTCTTCACAGCTATTTCGTTTGTTTCAGTGTTTTGTAACTCCTCTTTTGTTACGTATGTTGTTATTGTTTGCATTATTTTTTCTCCGTGTTCGGTGATGTTATTAGTTTTTTTATCAACTGACGTTTTAACTTTGCCTGTGCATTTTAATCCTTGTAGTGCAGCTTGAAGATCACTATCGGAGGTTTTCTGGATTTCTGAAATGGTTATTTTAACATCTTTAGTAGTTTCTGTTGAACCATCAGGATATGCATCCACTGTTGTCGTTTCTACCGTTGTCCTTACACGTTTAATATTTTTATCAAGACTGGTTAACGTCTCACGTTTGGTTTTAGTTGTTATTGTGCGTTTAACGGCGGTGGAGCCCTGTTGAATTGTTTCATTTTTAACATCAAAATCCTCTGTCGTATCCTCGACTGTTTCAGTATCATCAATGTAACATTCTGGTGGTTCCGAGTCTTCTTGTGTATTTTCTGGCGTCTTAAGGAAAACATCCGCGATTGATACCTTTTCACTCTTTTTTGTAATCACAGTTCCATCTGGATGTTCATCTTCAATCACTGTTCTCACTGTAGTCTTAATTTTCTTTGATCTGATGGACACATTTTCAAATTCTTGCCGAATTGTAGTGGTTGTAGTTTTTCTTATAAATGTCATACCATTTTCGAAAATAGTTTGACTATCAAAAGTAGTATGCTCATCTGGTTTACCTATTTGAGTAAAGCCTTCTAGGTTTTCGTCAAATGTTTCATTTCCATAGTCTGCTACTGAAACTTTCACATCTTTAGTAACTTCTGTAACACCGTTTGGTAATTTGGTTTCAGTTACAGTTTCCACAGTTATTTTTATTTTCCTCTTTGAGCCATCAGCAGATGACAAAACTTCTTTTGTAGTTGTCGTAGTAATTATTTGACAAACTTCATTTCCTTCTAGTAAAATTACCTTTTCTTGGGTATCTACACTTACAGTTTTATCTTCTACTTTAGAAAACTCTTTTAGATCTTGAGAATGTGCATGATCATCAATTTCAATATCACTTACTGATGTGCTGGTATTAACAGTTGTTCGCGAAGATCCATCTGGGTATTGGTCAGTAGTTGTCACCGTTGTGACTGTCTTTAATTTCTTAGGAATACCATGTTTGTCTGAATATTTAGTTTTAACAATCTTGGTTATAATAATTCTTTTAATTAATGTATCTTTTTCGTTAATTTCTTCTATTTGACTTGTTTCAATTTCTTCAGGATCTCCTTTTGGAGTAAATTCTTTAAGTACTGTTTCTATTTTACTACTATCTGTCATTGAATCTTCATCATCGATAAACTCAACACCATTCTCATATAGAACCACCTGGTCTGGTGAATCTTGTAGGTTTTCATCAACGAGTGAGACTTTTTCACTTATTCTTGTAATTATAGAACCATCTGGATGTTCATCTTCAATTATAGTTCTGACAATTGTTTTAGTTCGTTTGATTTTATTTGAAGTACTATGGTATTTCTTGACAATAGTGATAATTGATGTTTTGCGCTTGATCGTGTTACCATTTTCAATAATGATTTCAGTTTCAGTATTGATGTCTTCGGTAGGTTCCCCAGCCAGTTCAAAACCTTCCGGAATCTCTTCATCTCCTGAAATATTATCCTGTGGGACATTTTTATCCTTTTGAGTATCAAAGGACTCATTTACAATTGTCACCTTTTCACTCGTCTTTGTTATTACAGAACCATCCGGATATTCATCTTCAATTACAGTTCTGATTGTTGTTTTGGTTCGCTTTAATTTATTAGACGTATTAATAAATTCTTGTGTTGTTGTCGTAATTGTTTTTTTTCTTTGAATTACAATATCGTTGTCTGTTACAGTTTCAATTTCAGTACTTTTTTCCTCTTTGGGTTCACAAATTTGGTCATATTCTGCTAAGACCTCATCATCGAGCTGAGCCCTTTCTTTTAAAATGGGTTTTTCTGTAGGAACAAAATCTTCATCTAAAACTGATACTTTTTCACTTCTTTTTGTAATACATGAACCGTCTGAATACTCATCTTCTACTACAGTCTTGACTATTGTTTTGATACGCTTAATATGTCTTGAACTATTAACAAATTCTTTTGTAATAGTGGTTACTGTTGTTCGACGTATGATATTTCTTTCATTTTCCGTAACATTCTCACATTTTGTAGTTGTATTTTCTTTTGTTTCACCAAACTGTTCAAATCCTTCGGGAATATCCATATCTGATTCAATTGTATCGGAAGTTTCTGGTTGACGAGTTTCGTCAAATGCTTTATCGAGTAGTGACACTTTTTTACTTGTCCTTGTTATAACAGAACCGTCGGGATATTCGTCGTCTACAACAGTATTTACAGTAGTTCTTGTTCGATTTATTTTATTTGTGGTATTTATGAACTCATCAACAGTAGTAGTGATAGTTGTTCGTCTTTTGATGATTACACCATTTTCAGCAACTACCACATTTTCTACTGTAGTGTCTTCTTTGGGTTTGCCAGATAGTTCGAATCCTTCTATACATATTTTATCGGTTTGAACTTCTTCTGCCAAAGTTTCAGTCGTCGGTGAATCTTTGAGACTTTCATCAACTAATGAAACTTTTTCACTTGTTTTTGTAATAATTGATCCATCAGGGTGTTCGTCTTCCACGACTGTTTTGATAGTAGTTTTGGTTCGTTTTATTTTTCTAGAAGTATTATTATATTCTTGTACGGTAGTTGTTATAGTTGTTTGTCGATTGATAACTATTCCGTTTTCATTTACTATATCAACTTCTGTTTTAGTACATTCTTTCGGCTCTGTGATTTGTTCAAATCCTTGTAAATTTTCGTCTATCGTATCCAAATCATAGTCAGAAACGGAAACATTAACATCTTTGGTTACTTCTGTTAAGCCACTGGGCATAATTGTTTCGGTGATTGTTTCCACAGTAGTCTTAATTTTTTTCCTTGATCTGTCCTTAGTTGTAAATGTTTCCTTCGTAGTTATCGTTGTTATTATTTGCATAACGCTTTTTCCATCGATGACAACGGTTTTTTCATTTTTGTCTGTTTCTACTGATGTATCTTCTAAAATATTACAATCAAGAAGATCAAGTGATTGTAATTTCTCAGATACAATATCAGTGATTAAAGTACTGCTATCAACTTTAGTACGTGAAGAACTATCTGGGTAATTATCTGTAGTTGTCACAGTTGTAACAGTCTTTAATTTTCGAAGATTGCCATGATTATCAGCGTACTTAGTTTTGATTACTCTTGTTAAAATAGTTCGTTTAATAATAAAACTTTCTAGCAATATTTCTTCAGTTTTTGTTACAATACTTTCTTCTGGTTCCCCACACACATAGAACTCTTTAAGAATCTCATCGCAATCGCTACTCGAATCTAGAATCAAATCCTCAGTTTTTACTTCTACATTCTTTTGAACATCCTTGGAACCATCTGAATGTTCTTTAGTTATATTCGTTTCAACTGTTGTTCGCATTATTTTTTTTGAATTATTTATCCTGATTGTTTCTCTTTTTGTAATAGTTGTGACTGTTTCTATAATATCCTTATTATTTTCTTTAATAATTCGCTTACTAACATCGGTATCAATTATTGTGTCCTCAACATTGTCATCAAGTTCATCAGTTTCACTTACGAAAGTAGCTTTTATCCCGATATCAGGATCAGGAACCTCTTTACTCATAACTGAAGACTTTTTATCATGAAGGGTTTCAGTTAAGTCTTTAGTTTGGCTACTTATTGAAGTTACAGACTTTTCTTCACTAGTTTCTAGATAATCCCTGTCTATTTTACTATCTTTGGTATACAAATCCATCTGTGAGGTAGATTTAAGACTGGACGAACATTCCGAAAGTAATGTCTGTGTATCTTTTACGGTTGTGGTTGAACCGTCTGAACTCTTACTCAACGTACTGGTCTCAATAGTTGTCTTGACATTTTGTGGCGTCCCATCTTCTCTAGAAATTATTTCTTTGGTAGTTACAGTTGTTATGGTTTGCGTTACTACATTTTCACCTTCTTTGATGATCTTCGTAACAGTATCTGTTTCTGTCTTAATCTTCCCTAAGGTGTGCATCAAAGCTAGGAGTTCAGAGTCACCATCAGTTTCAACAACACCGGTTTTAAATGTCTTTGGTACTTTTTCTGTTGAAGTTGATATCTTCTGAGTAAGAATATCATCTCCTACATGGACAATCTTGGTAATAGTTTCTTCACTACCATCAGATTTATCATATGTGACCTCACTTTGTACTCCATCACTCAGTTTGACATCTTGGAAACTACTTGGTGTTTTTGGCAATGGACTTACCGGAACTGTTGGTGGTGTAGATACTCGATCAAATTCTGAACGCACTACTAACGATTCTAAACCTTCTGTCTTAATGCCTTGTTGAACAGTTTCTTCGTCAACAAATGCTTTATGTATTGATTCCATCAGATGAACTGCGCTATCTTTCATAGCTTGAGTCATTATACTATCATCTATACTAGAAGTTGCCTGATCAATATCCATTGGTATACTGTGAACACCTGAGTCTGATGCCTCGGACAGTGGAATTTCTTCTTTTGGTGAACTTAATCCAATACTCATTTTATTTTGCTTCGTATCATCAAATAAGGCTTTAGACAATTCTGATGCCTTTAACGTTGAAGTTAATAAAGATTTATCCACTGTAAATTGATCATCAATCTTATAACTGCTTATTGATTGTATTGAATCAGTATCACTGACAGTATCTAAGGGCTTCTCTATTTTTTCATCATGTGTTGAATCTTTAAAACTACTTTTCTTTTCACTTTTTTCGGTACTTTCAAAACTATATTTTTCTTCTAAACTCATCTCTTTAGATAAATCTTCGGAACTACTATGGAATATACTATGAATTAAACTATCCCTATCTATCACACCACTATCGACAGTGGACAAAGAAGACACATCTGCAACTTCTTTACTAATCTTTGTGGTTATTTGTTCAGGCTCTTGGATAGATCTTTTGCTTATACCATGCACACTTGTCGTGTCTTTAAGATAAGGTTCTACTTTAGTTATAAAATGTTTCTCTTGTTTTAACATTTCTTCAGTGTCACTCGCTAATTCAGTCAGTGATCTCATTCTTGCTGTTTTTCTTGATTTTTCATCGTACGATTCTGCCTTTATATCACTTGCTTTATATTCTATCTGACTATCGTCACTGATTGATTCTCCATCATCATACAGTTCTTTTTCTGAATCAGTAACCAACTCATACGTAGTTTCTTTGAGAACTGCAGCATCAATATCTGATTCTAATTTCAATTTATCAAGTTTTTGGTTAGATGATATTTTTTCAACTTTAATTCTTCCAGTTGTATCTAGTTTCTGAAGTGGTGTCGAAGATACGTCACCATTAAATGATTCTTTTTCATCGATGTCTTTTTCATCATATTTAGAAATTGTTTCATTTTCTTTCTTTGTGATTCTTTCAGTTTGATCAAAAGTAAGCAACGCAGGTGATTCTTCATGAATTTGTTTTTTGATGAGTGAGCTTTGTGTTTCATCTTTATTGATTTCACATAGAGTTTTATCATATTTAGTTGAAATTAAAGTTATTTCATCTTCTTCCTCCAAACTTGGACTTCTTTCGTCGAGTTTTAAAACATTTATTTTGGCGTCAGTTTTTTCTGACTTGATGGTGTCTTTGTGGTCACGTTCCAATTTTGTTCGGCTTGGTGCCTGCTCGTCCAGTTTGGTTGGGCTATGAGCTTTGTCTTCAAGTGTGGTTAAGATAGGCGCATTCTCAATAGTTTGACTGAGTTCTTTCTCATCAACTTTGCTCGGACTTGATGACTTGTCTTTGACTTTACCAAAAGTAAGAATCATCGCTTCCGGCGTCTTGACACCAACTATAAATTCTTCATGCTTTGTTGGACTTGGTGCCTTTTCGTCCAGTTTAGATGGGCTTGGCACTCTCTCATCCAATTTGACTGGGCTTGGAGCTTTCTCATCTGGTTCAGTTGGGGTTGGTGCTTTCACATCCAGTTTAGCTGGGCTTGGCAATCTCTCATCCAATTTGACTGGGCTTGTTGCTTTGTCATCTAGTTCAGTTGGACTTGGTACCTTCTGGTCCAGTTTCGTTGGACTTGGTAATATCTCATCCAGTTTAACTGGGCTTAGCACTCTCTCATCCAGTGTGATTGGGCTTGGTGCTTTGTCATCTTGTTTATTCGGGGTTGGTGCTTTCTCATCCAGTTTCGTTGGACTTGGTACTTTCTCCTCCAGTGTGATTGGGCTTGGTGCTTTGTCATGTTGTTTAGTTGGGGCTGGTACTTTTTCCTCCAGTTTAGCTGGACTTGGCACTCTCTCATCCAGTGTGATTGGGCTTGGTGCCTTGTCATCTTGTATAGTCGGGGTTGGTGCTTTCTCGTCCAGTTGAGCTTGGCTTGGCACTCTATCATTCAGTGTGATTGGGCTGGGAGCCTTGTCTTCTTGTTTAGTCGGGGTCGGTGCTTTCTTGTCCAGTTTAGCTGGGCTTGGCACTCTCTCATCCAGTGAGATTGAACTAAGAGCCTTGTCGTCTTGTTTCGTTGGACTTGATGCTTTCTCATCCAGTTTAGCTGGGCTTGGCACTATCTCATCCAGTGTGATTTGGCTTGGTACTTTTTCATCTGGTTTAATCGGGGTTGGTGTTTTCTCGTCCAGTGTAATTGGGCTAGGAGCCTTGTCATCTTTTTTAGTCAGGGCTGGTGCTTCCTCGTCAAGTTTAGCTGGGCTTGGCACTCTCTCATCCAGTGTGACTGGGCTTGGTGCTTTATCATCTTGTTTAGTCGGGGTTGGTGCTTTCTCGTCCAGTTTCGTTGGGCTTGGCACTCTCTCCTCCAGTGTGATTGGGCTTGGTGTTTTGTCATCTTGTTCAGTTGGACTTGGTACCTTCTGGTCCAGTTTCGTTGGACTTAGTACTGTCTCCTCCAGTTTAGCTGGGCTTGGCACTCTCTCATCCAGTGTGATTGGGCTTGATGTTTTGTCATCTTGTTCAGTTGGACTTGGTACCTTCTGGTCCAGTTTCGTGCTATCTTGTATCGTTGGAGTTAGTACTTTCTCATCCAGTTTAATGGGGCTTGGCGCTCTCTCTTCCAGTGTGATTGGACTTGGTGCTTTCTCATCCAGTTTCGTTGGACTTGGTGCTTTGTCATCTTGTTTAGTCGGGGTTGGTGCTTTCTCGTCCAGTTTAGCTGGGCTTGGCACTCTCTCATCCAGTGTAATTGGACTTGGTGCCTTGTCTTCTTGTTTCGTTGGACTTGGTGCTTTCACGTCCAGTTTTGTTGGACATGTAGGTGTCTCATCCAGTTTAGCTGGGCTTGGCACTCTCTCATCCAGTATTATTGGGCTTGGTGCCTTTTCATCTGGTTTAGTTGGAGTTGGTGCTTTCTCGACCATTTTAGCTGGGCTTGGCACTCTCTCATCTAGTGTGATTGGGCTAGGAGCCTTGTCATCTTGTTTAGTCGGGGTTGGTTCTTTCTCATCCAGTTTAGCCGGGCTTGGCAATCTCTCATCTTGTTCAGTTGGAGTTGCTGCTTTCTGGTCCAGTTTCGTGGGACTTGCTGCTTTCTCATCCAGTTTAGCTGGGCTTGGCACTCTCTCATCCAGTGAGATTGGGCTTGGTGCCTTTTCATCTGGTTTAGTCGGAGTTGGTGATTTCTCGTCCAGTTTAGCTGGACTTGGCTCTCTCTCATCCAGCGTGATTGGGCTAGGAGCCTTGTCATCTTTTTTAGTCGGGGCTGGTGCTTCCTCGTCCAGTTTAGCTGGGCTTGGCACTCTCTCATCCAGTGTGACTGGGCTTGGTGCTTTCACGTCCAGTTTAGCTGGGCTCGGCACTCTCTCATCCAATTTGACTGGGCTTGGTGCTTTGTCGTCTAGTTTAGCTGGGCTTGGTACTCTCTCATCTAGTGTAATTGGGCTTGGTGCCTTGTCATCTTGTTCAGTTGGAGTTGCTGCTTTTACGTCCAGTTTAGCTGGGATTGGCACTCTCTCATGCAGTTTGATTGGGCTGTCATCTTGTTTAGTCGGGGTTGATGCTTTCTTGTCCAGTTTATCTGGGCTTAGAATTTTCTCATCCAATTTGACTGGGCTTGGTGCTTTGTCATCCAGTTTAGCCGGGCTTGGCAATCTCTCATCCAGTGTCATTGGGCTTGGTGCCTTATCATCTTGTTCAGTTGGAGTTGCTGCTTTCTGGTCCAGTTTCGTAGGACTTGCTGCTTTCTCATCCAGTTTAGCTGAGCTTGGCACTCTCTCATCCAATATGATTGGGCTTGGTGCCTTTTCATCTGGTTTAGTCGGGGTTGGTGCTTTCTCGTCCAGTTTAGCTGGGCTTGGCACTCTCTCATCCAGTGGGATTGGGCTTGGTGCCTTTTCATCTGGTTTAGTCGGGGTTGGTGCGTTCTCGTCCAGTTTAGCTGGGCTTGGCTCTCTCTTATCCACTGTGATTGGGCTAGGAGCCTTGTCATCTTTTTTAGTCGGGGCTGGTGCTTCCTCGTCTAGTTTAGCTGGGCTTGGCACTCTCTCATCCAGTGTGACTGGGCTTGGTGATTTCATGTCCAGTTTAGCTGGGATCGGTACTCTCACATCCAATTTGACTGGGCTTGGTGCTTTGTCATCTAGTTTAGCTGAGCTTGGTACTCTCTCATCTTTTGTAATTGGGCTTGGTGCCTTGTCATCTGGTTTAGTCGTGGTTGGTGCTTTCTCATCCAGTTTAGCTGGGCTTGGCACTCTCTCATCCAGTGTGATTGGGCTTGGTGCCTTTTCATCTGGTTTAGACGGGGTTGGTGCTTTCTCGTCAAGTTTAGCTGGGCTTGGCTCTGACTCATCCAGTGTGATTTGGCTAGGAGCCTTGTCATCTTTTGTAGTCGGGGCTGGTGCTTCCTCGTCCAGTTTAGCTGGGCTTGGCACTCTCTTATCCAGTGTGACTGGGCTTGGCACTCTCTCATCTAGTGTGATTGGGCTTGGTGCCTTGTCATCTTGTTTCGTAGGACTTGGTGCTTTCACGTCCAGTTTTGTTGGACTTGTAGGTGTCTCATCAGGTTTAGCTGGGCTTGGCACTCTCTCATCCAGTGTGATTGGGCTAGGAGCCTTGTCATCTTTTTTAGTCGGGGCTGGTGCTTCCTCGTCCAGTTTAGCTGGGCTTGGCACTCTCTCATCCAGTGTGACTGGGCTTGGTGCTTTATCATCTTGTTTAGTCGGGGTTGGTGCTTTTTCTTCCAGTTTAGCTGGGCTCGGCTCTCTCTCATCCGATTTGACTGGGTATGGGGGTTTGTCATCTATTTTGACTGGGCTTGGCACTCTGTCATCCAGTGTGATTGGGCTGGGAGCCTTGTCTTGTTTAGTCGGGGTCGGTGCTTTATCGTCCAGTTTAGCTGGGCTTGGCACTCTCTCATCCAGTGTGATTGGGCTGGCAGTCTTGTCATCTTGTTTAGTCGGGGTTGGAGCTTTCTCATCCAGTTTAGCTGGGCTTGGCACTCTCTCGTTCAGTATGATTGGACTGGGAGCCTTGTCTTCTTGTTTAGTCGGGGTTGGTGCTTTCTCGTCCAGTTTATCTGGGCTTGGCACTCTGTCATCTAGTGCGATTGGGCTGGGAGTCTTGTCATCTTGTTTCGTTGGACATGGAGATTTCACGTCCAGTTTTGTTGGACTTGCTGCTTTATCATCCAGTTTAGCTGGGCTTGGCATTCTTTCATCCAGTTTCATTGGACTTGGTGCTTTGTCATCTTGTTTAGTCAGGGTTGGTGCTTTCTCGTCTAGTTTAGCTGGGCTTGGCACTCTCTCATCTAGTTTGATTGGGCTGGGAGCCTTGTCATCTTGTTTAGTCGGGGTTAGTGCTTTCTCGTCCAGTTTAGCTGGGCTTGGCACTCTCTCATCCAGTGCAATTGGGCTGGGAGCCTTGTCATCTTGTGTAGTTGGACTTGGTGCTTTCTCGTCCAGTTTAGCTGGGCTTGGCACTCTCTCATCTAGTGTAATTTGGCTTGGTGCCTTGTCATCTTGTTTCGTTGGACTAGGTGCTTTCTCATCCAGTTTAGCTGGGCTTGGTACTCTCTCATCCAATTTGACTGGGCTTGGTGCTTTGTCATCTAGTTTAGTTGGGCTCGGCACTCTCTCATCTAGTGTGATTGGGCTAGGAGCCTTGTCATCTTTTTTAGTCGGGGCTGGTGCTTCCTCGTCCAGTTTAGCTGGGCTTGGCACTCTCTCATCCAGTGTGACTGGGCTTGGTGCTTTTTCATCTTGTTCTGTTGGAGTTGCTGCTTTCTGGTCCAGTTTCGTAGGACTTGCTGCTTTCTCATCCATTTCAACTTGACTTGGCACTCTCTCATCCATTGTGATTGGACTTGGTGCCTTTTCGTCCAGTTTAGATGGGCTTGGCACTCTCTCATCCAATTTGACTGGGCTTGGAGCTTTCTCATCTGGTTCAGTTGGGGTTGGTGCTTTCACATCCAGTTTAGCTGGGCTTGGCAATCTCTCATCCAATTTGACTGGGCTTGTTGCTTTGTCATCTAGTTCAGTTGGACTTGGTACCTTCTGGTCCAGTTTCGTTGGACTTGGTAATATCTCATCCAGTTTAACTGGGCTTAGCACTCTCTCATCCAGTGTGATTGGGCTTGGTGCTTTGTCATCTTGTTTATTCGGGGTTGGTGCTTTCTCATCCAGTTTCGTTGGACTTGGTACTTTCTCCTCCAGTGTGATTGGGCTTGGTGCTTTGTCATGTTGTTTAGTTGGGGCTGGTACTTTTTCCTCCAGTTTAGCTGGACTTGGCACTCTCTCATCCAGTGTGATTGGGCTTGGTGCCTTGTCATCTTGTATAGTCGGGGTTGGTGCTTTCTCGTCCAGTTGAGCTTGGCTTGGCACTCTATCATTCAGTGTGATTGGGCTGGGAGCCTTGTCTTCTTGTTTAGTCGGGGTCGGTGCTTTCTTGTCCAGTTTAGCTGGGCTTGGCACTCTCTCATCCGATTTGACTGGGTATGGGGGTTTGTCATCTAGTTTGGCTGGGCTTTTCACTCTCTCATCTAGTGTAATTTGGCTTGGTGCCTTGTCATCTTGTTTCGTTGGACTAGGTGCTTTCTCATCCAGTTTAGCTGGGCTTGGCACTCTCTCATCCAATTTGACTGGGCTTGGTGCTTTGTCATCTAGTTTAGTTGGGCTCGGCACTCTCTCATCTAGTGTGATTGGGCTAGGAGCCTTGTCATCTTTTTTAGTCGGGGCTGGTGCTTCCTCGTCCAGTTTAGCTGGGCTTGGCACTCTCTCATCCAGTGTGACTGGGCTTGGTGCTTTTTCATCTTGTTCTGTTGGAGTTGCTGCTTTCTGGTCCAGTTTCGTAGGACTTGCTGCTTTCTCATCCATTTCAACTTGACTTGGCACTCTCTCATCCATTGTGATTGGGCTTGGTGCCTTTTCATCTGGTTTAGTCGTGGTTGGTGCTTTCTCATCCAGTTTAGCTGGGCTTGGCACTCTCTCATCCAGTGTGATTGGGCTTGGTGCCTTTTCATCTGGTTTAGTCGTGGTTGGTGCTTTCTCATCCAGTTTAGCTGGGCTTGGCACTCTCTCATCCAGTATGATTGGGCTTGGTGCCTTTTCATTTGGTTTAGTCGGGGTTGGTGCTTTTTCTTCCAGTTTAGCTGGGCTCGGCTCTCTCTCATCCGATTTGACTGGGTATGGGGGTTTGTCATCTAGTTTGGCTGGGCTTGGCACTCTCTCATCTAGTGTAATTGGGCTTGGTGCCTTGTCATCTTGTGTCGTTGGACCAGGTGCTTTCACGTCCATTTTCGTTGGACTTGCTGCTTTCTCATCCAGTTTGGCTGAGCTTGGCACTCTCTCATCAAATTTGACTGGGCTTGGTGCTTTGTCATCTAGTTTAGGTGCGCTCGGCACTCTCTCATCTAGTGTGATTGGGCTAGGAGCCTTGTCATCTTTTTGAGTATGGGCTGGTGCTTCCTCGCCCAGTTTAGCTGGGCTTGGCACTCTCTCATCCAGTGTGACTGGGCTTGGTGCTTTGTCATCTTGTTCAGTTGGAGTTGCTGCTTTCTGGTCCAGTTTCGTAGGACTTGCTGCTTTCTTATCCATTTCAACTTGGCTTGGCACTCTCTCATCCAGTGGGATTGGGCTGGGAGCCTTGTCTTCTTGTTTAGTCGAGGTCGGTGCTTTATCGTCCAGTTTAGCTGGGCTTGGCACTCTCTCATCCAATTTAATTGGGCTTGGTGCTTTGTCATCTTGTCCAGTTGGAGTTGCTGCTTTCTGGTCCAGTTTCGTAGGACTTGCTGCTTTCTCATCCAGTTTAGCTGAGCTTGGCACTCTCTCAGCCAGTGTGATTGGGCTTGGTGCCATGTCATCTGGTTTAGTCGGGGTTGGTGCTTCTACGTCCAGTTTAGCTGGGCTTGGCACTCTCTCATCCAGTATGATTGGGCTGGGAGCCTTGTCTTCTTGTTTAGTCGAGGTCGGTGCTTTATCGTCCAGTTTAGCTGGGCTTGGCACTCTCTCATCCAGTATGATTGGGCTGGGAGCCTTGTCATCTTGTTTAGTCGGGGTTGGTGCTTTCTCTTCCAGTTTAGCTAGGCTTGGCACTCTCTCATCCAGTGTGATTGGGCTGGGAGCTTTGTCATCTTGTTTCGTTGGACTTGATGTTTTCTCATCCAGTTTAGCTGGGCTTGGCACTCTGTCATCCAGTGTGATTGGGCTGGGAGCCTTGTCTTCTTTAGTCGGGGTCGGTGCTTTATCGTCCAGTTTAGCTGGGCTTGGCACTCTCTCATCCAGTGTGATTGGACTGGGAGCCTTGTCATCTTGTTTAGTCGGGGTTGGTGCTTTCTCGTCCAGTTTAGCTGGGCTTGGCACTCTCTCATCCAGTGCGATTGGGCTGGGAGTCTTGTCATCTTGTTTCGTTGGACTTGGAGATTTCACGTCAAGTTTTGTTGGACTTGCTGCTTTCTCATCCAGTTTAGCTGGGCTTGGCACTATCTCATCCAGTGTGATTGAGCTGGGAGCCTTGTCATCTTGTTTAGTCGGGGTTGGTGCTTTCTCTTCCAATTTAGCTGGGCTTGCCACTCTCTCATCCAGTGTGATTGGGCTGGGAGCCTTGTCATCTTGTTTCGTTGGACTTGATGTTTTCTCATCCAGTTTAGTTGGGCTTGGCACTCTCTCATCCAGTGTGATTGGGCTGGGAGCCTTGTCATCTTGTTTCGTTGGACTTGATGTTTTCTCATCCAGTTTAGCTGGGCTTGGCACTCTCTCATCCAGTGTGATAGGGCTTGGTGCCATGTCGTCTGGTTTAGTCGGGGTTGGTGCTTCTACGTCCAGTTTAGCTGGGCTTGGCACTCTCTCATACAGTGCGATTGGGCTGGGAGTCTTGTCATCTTGTTTCGTTGGACTTGGAGATTTCACGTCAAGTTTTGTTGGACTTGCTGCTTTCTCGTCCAGTTTAGCTGGGCTTGGCACTCTCTCATCCAGTGTGATTGGGCTGGGAGCCTTGTCTTCTTTAGTCGGGGTCGGTGCTTTATCGTCCAGTTTAGCTGGGCTTGGCACTCTCTCATCCAGTGTGATTGGACTGGGAGCCTTGTCATCTTGTTTAGTCGGGGTTGGTGCTTTCTCGTCCAGTTTAGCTGGGCTTGGCACTCTCTCATCCAGTGCGATTGGGCTGGGAGTCTTGTCATCTTGTTTCGTTGGACTTGGAGATTTCACGTCAAGTTTTGTTGGACTTGCTGCTTTCTCATCCAGTTTAGCTGGGCTTGGCACTATCTCATCCAGTGTGATTGAGCTGGGAGCCTTGTCATCTTGTTTAGTCGGGGTTGGTGCTTTCTCTTCCAATTTAGCTGGGCTTGCCACTCTCTCATCCAGTGTGATTGGGCTGGGAGCCTTGTCATCTTGTTTCGTTGGACTTGATGTTTTCTCATCCAGTTTAGTTGGGCTTGGCACTCTCTCATCCAGTGTGATTGGGCTGGGAGCCTTGTCATCTTGTTTCGTTGGACTTGATGTTTTCTCATCCAGTTTAGCTGGGCTTGGCACTCTCTCATCCAGTGTGATAGGGCTTGGTGCCATGTCGTCTGGTTTAGTCGGGGTTGGTGCTTCTACGTCCAGTTTAGCTGGGCTTGGCACTCTCTCATACAGTGCGATTGGGCTGGGAGTCTTGTCATCTTGTTTCGTTGGACTTGGAGATTTCACGTCAAGTTTTGTTGGACTTGCTGCTTTCTCGTCCAGTTTAGCTGGGCTTGGCACTCTCTCATCCAGTGTGATTGAGCTGGGAGCCTTGTCATCTTGTTTCGTTGGACTTGATGTTTTCTCATCCAGTTTAGCTGGGCTTGGCACTCTGTCATCCAGTGTGATTGGGCTGGGAGCCTTGTCTTGTTTAGTCGGGGTCGGTGCTTTATCGTCCAGTTCAGCTGGGCTTGGCACTCTCTCATCCAGTGTGATTGGGCTGGCAGCCTTGTCATCTTGTTTAGTCGGGGTTGGTGCTTTCTCATCCAGTTTAGCTGGGCTTGGCACTCTGTCATCCAGTGTGATTGGGCTGGGAGCCTTGTCTTGTTTAGTCGGGGTCGGTGCTTTATCGTCCAGTTCAGCTGGGCTTGGCACTCTCTCATCCAGTGTGATTGGGCTGGGAGCCTTGTCTTCTTGTTTAGTCGGGGTTGGTGCTTTCTCGTCCAGTTTATCTGGGCTTGGCACTCTGTCATCTAGTGCGATTGGGCTGGGAGTCTTGTCATCTTGTTTCGTTGGACTTGGAGATTTCACGTCCAGTTTTGTTGGACTTGCTGCTTTATCATCCAGTTTAGCTGGGCTTGGCATTCTTTCATCCAGTTTCATTGGACTTGGTGCTTTGTCATCTTGTTTAGTCAGGGTTGGTGCTTTCTCGTCTAGTTTAGCTGGGCTTGGCACTCTCTCATCTAGTTTGATTGGGCTGGGAGCCTTGTCATCTTGTTTAGTCGGGGTTAGTGCTTTCTCGTCCAGTTTAGCTGGGCTTGGCACTCTCTCATCCAGTGCGATTGGGCTGGGAGCCTTGTCATCTTGTGTAGTTGGACTTGGTGCTTTCTCGTCCAGTTTAGCTGGGCTTGGCACTCTCTCATCCAGTGCAATTGGGCTGGGAGCCTTGTCATCTTGTGTCTTTGGACTTGGTGCTTTCTCGTCCAGTTTAGCTGGGCTTGGCACTCTCTCATCCAGTGCGATTGGGCTATGAGCCTTGTCATCTTGTTTCGTCGGACTTGGTGCTTTCTCGTCCAGTTTAGCTGGGCTCGGCACTCTCTCATCCAGTGCGATTGGGCTGGGAGTCTTGTCATCTTGTTTAGTTGGGGTTGGTGCTTTCTCGTCCAGTTTAGCTGGGCTTGGCACTCTCTCATCCAGTGCGATTGGGCTGGGAGCCTTGTCATCTTGTGTCTTTGGACTTGATGCTTTCTCATCCAGTTTAGCTAGGCTTGGCACTCTCTCATCCAGTGCAATTGGGCTGGGAGCCTTGTCATCTTGTGTCTTTGGACTTGGTGCTTTCTCGTCCAGTTTAGCTGGGCTTGGCACTCTCTCATCCAGTGCGATTGGGCTGGGAGCCTTGTCATCTTGTGTCTTTGGACTTGGTGCTTTCTCGTCCAGTTTAGCTGGGCTTGGCACTCTCTCATCTAATTTGATTAGGCTTGGTGCCTTGTCATCTTGTTTTGTCGGGGTTGGTACTTTTTCGTCCAGTTTATCTGGGCTTGGCACTCTCTCATCCAGTGCGATTGGGCTTGGTGCTGTGTCATCTTGTTTAGTCAGGGTTGGTGCTTTCTCGTCTAGAGTAGCTGGGCTTGGCACTCTCTCATCTAGTTTGATTGGGCTGGGAGCCTTGTCATCTTGTTTAGTCGGGATTGGTGCTTTCTCGTCCAGTTTGGCTGGGCTTGGCACTCTCTCATCCAGTGCGATTGGGCTGGGAGCCTTGTCATCTTGTGTAGTTGGACTTGGTGCTTTCTCGTCCAGTTTAGCTGGGCTTGGCACTCTCTCATCTAATTTGATTAGGCTTGGTGCCTTGTCATCTTGTTTAGTCGGGGTTGGTGCTTTCTCGTCCAGTTTAACTGGGCTTGGCACTCTCTCATCCAGTGCGATTGGGCTGGGAGCCTTGTCATCTTGTTTCGTTGGACTTGGTACTTTCTCGTCCAGTTTAGCTGGGCTCGGCACTCTCTCATCTAATTTGATTGGGCTTGGTGCCTTGTCATCTTGTTTAGTCAGGGTTGGTGCTTTCTCGTCTAGTATAGCTGGGCTTGGCACTCTCTCATCTAGTGTGATTAGGCTGGGAGCCTTGTCATCTTGTTTAGTCGGGGTTGGTGCTTTCTCGTCCAGTTTAGCTGGGCTTGGCCCTCTCTCATCCAGTGCGATTGGGCTGGGAGCCTTGTCATCTTGTGTCTTTGGACTTGGTGCTTTCTCGTCCAGTTTAGCTGGGCTTGGCACTCTCTCATCCAGTGCAATTGGGCTGGGAGCTTTGTCATCTTGTGTCTTTGGACTTGGTGCTTTCTCGTCCAGTTTAGCTGGGCTTGGCACTCTCTCATCTAATTTGATTAGGCTTGGTGCCTTGTCATCTTGTTTAGTCGGGGTTGGTGCTTTCTCGTCCAGTTTAACTGGGCTTGGCACTTTCTCATCCAGTGCGATTGGGCTATGAGCCTTGTCATCTTGTTTCGTTGGACTTGGTGCTTTCTCGTCCAGTTTAGCTGGGCTCGGCACTCTCTCATCTAATTTGATTGGGCTTGGTGCCATGTCATCTTGTTTAGTCAGGGTTGGTGCTTTCTCGTCTAGTATAGCTGGGCTTGGCACTCTCTCATCTAGTGTGATTGAGCTGGGAGCCTTGTCATCTTGTTTTGTCGGGGTTGGTGCTTTCTCGTCCAGTTTAGCTGGGCTTGGCCCTCTCTCATCCAGTGCGATTGGGCTGGGAGCCTTGTCATCTTGTTTAGTCAGGGTTGGTGCTTTCTCGTCTAGTTTAGCTGGGCTTGGCACTCTCTCATCCAGTGCGATTGGGCTGGGAGCCTTGTCATCTTGTGTCTTTGGACTTGGTGCTTTCTCATCCAGTTTAGCTGGGCTAGGCACTCTCTCATCCAGTGCAATTGGGCTGGGAGCCTTGTCATCTTGTGTCTTTGGACTTGGTGCTTTCTCGTCCAGTTTAGCTGGGCTTGGCACTCTCTCATCCAGTGCGATTGGGCTGGGAGCCTTGTCATCTTGTGTCTTTGGACTTGGTGCTTTCTCGTCCAGTTTAGCTGGGCTTGGCACTCTCTCATCTAATTTGATTAGGCTTGGTGCCTTGTCATCTTGTTTTGTCGGGGTTGGTTCTTTTTCGTCCAGTTTATCTGGGCTTGGCACTCTCTCATCCAGTGCGATTGGGCTTGGTGCTTTGTCATCTTGTTTAATCAGGGTTGGTGCTTTCTCGTCTAGAGTAGCTGGGCTTGGCACTCTCTCATCCAGTGCAATTGGGCTGGGAGCCTTGTCATCTTGTGTCTTTGGACTTGGTGCTTTCTCGTCCAGTTTAGCTGGGCTTGGCACTCTCTCATCCAGTGCGATTGGGCTGGGAGCCTTGTCATCTTGTGTCTTTGGACTTGGTGCTTTCTCGTCCAGTTTAGCTGGGCTTGGCACTCTCTCATCTAATTTGATTAGGCTTGGTGCCTTGTCATCTTGTTTTGTCGGGGTTGGTTCTTTTTCGTCCAGTTTATCTGGGCTTGGCACTCTCTCATCCAGTGCGATTGGGCTTGGTGCTTTGTCATCTTGTTTAATCAGGGTTGGTGCTTTCTCGTCTAGAGTAGCTGGGCTTGGCACTCTCTCATCTAGTTTGATTGGGCTGGGAGCCTTGTCATCTTGTTTAGTCGGGATTGGTGCTTTCTCGTCCAGTTTGGCTGGGCTTGGCACTCTCTCATCCCGTGCGATTGGGCTGGGAGCCTTGTCATCTTGTGTAGTTGGACTTGGTGCTTTCTCGTCCAGTTTAGCTGGGCTTGGCACTCTCTCATCTAATTTGATTAGGCTTGGTGCCTTGTCATCTTGTTTAGTCGGGGTTGGTGCTTTCTCGTCCAGTTTAACTGGGCTTGGCACTCTCTCATCCAGTGCGATTGGGCTGGGAGCCTTGTCATCTTGTTTCGTTGGACTTGGTGCTTTCTCGTCCAGTTTAGCTGGGCTCGGCACTCTCTCATCTAATTTGATTGGGCTTGGTGCCTTGTCATCTTGTTTAGTCAGGGTTGGTGCTTTCTCGTCTAGTATAGCTGGGCTTGGCACTCTCTCATCTAGTGTGATTAGGCTGGGAGCCTTGTCATCTTGTTTAGTCGGGGTTGGTGCTTCCTCGTCCAGTTTAGCTGGGCTTGGCCCTCTCTCATCCAGTGCGATTGGGCTGGGAGCCTTGTCATCTTGTTTAGTCTGGGTTGGTGCTTTCTCGTCCAGTTTAGCTGGGCTTGGCACTCTCTCATCTAGTGTGATTGGGCTGGGAGCCTTGTCATCTTGTTTCGTTGGACTTGGTGCTTTCTCGTCCAGTTTAGCTGGGCTCGGCACTCTCTCATCTAATTTGATTGGGCTTGGTGCCTTGTCATCTTGTTTAGTCAGGGTTGGTGCTTTCTCGTCTAGTATAGCTGGGCTTGGCACTCTCTCATCCAGTGCGATTGGGCTGGGAGCCTTGTCATCTTGTTTCGTTGGACTTGGTGCTTTCTCGTCCAGTGTAGCTGGGCTCGGCACTCTCTCATCTAATTTGATTGGGCTTGGTGCCTTGTCATCTTGTTTAGTCAGGGTTGGTGCTTTCTCGTCTAGTATAGCTGGGCTTGGCACTCTCTCATCTAATTTGATTAGGCTTGGTGCCTTGTCATCTTGTTTAGTCGGGGTTGGTGCTTTCTCGTCCAGTTTATCTGGGCTTGGCACTCTCTCATCCAGGGCGATTGGACTGGGAGCCTTGTCATCTTGTTTCGTTGGACTTGGTGCTTTCTCGTCTAGTTTAGCTGGGCTTGGCACTCTCTTATCTAGTGTGATTGGGCTGGGAGCCTTGTCATCTTGTGTCTTTGGACTTGGTGCTTTCTCATCCAGTTTAGCTGGGCTTGGCACTCTGTCATCCAGTGCGATTGGGCTTGCTGACTTGTCATCTTGTTTCGTTGGACTTGGTGCTTTCACGTCTTTTTTTGTTTGACTTGCTGCTTTCTCATCCAGTTTTGCTGGGCTTGGCATTCTCTCATCCAGTGTGATTGGGCTTGGTGCCTTGTCATCTTGTTTGGTCGGGGTTGGTGCTTTCTCGTCCAGTTTAGCTGGGCTTGGCACTCTGTCATCCAGTGCGATTGGGCTTGGTGCCTTGTCATCATGTTTCGTTGGACTTGGTGCTTTCACGTCTTGTTTTGTTTGACTTGCTGCTTTCTCATCCAGTTTCGCTGGGCTTGGCATTCTCTCATCCAGTGTGATTGGGCTTGGTGCTTTGTCATCTTGTTTAGTCAGGGTTAGTGTTTTCTCGTCTAGTTTAGCTGGGCTTGGCACTCTCTCATCTAGTGTGATTGGGCTGGGAGCCTTGTCATCTTGTGTCTTTGGACTTGGTGCTTTCTCGTCCAGTTTAGCTGGGCTTGGCACTCTCTCATCTAATTTGATTAGGCTTGGTGCCTTGTCATCTTGTTTCGTTGGACTTGGTGCTTTCTCGTCTAGTTTAGCTGGGCTTGGCACTCTCTTATCTAGTGTGATTAGGCTGGGAGCCTTGTCATCTTGTTTAGTCGGGGTTGGTGCTTTCTCGTCCAGTTTAGCTGGGCTTGGCACTCTGTCATCCAGTGCGATTGGGCTTGGTGCCTTGTCATCTTGTTTCGTTGGACTTGCTGCTTTCTCATCCAGTTTTGCTGGGCTTGGTATTCTCTCATCCAGTGTGATTGGGCTTGGTGCTTTGTCATCTTGTTTAGTCAGGGTTGGTGTTTTCTCGTCCAGTTTAGCTGGGCTTGGCACTTTCTCATCTAATTTGATTAGACTTGGTGCCTTGTCATCTTGTTTAGTCGGGGTTGGTGCTTTCTCGTCCAGTTTATCTGGGCTTGGCACTCTCTCATCCAGTGCAATTGGGCTGGGAGCCTTGTCATCTTGTGTATTTGGACTTGGTGCTTTCTCGTCCAGTTTAGCTGGGCTTGGCCCTCTCTCATCCAGTGCGATTGGGCTGGGAGCCTTGTCATCTTGTTTAGTCTGGGTTGGTGCTTTCTCATCCAGTTTAGCTGGGCTTGGCACTCTCTCATCCAGTGCGATTGGGCTGGGAGCCTTGTCATCTTGTGTCTTTGGACTTGGTGCTTTCTCGTCCAGTTTAGCTGGGCTTGGCACTCTCTCATCCAATTTAACTGGGCTTGTTGTTTTGTCATCTTGTGTCGTTGGACTTGGTGCTTTTTCGTCTTGTTTAGCTTGGCTTGGCACACTCTCATCTAATTTGACTGGGCTTGGTGCTTCGTCATCGTGTTTAGTCGGGGTTGCTGCTTTCTCATCCAGTTTAGCTAGGCTTGGCACTCTCTCATCCAGTGTGATTGGGCTTGGTGCTTTATCATCTTGTTTAGTCAGGGTTGGTGCTTTCTCGTCTTGTTTAGCTGGGCTTGGCACTCTCTCATCCAATTTAACTGGGCTTGGTGCTTTGTCATCTTGTGTCGTTGGACTTGGTGCTTTTTCGTCTTGTTTAGCTTGGCTTGGCACACTCTCATGTAATTTGACTGGTCTTGGTGCTTTGTCATCTTGTTTAGTCGGGGTTGGTGCTTTCTCGTCTAGTTTAGCTGGGCTTGGCACTCTCTCATCCAGTGTGATTGGGCTGGGAGTCTTGTCATCTTGTTTAGTCGGGGATGGTGCTTTCTCGTCTAGTTTAGCTGGGCTTGGCACTCTCTCATCCAGTGTGATTGGGCTGGGAGTCTTGTCATCTTGTTTAGTCGGGGATGGTGTTTTCTCGTCCAGTTTAGCTGGGCTTGGCACTCTCTCATCCAATTTGAATGGGCTTGGTGCCTTGTCATCTTGTTTCGTTGGACTTGGTGCTTTCTCGTCTTGTTTAGCTGGGCTTGGCACTCTTTCATCCAATTTGACTGGGCTTTGTGCTTTGTCATCTTGTTTAGTCGGTGTCGTTGCTTTCTCATCCAGTTTAGCTGGGCTTAGCACTCTCTCATCCAGTGTGATTGGGCTTGGTGCTTTGTCATCTTGTTTAGTCGGGGTTGGTGTTTTCTCATCCAGTTTAGCTGGACTTGGCACTCTCTCATCCAGTGTGATTGGGCTAGGAGCCTTAACATCTTGTTTAGTCGGGGTTGTTGCTTTCTCGTCTAGTTTATCTGGACTTGGTACTCTCTCATCTGGTGTGATTGGGCTGGGAGCCTTGTCATCTTGTGTCTTTGGACTTGGTGCTTTCTCGTCCAGTTTAGCTGCGCTTGGCACTCTCTCATCTAATTTGATTAGGCTTGGTGCCTTAACATCTTGTTTAGTCGGGGTTGTTGCTTCCTCGTCCAGTTTAGCTGAGCTTGGCACTCTCTCATCCAGTGTGACTGGGCTTTGTGCTTTGTCATCTTGTTTAGTCGGTGTCGTTGCTTTCTCATCCAGTTTAGCTGGGCTTAGCACTCTCTCATCCAGTGTGATTGGGCTTGGTGCTTTGTCATCTTGTTTAGTCGGGGTTGGTGTTTTCTCATCCAGTTTAGCTGGACTTGGCACTCTCTCATCCAGTGTGATTGGGCTAGGAGCCTTAACATCTTGTTTAGTCGGGGTTGTTGCTTTCTCGTCTAGTTTATCTGGGCTTGGTACTCTCTCATCTGGTGTGATTGGGCTGGGAGCCTTGTCATCTTGTGTCTTTGGACTTGGTGCTTTCTCGTCCAGTTTAGCTGCGCTTGGCACTCTCTCATCTAATTTGATTAGGCTTGGTGCCTTAACATCTTGTTTAGTCGGGGTTGTTGCTTTCTCGTGTAGTTTAGCTGGGCTTGGCACTCTCTCGTCCAGTGTGATTGGAATGGGAGTCTTGTCATCTTGTTTAGTCGGGGATGGTACTTTCTCGTCCAGTTTAGTTGGGCTTTGCACTCTCTTATCCAATTTGAATGGGCTTGGTGCTTTGTCATCTTCTTCAGTTGGGGTTGGTGCTTTCTGGTCCAGTTTCGTCGGACTTGATGCTTTCTCATCCAGTTTAGCTGGGATTGGCACTCTCTCATCCAATTTGACTGGGCTTGGTGCTTTATCATCTAGTTTAGCTGGGCTTGGCGAGTGCCAAGTGAGAGAGTTCTCATCTAGTGCAATTGGGCTGGGAGCCTTGTCATCTTGTTTCGTTGGACTTGGTGCTTTCTCGTCTAGTTTAGCTGGGCTTGGCACTCTCTTATCCAATTTGACTGGGCTTGGTGCTTTGTCATATTGTGTCCTTGGACTTGGTGCTTTTTCGTCTTGTTTAGCTGGGCTTGGCACTCTCTCATCCAATTTGATTAGGCTTGGTGCCTTGTCATCTTGTTTAGTCGGGGTTGGTGCTTTCTCGTCCAGTTTAACTGGGCTTGGCACTCTCTCATCCAGTGCGATTGGGCTGGGAGCCTTGTCATCTTGTTTCGTTGGACTTGGTACTTTCTCGTCCAGTTTAGCTGGGCTCGGCACTCTCTCATCTAATTTGATTGGGCTTGGTGCCTTGTCATCTTGTTTAGTCAGGGTTGGTGCTTTCTCATCCAGTTTAGCTGGGCTTAGCACTCTTTCATCTATTGTGATTGGGCTTGGTGCCTTGTCATCTTGTTTAGTCGGGGTTGGTGCTTTCTCGTCTAGTTTAGGTGGGATTGGCACACTCTCATCCAATTTGACTGGGCTTGGTGCTTTGTCATCTTGTGTCGTTGGACTTGGTGCTTTTTCGTCTTGTTTAGCTGGGCTTGGCACTCTCTCATCCAATTTGAATGGGCTTGGTGCTTTGTCATCTTGTTTAGTCGGGGTTGTTGCTTTCTTATCCAGTTTAGCTGGGCTTAGCACTCTCTCATCCAGTGTGATTGGGCTTGGTGCCTTGTCATCTTCTTTAGTCGGGGTTGGTGCTTTCTCGTTTAGTTTAGCTGGGATAGGCACACTCTCATCCAATTTGACTGGGCTTGGTGCTTTGTCATCTTGTTTAGTCGGGGTTGGTGGTGTTTTCTCATCCAGTTTAGCTGGACTTGGCACTCTCTCATCCAGTGTGATTGGGCTAGGAGCCTTAACATCTTGTTTAGTCGGGGTTGGTGCTTTCTCGTCTAGTTTAGCTGGGCTATGCACTCTCTCATCCAATTTGAATGGGCTTGGTGCTTTGTCATCTTCTTCAGTTGGGGTTGGTGCTTTCTGGTCCAGTTTCGTCGGACTTGATGCTTTCTCATCCAGTTTAGCTGGGCTTGGCACTCTCTCATCCATTGTGATTGAGCTGGGAGCTTTTTCGTCTTGTTTAGTCAGGGTTGGTGCTTTCTCGTCTAGTTTAGCTGGGCTTGGCACGCTCTTATCCAATTTGAATGGGCTTGGTGCTTCGTCATCTTGTTTAGTCGGGGTTGCTGCTTTCTCATCCTGTTTAGCTGGGCTTGGCACTCTCTCATCCAGTGTGATTGGGCTTGGTGCCTTGTCATCTTGTTTCGTTGGACTTGGTGCTTTCTCGTCTAGTTTAGCTGGGCTTGGCACTCTCTCATCCAATTTAACTAGGCTTGGTGCTTTGTCATCTTGTGTCGTTGGACTTGGTGCTTTTTCGTCTTGTTTAGCTGGGCTTGGCACTCTCTCATCCAATTTGACTGGACTTGGTGCTTTGTCATCTTGTTTAGTCGGGGTCGGTGCTTTCTCATCCACTGTCATTGGACTAGGAGCCTTAACATCTTGTTTAGTCGGGGTTTGTGCTTTCTCGTCTAGTTTAGCTGGGCTTGGCACTCTCTCGTCCAGTGTGATTGGGCTGGGAATCTTGTCATCTTGTTTAGTCGAGGATGGTGCTTTCTCGTCCAGTTTAGTTGGGCTATGCACTCTCTCATCTAATTTGAATGGGCTTGGTGCTTTTTCATCTTCTTCAGTTGGGGTTGGTGCTTTCTGGTCCAGTTTCGTCGGACTTGATGCTTTTTCATCCAGTTTAGCTAGGATTGGCACTCTCTCATCCAATTTGACTGGGCTTGGTCCTTTCTCATCCAGTGCGATTGGGCTTGGCGTTCTTTCGTCCAATTTAGTTGCGGCTTGCAGTTTCTTATCGAGTTCAGTTGGAATTTGTGCTGTTTCATCCAAAACAGTTGGGCTTGGCGCTTTCTTGTCCAATTTTGTTGGGTTTTGCATTATATCATCCAGTTTAGTTGGGCTTGGCATGCTCTCGTCCAGTTTAATATGGCTTGGTGCAATCTCAGCCAATTTTATTGGGCTTATTGCTTGCTCATCTAGTTTAATGGTTCTAGCCACTTTCTCATCCAGTGGGCTTGGTAGTTTCTTATCCAATTCAGTTGGACTTGGTGCTGTTTCATCCATTTTAGTTGTGCTTGGCGATTCCTCTTCGAATTTAGTTGGGCTTGGCATTATGTCCTCGAGTTTAGACGGGCTTGGTGCCTTGTCATCTAGTTCAGTTGAACTCGACACTTTCTCAGCCACTTTAGTTGGACTTGACTTTTCTTCATGTAGCTTGGTTGAGCTTGGTTCTTTTTCATCAAGTTTTGTTGGGCTTGCCACTATGTCGTCCTTTTCAGTTGGGCTTGGCAGTTTCTCATCCAGTTTAGTTGTACGTAGCGCTTTCTCACCTAGTTTAGTTGGACTTGGAGCTTTCTCGTCTAGTTTGGTTGGGCTTGAAACTTTCTCATCTAGCTTGATTGAGCTTAATGCGCGCTTATCTATTTCAATTGAGGTTGGCAGTTTCCCATCCAGTTTAGTTGGGCTTAGCGCTTTCTCATCTAGTTTAGTTGGACTTCGCATTTTGTCATTGATTTTTGTTTGGCTTTGCGATATTTCATCTAGTTTAGTTGAGCTTAGCGCTTGACTTACAAAAACTTCCTGATTTATGGCAATTTGCTTTCTTTCATCAAGTTTGGATGCTTTCTCCTCAAGTTTGGTAAGACTCGAATGAATTTCATCAGATTTTTCTGTTTTTGGGATTAATTCTTTTAGCTTCATTGGGCTTTGCATTTCTTTGTCAAGTTTGATGATATAACTTGATGACATTGTGTCTGTATTTACCTTATCAGTAACTTCTGTATGTTCAGGGTGTATTTCTTGAGACTTGAAATATTTATTATTACTCAGAGCCGCATCATCGAGTTTGATTGGAGATTTTTTAGTTAAATCACCATCGATCTGTTTGTATTCCGTGAAGTCATGGATATCCTTTTCATAACCTACTTGCTTTATATCAAGTTTGTTAGAAACGATATCAATACGTGCTTGATCTAATTCTGTCTGAATACTTTGTATTAATTCTTGTGGGATGAGTTTTTGTGTTTTTTCGTCCCATGTCATATCCTTTTCTTCAGTAATATCGGATGGTGTAAGAGAGCTGATTGAAGCTTTTTTTAACCTATTTTCCTCGACTTTTGTAATTATTTCATCAGCTGTGTGCTCGTCACCATTTTGCGTTGTTATTGATTTTTCAATAGGATATTCTGTAGTAATATCTGGACAGATTTGATCTGGTTTTGTATCAACAAATAATAAGGAACTTGATATTTGTGCTTCCATCAATTCTGGGCTGTGTGTTTTGTGTTTATCTAAACTAGTTTCTGAAGCGAAAATTGTTTGATCTTTAATTTTATCTGCTTTTTTATGCAGTTCACGGGATTTACTTAGTAAAGACGTTGATTTCTCTAGTACCACATCATCTTCTTTTATTTTCTGAGCCTCTTTCTCTGGACTAGGTTCTTTGATAGGAACTTTGCTGAGATGGGCTTCAGTATCTTTGATAAAACTGCGTGGTTCATCATCGATGGTGATTATATCCTTATTTTTTAATTTATCTTCCTTTGTGACCTCTCTTTCAACAATGTTTTCTATTACATCGTGTTTTTCTTTTTGTATTCTTTTGTAATTATTCTCAAAGTCTTCTTCTGTATATTTTTTCTCAATTTTGTCGGGCAATATCCTTTGTAATGTAAACTCTTCTTTTTTTTTCAGATCAGCAATTTTTTCTTCTAGTTTTTCTAATGTCTTGGCTGATTCTAATGTTGTGCTTACTTTCTCGTCATGTTTTAAATCTTTATCTGCAAATTCAGCATCAAATCCATCTAATGATGTTTTAAGCATATACATTTCTGAAGTATCTCCTTCCTTGGTTCCAATTGCTTGTTTTGATTGTACAGATTCCGCAGCTTCGATAACTTGTCTTGTTGTTTTATCATAGACGTCTTGTGTTCTTTCTTCTTCTCTTGTTTCAGTAACACTTCTAGATGTTTTTTCTGTAATATCTCTATGGCTACTAATAATTTTTTGATCTAGTTCTTTTGCTAAAATCTTTTCAACCTGTTTGATATTTCGCTCTTCTTTATTGAACTCTTTATTTACGTCAGTAACTAGTATAGATTTTTCATCTTTTAATTCACGTTTTATTCTTTTTCCCTCACTTAGGACAGTTTTATCTGAAATTTCACTAATATCTTCAGACGTAATTGATCTGACAGGAGAAACTTCTTTACGTATTATTTCAGTCTCTTCAAGCTCGGATTTTTCCGTAGCAAGACTTACTTGAGATTTTTTGTCAGTTTCACTTAGTAAAAGCATTTTTGTTGCTTCAATAGCACTTGTTATTGTTGGTTCTACAATACCAAAACTTTCAGGTGATTTTCGTACTATTGTAGGTGATTTCTGCGCCATTATTTCTTCAAGACTTTTATCAGACTTTAAAACTTCTGCGACATCAGCTACTATTTTTTCGACGTCTTTTGGACTAAGTGGAGGTTTTTCAAAATCTTCCAACTTTTGAGCTTCTTCTATTTCCTTTTCCACATCCTCAGGTATTGATGGTATTTTTTCAGGCATACATGGTACTTCTTCAACAAGAATAATATCATCTTTAATAGGTGAATCAAGTGTAGTGATATGGGTTTCTCGTAATTTTTCGGTATATTGTGCATAGTCATAACCAGTGTCATCATATTCTTTAACAGGTTTCAATTCTTTTACGTTTGCGACTGAAATTTTAATTTGGTCATGATACATTGGAGATTCCGGAGCTGATCCAGGTGTGACTGTTACTACTTCAGGGTGTGATGCTCGTTCAACAGTTTTCACTACAACATCTTCTTGAATTGCCTTAGATTCTTTTAAATAAACATCGCTTTCTTTGCTTAAAAGCGGTAAGTCCTTAGGAACTTTGATTTCTTGGATAAAACCGATATCTGGTTTACGTTTGAAAATATCATCTTCTTGTGGTGTTTTCTTTTCTTCGTATAGTCTATAGTCAACTTCTTCGTGTAGAGGTAAATCAGCCACTTCGTCTGGAGTTTTCACTATTTCTCTAATTGGTGCTGGATGAGATTCAAGCTTAGAACTCTTTTCTAACAAAGAAGGCTTATGGATATCAATTAAAGATAGAGGTGGAATGGTTTCTTTAGTTTCTTCTTTCACATATTTTTCTTCTACTTGTTGATCTTCTTTAATATCATCAAGGGTAATACGTTCATCTTCTGGAAGAGTAGGTGCAGTAGTAGCACCGGATTCAATGGTTGTTGAAATTTTTTCATCAGGTTGTGATTCTTGTATTATATTTAGTTCAAGTGAATCTTTAGGTTTAGCAACACTCTTACTCTCTGATGTTTTCTTTTCACTACTAATATCTTGTTTTTCTTCGATGCTAACCGAATGTTCTTTAGATTCTAATTGCTTAGGTTCACTTTCAATAAGTGCTTCAATTTTGATCATAGTTTCCTTGACTTTATCTCCACCTAGCAACGGAATTTCTTCCTTTTTCTTTTCAGATTCTTCTTTATCTTTGATGTGTTTCTGTAATTCATCTTCCAGCTCACGGCTTATTTCACGGTCGGCAACAGAGTCTTCCGTATATTGGTCGACTTCTTCTTTTTCTATAATTAAATATTCCTCTTCAAATTCACCGTCGGCAGTCGTTTCAGTCTTTGCATCATCTATCATACATGTAATTTTTTCAATATCAGAACGCCCTACATACTCTATTTTTTCTTCAGCTTCACTATCTCTGTTAAATACTGCTTCAATTTCTCTGACAATCTCTTGTTCTTCCCTTTCATCAAGTTCTTGTTGTTTAATATCATCAAGGGATTTAGAAGTATCCTCATCTGATTTTTTAGCATCTTTTAAAATATCCTCGTAATTTACTCTTTGCAGTCCTTTCAATTTTGATGTATCTACTTTTATTGCTTTTACTGACTTAGTAGGACTCTTCATAGTCTTCAACCCTTTGACCGGTGATGCTAATGGTCGTGGTCTACGCGAAATTGGTTCTCGTTTTGTTTTTGATTCTTTCTTTTCAGTTGATTTTAGAGTCACATCTCGTTTTGGTGATGCTTGTTTATATTTTGATTCCATAACTCTGCGATTGTTAGCTTCTTTCGTACTCTTAGCAGGAGTACTACTTGGACTCAATCTTCTAGTTTTGGCTTTAATCCTTTCTTTTGCTGCAGATTGCGCAGTAGTTTTAGTATCTATAGTTTTTTTTGGTGTCGTAGGCGGCGATTTTTTATCTTCAGAGATAATCTTTTTTGTCTCAGCTGTACTTGCTATATTTTTCCTTTCAACAGTTCTTTGGCTAGATCTATGACTTACTTTACTTCTTATCATCGATGTTGTCGATTCGGTTTTTGTTCGGCTTTCAACTTTTTTCCTAGTTTCAGATTTTGTTTTAAGTTCAGTTTCAGTTTTTTTAATTTCAGACGCTTTACTTATTGATTCTTTAATATCATCAGTCTTTTCAGTACTACGTTTCGATTTCTTTTCAACGGATTTTTCTTTTTTCTTAATGTCTTTCTTTTTAGTTAAACCATCTATCACAGGGCTCTCGTATTGAGCAATTTTATCGTCTAATTTTGTCTCTATCCTTGCCGTTATCGCGTCTTGTAAAACGGATTCAATTTTTTTATCTTCACCGTCTACTAATTCACTAAGTAGTTTATTATCAATAATATTAGTCGAGTCTGTCTCATCTTTGAGTGGAGGAGGCTCAGGTTCAACAATCTTGTCATCTTTTGTTTTTTCAGTAATTATACTCCTTTCTTTGCTGACTCTCGCAGCTGCTTGTTTTGTTGCTTTGGTCATCGTCACTGACGTAGCAGTTGTTGTTGTCGTCGCTGTCGCAGCGGAAGATGTCGTAGTCATTTGTCGTCCTGTACACGTTGGATGCTGAAGAAACTCCAAATGTTTTAGTTTTTCTAGGCCTTCGAATATTTTGTGTTGTGGTGTTGATCCCGGAAACATTATCCTAGTCACAGTATCATCGGGATTGGCTGGCCGCCAAATTAGTAACGCACATATTGATACTAAATTAGGAATTGGAAAATTGAATTGTCCTGATACACTTGCACCTTCAAAAAGTTTGGGTTCACTATTGTGCCACCGTTTTAGGAATTCACGAACGTATTTGGAGTCCTTGGACGGATTCAGTACGTACATGTCGAGGGTTCCTGAAATGAAAATAAGGTTTAAGTAGTTTCAGTGTATATTTAAGGATCTCTAATTGTTTGAATTCTGTCCCTGTCAGCTCTAAAATGGTTAAAAATCCTACTGTTTCGCATTGACTTCAAAACGTATTTACTTATTATTTTCACTCTTTTATTTTTATTTGGAAATAATACTTCATTTATGAGTTTTCCTAAACGTAGTATTCCAAATTATTTTTGGACTTTGTCTGTGTTTGACCACAACCTCACAGAAGTGAGTGATGATGTGGCCGATGGTGCTAAGCACACAAAACCTACTGGCACTTGCAGCTGTTGAAACCCGGTAGGTGCCTAGTTTTTCCTTCACTGAAAGCTCAAGCTCATTGCAGGTTTCGAAAACGTGATCTTAAGTAAGGTATTCGACGACATTACCTCTGAGCTATCATCGCGTTACTATACCCAACCAAAAATAATTAAAAAATTGAACATATTGAATTATATGAGGGTTTTGAATGAACCACTTTGTTGACCTCGGGAGCACGGGATTAAATTAATAAAATGCAATTTTATGAAAGAAAAATTGTGGAATTTAATAAATTTGGAACTGCTGCAGTAAGGTTCAAATTTGATCAGCAGAACGAGAGTGAGCGTATACTATGTTTAATCTGGCATCCAGCTGAATAAGCATTGATTATGTACGTACCATGTCCAACTTTATGGTAAAGGTTGATGGGCTCAGGGCTTCGATAGCAGTGCTGGGGCTTGAGGTTAAGGTGTCGGAGATCGGCCATCATGTCAGTCCCTTCCTGCAATAGGGATACTAACAGAGGGTCGACGTCCTTGTTGCCGTCGGGGCTGGCGAGGGCTCGGCGCTCCTGGAACGATCATTAATGTAATATTAATATTTTTAAGAACGAAAACTAAAGGGAACTTGTGAAGTGACGTTGCGTTTCATGTTTAAGTTTTGTCTATAGTAATAATAAAGCTGAAGAGTTTTTCTGTTTGTTTGAACGCGCTAATCTATGGATCTACCAGTCGGATTCGAAAAATTAAAGTTTTTTGAACCTATTCTTAAACTTCATTCTTAACTAACATTCTGACTAGACAGAAAGAAAAAATATTTATCTACTCTCATATCGTAATGTTCTTATTATGAAATCAAAATCAGTACTTTAATGAGCCACTTTAGGCACACCCGTGTATAATGATTCATTATAGTACAGTTGTTGTTCCCAAGATAATGCTATAAAATAACTTTTTTTCTATTAAAGTACACTTTGGACCTATAAATAGTATAATCAATCAGTATCAATTCAATTTGACGATGACAATGTCACAAATTTTGTAACTTGAACTTTAGAGGTAAGAATTTTTGGGAGTTGGCAACACGGATTTGATTAAGTATATGTTTATATTTTATTGTTTTTGCCTACACATATCATTTTGACCAGAAATGTCACAAAAATAGCATTTTTTTTTTTTAGTTAGTAGAATTAAAATATGAGTTTAGATAAAGTACTGTATGATACTGCACATAATTAGGTATTAAAAACTCGTGTGATACTATTAAGAACCTCGCCTACGGCTCGGTACTTAAACTCACACTCGTAGTTAATAACCCCTATTATGCAACAGTATCATAAACTACTATTATTGACCTATTATTACATAAAAAGACATGTCCCTGCCTCAGCGTAAAGCTACACTACATAATGCAGTGCAACGCTGGTATTCTGGCAGAGCCTCGAGACGAGGGAGTAACGATAACCAAGCTTTATCTAGCGATTGAAATCTTATCGTACCATAATACTAAACTAACTAGTACCCAACTCAGACTGCTAATACTAAATACCTGTACAATTCATATAATTAAATTTACAAGCACTTTAAATTCACTCCACATAAAGTAAACACTATTAAAGTTAACTAAAAATCACTAATAGTAAAACACTGCACTATCAGTTAGTGTGTGCTCTACCACCGCAAGTGACAATATGGAAATGGATACTACAAGCTTCAGTAGACGTGATATTGTCGTATTATTAACATAAGCACAGATCATAATTTAATTTCTATGGAGAATTCCTAAACTACAAAAGAGATGAAGTTAATAAAACTTATTGTTTAAAAGTAAAAGGATTCATAAATTAGAAAACATAGTTAAGAACATTGTCGATTAAGACGCCTTTCAAACGAAAAATCTTAATTAAAATCGGTTCATCCGTTCAGGAGCTATGATGCCACCCATACAAACTTATAACACCCCAATTTTTCGTCGGAGATTAAAAAACACATACTAAAGGCGATGCTATACGTGAAATGATGATTCTAAAATGCGTTTTTCTCTGTATTCTTTGTTCCAAGAGATTTTGAAAAAATATATGTTAAACTAGAGAATATGTGACGGGGAATAGTTTTTTTTTAAATTGGAATTTTTCATTAGTAACGTCAGAAAAAATTCGTAAATATACTCCTTTTTAAAACTAAGAATGCATTCTTCTCTTATTTGGGCCATCTAAATAACTTGAAAAATATGAACATACATTTTGAAATCCATTAGAAAGGGCATGGTTTTCATACTTTAAAAAAAAAGGCTTACGTTTCTTTTTAAATAATATAAAACCATATTTTTAACTAAAATTACGTCTCTCCTGTCTCCCTTGTCACCGTCAGTTTAGTAAGAGCAGCAAATCTGAAGTATTTTTCAGATTTGCCACAGCGACGTAACAACTAATTATGATCTTCGCCTTCATCTAAACTCGAGTAGCCTATAAGCCCTAAAAAACAGCCTTGAGAGGTTGAGAGTAATCAAAATCTAAATATGAGTAATACTTCTTCGAACAATCTAAACATTGTATTAATAAAAGAGAAAAATAATAGCAATATTTTCAGAAAATAATTTTAATTAACTGTTAGCAGACATCCTTTTCCGGTCCTCTATTAGTACTAGTCAGCAATATCCGGTAGTTTGATGACCTTTTCAGGATACTGGATAAAAGGTGTTTTATCTAGTACCCCTCATGAAGTGAAATAGGTAGACAGTTTCTTTTTTATTGAATATGTATTACTGTTGCCGTTATAATAAAAAATAATAATCATAAAAATAACAGTAATAATACAGAAAACGTGATATTTTCAACGTTTTTTGCTCGTTTTTCGCTGTATCTCAAGAACCATATTAACGGTAGTTTTTTTTTATTACAAGAAGAGTTCTTTTTTGCCGCTATAAATAAAATATTATAATATACGATGTTACGGAACCCTTCGTGTGCGAGGACGACTTGCGAATTTTTGTTTTTAATAAGTATTAAAATAAAAAGAAATTCTTAAATATTAGAAAGTTTATATCTTCCATGTAGGTATTTAGACCCTATTTAATTATTCATATCAGTTCTAATAGCTTTTTAGTGCATTATCAGTAGATAGAATATCCAATCAAGTGTATCTAAGGGCTAGGATTACATTCGACCTTGGCAAGAGGCGCCCGTATGCCGCTATACTTGCATTGGATAGAATACCTATTGTTTACCTGTCAATGACGTCAAGATATGCGATTCAAATATGATATAAGCGCTATCAAACAGACAAAACTCTTAAGCTTTGTTATTTAATTTTTAATACCATGGCCTTACCGTGGTCAGTGATGATGTGGCCGATGGTAGTAAGCACACAAAGCCTAGAAGGGAACTGGCTCTCAAGTGCAGCTGTCGGAACACACCGAAAGGTGCTTGGCGACAGATTTTCAACTTGAGGGTGGTAGCCAGCCAGGTGGGTACTACAAAGTACCACTGTGCTATGGTTTTCTCGATGTTTTCCTTCACCGAAAGCTTAAGCTCATTGTAGGATTCGAATCCGCGACCATCGTCTCGGCATTCGACGTCACTACCACTGAGCTATCATAGCCTTAAACTTGTATTAGTGTAAATTTTATACATAGAGCATAATCTTACCTCTAGGTTACAGAAGAAATGTCCAATCTGCGGATAGACGGTCGAGGTCGCCTTCCTGTGCAGAACCGCCGCCATGCCGGAGACGGAGCAGTTGTTGAGCCTCGTGAACAGCACTGCGTCGAGCCGGTCCAGGTGCCGGGCGAAGTCCCACCAGCAAGCCTTGCGGGAGAATCCGCCATCCACTGGAATTGTTCACGAGGTATTATTAGAATTTCAAGAAGAGGTTTTTTCCAGGGTCGGCAACGCGTCCATAGACTACGGTAACCACTTACCATCAGGTGGGCCGTATACTTGTTTGTTGCCTTAGTAGTAAAAAAAATCGGACAAATGCGAGTTAAACTCGCGTGGAGAGGGTTCCGTACATGTTTAACTAAGTTCCATAAATATTTTTGAATCTGACCCTATAAAAAGATATTTTTTTTTGGAAATCGTGTTTTCTACCTAAACCTAAACCTAGCTACATCGATTTATCGCCCCGGAAACCCCCTGCATACCAAATTTCATGAAAATCGTTGGAGCCGTTTCCGAGATTCAGATTATACCTATATATATTGTGGGGTTCCCAGCTCGTGAGCTTCGACTGTTCCTTTGCAGTGTCGATAACCCAACTACCCAGGTACTTTTCCCCTCAATAAAAACACTTTGTTTAAATGGACTGTATACTATATTTGCATATAACTTTGTATCATAATCACTTATTTATTACACACGTGATCACTGGCCGACTTGATACAATTTCCTGTTTTTATGCGTGAATTCTACTCAACTGAATATTCGAATTAAATACTAAAGACACTGATGTCCGTTCAAGACTTCGGTCTTACCGTATCGAGAGCCATGCATTATAATAATTATTTTGTTCTCTAATATTGTTCAAATGTCTTATAGATTTTAATTATTTACATAATTTACTTGTGATCTAGTATCGCTACAAAAGTGATTTTATCCTTAAACATTGCCTGCAATTAGGTCTTTCCAATGAATTCACGTTGTCGATACCAGCTTAATCTATCTTAAAGTTATTACACAGTTTATACATAAATTCTCAAAAAAGATATACATTTCTAATTAAAAAGCTTAATTTCTCCCAAATCCCTGTTCTATCGGGTTAGATGGTTATTCACATATACAATACAAACAATTAGCTTACACAAAAACATAATCTTACTTACTATAAACTGCGGGAAATAACCCAAAAACACATAAAGAAACATATTGATAAACCAAATTAAAACAATATTTCTATTTATACATTTTACCTAAATTGACGTCATCGTCCGCCACATTCTCCCTCCGGCGCAGATCTTCGCAGCCTTCATTAAAATTTGGGAGGACGATGAGACACCTAACTGGCCGTCAGAAAATACCCTCGCGTCCGCACATCAACGTCCCGTACTTAAATGTGCCTCTACTACTTCGCGTTGCTCTAGACATGTGTCGATTTCTTTCGGCCAACGGTCTTCCGACTCAAACAAAAAAGTTGGGCCCGTAAACCAGCGATCTCCGCTTTGCAATCGCGTGTTGCCTGGACGGGTTGCATCATCGGCCACATTGTGTGCCGTAGGTACCCACTTCCACTGGTCAACACACGTCAACTCTGCGATTTCACTCAATCGGTGTGCCACATATGGAGTATATCTAGTGGAGTCATTTCTGATCCAATGTAGAACGGTTTTAGAGTCACTCCACAAGATAACCTCGGGCTTTATCTTATCGTGATGATGGTTTAGAATCTCATTTGCTAGTCGTGCGCCTATCAGACTAGCCTGCAGCTCCATTCTTGGAATACTCTGCGGCTTCATAGGCGCAACCTTAGCCTTACCGGCCACCAGCACGACGCCAACTTCCCCATTTTCATATTCGTAACGCCAATACGCTACTGTAGCGAATGCTTGTTCACTCGCATCACAAAACACGTGCAGTTGTATACGAACACTTTTGTCGTAACTGTAGCAACGTGGCAAACGGAGGTCGCTTATGAATGTCAGATCGTCTAACCATTCTTTAAACACGGTTGCTTCCTCCAGTGGTAACGGATCATCCCATCCCACTTTCTGTTTCCACAGTCCCTGCAACATGATTTTGGCGGCGATGGTAAATGGGCTAAGTAACCCTAGTGGGTCAAAAATGGACATAACTGCCCCTAGCGCTTCCCGTTTTGTTGGCGTGCGCTTGCCATTTTTCACCTCTTCGGGAACACGAGGCATGGCGGTATTAAATGCCAATTCGTCCGTTCCGGGAATCCATAGGATTCCTAGCGTTTTCCCGTACTCGTGTACGTTTGCCCCGAGTTCCTTTGGTGCTTGCGCTCTGTTCTTTTCTGGGATATGTGCTAACAGCCTAGGGCAGTTAGAGTTCCATCCCGCCAGTTCAAATCCTATTTTGGCATGAACTTGTTGCACTTCAGCTATTGTTCGTTCTGCTGTTTCTTCTGAATCAAAGCTGGCCAACCAGTCATCCATATAATGATTCTGCGTTATAGCGTGGAATGCGAGCGGATGTGTATCCCTGTGATCTGTCGCATTCCTATCTCGCACGCTATGCGCCATAAAGGGTGAACTTCGAGCACCAAATATCATAGATGTCATCACGTATGTCTGTGGCGGGTCTGCGCGGTTATCTCCTCGCCACAGGAAATGTTGTGCTACGCGGTCCTCCGGTTTGATCTTTATCTGGAGGAACATTTCCCGTATGTCTGCTGTTACAGCAATCGGTTTCTTTCTGAACCGAAACAAAACACCGCACAATGTTTGCAAAAGGTCCGGTCCATCGAGCAGCGCATCGTTAAGGCACGTTCCACTGGTGCGTGCGGCTGCATCGAATACCATCCTAACTTTGCCGGGTTTGTTTGGATTAACTACTGCAAAATGGGGCAGATACCACATGCACTTGTCTTCTGTGTGGTCTTTTTGACATCGTTCTGCGTATCCCTTTTCCAGCAGTCCGTTCACCTGTGCTGTGTATGCTTCTTTAAACGACGGTGATCTGTCCATTTTCTTTTCGATCCCGCGTAGCCGGCTCATAGCCATGTTATAGCTTGGTGGTAACACTACCTCATCATCTGCCCAAGGTAGTCCCACTTCAAAACGACCATTCACTTGCTTAGCCGTGTTATTGAAGATTTCCTTAGCGCGTTCATCCTTTGCGATAGGCTTTCTTTTCATGGAAACCCCTAGCGCGTCAATATCGAAATGTTTCTTGACGAGTTTACTCAGGTCCTCGTCTCGTTCATTCGCTACTGAGTTCTTCTGGATCTCCTGAGCAGTTCGCACGTGTAATACTGTATCATCTTCATCTGTCATAATAACGCTTCTGGGTATAGATCCATGTATTACCCAACCCAATTGTGTGAGTGACGCAGCTGGTTGACCTTTTCTTCCGCATAATAACTTTCGCGTCACTATCAATTCCCAGTGATCGGCACCGATGAGTATGCGCGGTCTGGCATACTCATAACATACGTCCTCTGGTCTAAGCGTACTTAGATGCTTATATTTCAATATGTCGGGCTTCATCACCTGACTGGTCAATTGTAAATTCTTAACCGTCCGTGCTTTAATCGTATGAAAGTCCTTTTGGCCTTTTCCGCGTAACTCGATGCTCGTATTCTGGCTATTCAAAACTCTCTGACTCGACATGACTCCGTGGATATGTAACGCTCTGGTCGGGCCTGCTGCTCCGACCATCCCGGCAATCTCTTCGTCGATCAGTGTTATAGTTGACGCCTCATCGAATAACGCGTACGTGTTTAATTCCTGGCCGTTCTGTGTCTTAACTACAATAGGACACACTTTCATTAGCACTTGGTAATTGGTGTTACTTGCTGTAGCTGCATTCACGGAATGATTATTCTGAGTCGGTTCGCTTGATGATTCCTTACTCTTTGGTGCGTGTAGTAGCGCATGATGTGATTGACGGCACTCATCCACTCCACATTTCTTCGCTTTACATATGATCCTTCTGTGCTTATTATTTATACACTGGAAACAGACGTGTGCTTCCTTTACCCATTCCCATCGCTGATCCACGGACATAGCCACGAGCTTAGCGCATTTCGTTGTTTCATGTTCGGCTCCGCAACAGTGACACTCGCTCTTTTTCGGTAGCGTCTCTGTTGTAGCATACACGGGAGCTCTGCGACTACGATCCAATGTCCGATGTCGAGGTTCCTGTTTCGGTACAGCACGTATGGTTTCCGACGTATTCTTGGAATCGTATGAATATTTTATGGCGTGTTTCGCTTCACGCATACAGAATCGTGACAATGTAATGATTTCTGGTTCTGACTTAGACACAGATTCATCTGCATAATCATACCATTTTGATTTGAGGAATGGGCTCAATTTTTCTACAACTGACTGCATAATCATTGGATTTTGTAGATACCCTTTATTATCAACACAGTTTATCATCGTCACGATGTTTTGCAACTTGATGGCAAACTTGTTTTGTTCGTCAGATGATCCGCCTTGTCGCGGCAACTTCTTTATTTCGTCAAACGCATAATTGATGATCATCTCTGGACGACCAAAACATTGTTCTAATGTTTCCATGATTATTGTTGAATCGGTCGCTGCATACATTAATGACGAGACTGCTTCACGTGCTTCTCCTCGTAAGCATGTCCTGAGTCTAGCTAGATTTTCTGCTGGTGTAAAACCGTAGAGGCTAACAGATTCCATCATGGCCGCTTTAAATGATAACCATTCCCCTCTGGTGCCGCTAAAGATAGGCAAGTCTGGCGTACGTTTGGGTATCGGTCTACTTTTGTTCATTTGTCCTAGGGCATCTGCTAGTCGATCAATCGCTCGGTCTTTTGATCGTGTCGGCGTAGGTGATCTAGGACGACGTGGTGTTTCCGTTATGAAACAATTTGGCGCAATCGGAGGAGTTGGATCCGCAGTCCTCATTGTGACACGATTCGATGCAATCGGAGGAGGTGGATCTGTAGCCTTTTCTCGTGATGGTGAGCGGTACTTCTCATGGCTTTCTGTACCTACAAGTTCGGGCTCGTCGAGCTCCCTCCGTATAGCGCTATGCCGAATCCAGTCAGTGACTTTACATTCTGTGTCTACAGTCTCATGGTCGCATATGCTGCCCGATTCTTCTTGTATCGTAGCGACATTAACAGCAAGTCTCTTTTCAACGAGTTTTGCCTGAATCTCAGCCAATTCAGTGCAATCTTTAATTCGCCGTAACTCTACTGCGGCTGCTGCTTTTGCTGATGCTGCTGCTGCTGCTGCTGCTGCTTTTGCTGATGCTGCTGCTGCTGCTGCTCTTGCTGATGCTGCTGCTGCTTCTGTTTCTGCTTTTGCTGATGCTGCTTCTGTTTCTGCTTTTGCTGATGCTGCTGCTGCTGCTGCTTCTGTTTCTGCTTTTGCTGATGCTGCTGCTGCTGCTGCTGCTTCTTTTTCTGCTTTTGCTTCTATTGCTGTTGCTGCTGCTTCTGCTGCTTGTCTCTCTTTGATGAGATTTGTACGAATCTCTGCTAATCTTTCGTCCGCCTCCAGTTCAGCTAACCTGAGACGCGTTGAAGTGCTGGCGGAAGATCGCTGAGAACGCACGGACGAAGCGCGCGATCCTCTGTCTGTAGCGCGGAGCGTAGACAAACGCGTACGACGTGGTATCATGTCGATCGCGGGCGGTGACGGTTCAGTCGAGAACTTATAGGTTACGTCGGATTCACTCCTCGCGTGGCGCGCGTGACTGAGCTGCGGATTCACGGGCACGTCTAACTCAGACGGGGACGCGGGGGGCTTCTCATGGCGTCGCCTCTCAGCCGCTTGACGAGTGCGGACTGGGCTTCTAGACGTCGACATCTTATGGCGCTAATGCCTTTTTTGCAATGTACTAAAAAAACTACTTAAAATAAGTTTTTTGAGATCGCACTTGAGATCGAGCTTGAGATCGCACTTGAGATCGAGCTTGAGATCGCACTTGAGATCGAGCTTGAGATCGCACTTGAGATCGAGCCTGAGATCGAGCTTGAGAATGAATTTAAGTTTGAACTTGAGATTGAGGGTTTAATTGAGATTTAACTTGAGTTTAAACTTGAGATTGAACTTGAGTTTAAGTTTGAGATGTCGACATCTACTTCTTATCTATCTAACGTGGTGAGACGCAACTTACATAAAGACTCGAGACACCGATCGTTTGGCACCGTTAGGTGACCGGCGTTCAAGAGCCGCGGCAAATCTGCCTAAACGTTTTTCTTATAGTCGCACCGTTGGGTGATGTTGCGTCGTCCTCTTCGCACGTTCTTTGATACTGCGATGAATTCGTTACTCGTGTGGGATAGAGAAAACGAATTCACCACTTGTTTAATGACACATGTGTCGAGACGAGTTTGTCACACGCTTAACGACGTAGGTAACAAACTCGACAAGCTTGCTTCTTGAGACGATTCGTCGCACCGTTGGGTGATGTTGCGTCGTCCTCTTCGCACGTTCTTTGATACTGCGATGAATTCGTTACTCGTGTGGGATAGAGAAAACGAATTCACCACTTGTTTAATGACACTTATGTGTCGAGACGAGTTTGTCACACGCTTAACGACGTAGGTAACAAACTCGACAAGCTTGCTTCTTGAGACGATTCGTCGCACCGTTGGGTGATGTTGCGTCGTCCTCTTCGCACGTTCTTTGATACTGCGATGAATTCGTTACTCGTGTGGGATAGAGAAAACGAATTCACCACTTGTTTAATGACACTTATGTGTCGAGACGAGTTTGTCACACGCTTAACGACGTAGGTAACAAACTCTTGCTTCTCTTGAGATGATCTCGTCGCGATGTTGCGTCGTACTCGGTGCACCGTTCGGTGTTTTTCACACGACGACCTCTTCACTGGGCGTCTCGAGAGCAAATCGTCGCACCGTTGGGTGATGTTGCGTCGTCCTCTTCGCTCGTTCGGCGATCTCGAGACGAACTTGTTGCACCGTTCGGTGTTCTTCACTCGGCGATGTGCCGACGAACTCGTCGCACCATTCGGTGTTTTTCCCTCGACGATCTCGGCGCACCTATGCGGTGTTGGTCCCGGTTCCGATCCTGTCACACCAAATCGTGGTGGGACCCAAGGATCGGATGCCCAATTCCCTGACAAATCCGGTTGGCTTGAACACGTGATCACTGGCCGACTAGATACAAAACTTTGTATCTTAATCACGTGTTTAACCGGTTTGTGCTGATGGTCACTTTCTTCGAGCTGATCAAATCCGGCTTCGAAGTACCAATTTGTGGGGTTCCCAGCTCGTGAGCTTCGACTGTTCCTTTGCAGTGTCGATAACCCAACTACCCAGGTACTTTTCCCCTCAATAAAAACACTTTGTTTAAATGGACTGTATACTATATTTGCATATAACTTTGTATCATAATCACTTATTTATTACACACGTGATCACTGGCCGACTTGATACAATTTCCTGTTTTTATGCGTGAATTCTACTCAACTGAATATTCGAATTAAATACTAAAGACACTGATGTCCGTTCAAGACTTCGGTCTTACCGTATCGAGAGCCATGCATTATAATAATTATTTTGTTCTCTAATATTGTTCAAATGTCTTATAGATTTTAATTATTTACATAATTTACTTGTGATCTAGTATCGCTACAAAAGTGATTTTATCCTTAAACATTGCCTGCAATTAGGTCTTTCCAATGAATTCACGTTGTCGATACCAGCTTAATCTATCTTAAAGTTATTACACAGTTTATACATAAATTCTCAAAAAAGATATACATTTCTAATTAAAAAGCTTAATTTCTCCCAAATCCCTGTTCTATCGGGTTAGATGGTTATTCACATATACAATACAAACAATTAGCTTACACAAAAACATAATCTTACTTACTATAAACTGCGGGAAATAACCCAAAAACACATAAAGAAACATATTGATAAACCAAATTAAAACAATATTTCTATTTATACATTTTACCTAAATTGACGTCATCGTCCGCCACATATATATATCCATAAATTGCAGGTTTAAAGGTATATTAGATAGACTTCTTATAGGTTTTCCTGTAATCTTTAGGTAAAGAACTATTATTTGATTTTTTTCCAAAATGTTTGGCCCAGTAGTTTTGGAATGGTCAATTTTCAATGTTTGGGTCACCGACTTACATATGTGTACCAACTTTCAACTCAATCCAGTCCAATATTTTCGGACAGACAGACAGACGCACGAGTGATCCTATAAGGGTTCCGTTTTTTTTTTCGGAACCCTAAAAATAGAGAGTTGGGTTTATAGACAACTGTATTTTTAACCCCCAAAGCAAAAACGACGGGGTGTTATAAGTTTAACGTGTAGGTATGTCTGTGGTCTCATAGCTCCTGAATGCATGAACCGATTTTAATATAGTTTTTTTTGTTTGAAAGGTAACTTAATCGAGAGTGTTTTTAGCTATGTTACAAGAAAATCCGCTCACACGTTTGAAAATTATCACCAATTTTCTAGTAAGTTTCGGGGGTTGCTTAAAATTTTTAATTTTAATTCTGCACTTTTTAATTTACTATTGTTCCCCCCACAGCTTTACCCACGTGGAACCAATACACTGTAGGTATCTTGGTCAGGGCATCATATACTTTGTAAACATGTACTGAGTATACATTGAATGATAACAATTGATTAGGGACGAGTTCATACTCCGAGTCGCACATAGCCGTTTTTTGGCTGGCTTTTATGGGAAATATTCAAGAACTGGAACTGCTTCACTCAGCATGCCTGAGTGAAGCAGCTGTATCAAACAGTTTTCTGATTTTTTTTAAGGTTCCGAAATTCAAAAGAAAAAAAACGGTACCCTTCTGCGTGCGAAAATATTGGACTTGATTGAGTTGAAACTTGGTACACAGATGTTTAAAAATATAAATGATAAGTAGTTCTATACCTATAGATTACAGGAAAACCTATAAGAAGTCTATGGTATTTAAAGTAACCATAGGAAATTCCGGAACCCTCGGTGCGCGAGTCAGTCTCGTCCTTGTCCGGTTTTATTTTGTTGCGATTTCAGCGCAACACTATCTAGACCATGTTAATTATATAAGGTACTATTTTATTTTTCCACGATATGATCAAAGATGTATTATATTACAAAACACATTGAAGTGAACCAATCAGTATGTTTTAATTTATGAGCGCAGTGTTGCCACCCGACTACCACACCACTCGGCAATAAATGCACAGTAGTTGATGGCTTTTAATTAATTTGTTGCATGCGAGTGACCTATTGAAGCTTTGCCAATAATGCGGCGAGGTGAAATGAGGCTTCACGCCGAAATACCTACTGTTTTTAATAACCGTTACTGGATATTGCTGTTATAAATGAATAAATAATAGGCTAGTTGACACTGTCAAAAATAAATGACCAAACACTAACCAATGCATAAAACACGTGGAAACATCAAATATGTTGTACATTTAATGTTTTTTGTGTTTTTTAATTACCAGTAGAATTACTAAGAGTAGGACATTTGATGCTGTGAAACTATGACGTCATAGTGTAGTATTTCATACAAAATTCCATATAAACTATCGTTTTGTCATTTATTAAAAAGTAGCTGATTTGATATGTCAGTCAACTCTTCACTTGCGAAATTCATCTTTTCAAACATCAAATAGGCATATTGTACACTAGCTGTTCCCCGTGGTTTTACTCGCGTTCCCGGGATAAAAAGTAGCCTATAACCTTCGGGGATAATGTAGCTTCCTATTGGTGAAAGAATTTTTCAAATCGGACTTCTAACCCCGGAGATAAGAACGTTCAAACAAACGAACTCTTCAGCTATTAGTATAGATAGATATAATCAGTGTCATTGTCTTTGTTCAGCTGTTATGTCCTAAATACTACACGTTCGGGTATAAAATAGCTTCGTCCCATATACCTTAACCAAATCAGATTAGCCTTTTAGAATCGTGTCAAATATTTGATGCTCTTCAAACAGTACGCGAGATAAAATCGAATGAAAACACTCGGCAAAGTAAAAACACGGCGACACTTGATTGAAAAATAAATTGAAGTGGGAACGTTTCTATATTCAATATTTGGATAGCGAGTGTTCGCAATAACTCGCTCGTGACGTGCAACTGTTCAAATTTACTATTTAATATTGATACAATACTATTGAAAATGACACATCGTAAAACATGGTACAGTATGACACAACTTAGATGTAGCATCGGCGAATCGTTTTCGTACACTTCACTTCCGATTTACACAACAAATAAAAATAATTCAGTATCGCGCCATTGAACGTTCAACAAGATCATTTTCACCGATCATTTTTTAACACATGAGTAATGTTGTAGGCGTACTCTTTTCGAGAACGATCGATTTTACGAAGATTGCCGATGCTCCATCTAAGTTGTGTCATACTATACAGACTTGTAGTTAAAGCAAATTTATATAGTAGAATACCTATTAGATAGGTCCATGTTGGAGCACGTCATATTATAATGCTGTTTTTCGCGGTTCCAACCGCGTTCTGGGATACAAAGTAGCCTATAACCTTCGGGGATAACGTAGCTTCCTATTAGTGAAACAATTTTTCAAATCGGACCAGTAACTCCGGAGAATAGCGCGGTCAAACTCTTCAGCTTTATTAGGTATAGATAAAACTCTTTACTCTGAAGAATATTTTTTTAATGTTTAACTTTTAATTAAATTTCGTTTTAAAATGAATATTAGTATTTAAATTATTATGAGTTTCTCAATTTACATTAAGTACATATTCCATTGAGTTTCAAAATTACAACCCTATGACAGATTAAGTTTATTAGAATTTCGCTCTTGTAACTAAACTACATAAGATAAACATTTATTGAACGCACAAATTCACACAAAACATATTAACAAATACAGCTCGAACGTAAAAGACAGGCAGACAGAAGCAATAAAATGCCTATAGACAACAAAAATCAAAAAATCAAAATCAAAAACTCATTTATTCAGTTTAGGCCCTAATAAGGCACTTATGAATGTCAACAGTTACAATTTTTAGACTCTACTACCTAACAAATAACAAATGTGATCTTGTGGGTTCAAATGGCCCCAGCTCAGCATGTGCTGAAGATAACTTCAGCGCTTAATAACAATCATGTCTTAACGAACAGCACTAAAGTACAGTGACATAATATCCTTCCAGAGACTGTAACAGCCAGAAATGAGAGTTTATTTGAACAGGATTTGAATAGGCGGAGAGCTTCATTGGATTAAGAATTACGTCATGACGCAATGTACGCTTGTCTGGCGACGATATCCGAGAAATGATGATTCTAGATTATGTTTTTCTCAGCATCATTTGTTGCAAGAGATTTGTAAAAAATATATGTTGAACTAGAGAATATGTGTGACGAGGAATAGTATTTTTACAAATTTGAAATTTTCATTAGTAACGTCAGTAAAAAATCGTGAATATACACCACTTTTTAAAACTAAGAATGATTTTTTCTCTTATTTAGTCCATCCAAAGAACTTGAACACTCTCTTGTTTCGCTTGCCTCCGTCAGATTAGTAAGGGACGGAGACATTCGCAGAGAGCATTCTCTTAAGAAAAGTAAAGTAAGTCTTTCTATTACTCTATAATTAGTATTTAATGGAGGAAATAAATCTAATATAGTTATAATGATTGATTATGACGCATAAATATCAAATGGCATAACAATACTTCAAACGTAATACAATAAACATGCGTGAGTTAACAGTTGGGTAATACATCACTCCGAATTTCCCAAAGGGGTTGAGTAATAGAAAATGACACGACAACGACAAAGCAGTCACGCTATGGTAAAAATAATTTTATCTGCAAATAAAATAGTCAATAATTAATCCCCAAGATACGCATTCAAATGGTAGTCGTTCTCTTCAAAGACACAGGGCCTTGTAAATTTGATATCGCTACACTTATCACGGCTTGAGTCGGTAAGAAAAGCCTCTTTCTCTTAAGAAACCAATATTTCGTTGGCTTCATGCCAAATATTAAGTGTCGCGACGTCGCTTGAGGCCTTGGATTTATAGAGTAACAAGGTCTTTGTATCTAACCGAAATAAATCTAGGCCTATAAGGTTAGTTATTATGTTTATCGCGTTTTATGACTTGGAAGTTTGGTTACATTAAATTGATTTAGGGTCGGTTGCATAAAGCGCGGTCATAGTAAGGTTATAGTGAACTTTAACCGCCGAAATAAATCAAACTGGGTTGCTCGTGTCACTTTAACTAAAATTTTAACCGTAACCATAACCGAGGGAGATCGGTCATCGTCAATGTGACTCTACGGTCAAAGCATGGTAATAGTTAAGTAGTTAGTAATGTACGACCTTTAGAGATTAAATATTCTGTTTTCTGCTTTAATATTGGACTTTATCAATTTTAATGTTAAAGTTAAAAATCTAATAAATCTTTACTATTTAAATATTCAAATAGACTTTCGATGAATCAGTCTGACAGTTTAGCTATAACGGGAACCTCATTAATTTTCATTTTAGCCACGAGCTTAACGTTTTCAATCAACCTCGTTTTAGTTTTAAACATTAAATATTGAGGCTGAATGAATTTTATAGTTGATTCACTAAAGTAATTTTAGGGTATTTTATAATTAGGTACCTACTGCCTACGTACTTATAAATTATTTTACATGACTAGCTATAGCTAAAATCTACAAAAAATTTGGTCCAGTAGCTTCGGGGATAAGGTCGATATTTGCGTAGTTTCATAGATAACTTCAAAACTATGTATCTTAAGATTATAAAAAGGAATATATTTGAGATCCTCACAACGAGCCCCTTCATTTGATATGTCACACAGTATAGTTTGCAAACCTTCAGATAATATGGTTTGGTCTGATAAAAAAGCTTGTCCTAAAAATAAATTACTAACTTATTGTATCATTAATCTGGAACGTATAAACAAGTCTACTTCCTTCAAAAATATATCTTGCATACAATATGATACCACTAACATCCGTGTTTGGAAAATTGGCTCTCATTTTAAAATTTAACAAAAAGGCAAAACGTTTTACAACACCAATTTCCTGAAGAGTCGCCGAAGGCAGAACTAGCGAACTTGCCAATGTAGCTAAAAGCTAAGGCTTGGCTGGGAGCCAATAAAAATGTGGACTAACCAAAAAAACCTCAACGACTCACCCTGCCGGCTATGCAGTAACTGAGTTTCGAGCAAAACGAAAACATCTGATATTTTAAAGTATAGGTGTATACGTAGTAAATTTTTGGTATTGCTTAAAATTTTATTGCATTCATGGCATTCATGTGTAAGAAAGTTGACGCGTCCTATCTTCGGGGATATTGTAGCTTCTTATTAGTGAAAGAATGTTTCGAATCGGACCAGTAACTCCGGAGATTAGCGCGTTCAAACAAACAAACTCTTCAGCTTTATTATTAGTATTGATATAGATATCAAGTTTTATTTTTATAAGTTATATTTTTTATCAAAATGTATTTTAGCTTTCATTAACTCGAAACTGCAAGTATTCTGGTCAGTTTGACCATATAAATTTTATTTCTCCTAATCTACACTTACGGTCGTTTTTCGATTAACTCTGATCTGGTACAGGATAAATAAGATGCCTACCCTCATTTTTTGGTTATTTATGATCTGTGTTGATTTCTTATAATTAATCAATCAAGCCTTGACTTTTAGTTTCGATTTTGCTACTGACAGAAACTGAAATCCAATTATCGGAAACTATTCGAAGTTAGTGCTAAGTCATCATAATATATGTTGAATGAGGAAGTCTGCTTACTCTGCAATATCCGTAATGTGATTGAAATGGGATTGGAAGCAACAAAGACCGTATGTAGGTCACATTCTAGTAATAAATCTTAAGCTCTAGTCCCACCGCTGGTGATTAACGTTGAGAGTAGAGAGTTGTCTTTTATTTTGATACTAGCGACCCGCCCCATCTTCGCACGGGTGTACAAATCTTTGAATTTCTCGGCTTTTCTGTACAATAATAGGCATGTATTATACATAGTACCTGGATGACCGAGCTTTGCTAAAAGACGTTTTCTAAAAATGAAGCCTAGCTAGATCATACTAAATTTCATGAAAATCGTTGGAGCCGTTTCCGAGATCCAGATTATTTATATACAAGAATTGCTCGTTTAATGGTGTTAGAAAGATAATAATTAACGCATCCAGGCGTCAACTTATGGAACCGCTAGTAATTCTGGCTTCGAATTCAGGTAGATCCATCACAGAAAATATTTTTTTTGGAATGGATAAATATTTTGCCACGATTGAAAGATATTATACCTAAAGCGTTATATTTTTTGGGTTATTGTTTCCAACATAACTTCTTAACTGTAGGGGACTTACAAATAATTCTTATTCTCTTTCTTTTCAGAATCCAAGAATCTTTCAAATGAATGGGCGTTTAATTAAAATCGCTTACCTAGCATATTAAATCCATTAATTCCGAAGAGTGCAGCGTCGCCTTGTCCTCCCGGGAATACGTAGAGCGTCGGGTGGCTAAATCTGATGTTGCCGACCACGTCGCTCGACACCAGGAGCTGGTCCAGGCTTGCTGGCACGATGTAGGGATCCAGGTATGCTGTGGATAAGAGCTCATGTTAAAATTGGTATTTATCTACAAGATTTATCGTAGAGACCCTTGGGGGAGGCTTTTGTCCAGCAGTGGACGTCTTTCGGCTGATATGATGATGATGATTTCTCTACAGGATTATTTGGAGTTGAATAGTACCCGCCTGGCTAGCTACCACCCTCAAGTTGAAATTCTGTCGCCAAGCACCATTCAGTGTGTTCCGACAGCTGCATTTGAGAGCCAGTTCCCTTCTAGGCTTTGTGTGCTTACCATCATCGGCCACATCATCACTACTGTGAGATTTTGGTCAAACGCAGGCCTAAACATAGTAAAAAAATAAAAAAAGAGTGTATTAAGCTTGTCCTTATTTTTATTTACTTTAAATTTTAAGTTATTCATTTTACGACTTATAAATCCGACGTCACTGAACTAATTAAAAGTAAAAACAAGAATTAATCGTAAAGTATTAGTAGGTCAAAAAATTAAAGTTATAGAAATACGTACAAGAAACGACCCGATAGCAGGTAACTATAATATAGCAAAGTTAATTAAAGTGACAGCCGCTGAGTTCTCGCTTTAAATTTATATTATATAATTAAGTTTCAACTTAAATGAAAATCTTCTAATGAGAATTTTCTCATGAGGTCCAGAGGGATCTGTTTTATCTAGAAAAAAAGTCCTTATGCTTTTTTATACGGCTCGTCTATGACGCAAATTCTTATATTCACAAAAACTTTTATAATATTAGGAAGATCTTACCCCGAGATACTCAACATTCCATTAAGTAAAAAAAAAATTACTAAACGCTATAATTTTATAACTTTGAACTAATTAAATGTATGTACCTGTCTACTATTTCAATAAATAAATATCCTGGGACATTCTTCACATACAGTTATCTAAATTAAGCAGAGCTTTTAGGTAAGTACTATGGAAACCAGATACCTAAATGGATGAAAAAATATTAATATATAGGTAGGTACTTGAGATAAGTATGGATTTTTAAACAATTTACTAGAATTGCGACACTTGGTTCTGTCTAAAAGATACTGAAGTGAGTAAAGTGACTTGTTATGTTTTTCTATATATCGCAGCATGCGCTTTAATAAGCTGACTTACAAGAATAACCGTGCTTATAACCAATAACCGCAGACATAACCTCGTATACATATCCGTTATAACACAGTTTAACACCAAGCATACTGCAGTACTAGTTAAAACCATTCATTTAAATAACAGCATTTACTGCGCTTTATAGACCATTTGCAGTGAAATGGGCATCGTCTGCGGCATAATACCGCTTTTATAATCCGAGCTCGGGCAATAGAGCAGTTCCTATTCAGAGTTGTGAAGATGGAAAATCATTTGAGTAATAGTGCGCTTGCTTTGAGTAGATGCGCAGATAGATACCTATAGTTTCATTTCAACGCCTATTTTATTGAGTGGTAAATTGGTAATTTCTATAAATTATTGTTGCTTCTAAATTTAAACAAGAACTAGCGATCCCCCGCGGTTTTACCTGCCTTTCCTAGATAAAAAGTAGCCTAAAGCTGTCAAGAATAATACAGCTTCCAGTTAGTCAAAGAATATTTAGAATCAGATTCTCTTCTTACACATATATACCAACTCACAAAAAATACACACTCTTCCCGTAGGTTCCCCGTGGCTTCACTCGCGTGCTCGAAATAAAAAGTAACCTATAACTATCGGGGATAATGTAGCTTCCTATTAGTGAAAAAAAACCATATCATACGAGTAACTCCGGAAATAAGCGCGTTCAAACAAACAAACTCTTCAGCTTTATTATTAGTATAGATTAATATCATAAAAAACCCAAACAATTAGTCAAAACCCAATCCAATGTTAATAGAGCTGTAAAAAAACCATCTAGTCGAAGCATTCATAAGGGAAGTTGTTATAGAATCCCGATATCCTCCCACTAATTCAAGCATACGCTCAAATCAATAGAACATCAGTGAAATTTCAACTCTAAACTGAAGAGGATAAAGTTACAATCCACAAGACTCGTTATACGAGTTAGTAGGGCAGAAATATTGTGGTATAGGTACCATGTTCCCAGGTCATTGATTAGGTCGCCTCAGGTAGCGGATACAGGTTGTTAGATTTCCTAGGATATGTAGGTCACGAGCTAGGAGGGCTTCGTTCCACGCCCTATATTAGATTTTACGTCAGACTTTATGGGTGAATAAAGTGGTTTCATGTTCTTTATGAGAGTAAACTTATTAAAATACAAGAGGTACAATGAAGAAGTTTGAATTATTTACCTGGATGATTTTATTATTGTGAAATATAATGTAAGAGGGCTTGATGCTATTTTTAGTCTGTGTATTTATTTTATCCATGAAATGTTTACTGCCGTTTACTTTAATATCTACAAGCTACTTACCTACAGCTATAATATTTTTATATACTCCATCAGTCCATCATTGTTGAATAAGTTCAAAATTATTGGAAAACGTGCCATCTGTTTTAAATGGCTTTAAATAAAATTGGTGAAATGTGGGAAACTTTAGGACTGTCATAACTGACTTTCTCAATTCCTCATAATAACGATAAAGTCAAGGTATTTAAATAGTAAGACAAGTACACCTAACGTGTTCAATATATTGCCTAGAACAAATATCAAGATACGAAACTATAGCTTAGACTTCGTTTGAGTGCTAGGAATGTCTTTATTAGAAATTCCTCAAATGACAACCGTACTGATATATAGTCACGCTACGCATATGAGTGTTGTTTATATAAAGTGCCTTTGTAGCACAAATTCTGTAATAGTGGATGTAATATCATACATAATATAAAACAAAATCCCCTACCGCGTCTGTCGGAACGCGATAATATAAAAAACTGTTGAACGGATTTTCATACGGTTTTTACTATAGACAAAGTGATACGTGAGGAAGGTGTAAATGTATAATCCATTATGGTTTTGAGTAATGATCTAAACATTATAACATGTTTATGTCTAGTCTAGATTTATCTTTCACAAAAAAGCAATCAATTTTAACGGTACATAAACGAATTTCTGAAATAAAAGAAAGTTTACTCGGTCCTCAGACATAAATCATAATAAAATTCACAATTTCGCATTTCTCGAGTAGGTACCTAACGTCATCTCTTGTCGGCTTCCATTCTTGCTTCCATTTGTTTGTCTCTCTAATTTATGATTATTTTATGAGTAGTAGTCGAAGACTTCTACAATGTTATTTGGGTATGGAAGCTTGGTTATAATGTCTTCCTTAGTAATTGTTAATAACGAAATCTATTTAATTGACTGTCATTTCTAAAACAAGAAAACCAAGTTCCGCTAACCAAGTTAGCTTGATCTTTTCATTTCTATTAGAATTATAGTGTTTAGACTTTCAGCCATCTTTAAAATTATATCGAACTATTAAATAACATAAAGATGTTTATATTTTTCTAATTTGTATTTTATGAAATTGAAAATCTAACTACCCGCATGCTATGTATTACTCCTACGGATACATAATAGCAATGTAATTACGAGTTATTAATATCCAAAATAAGTAATCGTTTTATTTTTCGATAAATATGATCGAAGTTTGTGATATTAGATTAAAATGAAGCCTTCCTAACTTGAAACTTTAGAAGCGATGGGATAGGCAAAGCACAACCAATTTCAACTTGAAAACAAGTTTAAACTTGTATTACGAACTTGAAACCACTTGTTATATAACTTAGCATATGTAAGGTTGTAAATTATCACACTCTAGTTTAATTGAATCGGTATTCGGATCACATATTTAACTAGCCGTTTCACCCGCATTCCTGGGATAAAAAGTAGCCTATAGGACTTGGGGATAACGTAGCTTCCTATTAGTGAAATAATTTTTACAATCGGACCAGTAACTCCGGAGATTAACTTCTTACATCCGAAGTAACGAACTTTACCTCTTTATAAAAGTAGAATGAGTGTTTACGCATTTCTGATAATGTTGAAATGTCTATCGGTTTACTCTAACCTTAAAGGTGTTCATTTGAAATTAATTTACTATTAACAAACTTTGAAACATGACCATAATTTCCAACCCTCTCCATGTATTCATAAAGTGTTATACAAGTTGTAGTTTCTAATTCCAAGGAACAAGAGGCTGTGGCTGATAGAAGCCCAATATTCGATATAAAACATGCTAACTCCACACAAAGTTACAACGCGTTACTTCTGGACTTAGAGTTTTACATAGATCTAGTTGAAAAGAGAGTAGCGATTTCAATGATGAGAAAGTCTGAGTAAGATTTGAAGTGTGAAGGGTATCGAGCTTGAATTTTTTTTTTGATAGGACTAAAGTTGGTAGCCTCAGATGGCTGCAACAACTTTACCGGACAAATCGGCGAGCGCAGAGGGCTCTCAGCCGGGTAATATTTAGGTAACAACGCCTGAGGGTACCCCCGATAGGGGTACGAACCTCGGCTCAGGGCGTTACCGGGGGAGGGGGAGGACTTTAACGAGCTTGGAATTGGATACAAATTGCAATAGCCATGTGCGGCAGATGACATGCCAATCGCATCAATGCAATACAGCTTGTTTTACTTTATAAAGAAGCATTTATCTACACTCATATCGTAATTTTCTAATTGCCATTGAAATAATAGTACGTACTTAATAATGTTCTAATTACAAATTAAATTACAGTACTTTGATGACGCACACCCGTGTATAATGTTGCATGATATTATGTTAATAAAGCACTAGGAGTAGTAAAACGTTAGTAAAAAAGATGTCAAAAAGTGAAATTAAAATTGGTCAAGAAATACGAAAAGCATTTTAAAGTACTAATTAGACTGCGATTAGACACATCCGACATGGTTTGTGACGTCATATAACACTACGGCCGTATAAACTCCATGCTAAATTCAGTTTAGCTAGAGATAAATCTTTTATCTACTCTCATATTGTAATGTTCTTATTATGAAATCAAAATCAGTACTTTAATGACCCACTTTATGCACACCCGTGTATAATGATTCATTATAGTACAGTTGTGTTCCCAAGATAATGCTTTAAAATAACTATATTTTAAAGCATTAAATATTAAAGTACACTTTGAACCTATCAATAGTATAATCAATTCAATTTTAGAAATTTACATTGTGTTTAACCACACACAAAAATAGCATTTTTTTTTAAAATTGCAAAAAAACACAAAAAAACTATCGATTTTTTTACCTTAAAATTACATTATTTATATGAGTTTAGATAAAGTACTGTATGATACTGCACAGAATTAGGTATTAAAAACTCGTGTGATACTATTATGAACCTCGCCTACGGCTCGGTACTTAAACTCACACTCGTATTTAATAACCCCTATTTATGCAACAGTATCATAAACTACTATTATGGCTTATATCTTGGTTTTATAGTTATTCGAATTTTTTTCTACTGTTTCTACATGAATGAGCTTATAACAGAGCAAAAAAAAACATGCATATTCCCGCTACAGCTTGTAACTTCACCACCCAAATGTTTCACCAACGTCCAACTTTTGTGTTACAACAATTTGCAAGTTGGGAGCGACAAATTAACTCCACTGTTGGTTGGTAGGTACCTATTTGTACAGCTTCAAGCTACATCAAGCGTACAGTATATCACGCAGGTCGTTGCATTGTGTCAATAACGAATACATATGAATTGGATATAATATTTGCATACAAATATTGGATTTGTATGTGTGATCGAAACTGGAAAAATAAAGATGTTTTTGGTGAACTATTGCATGTAGATATATATAGTGAATAGGTACCTAATAATGGTTTTAATTGTTCCTGTATGTGAGAAAGGTTGTCAGAGCTCATCGAGCGTAATAGGCTACTTTTTACCCGAGGAATACGAGTGAAACCGTGTGGTGAGTGAAACATTATTATAATGGAAAGCAGTGACGAGTTGAAGGTATCCTAGAAGCAAAATGGCTTGCAAATGCAATTGCCATATGAAACCAGTAGGCGCTCAGCGAAAAATGAACTACAAAGCCCCGGTGTGCGCAATATTATTTCGCTATCATTTACTGTTAGAAGCTCATAATGTATTATGTTTCCTTTCTTAACTCAAAATTTTGTAGTGTTACATAAATAGGTAGGTACCTATAGCACAAAATTACTGCTTTCGCAGTGACGCAAATTGTTGGTCGCTTTTTTAGGGTTCCGTACCCAAAGGGTAAAACGGGACCCTATTACTAAGAATCCGCAGTCTGTCTGTCTGTCTGTCCGTCTGTCACCACGCTGTATCTCATGAACCGTAATAGTTAGATACTTAGTTGAAATTTTAACAGATGATGTATTTCTGTTGCCTCTATAACAACAAATACTAAATAAGCCGAGGACAGACGGACGGACATGATGAAACTATAAGGGTTCCAGACGTGAACTACGGAATCTTAAAAACAGAATAAAATAAATATTTATGGGGGCTCCCATACAACAAACGTAATTCTTTTACCGTTTTTATAGAAAATGGTACGGAACCCTTCGTGCGCGAGTCCGACTCGCACTTGGCCAGTATTCTTATAAAATACTAGCTTACTGCCCTACTACTTTACATCCCCTTAGGGGCTAATTTTAGAAAAACAAGGAACCAACATTTCAAGTGTTATTTGTCACTAGAATTCTCCTATATTATGTGAAAAGAAATTCTGCTTAGTTCCAAACAATTTTATTACGCTTCTCATTATGCGTAAATGTATTCTAATAAAAATAAAGACTCAGCTTATCTAAGTACTTGTAAAGTTTTCACACCTAAGAGGCTAAGACCATTTAGCACTTCTGAGTCTTCACTTAAAATAACGCGTTCCAAACTTTTACATTCAGCAAAGTTTGGTCTTGAGTTTGCAAACACGTTTTGAATTTAATCTGTTCTTCCTTTTCTTAGTAAAGCATGGTAAAGCTTACATTCAGCTCAAATGTTATGCTGCGGCCAAAGTTTGTGGCGTTACTACATTGTACGTCTTAATGTATTCCGCGCTTGCTGATTTGCTTGGCGACAAACTGGCTTCTGACGAACAGAATTTATATGTAGTTATGTAGCTCTGTTGAGTGTCTATAATTGAATAGTTGAATGGGAATGTGTTAAATAAATTTAATGCTGTGCAAATACTAAAATACTAAAAAATAGAGATGAAAGTCTCAGAGTAATAAATTTTTCAACACACCGCTTATGGGTATATCTTCGGTTGGAGCGCGAAATTCAAATTTTATCACGTTTTTTGCTAATTGCAGCTCAGTTATAGGTCGTAAGTTATCAACATGTTATTTGCGACAAGAATGGTAGTATATTTACTGATTAATAACAAAAGAAATCATCAACATATTCCTCCAAGGTATATTAGTAACATTTTCATGAAATAGTCGTATATGGCAGTCCGTCTTTCAATCAGCTAGAAGCGCAGTCCTACCTACCATAAGCGAAGCCGACACAAGTGACATCTAACGATGTTGAATAGCAGTTCAAATTATTATAATGGAGACCAATCCGAGCAGAAATTAGGGAAATATTGAATTAACATGGACTTCAGTCCCGGGTTATGCAAATATCGTCTTGTAGCGTCTATGTAGGGTTTGGTTTTGAGGTTATATCCAATTTTAGTATTTGAGGAGGCGTTTTTGGTTATATTTTCACCCAAAAAGCAATGGAGAGGGCATGCTAGGAGAAATGATGAGATCCGCAGGCGAACCAAAGTAACCGACATAGCCCGAAGAATTGCCAAACTGAAGTGGTAGTGGGCGGGGCACATCGCTCGTAGAACCGACGGCTGCTGTGGTACAAAGGTTCTAGAGTGGCGACCACGAACCGGAAGACGCCGCGTGGGCAGCCCCCCACAAGGTGGACCAACGATTTTGTGAGGGTCGCGGGTAACTGCTGGATGGAGTCCAGTAGTGGACGTCTTTCGGGTGACATGATGATGATGATCGGTTCGCTCTAATTCAAGGGTAATGTTTCAAACGTCATATAACGTAACAAACAGGATCCAATAATAGAACCTACGTCTGCTTCTTTGACCCGATACAAATAAAGTAAAAGATTTCAGGAATATTTCCTTTAAAAAGCATGAATAGGTTGTATATGTCGCTTTAACTCACTGAATAAATGCATTTCAGTGATTTTAAAAGCCTATTCGTACCGCACGTTTCGAACGAGATTCAATAGTCCTTCAAATAGAAACCTATCCAACTACATTCAGTATTGATCTATTCAGGAGTGGGAGTGACCCGGTTTTACTGCTTGAATCATTTATTTGTCAATCTGGCAATTAGTCAGTTCGTGGAATTATTTGATAGCGGGACAAATATTTTCGGGGTAAGGAAATCGTTTTTAGATTTTTACTCAGAATTTGATGTTTTGATGTCTATTGCGTTTGATATTACCTATTATGTTGTTTACCTTTTCTTTGACAAACATATTGTTTGTTATAAATAAATATCCTGGGACATTGTTCACACACGGTTATCTGATCCCAAACTAAGCAGAGCTTGTACTATGGAAACCAGGCAAATGATATAGGAACAAATTTGTAATACATTAGATACGCTACACCACGCCCACAAAATGGTCAACGTCGTATCACGATTCACGTCATTGGATGAAATCAATCCGAAACCGGCTGGTCAGTGACATTGTGGTCAAACATAGGCCTATTACCAGCGCTGCAGCATCTTGTCTTGTAACATATGCTGCAATGGGTGCCTTGTTTGGCCTCACACTGCATATACCAAATATTCTGTTTCTTAATGTATCTTTTTTATTGCTTGTTTTGTGTAAGACCAAAATAAATGGGTTTCTTTCTTTCTGTTACATAATTAAAGTAAAAAAATTACTTACAGACAAAATCTTTGATGGCTTGCGAGCCAGAGTCCAATTTGTCGTTAGGGTTGACCCTAATCTTGCAGTATTTAACGAAGGGCATCTCGGGAAGCTTCGCCCACTCGCCGCCGCCGCTGGTCGTGCAATGCACGTCGATGGAGATGGAGTTCTCATAGGCGCGGATGACGCGCTGAACCTCATTCTCTTGGTAAGCATCAGTGAAGTCAGATAGGGAAAATGTTCCGTCCTGAAACAAGGGGTTTTGAATTAAATATTAAATATATCCTGGGACATTCTTCACACACGGTTATCTGATCCCAAACTAAGCACAGCTTGTAATGGAAACCAGATAAATTATATACTACTTACTTTTTTTTTGTTAATACATACTTATAATAGATAATTACACCCAGACACAGGACAAACAGACATGTTCATGCACACAAATGTTTGTCCTGGATGGGAATCGAACCCATGACCAGAGGCGTGATAGGTGGTGTCTTAACCAACTGCGCCAACTGGCTTGTCTATTTAGATTATCTATACTAATATTATAAAGAGGAAAGATTTGATTGTTTGTTTGCATTGAATAGGCTCCGAAACTACTGAACCGATTTAAAAAAATCTTTCATTAATAGGAAGCTACATTATTTCCGAAGGTTATAGGCTACTTTTTAACCCGGGAACGCGAGTGAAACCGCGCGGAACAGCTAGTAAATTATAATTTAAAGCATTTTCTTTCGCTCAGCTCAATGACACCATATTATTGTATTGTCGTCGGACTTATGCTTGTTTTATAATATCTTATTTATGCTTATCTTATAATAATCTAATCTAGTTTAATCTGAATATAATCAGGCGGCGCAAATTATTGTTTCAAGTGTTTCAAAACTGTCAGATTAGAGTTCCTACATAGTTATTTTATACGTTTTAGTGTCTTTGCATAAAGGCGGGTTTATTAAAAAAAAAATTGTTATTTTTTTTAATTAGTTTAAATTGGAACGTTAGAATTTATTAATAATTTAATATTAAATAATTTAAAAAGATTATTAGTTGAATAATTTATTTTCATAACTATACTATACTTTTTATTAAAGATAGATCCTGAATTAATTAATTTTGAAGTTTTTTTTTTCATTATTTTTTATTTAAGTTATAATAAAGCGTTCACATCTTTACAAATGGAACACATTTTTCAAAAATCCTTTACCGTGTATATTCCGGCAGCTGTTTCACTTGAGATAACCTTGACAAAACAAATTTTACACCTTATGAAATGGCGGGAGAACAATGATATCTCGTTTAAAATACGAACAGCGCCATCTAGTATGTTGAGAAAGAACAAGAAACACTACCTTGGTAAGGTACATTTCAATGAGATTTTTTATGAGATTATTTATTAAATAAACAAAGTAGTTCGTCTGTATTTTACAGAAGATAAAATAATAAGCACTAAATTGGTAGGTAACTATGTTAATGCTGATGATTATATTTAAAATGAATACCTACAAAATATTTTTTATAAGAAATTCTATAAAAAATATTGGTGCATAACTACTCGATGTAATTTTTATTTTATTAACTAACTACTATCTAGATTATTTAAATAATAATAATTATTGAAAATAAAATTGTATTTGTGAAGTTAGTTTCATAAGTATTCCGATAGAGGCGCTGTACCAAGTAATAAACGCAAGTAAACGCGATACGTAGCATATTTTTATATACCTAGTATAAAATGAAGTCGCTTCCGTTGTCTGTTCGCTTAGATCTTTAATAATAAGTTAAAATAATAGTTTTCAGTAATAGATAGAGTGACTCAAGTCGGAGGTTTAAATATGTATAATACATATTATACTACGAGAAAGCCGTGCGAAGCCGGGTTTTGGAACGAAACCCTAAAACGGTCCCCTTTCAAGCGACCAACAAAAGGTAGTTTCAATAAAATTAAATGATTTATCAACCTACGCTCTCACTTTTACCACTTCATATGATTTCGTTCTACCAAGTTCTACTTTAGTTTTTAATTAATTTTAGAGGGACCTAGTCGTATTAAACCTACATAAACAAAGTATTTAATTACTTTAGAACCCTTAGGTTTATTAAAACTTTAATAGTTAGGCTAGCACTTAGCTGTCTAGATTGGCGACTACACTGAATAGGTACCCAGGGGCACTAGGTAATTTACATAAATATACCCACAGAGACACAGAGACGTGTTTTATTAAATCTGAGAATCTGGCATGGTATTTAAGTATGTTATTAAAGAAATCATGAGATCCTATCCCATATCTACACTAATAATAAAGCTGAAGAGTTTGTTAGTTTGAACGCGCTAATACAAACGAACAAACTCTTTAGCTGCATTATTAGTACTAGCTGTTCCCCGCGGCTGCACTCGCGTTCCCGGGATAAAAAGTAGCCTATAACCTTTGGGGATAATGTAGCTTCCTATTAGTGAAGTATGTTTTCAAATCGGACCAGTAACTCCAGAGATTAGAGCGGTCAAACAAAAGCACGGCTTTTCTGTTCTTTAAAACTCAAGCATGTATTTATACATATACCTAGACCTTCTTCTTGAATCACTCTATCTATTGCTGAAAAGTGCATTAAAATCCGTTGAGTAGTTTAAAAGATCTAAGCGAACAGACAGCGGAAGCGACTTCATTTTATACTATGTAAAGATTTAGATTATTACAATTTATTAATGTATTGAAACTACCGCGATTAAGTAGTGCGATCACATTACTTCTGAATCCATTATATAACCCTGTATAATTCAAAAGCCTACAGCTTCCCACACATCACCCGACACTTCCCCCAACTACCCTATCAACACTCACTCAATGAACCCAATAAAGCATCAACAGCACCCTGGAAAAGATCGAACCCTTGCCGAATCCACGTCATTAATCACTGCATTGCCGAATGATAAAATTATTCGATGCCGAATGAAAATAAAAGAATTTATTAACTGGCAATTATTTGCAAAGAATCGCACTGAAAGGGCGCTAGATGGCGTTTCACGGCTATTATGTAGACTGTGCTGCCACCGGCGCGCGGCTTATTGTTATGGTACTAATTAACGGTGACGTCAAACATTATAAATGTCCAGGCGGGATAATTGAAAAATGAGGGTAATTGAAAAAAAAAAATGATTTACCAAATAAGGAAGGTATTGAGCCGTCATAACTAGTTGAAAACACTCGTGCGTATACATTGTATACAGAGACAGTTGAAGTGCTTTCTTCAATAAAGTTTCTTGGACATTTCCTAATATTGATTATTCACCGTGTAAAATTGTGCATAAACTTGTAATTCATATAGAACAAAATCGGTTGTACTGATTCACGTGTCTGGACGGGAGCTGACGACGGTAGAAGTGAAAGAGGCAAGTGGTAGCATACTTAGTTTAACTTTGTATTGACCAATGTTCTTGTGAATTCCTTTTTTCGTGAGTTCCTTCTTTTGAATTGCAATTGAAAAAAAAAACTCATGGTTTAAACTCAAATTACCAGCATCTAGATTACAATTATTACAACCGCACGCAATAAAATCAAAAGCTCAATTGTAACCAGTAAAATATATATAAGAATATACGCTAAGACAATCATTTTTGCTTTAAGCTACTTTAGTTTTTGAACTACATAAACCTGGGGCCCTAAAACGTTATTACCACAATCGATTTGAATTTTGAACCGGTTAGTCTGATGTCTGAGCCTCTGTCTGTCTAATTACGGCAGCTCGGGCCGCTTGAACGGGACGAGACTGAGACGATAATATAGCGTACCTAATCGGTTTTGTTTAATAAGTTTGTACTTTTGAACTTCGTCAGCAGCTTAGATCTTAGCTAATGTAATAAATTTATCCATTATAAACGATGATCTGACTATCGGTGTTTTTCGGAGTATGCCCTCTGCATTGCAATGTTCAATCTCATTCTTAAAGGGTGATAAATCCTTAAAAAGGTCCCTTAACAAATTCTGAACGGTATAAATAATAAATATAAAGTACGCTTTAAAATAGATAAGAACCTAACTCTCTTAGAAATGTTGACTCTTAACTAAAAGCAGGGACTGAGATTTAAAAAGGAGCATCTTTTATTTCGTCACTTTATCTTATCAACTTAAGAGGATGCTCTCCGCGAATGAGAAGCGAGGCAAGAGAAGCGCACTTGTGAGTTAAAAAGAAGGTTTAATTTTATTTAAAAAAAAACTAAGCCTTTTTTTTTAAGTAAGAAAACTTTCTATTAAATCTCAAAATGTATGTTAATATTTTAAAGTTATTTGGATGGGCTAAATAAGAGAAAAAAAATTATTTGTGTTAAAAAGGGACATATTCACGATTTTTTTCTGACGTTACTAATGAAAAATTCAAATTTAAAAAAAACTATTCTTCGTCGCATATTCTCTAGTTTATCATATATTTTTTACAAATCTCTCGCATAAAAGACTCTCCGAGAAAAACTTAATTTAGATTCATCATTTCTCGGATATCGTCGCCTTAAATATCAAGGTCGCCGAATCCCAAGTTCGTATATTTGTTTTCTTCTAGTTTTCCTTTTACGTAATTGGCCTTCACATGTCAAGTGTCTAAAAGAATCGCTCTCAAGAGATTCGCTTGTTTGTACCCTACTGCGACGAAGCCAGAAAAGGAGGGTTATGTTCTCTGGACTGAACCGATTTCACTCGCAATCCCCTTTTTACCACCTTAAGGGTTGAATTTTCATACGTCATAATTGCTATCTGTACCTATGCCACAGCCCGATGAATCTGTCAGTGAAGTAAGCAATAGGGTAGTTGACAGTGTCAAAAATAAATGACCAAACACTAACCAATGCATAAAACATCTAAAAACACGTGGAAACATCAAATATATTGTAAATTTAATGCATTTTATGATTTTATCTACTCTCATATCGTAAAGTTCTAATTATGAAATCAAAAACAGTACTTTAATGACCCACTTTATGCACACCCGTCTATAATGAAATTAAAAAATTATATTATAGTACAGTTTTCTTCCCAAGATAATGCTATAAAATAACTTTTTTTCATTAAAGTACAAGTATTTGGACATGTCTGGCCACTAATAATGTTTTTTGGGTTTTAATACTTCAATTACTGTCAGTCAACTTGTCAAACGAAATAATAAAGAAAAAAAACATTATAAGTGGCCAGACATGACTAATCAATTAAACGTAGTATTATATTCTCTTTGTAAATAAACAATTAGGAATCAATCAGTACCAATTCAATTTTAGATGCAAATTTACTCTGTGGTCGCGTATGCGGGTAGGGAGTTTTTCCCAACACGGATTTGGGCGCCATGATGAATGTTTGTTTATTTTATTGATTTTTTTGCATACATGATTTATTTGGCCAAAAATTACAGTAAAATAGCAGTAATACTAAGGTGAAATAAACTTGGATCTGAAATTGTGAAGGCGGCAATTGAAATGACGAATAATCGATACCCGTGAGTCATGAAAACCTATGACAAAATATTACCGATTTTTTACCTTTAAATTACATTATTAGATGAGTTTAGATAAAGTACTGTATGATACTGCACATAATTAGGTATTAAAAACTCGTGTGATACTATTAAGAACCTCGCCTACGGCTCGGTACTTAAACTCACACTCGTAGTTAATAACCCCTATTATGCAACAGTATCATAAACTACTATTTAATTACCAGTAGAACTACAAAGAGTAGATCATTTGATGCTGTGAAACTATGACGTCATTGTGTAATATTTCATACAAAATTCCATATAAACTATCGTTTTGACATTTATAAAAAAGTAGCTGATTTGATATGTCAGTCAACTACCCTATTATTATGCATAGATTTATTAAATTAGTCTAATATTTAGAATTAAATAATCATGACCAACTGAAAGGAAACAAGTAGGTAAAACATTTCTTATGTGAGATCCTTAAGAGGATCACTAACGCCAATGACCTTGACGATTTGTCCATATAAATAAGTTCTCAAAGTTTAGGCGTCCGAGGGTGGGATCTAGAAGCCTTGGGTTTATGCTTGATTTTCCAGGATATTTATTCAAACGTTTTTTTTATTGAAATAATTCAGATTGTAAAAAAAAATTGGCACCGGTATTAAATTTTCGTCTCTTATTTCTAAAGTACCTACTATCGACAAAGTTGAAGCATGATCACCTTAAGAGTGTATTTTGTGTACAGTGACCAGCCGCTACTTGTATCTCACACAATATAACCAGACAATGCGCTTGTCATAAAATAGTAGATTGTCATTGTCAGCAAATAGTCTAGACAAAAGATTTTACAAGAGACCGTTTTATTGTCAACAATGGACAGGGCGAACTATGATTACTGGCTGCAAGCAAAAAGGTCTCAAAACTGATCATGCTTCAACTTTGTTGATGGTACATAGGTATCTACGAACTCATCTGTCCTTTTTTTTGCCGACCATTTAAAACAAGCCTAGTTAAGGTACCTAGTTAGTAAAAAAGATCCAAATTATATCAATTACGAACATTGAGGACTATTAAGGCCTGAAACAGGACGCTACGATCTTATTCCCTTGAAATTAAACCTTAATTTGCGATGCCCTAAAAGCGCCGCCATTTTGAATTCCACCGGTTACAGTAGGTAGGCATTTGGCGATGTTTAATTGAATTAAGGTCTAAATGTATTTGTTTACTGAATCCAGAGATTTGTCAATTATTTGAGTTATCTGACTGGAAATTTTACAATTTGATGTATGGCTTCTACGTTTCGGACATAGGTATTTACAATTTATTGATCTAATTTAATTAAATTGAGTACCTATATTGTTTTGAATAATTTGAAGTATATTTAAAAAAATATATTTGTTATCTACACTCATATCGTAATTTTTTAATTACGAATTCAAAAACAGTACTATAATGACATACATTTATGCACGCCCGTGTTTTTTTGTTTTTTCGAAAGGACTAAAGTTGGTAGCCTCTGATGGCTGCATCAACCTTACTGGACCGGACAAAACACGTCCATGTATATTTCACGGAGCTAAATTTGCGGTAAAATGTCACGTTTTCATGAAATAGTCGTATATCCCACAAATGTACATAGGAGAACGAACGAATTATGTTGATGATTTCTTTTGTTATTTAATCATTGGTGTCGCAAATCACATGTTACAAACTTACGACCTATATATATATATAGGTGAGCTGCAATTATCAAAAAAAAAATGATATAAAATTTGAATTTCAGGTCTAACCCAAAGCATTCACCTTAAAACGATTAAATTTAAAAAAACCCTGTAGGTATATGGTTTCAAAAAGTCACAAAGCAAACCCAACCAACTTTCACGTACCTGCATGATCCAGGAACCGTTTCCGGCAAATGTGTACCCCGCGTGCACGAGGTGTCTGTGTCTGGTGAAGGAGCTGAGCAGGTTGCGCATGCACTGCATCAGCGTGTTCATCTGAGGATGGATCAGGATCTCTGTCACCAGGTTCTCTGATGCATATTGTATGAGTCGTTCGCCTGTAACAAGAATTATTTGCGTTATAACCTGAACTTCATACACTAAGATGGCGATTTTTTTTTTAAAGGACTAAAGTTGGTAGCCTTTGATGGCTTCTCCAACCTTACCGGACAATCGGCGAGCGCAGAGAGCTCTCAGACGGGTAACATTTAGGTAACCACGCCTGAGGGCACCCCCGAGTGGGGTACGAACCTCGGCTCAGGGCGTTACCGGGGGAAGGGGAGGACTTTGTACGAGTTACGACTAATTGGGGGCGGTCGGATTACTAATGGCAGCTCGGACGGCTTGAACGGGACGAGACTGAGTGAGACGTCGCGGCGGTCCTCGCCGTCGAGGACGGTAGCGTAATCGGTTTTGTGTAGTGTGTTGTGTACTTTTACGGGCTTCGTCAGCTTCGATCTGAGCTAATGTTATGGGGTCATCCGGCTCGCTGAGGGCTTGCCTTGGTTTAAGGATACGGAGTATACGAGAGGGCATGTACGTTGCGGCTTTCACTATAAGTGGGTTGCGGTGATTAACGGCGGTATTGAAAAATCTGCGTGAGGCGCGTTTTATAAATTGTTTTAACGTGGGGAGACTTAAAAGATGGCGAAGTGGATAGTATAAAATTTCTCTGATTGATTTTACTGTTGACTAGGAATAAGAATTTTGAATTAGTGTCTCATGCAAATCTAAATTAGAGAATAGGGAAAAGCATATTCAATCGATGCCCTATTATCCTAATAATACCTATATTATCCTACTTCCTACTAATGTTAAAAAATCGGCCAAGTGCATGTCAGGTCACGCATAGAATAGGGTTCCGTAGTCACCCATAATAGCACGTGGACTTAGAAGATCGTGTCCAAATTGTCCCATAGATAATTTTTTCGATGTCATCGGACTGCTATTTAAAACAGTATATTGACTCATCGGGAATTAAAAAGCCTACTATTTGAAATATTCAAGATTTTTGTCCCGCATTGTTCTACGTATCATACTGGAATATAATGGACGTTTTTATGTATGTAATGTTTCTTAGAAACTAGGAGCTATTTTTCGAGGTCACATTAAATATTTGTTTTCCCGTAATGTAGGCAGCATTTGTTCTATTCACGTGTTTCCTTTTCCGGCGGAATCAGGGTCAAGTGTCGCTCGTTATATCTGTTTACTGTAGAGCAGAATTATTTATATTGTCACGAGTTGGCCGTAAATAATGGTTGAAAGAAAGAAAATACATTTATTAATCTAAAATGGACGTACATTAAAGTAATACAACTACATTAATAATATACAAAAAGTAAAAAAACAGAAATAAAAAGAAAATAAACAAAATGGTTAGGAAAACTGTACGCCGCATTTCTGACAAACGAGATTGACCACTCGGCATTTTGCTGTTGCGGAATTGTATTCCATCACAGCACTGGTTTTAAAAAAATTGCATCAGATTAGGTCCTATAATTAGGATCTTTGTTACCCCTGTAAAATAGTTGATTTACCTCAGGGTACTTACCCTCAGGTTCGGAACCCAGGCCCTAAAATAACCAACCCACACAGTAACTAGAACTTTAATTAGAAGTAACAAAGTATCAAATCATCATCTAACAAAGTATATTTTTCCGGGTAAGTTACCCGGCAGTCCGCATTGCACCACTTCAAATAACAGTTCTGTTCCCGGACTTGCTATAACTCACAACGTTATTATTATTTTATTTCCAGGAAATGCTCCAAGGTGCCATTCCATCAAAGTCAAAGTGTTTATTATTGACTTTGAAATTTAAGCCTTTATTTTAACTGGAAATTGGAGTGCTTTTAACTGAAAATATAATCGCATGTAGTATGCAATGATATTATATAATGTAAGCATATGACGACTAGAAGATACTGTATGATTCTTCTGAATTTGAGCTAGCGAAAGACGACAAAAGCCTCCCCAAGGATCTCCACGATGGCCGGTCTTGCGCTACCCGCATCCAGCGGTTTCTCGGGACCCTCACAAGATCATTGGCCCACCTAGTGCGGGGCCTGCTCACGCTACGTCTTCCGGTTCGTGGTCGCCACTCGAGAACCTTTCTGCCCCAGCGGCCGTCGGTTCTACGAGCGATGTGCCCACTGGCAGTTCTTCATGCTATATCTGTTACTTTGGTTCACCTGCGGATCTTTACAGAATACCGCAGCCAAATACCCAGGAGGAAGGGGATGAGGATGAGCCGGTTCGATTCAAAGCATCCACAGGCTATGGTAACCGCTTAAGGTAAGCCGTATGCTAAATTATCGACTTTGTAGTATAAAAAACATGTATATTGATTTTTTCCATTTCCATAATTTTAAAGTGCTTCTTTACGATTCTTTCCATTACCAACTCAAGATTCCAATTCAATTTTATGGAACATAATATTCTTCTTCCTAACTCCAATATTTCAACCAACAAAATGTGTTTGCCAAACATTTGTTACCAACTGTACAATGGCGCCATCTAAGCGTCACATTATGCGGCTCATTGTGTGGTTATTGAAGCCTACCCTCCATTTGCCGGCATACCTTCGTTCCGAGTCACACTCGGCCATTCAGTTGATTTCGGTCCTAATCGAATTCTGGGTAAAGTCAGTACCTTCATTCACTTTTAATGACAATTTGAGGCTTTTGGATTTGCAATACGTCCCTTCACATTTAAGTGTTTTAATACTGTGTGTGTACTTTTTGAGACTAGCTTGCGTCACTCGGTTTTCCCGTGATTAAAGGTTTGAATTATTCCATAGATTATTGTGTACCAAATAATTAAAATTCTAACTATAATTTGTCTGTAATTTTTTAATTTCTACGCGAGGGCCCCAAATATTTCCAGGTTAAAATATACCTTAGGGGTTAGATTACCTATACCTTTCTGATAAACAACCCATCTCTTTCTGTTATATGATGTAAGAAAACGGTGGATATAATGTATTTAAAATCTAAGTTTGACTATAGTTGCTTTAAACAGTCCCATGTAATTTATTAATTGGATTTTAAAATGTTTGCCTGTTTTTTTACGTAGGAATTCTTTATTAATTTACCATCTGTGTACATAAATTATATTGGAATTATGCTCGGAATTCAACGTATCGTGCATTCATTATGTCGTGCTAAAAGATTAAATTGTTTTTCACCATTTCGTCACGTTATTATTATCCACGCTTCGATTCATCGTTTTAATTGATATTCTCACAACAAAAAACCGTGAAAACTCATGTTTTATCACAAACAAAAATGGCAGCAAAAAGGCTTTTCACGCACGACAGTTTTTTATAAATATTATTTTAAAGGACGCAGAGAATACCTGCCATCAATATATTGTTCAATATTGAAAAAATATTCCTTTGAATTCAGTGGACAATTTAAAAAAAATCCTGAGCTTGACATTTATTTCAAACAAAAATGCTTTGTGATGCAGCTTTTGTATAATCCGAAAATATAATCATTTATCTTATATGGTTATCCTTTAACACTACGATAGGGTTCTTTGTATGTTTATCACCTTTGGACACATCATCACTAATCACTGTGAGATTATGGTCAAACATAGGCCTATATACAGTAAAATTTTATATTTTTCCAGTCTCTGGAACCTACTGACATAAAAAAAGGAAATTTAACTTTAGAAACACCATTTCATATTACCATAACGTCTGATGAAAAAAGTAAAAAATGAGAATTATACGGCATAACCGAACAAAAGGGTTCAGCTTCACGCCCGATACAAAGAAAAACAAATTCGCTGAACAATAGACGTACTTTGGCTTCATAAATGGGATATAATAGAAGCACCAAAGAGCTCGGCCTTCGCATAAGCTCTTTAGCGTAAACAAAAGGGTTTTCATACAGCTGAAACATTTACAAAACAAACTATATAACCTGAAGGAATTATACTCAGGATTCATGATTTACTATTCAGAATTCAGCCTGTATCTGAGCTAAATGAATCGCATTGTTGGTTAAAACTCCGTGGAACTGAAACAGTGCCTGAGGGCATAAATTGCCAATGTTGCTCGACAGAATCAGTTCATCAAACTTTGTTTAATAAAGCTCCGTAACTTTTTGGAATCACAAAGGAATTGTTAAAACTGAAGAGATTGATAAAGGAGTAACTTTTATTTAGTTTAAATTTGTATTTTCAATCGATTATATTTTTAGGTCGCTGATATTATATCCGACTCGAAGGAACAATTACTGTGTAATGAAACAGAACTATGGATATGATGTATATTTTACTAAATAATATGATGTTTTTATGGGAAAATATTGACATATAAAAGAAATCATTTATTTACTTTTCACTTTGATTAAAAAGCTTTTTACGCTGTGGAATGTTATAAGGACAAATAACTCTACCAGCGGTTTAAGTAGATACCTGAAGATAATTATTCCATGTAAATTGGTAATAACATACTGTAGTAATCTACACTAGACTAGTTTTAAATTATATCAGTAATCTGTACGAAATTCTAAATTTCTTAACGATATAAAATAAATCGGACAAATGCGAGTTAAACTCGCGTGGAGAGGGTTCCGTACATGTTTAACTAAGTTCCATAAATATTTTTAAATCTGACCTAAATTTGTCGATGGTAACTATACATTTTTATTTTTTTTGAAATCGTGTTTTCTAAAAATGAAACCATCGATTTATCGCTGATAACCCCCTGCATACCAAATTTCATGAAAATCGTTGGAGCCGTTTCCGAGATTCAGATTATATATATATATCCATAAATTGCAGGTTTAAAGGTATTCGATAGACTTCTTATAGGTTTTCCTGTAATCTTTAGGTAAAGAACTATTATCTGATTTTTTTTCAAAATGTGTGGCCCAGTAGAATGGTCAATTTTCGCCAATTTCTCGCCTATTTTCTTAAATAACTTCAAAACTATTTATATTAAAATTCTAATAAAAATATATTTGAGATCCTCACAAGAAGCCTTTTCATTTGATATGTTACACAATATTGTCTGCAAAACTTTTTTTTTTAATTTTCTAATTTACCCCCCAAAATTAGCCCCCATGTTTGAAATTCATTTATTTACGTAACACGTCCATGTTTGGGTCATCGACTTACATATGTGTACCAACTTTCAACTCAATCCAGTCCAATATTTTCGGACAGACAGACAGACGCACGAGTGATCCTATAAGGGTTCCGTTTTTTTTTTCGGAACCCTAAAAAATAAGGTCAAGCTTTGTTTTATCAATCTCCATCATCATACTAGACCACGCCATATTTATCATTGTATGGTCATTGAACTTCCATGTGTACCAAATTTCAGATGAAATTGAACACGGAACAGGGAAGTAAGTCAAAATTCAGATAACACTTCAGAAAAGCTAGCAATCCTCTAAAACTATTCACCAACAATAGTACCTAGTTATAAGAACAAGTACCAAGAAGGCAAGACTAAGGCTGAGATCTATAGAGCGTACTTAGACTTTGCTCAGACTTTACCGTACAAAGTCGGTATTTAAAATGCAATCTTCTCTGAGTGTGTGCTAAGCAAAGTCTAAGTGCACCTAATCGACGACTTAACAAAAACTTGGCTACAAATTAAAACACACAAATATTTACTTTATTACGTAGGTTTATACCCTAAGTAAAGTCTGAGCAAAGTCTAAGCACTCTCTATAGATCTCAGCCTTAGTGCCGTCGAGCTCTCAAGTATCCGCAAGTCAGCGGCCCTTAAATCCATTCATCTCGAGCAAATTCCCTGTTCCCAGAGGTCTGTAATACATAAGTGCTGAACAAGCCGGAATACGGTCCATTTGGGGTTTCATCGGAGATTAGTAATTGCATTACCATTTGTTAGAGTTTGTAGATTGCTTTTGGGTGTTCTATTTGTGTACCTATTGAGGGTGGAACACGGGTCAAATCGCAAAAATACGCGGTGTTTGTACAGTTTTTTCGGTAAATCCTTTCGTCTATTAGTCCTACGAAAAATATGTTATAGTTCAGTTCATCATGTATCAATTGTATTGATTAAAATTGAAGTAAACATCACTGAATTTGAAAAAAAAAATCCTATCACATGCAATTTTAACATACATGGGAAATTTTTGACAAAACGGCTTATCCCTTATACCTAAATCTTACACTTAAAAAAAGGAAACATATATTTTTACAATTTGTATTATTTAAAATTATTTTTATATCAATCATTTTAGAGTAATAAATAAAAATTAAGCATAAACCCAAGGCTCTATAAGATCCCACCCGCGGACGCCTAAGCTTCGAGTACTTGTGTGGACAAATCGTCAAGGTCATCGGCGTTAGTGATCCTCTTAAGTGAACCGGAGGTAGAGTAAATTGTTCTGACGTTCAGTGCCTTAACAGGGCCTAAATTGAATAAATTTAAATTGACTGAAGTTAGGTGACAATTTTTTATTATTATTTAAATTGGCTTTTTCGCGTTTTGAAGACTTGCGTTGTTATGAAAAATGGCTGGGGAAAGTGTCAGTAGCGGATCCAGGGGTGGCTAAGGGCTCAACCCCCCCTCATCTTTAATTAACCCCCCCCCCACGAAAAAGAATAACGTTACCTATAAGCTTGTAGTATCTGTCTCATCTTGAACCGATTTTGATGTTTTTTTTTAATATTACTAATTTTCTAGTGAGTTTCGGGGATTTCTTAATTTTTTTAATTTTAGTTATTATAGTAGTATAGTGTAGTATAGTCTGAAACATAGCTAGGAACACTCTCGATTAAGACACCTTTCAAACAAAAAAAACTAAATCGAAATCGGTCCATCCTACAAACTTATAACACCCCTCGTTTTTCGTCGGGGGTTAAAAATCGAAATAGGTCATGCATCGATTTTAGGTAAAACCTTCATTATCAACACAATGACCTCAGCCGTATTTACTGCCATTTGTGTCGTTTCCCCGAAAGCGTGGCCGCTGAACCAGAATCATGCGATAAAACGCGCCAAAGCGCTGAACCGTAGGAATTGCTCAGAGCGCTAAATTGTCAAGTTTCTCAGAAGTAGTTATTACTTATTTTTACCAGGAATTATTGAAGTAAACATGTTTTCTTTAACTACCAATTAAGTATTAGATGACATTTCTAATTAGGTTGTTAATATAATATGACGCTTCCAAGAGAAACATTCTAATCTTAGAAACATAGGTAAATAACAGCTACCTACACTTTTTTATGACTACTAGCTGCGTCCGCCGAGGATTTACCCGCGTTCCCGGGATACAAAGTAGTTTATGATTTTTCCATGCCATATTTAAGCTGTGTACCAAATTTCATCATGACGTTGTGACGTTGAGGGGTCAGTTAAGAGGTAGAGTCGGTTCAGGAAGAGAAGAGACCCGTCGTGGAAATAGAGGGCGCTTCTGTACTTTTTTACCTTTTTTGTTTAGCGGCAATACAATAACGCGTCTGTTCCGTTTTGATCCTATTACAACTGTCACTATTTCATTAGTGTATTATTTAAAATGACGACAGAATGAAACCAGCTCCTAATTATGGTTTTAATATAAAATCGGAACGTTAGTTCACTATAGGGTAGTTGACACTGTCAAAAATAAATGACCAAACACTAACCAATGCATAAAACATGTAAAAACACGTGGAAATATCAAATATGTTGTACATTTAATGCGTTTAATGGTTTTTAATTACCAGTGGAATCACTAAGAGTAGATGATTTGATGCTGTGAAACTATGACGTCATAATGTAATATTTCATACAAAATTCCTTATAAACTATCGTTTTGACATTTATTAAAAAGTAGCTGATTTGATGTTTCAGTCAACTACCCTATTAAAAACGGTGGCTCTCTTTCGGAACAGACTCTACAAAACAAACGAGCAAACTTCAGTTAGTATCAATCACACCTTACCTAACCTACCTGTACCTAGTAAACTTTTTTTTTTTAGTCTGAAATAGTAGGTATTCAATTAACAAATCATTACATCGTAAAGCTACTTTGTTAATTCCACCCAAATTTAATTAAGGTATCATGCCAACTTAATAAAACGCCCAGAGACTCTTAACATCGCGATGTAGGAATCGCATACAAATTTACTAGCGCCATCTATCGGCTTTATGTTTAACAATTGAAGTACAAAGTATTAATTTTCACCTACTTCCTATTGTTCCTGTTCACAAACTGAATTCCAGTTTATTATATTCAAATTGAGTTATACCAAAAGCTATCTTATTAGCAAGCACTATCGATCTTCCGTACACAGACTCATTCGTCAAGCTTTATACGTCACTGTTGATTGATTGGTTGTTACCGAGCGTTCCTGTTGGTTGTTACGTCCCGTAATTAATTGTAGCTTTAGGGTTACCATCTCTAAAATCCGCTAACCAGGACAACAAGTGTGAAAACCCCGGATTTTTGAGCTATTTACCCTGACATGTCATTTATTTGTTAAAGTTAATCAAAAAATAAATAATTGTTATAAAGCTACTTTTATTTATTTTTGAGACCCGTAAACTTTAAAACCCTGGACTACAAATGGAACCCCGCCCTGACGTTCCCCGGAGGCCCCTAAACTAGGACAAATCCAGGGAAACCCGGACAGATGGCAACCCTAGTTAGATTGAATACTGCAGGGCTTGCAGGTACCTATGATTTAACTTTGGATGGTGAATTTTATAAAGGCCCTGTCATATCGTAAAATTATGGCCATACATTTTGGAGGTGAAATCTAGCGCAACTCGTAAAAACGTAAAATAAAACTCTATTACTATGTGGTCTAGAATTTGAAATCTTGTGATACAATTTTTAATTTCAAAATAAATAGAAAAGAGAAACACTGACTTTCAAAGTGAATCAAGCGATATTTTTAAAGCTTTCTTTTATCTGTCTATGTATCAAATATGTTTTGATATGATATTTAGGCTGTATATTTTTGTGTCATGGTCTAAATACATTCTCTGTGCTACGATTAGCTCTTTAAATATCGAATGTAAAAAATAAACGTTGTTTTTTAGTGAGTCCAAAGCTAAAAATGTTAAATTCACTTTGTGTCTTAAAGTTGGATTAATAAGAGCAATTTTCATATTTCATCTTCATGAAATCTGGTTCTAATTTAAGAAAACTCAACTGGAAGCAGATTATAATCTGAAGAGAGCGACGTAAAAAGCTCGTAAACTTGAGATTTTAAGGCAAATATAAGATTATGTCTGGTTTGGGTGAAATATTGCCAAAATAATGGGATGGCATAGTTAAGATAAAAGATAGGATTTTAAATTTATATTTAATGATGAAATTTATAATTATTTTTAAATATTGGGTCACTAAAGACTTTGATGTTTAGTAGGCACTAGAAAAATTCCTAATTGAATCTCATAGACAATAATTTAGGTATTATTTTATTTACTATAGGGTAGTTTCCTGACATATCAAATCAGCTTCTTTTTAATAAATGTCAAAACGATAGTTTATATGGAATTTTGTATGAAATACTAACCTAATGACGTCATAGTTTCACAGCATCAAATGATCTACTCTTAGTGGTTCTACTGGTATTTAAAAATCATAAAAAGCATTAAATGTACAACATATTTGATGTTTCCACGTGTTTTTTTTATGCATTGGTTAGTGTTTGGTCATTTATTTTTGACACTGTCGAAGTGACGTTGTGTTTTCGTTTTATTTCCATAAAATCGTGTATTTTGAGTTTTATTGAATATTATCGGTGGTATTTTGTCCAATAAAGATCAATACAAGTGCACCAGTGAAGTGAAATGAAATGATTACGTGTATAGTGGCTTTTCAAGTTGTCTCAAGAAGTCCATGAAAAGTTTTAGTAGAACGGCTACCATCGTACTAAAACCTAACTAAACTGACTGACTATGACTCGAAGAAGATTTAACATGACTTGAACTTTGAAACTTGACGATTGACGAGAATTTAATACATGAAGAATATAAAAATACCTACATTGCTCAACTTGACACTGGCAAAATATACGAAGTGTGATGCCAAAATTAAAAAAAAAAGGGTCTTGACAAGGCTTAAACTAAAATTATTTTTATTTCGATATGAGATGTTTTAAATAACCCAAATAATTTGTTTTACGGGTTTTTATACATAAACCCATTAATATAATCTATACTAATAATAAAGCTGAAGAGTTTGTATGTTTGAACGCGCTAATCCGGAGTTACTGGTCCGTTTTGAAAAATTCTCTTCAATAATGAGAAGCTACATTATCCCCGAAGGTTATAGGCTATTTTTGCGCGAGTGCAACCTCTAGGAACAACTAGTTTATTATATTTGCCCATAAAAATATACGAGCGACATTAAATCACTCAACAAAACTTCTCGAGCAGAAACCAAAATATAGTGGCAACATCGCGGGCCTTAATCGTTCAGAAAAGAAAAATAAGGAGCCATAAAAACACTTTCGATAGTATCGAATTCGACTTTTTTGAAGTAAACGAAACTAATAAGATTTTTCCAAGTGACTAACTACGGTTTCGGAACGGATAAAAAGTCAGAAATAAAGGAACATTTTATTGGAGATTATTTTTTACTTTGTCGACCGAAATATTCTAGGTCTGTCTATAGACAAAGACATTTATTTTTAAGTACCTATAGTAATATCACAGTGTAACTATGTTCTCCCTAGTAATAGTGAAACACAAGACTTAGTTTAATACCGGCAGTGATTGGAAAAAGCCTAAATAAATCTATACAAATTACTACTCTCTGTCTAATTTAGTAGTTTAAAATGCTTATATCTTCCGTGTTTCTTGGTGGATTATAATTTTAATTTCACTTTTTGACATCTTTTTTACGGTATTTTCATATTTTGTTAAGAAATGCGATAAAAATATTCATGCATATACCCTATTGGGTAGATAGGTAACTTCTAGATATTCCCTAGAAAATCAAACGTAAATAATCACCAAGGGATTTCTTATCTTATTATTAACAAAATTGAGAGTATATTAGTACTGACCATATCTGGCTTCTTCCCCCTCGGGTGCCTGCGCCGTGAGGGTGGCCAGTTCCTTCTCCAAGTCGACCTGGTGCTCGCCAGAGTCCCATGACAGCAGTCCTGTAACAAATAGAAGGGTTAGCAAATACAAGGAGTAAGAGAGATATATCGCGTTTATTCGATCAAAGAGCAGTTCGACATTACATTAGAATGACGCTGCTAAATGTTCCTGCGTCGACAAAGCAGGGAAGGAGGGAAGGGTGAATCTTTCGGCTGGTACACTTTTGATAGTAATAAGTAAATAAATAAAGCACATATAAGTCCGATGATACTACAATAATATGGTGTCATAGAGCTGGTCTGAAAAAAGGCTTGTCCTTAAAAAGTTTGCTTTAAATAAGTCTGGATCGCTTGGGAATAATAGGGTAGTTGACTGACATATCAAATCAGCTACTTTTTAATAAATGTCAAAACGATAGTTTAAATGGAATTTTGTATGAAATATTACACTATGACGTCATAGTTTCACAGCATCAAATCATCTACTCTTAGTGGTTCCACTGGTAATTAAAAATCATAAAAAGCATTAAATGTACAAGATATTTGATATTTCCACGTGTTTTTAGATGTTTTACGCATTGGTTAGCGTTTGGTCATTTATTTTTGACAGTGTCAACTACCCTATCGTATGGATATTAATATTATTTATTTATTTATTACTATCATAACTGTTTACTATTTCGCAATCCCCAAATCAAATAACTATTCCACGTAATCTATATACCTATATAAAAGAAAGTCGTGTTAGTTACACCATTTATAACTCAAGAACGGCTGAACCGATTTAGCTGAAAATTGGCAGGGAGGTAGTTTAGAGCCAGGAGAAGGACATAGGATAAGTAGGTAGGGGCAGGTAGTTTAGGTAAGGTAGGTAGGGGTAGGTAGGGTAGGTAGGTAAGGTAGGTAGGGGTAGGTAGAGGTAGGTAGGGTAGGTAGGTAGGGTAGGTAAGGTAGGTAGGTAGGTGTAGGTAGGGTAGGTAGGTAAGGTAGGTAGGGGTAGGTAGTTAGGTTAGGGGTAGGTAGTTAGGTAGGGGTAGGTAAATAGGTAGGGGTAGGTAGATAGGTAGGGGTAGGTAGATAGGTAGGGGTAGGTAGATAGGTAGGGGTAGGTAGGGTAGGTAGGTAAGGTAGGTAGGGGTAGGTAGTTAGGTTAGGGGTAGGTAGTTAGGTAGAGGTAGGTAGGTAGATCCCAGTTTTATTTTTGTTCTCAGGGCAGGACAACGCCTGCCGGGTCAGCTAGTAATTTATAAAACGACAGCAAATAAAAGCTTAGCTTGTAGAGGCTTTCAGAAACTCTGCAGAGTGTATGTCCCGGCGGAATCGGAAGTAATAAGGGAAATAGTTGAACTACCCAACCAACATGTGTTTGTATTGCTTAGTAAATATTCATAACCTAGCCGTACCGCTATCTAGTCCCCCTTAGGGGATGAATGTAGGAAAACTCTTCCTTATGATGCCTACGATATATTTTAAGCTAGCGTAAATAATAGCTCTTTTATATTAATTTTTAATATCACCAAGAGTAAAGCTTCTTTAAAAATAAACCAAAATGAATTTGTAATGCGACATTTTTCCCCAAATTTGATATTCCTGCGTTGTCCCAAACCTTGGTCGTAAATCAAAGGGAACCGTATTTATTGCAAAGTTTTTAAACAACTTCAAAAAAAGGAAGAGCTTCTCAGATTTCTTCGCAAATTGTCGACGCACCTATTTGACAAAATTCAAATATACATTTAGGTATTAATATAATTAATTCGTCATCATGTCAGCCGAAAGATGTCCACTGCTGGACAAAAGCCATCCCCAAAGCTGGCCTGTCTTGCGCTACCCGCATCCAGCGGTTTCCCGCAACCCTCACAAGATCGTCGGTCCACCTTGTGGGGGCCTGCTCAAGCTACGTCTTCCGATTCGAGAACCTGTCTGCCTCGGGCGTCGGCGTCGGTTCTACGAGCAATCTGCTCCGCTCACTGCCACTTCAGTTTGGCAATTCTTCGGGCTATGTACGGACGATTACTTTGGTTCGCCTTTAGATCTCATCATTTCTGATTCGATCTCGTATTCATTTGTATAATTGTCACGTAGATATCAGTAGGATCTCAAATTATAGCCCTTTAATTAGGGTTCCATCACTTACATAACGCGTTGACAAGCGTTTTATTGCAAATACCACATCTTAAGGGATCTGACAACCTTTCCAGAAGTACTAGCAATGTAAACATCATTTAATCCGTCATCAACAGTATTATGTCTCGTTAATCGCTGTTGGATCGTGTTTATGATGTAACATTGTTATGAAACAAGGGTACAGTGTAACGTTGTGTTTAGCCATACAATTAAGGTGATTATATCTATGCTTTGTAAGGGTTAAATACAATGTAAAGATATTAATTAACACGGTCCCAGCTATGATCGTTTCTTGTCCTTAAGGGGGAACGTTCGGTTGGAGCGCGAAATTCAAATTTTATCACGTTTTTTGCAAATTGCAGCTCAGTTATAGGTCGTAAGATAACAACATGTTATTTGCGAGAAGAATGGTAGTATATTTACTGATTAATAACAAAAGAAATCATCAACATATTCCTCCAAGGTATATTGTACCATTTTTGGGCTGTCCTTTTGATATATACTGCCCAATGATTAGGCGTGAAAGAAGATCAAGGCTTAACTTACCTATCTTTTATTTATCTATACTTTCGTAAATATTACTGAATATTTCAGGCTACCCGCTGACAATGAATAAAAGATACCCAGGACCGTGTTCGAAGACAAAAAGTCCGTTATCTCCAGGTACCCTACCTACCTAATATTAATTTTGTAGAAAGCTTCCGAGCCGACCGTATCTTTTCATAATTATTTTTAGTGCCCTAATTTTGTCGGAACAAAGGCGATGTTCGAATGAATAATTTATTTGTCTTATAAAATAGGTTATATATAAAAAGAAAAGACTATTGTATTAATTGTTACAATATAATTATGTTATCATCTAACTTACTCTAGCGACTTTATCCTCAATTTAAGTAACTTCTCATCCCAGAAACGCAGGTTAAACCACGCGAAATATCTAGTCCTTACTTCAGTTCCTATAGGAAGATACGCTGTTACTGATACCTGCTCAAAGTTAATCAAAGTTAATGTATCTTTAGCGTACTTGTCACAAAAACTCTAACATAAGAGTAAAGTACAGTTCTGTTACTCTCTTTGGATATATATTTAACTTATCCCTCGTCGAGCCCTTTTCAACTTTTAGACATTCCCAAATATTTTATTCAAAAGGCAACACGAGCCTGAATATAATGTTACTAACACTCAAGTTGGGGACAGAATTTCTAATCAAATTAAGACTGACCTTGATGTAAGATTATCATTAAATTGCTAGAATTTTCCGTGAAAAATTGGAGGAATTTGATATTCTCTCTGCCCTTTGAGCAATTATTAACAAACTTAAAACTTAAGTATTTATTCAGTTTGACACTTAAGAACGTTATAATAGGACAGTTTCCTGGCATATCAAATCAGCAACATTTTAATAAATGTCAAAACGATCGGTTACATGGAATATTGTATGAAATACTAAGCTATGACGTCATCGTTTCACAGCATCAAATGATCTACTCTTAGTGGTTCTACTGGTAATTAAAAATCATAGAAAGCATTAAATGTACAACATATTTGATGTTTCCACGTGTTTTCAGATGTTTTATGCATTGGTTAGTGTTTGGTCATTTATTTTTGACACTGTCAACTAGCCTATTGTCATTGTCTCTTCCATCGTTTGGGAATACATTTCTTATTAGGTATCGCTGAAAAACAGCGTTGCGGGCGCTAGTCGTCGTAACATCATGCTGAGCGATACCTAGTTACGACACATCCAAATGTAAATGTTCTATTGTTTTTCTTCTACCAAATTTGTATTTATTATGGTGTGTTTTAATAAATTTATTTTCTTTCTTTCTTAGGTAATTAAATATTTAATTTTAAGTATAAAGATTTTTGTTAATGTAGAGTAGAACCATATTATGAATAGTTGTAGGCTTCAGTAATTGCGAGCAACAAGTCAGATTCATCATACATATTAACCCCATTAACTTCCGGTCCACCGGATGCAATTAGCCTACATCCGGTGCAGGTTAGGGCGTGTGACGTACTCGGTGCATCATGGAAATTGTGTCAGTTACTAAATATAGACCGGATATCCGGAATACTGATCTAACTATTATATAAAAATACCTGGATGACCGGTTTTTTTAGGTAAATCGTGTTTTCTAAAAACGAAAGCTAGCTAGATCGATTTATCGCCCCCAAAATCCCCTGCATACTAAATTTCGTGAAAATCGTTAGAGTCGTTTCCGAGATTCAGATTGTACTCGTATATATACAAAAATTGCTCGTTTATAGGTATTATATATTATAGAATATATATATCAAGAATATAATTTATAGTTGTAGTGACTTCTCTCAGCACTTGCACCCCCCTGGCCAAGTGACGATTGTATAAATACGTATCGATCTATTACTTATACTAGCTGTTCCCTGCGGATTCACTCGCGTTCCTGGGATAGAAAATAGCCTATAACCTTCGGGGATAATGTAGCTTCCTATTAGTGAAATAATTTTTCGAATCTGACCGTAACACTAGAGATTAGCGCGTACAAACAAACTCTTCAGCTTTATTATTAGTATAGATATGAAATAATAAAATAAATAATTAAAAAAAGCGTAGTACGTGTGGAAGCACACAAAGCCTAGAAGGGAACTGACTCTCAAGTGCAGCTGTCGGAACCTACACAACGTTTCATTGTATAGTATGACACAACTTAGATGAAGCATCGGGAAACTTCGTAAAATCGATCGTTCTCGAAAAGAGTGCGCCTACAATATTATTCATGTGTTAAAAAATTATCGGCGAAAATGATCTTGTTGAACGTTGAATGGCGCGATACTGAATTATTTTTATTTGTTGTGTAAATCGGAAGTGAAGTGTACGAAAACGATTCGCCGACGCTACATCTAAGTTGTGTCATACTGTAACAGTATGTAAAGACTGTAGATCCAATTTCAATTTGTGTCAAAAAGTATCTCTAATGTAGTTATTTATGTGTTAGTGAATTAATTAATTTCAAAATGGCGTCGTGCTGATGATGCTCCAGATAATTAAGATTCTGTTTACCAGGTCGGGTGGACAGGGTAGTTAGGTAATTAGGTCACAGTATTTAACTAGGTTTAGTTTGTGACTACATTTGTGGCTATTTTAATTGTGAGCGTTTGGTGTTGCAAGCGTCTATGGGCTACGGTAACCGCTTATCATCATGCCGTATGCTTCTTTGCAAAATTACTAATATTATATATGCGAAAGTCTTTCACATAAAAACGTCTGAACCGTTTTGAATGAATCTTGGCATTAGATAGATCATACCCTGGAATAACATTTAGGCTACTTTTTATCCCGTGAAAACGTAAGACCCCCGAGAACTGCGGGGCAGAAGCTAGTATAAATTTAAAAAACTCTAAAAGAAAAAAAAGTTGTTTATATCTCTTCATCGACTAGAAAAGACGTGATGGTCTTCAAACGGCTGAGCGGATAGCTAAGGATACTCTCAATTAAGACACTTTTCAAACGAAATAAACTTAATCAAAATAAGTTAATCCGTTCAGAAGCTATGTCATAGACAGTCACACAGATACACGCTACAAACTTAACACTACTCTTTTTCTCGGGGGTTAAAAAGACTCGACTTCAATTTCTTTCATTTCTTTTCAGGCAATTCATCATCATCATCATGGCAGCCGGAAGACGTCCACTACTGGACAAAGGCTTCCTCCAAGGATATCCACGATGGCCGGTCTTGCGCTACCCGCATCCAGCGGTTATCCGCGATCGCAAGATCGTCGGTCCATCTTGTGGGGGGACCCCATACCCATTAAGGTATTTAGTGCACTCTATTAACAATAACTAAAATTAAAAATTTGATGAAAACCCCGGAAATCACTAGAAAATTGGTCATAATTGGTCATTGGACATAACGGCTGAGCGGATTTTCATATGGCTTAGAACACTCGGGATAAAATTATCTATGACACAAAAAAGACTAAACGAAAATCGGTTCATCCGTTTGGGAGCTACGATATCACAGATAGACACGTTAAACTTATAACACCCCTCTCTATTTCCGTCGGGTTTAAAAAATATATTTAAATAGGTACCTACGCCATTTTAAATGATTTTGTGCCTATCGCATTTACATAAAACTTACGTGAAAATAAAAATAATAACTTCGCGTGATTCCAATGTGGAATAGTAAATCTTTATTATGTTAAATTGAGCTTTTGAGGCTTTTACGAAACATGTTAGGGTAATTTAAGTTTAGTGCCGTAAAATTTATAAATTCAAAAATCATACTAAGGAAAGCATGAAAGAGGATAACCAAGGAACTATATAATGCCAAGTAAAGGCAAAACTTGATGTCGTGTCGTATAAGGAAGCTACAAACAACAAACAAACAGCTAGTGAGAAATTAACGAGTGAGGTGAACGAAATGGTTTCTTAGCAATCCGCTCAAGCTTCGCACGGGTGTACATATCTTTCAATTTCTCTTCTTTTATGTACTACTAGCTGCTCCGCGTTTCACTTGCGTTCCCGGGATAAAAAGTAGCCTATAACCTTCGGGAATAATGTAGCTTCCTATTAGTGAAATAATTTTTCAAATCGGTTCAGTAGTTTCGAAGCCTATTCAATACAAACAAACAAACAATCAAATCTTTCCTCTTTTAGTATAGGTATAGATAATAGTAATGTATTATACATATAAACCTTCCTCTTGAATCACTCTATCTATTGCTGAAAACTGCATTAAAATCCGTTGAGTAGTTTAAAAGATCTAAGTGAACAGACAACGGAAGCGACTTCATTTTATGATTTGTGATGTACCATAAGATACGCGTAACACATAATTCTAAATTCCACTCTCCAAGTGAGACCTAAAAACCACACACGATGTCGACTTGGGTCGTTGAACCCTCTTCTTTGTTTAGGTATAACCCGGTCAAAGGTCGAGATATGCCCGGTCCTATTTGTGCCTTCCCCTGCGACCTGTTTCCATTTTTGCAGCATTCTCTCAAATTACGCCGTACCTCTATCTAATGAATAATGAATTGACTGTCTGATGCCTATAACTCTTATTGTTTTTGGGTTTATAGTATTTATCTATAGGAGAATCAACTATGATTCTAATACTATGTAGATAATGCAAGAATAAGGATTTTTTCAATTATCTTCCTAACTTATGGGCTCGGCATACCGGCGAGCGGGGAGCTTTTTCAGCCAACGCGTTAGCTTGGCTATTCAAAGAGCAAACAAACCCTGCCAGCCTTTTGGGAACTAAAGAAATTTTCTGAGATTTTTTATAATGTAGAAAAAAATACACTATTGTCTTGTAATCATTTGAATATAATAACAACCAATTAATTTTAGCCGAATCATGAGCTCAAAATGATTCCTCTGCAAATGTTTTTTTTTTTTTTTTTTTTTTTTTTTTTCAGATGGCTGCAACAACCTTACCGGACAAATCGGCGAGCGCAGAGGGCTCTCAGCCAGGTAATATTTAGGTAACAACGCCTGAGGGCACCCCCGAATGGGGTACGAACCTCGGCTCAGGGCGTTACCGGGGGAGGGGGAGGACTTTGTACGAGTTACGACTAATTGGGGGCGGTCGGATTACTGTAGGCAGCTCAGGCCGCTTGAACGGGACGAGACTGAGTGGGACGTCGCGGCGGTCCTCGCCGTCGAGGACGGTAGCGTGATCGGTTGTGTGTAGTGTGTTGTGTACTTTTACGAGCTTCGTCAGCTTCGATCTGAGCTATTACATGGTCATCCGGCTCGCTGAGGGCTTGCCTTGGTCTATGGATACGGAGTATACGGGAGGGCGTGTACGTTGCGGCTTTCACTATAAGAGGGTTGCGGTGATTAACGGCGGTATTGAAAAATCTGCGCGAGGTGCGTTTTATAAATTGTTTTATCGTGGGGAGACCTAAGTCAATGTGGAGATTTTCATTACGCATGTACCACGGGGCGCCCGTGGCCTTGCGCATGAAGCGATTTTGAATCACCTGAAGGCTATGGATCCGTGATGGAGCTGCATGTGCGAACACAGTACTAGCATAGGTCATGATGGGGCGGATACACGTGGTATAAAGTCTAACCTTGCTTTTAAGTGCAAGTTTAGATTTACGATTTAATAAAAAGTGGAGGCGCCCTAAAACAAAGGCGGCGCGCGCGCGGACCGCTTTAATGTGGGGATCAAAGGTCAAACGATCATCGAGAGTTACTCCGAGATATTTGGCTTGCCTTTCCCAGGGGATTGGTTCACCGAATAGAGTAACTGCCTTTGGAGGGGAGGGGGTACCTCGATGGTAGGGTCTGTAGAATAGGACCGCCTGGCTTTTGACAGGGTTGATCTCGATCCTCCATTTCCGAAACCTGCAAATGTATTTAGCGCAGTAATTTAAGTCGGGCTTGTCGTCTTAAAACACTAACAGAAATTAACTCAAAACTCATTGATTCAGTTCAGGCCCTGAGGGTCTACTCCGAAAAACGATGCACGATAGTTCGATCATCGTTGTCAAATTATTAACCAATGGAATTGCACAAAATTTACGTCTCGTCAGTTTGCTGCGATTCTATCTATACTTCTATACTAGTTATAATATTATAAAGAGGAAAGATTTGTTTGTTTAATTGGATTGAATAGGCTACGAAACTACTGAACCGATTTGAAAAATTCTTTCACTAATAGGAAGCTACATTATTCCCGAAGGCTACTTTTTATCCCGGGAACGCGAGTGAAACCGCGCGGAACAGCTAGTTAGTTAATAATTTGACAACGATGATTGAACTATCGTATATCGTTTTGCGGAGTAGGCCCTCTGATAAGACACTTGTGAACGGCGAAAGTTACAAATAACTACCATCGGTTCGGAAACTGAGAAGACAGAAAATAATAAATAACATTATCTATGTCAAAATCTAGGGAGGTAGAGCATAGCGATTTTTCGCTTGAAGAACAGCTCGACTGGGGAAGTACCTCCATCTTACAGAATACAGTAGCCAAATAACTTTGTTGTGTTCCTGCGCGTGAGTAAGGTCGAGAGCTCATCGGGGTGGGGGGAAGGGTCGGCAATGCGCGAGTGGTACCCGGGGCGCGGATTAATTAGTATATGGTCTCTATCCCGGGTGTCGCTAGCGTCCATAGGCTACGGTTACCGATTACCATCAGGCGGGCTGTATGCTTGTTTGCCGACTTTAAAAAAAAACATCATAGAAGTTGATAACATTGCTTGCTTATAACAAAGCAATACTCATCATAAATCTGATTACAAGCTATGATTCGTTGTCCACTGGTAGCAAAACTTAGTTCTATGAAAGAATTGTTCATGTAAGCGGTTAATTATTTGCTAATTGTTTCGCCTGTTTCAAATTAGGTATTCGGATTGATTGATTATGCACGTAGTAATTATGTAGTCTTCGATCAGGGTTGCTAAATGGATTTTCTGAAATTTCCCCATATTCAAGTATTTTTTTCCCCAGAAATGTGAAAAAATTCCCCAATCTACCAACTCTGTCTTCGATACTTTTTATGGCCTGTTTGATGGTAAGCGGTTATAGTAACCTAGACCTTTGTAAAAGGGGTAGGATTTGTATGGTCGGCCCCTGCAGAAATCTCTTCACACCCTACTTGGAGAACCGTATGCTATTTATTTCCTTGGGATAATCACAGCGGATTTGGTGGATACATCAATCATTGGTGTCATTTTTTACATCAATCATTGTAGTTAACGTTATTTGATCGTGAAGTCTGAATTTTCGACTTTTTGGAACTTTCTTGAAAAGCTATGGCACGAATCAGAGGGTCTCCGAAAAACGAAACACGATAGTTCGATCATCGTTGTCAAATTATTAACCAATATAATTTCAGCAAACTGACGACACGTAAATTTTGTGCAATTCTATTGGTTAATAATTTGACAACGATGATCGAACTATCGTGTATCGTTTTTCGGAGTAGGCCCTCTGTTGTAAAAAAGAATTGTCAAAATCTCATTCTAAGTAAATTATTTTTAGTTACAGTTCGTATATATGTATAGTGTATCTATGGTTAGAGTTTATGAACTTGAAGCTACAAATATTTTAGGTGATATCATTAAATTTATGAAACTAATCCAAAAAGCAAACGCTCTGATTGAGGATAAACCTGATCACCTTTTGATTCTCTACGACCACTTCGTTATGATGAATGTAGAATAAAAAAATCTATAATATTAAAGGTATAAATATAACAAATATTCTGTACGTATTATTGTTATATTATACTAAAGGTTCGGGCTACATGTTTCCAAAAAGCAAACATTTTTAATTAAAAATAAACTAAGCCTTTTTTTCTTCCTTTCTAATGGATTTCTGAATGCATGTTAATATTTTTCAAGTTATTTGGATGGCCTAAATAAGAGAAGAATGCATTCTTAGTTTTAAAAAGGGGCATATTTACGATTTTTTTCTGACGTTACTAATAAAAAATCCCAATTTAAAAAAAACTATTGGCCGTCACGTCTCTAGTTTAACATATATTTTTTTCAATTCTCTTGGAACAAAGAATACAGAGAAAAACGCATTTTAGAATCATCATTTCACGTATAGCATCGTCTTAAAGGTAAAAAGGTCAAGTCTTACTGCAATTAGTGTAATAGTTATTCCGTCTGGTGGTCGGTTCCATCTCATTTGAATAGTTGCTTTCAGCTCTCAGTTTGGCCGCAGAATGACGCCGAGAGTAGATTCGTATAAATTAGTTTCTTTAGAATTGTTTGCCGTTTCTTGTGGAAGTTCTTCAAAGACTGTTACTTTGTGTGATATTTTAGCTTTTTGTTTAACACTTAAGTTAAAAACTGCAAGGATACTGACTGAAGTTAAAGTTTAAGATTGTTTATCTACTCTCATATCGTAATGTTCTTATTATGAAATCAAAATCAGTACTTTAATGACCCACTTTAGGCACACCCGTGTATAATGATTCATTATAGTACAGTTGTGTTCCCAAGATAATGCTATAAAATAACTTTTCTATTAAAGTACACTTTGGACCTATCAATAGTATTAGTTCACTGTATGTGTAACATTGTGTGTACATTGTGCATTTTATAAATAAATAAATAAATAATCAATCAGTATCAATTCAATTTGACGATGACAATGTATAATGATGAATTTTTGACTTGAACTTTAGAGGTAAGAATGTTTGGATTTGATTAGGTACCTATATGATTATTGTGTCTGTTTATTTTATTGTTTTTGCCTACATATATAATTTTGACCAAAAATGTCACAAAAATAGCTTTTTTTTTTTAAAGTTGGTAAAAAATATCGATTTTTCTATTTTTTTTTAATTACATTATTTAAATGAGTTGCAGATGTATTATGAAATTTTTGTTTGCTTTTTCCAAATATGCTCATTTTCTGTGATGTATCGTGTATTGGACATTAATTATCTCGACTTTGCTCGAAGTCAATTTTCTTTAATTCTTTCGTTTGGCTTATCACATTTTCATAATCAACTACCTATATTTTCTTTCTTTTCATTTTCTCATTTTTCTATTTCTTTTTATATTTTCTCGTATTTCATAATATTTCAGATACAATCAGATCGTTTATATACCATATTTTTCAGTGGATTTGTTTACAAGAAAAAACATTAACTGCCTAAGAAACTAATTCTTTTGCTTGAACTAAAATGCTTTCATCTAAATTATTATACAGTTTTTAATAGGGTAGTTGACTGACACATCAAATCAGCTACTTTTTTATAAATGTCAGAACGATAGTTTATATGGAATTTTGTATGAAATACTAACCTAATGACGTCATAGTTTCACAGCATCAAATGATCTACTCTTAGTGGTTCCACTGGTAATTAAAAATCATAAAAAGCATTAAATGTACAACATATTTGATATTTCCACGTGTTTTTAGATGTTTTATGCATTAGTTAGTGTTTGGTCATTTATTTTTGATAGTGTCAACTACCCTATTCCTCTCCATCCAACGGTTGCCTGATAGAAATCACTTTTAGTGATATGGCCGCCCATTGTGGCACTTTCATTGTTTAGGTTAATATTTTTGTATACATTTTTAATCTTTGTGGCGTGACAATAAAGTATTATATATCTATCTTTTCTTCTATACTTATGAGCTTGGCTCTTGTCGGTATAGCTTCTACCATTCCTCTGTTGTTTGCTGCTTCCTGCACCTCCTTATACGACACGACGTCCAATTTTACCTTCTCTTGGTCTATATAGTTCAATCTAGGGCTTCCTCTTCCTCTTTTTCCTTCTATCTTTCCTTCTATAATGTTTTTTATAACCTAACATCTTTCCTCTGCTATTTTCTATCGTCTCTAATAAGGTTCTTTTCTATATCTATCTATCAATCCTAAAATACCTCTAGATTATTTTTCTACAGTTCTACAGCTAAGAAACATCCCCTTTATCAAATGAAACGTGTAGGTGTGAAACAACGTGTCTGGGCCTATTGCAGTATCTTGCACACAATAGAAACCTCAGGTGAGATCTCGCTCCACTTTCTAAAGGCGTGAAAAACTAGGCCTCTCTGGAATGAGGCCTCGTCCACCACATTCATATGAGGCTGTAAAACTGTACGTTCGAGTTACATATTTTTATGATTTCATTCTAATATGTTTGCAATTTAAAATGCAATTTCGAAAACAAGAATTGATAAATAATTGACAAATGAAAAATAAGAATTAAAATTTGTATACTAATAATAAAGCTGAAGAGTTTGTTTTTGTGAACGCGCTAATCTCTGGTGTTACTGGTCCGATTCGAAATATTCTTTCACTAATAGGAAGCTACATTATCCCCGAAGGTTTAGTCTAGTAATAAAATAAAGACCCAAAATTTAGAAAAGCCACACTGTATAAAAGTCTCAAGTGTACAATTTATATACATACTAAATTGAAATACATAATGTAATACATCTGAAGTCCCTGAAGAAATTCATAAGCTGTTCCGTCTTTTATTCAACAAAAGTAGTAGAAATAAAGCCGTCTTTGCGGAAAATTAATTATATGTCCTGAAAATAAATCAAGTCTTTATTTTTATCTAATTGTGCCCATTATTACATTATTTGACTCCCAAAATATTTTTTTTAAATAATGTATCATTTTTAATAAAATCTACTGGATATCACGGATGAGGGTTGGTTTACTTTGGAAATAATTATTTCCAAAGATTACTTATTGGCTATTTTTTATCCCAGGAACGTGGGTAAGCTAGTTATCAATAATAAAGCTGAAGAGTTTGAACGCGCTAATCTCTGGATCTGCCAGTCGGATTCGAAAAATATTTCACTAATAGGAAGCTTTATCCCCGAAGGTTATAAGTTACTTTTTACCCCGAGAACGCGAGTGAAGCTATGAGGAACAGCTAGTTTATAAATAAATTCCAAGAAGAGAAAAAACAAAGCTGAACACATAGATATAGTCTATAGATATAGTATGTAGTGATGTCATAGATATAGGCCCTGACTGAAAACCAGCGCGAGGGTTGATATTTAGTTATCGATCTGAGCATTATGCTGAGTCAGGACCTATTCTTGACATCGCGCAACATTACATTATTGTTTTTTTTTTTTTTTTTTGTACTCTTTTTATTTTATTTTTTATTTTTCAATTTTGTAATGTTGTGTGTTGTCATGAATAAATGTTTTTTTCTTTTCTTTTTAACACAATAAGGGGGTTTTACTCAGTAATTACGAATTATAATGAAGGGACTTTATTGGGACTAATGAAGACGAAATTTAATACCATTCTGTGTAATTGTAAACTAGGTAAGTAATGCGAAGATGTATTCTAGACAGCGTTACCGACCCGTCTTACGTCCAACATATAAAACTTAATTAAAAGCTCACATAAGTTTTATGTGCGTCGTAAATGTACGCACCCTTACATGAGAAACGTTGTTTTTAAGATTCAAGTTTTTAATGAGATAGGAAATGTAATAAAATATTCTGGGACATTCTTCACACACGGTTATCTGATCCAAGTAAAGCTTGTACTATGGAAACTAGATAACTGATATACTACATACTACTTTTTTTTGTAAATACATACTTATATAGATAATTACACCCAGACACAGAACAAACAGACATGTTCATGCACACAAATGTTTGTCCTGGATGGGAATCGTACCCATGACCAGCGGCGTGATAGGTGGTGTCTAAACCAACTGCGCCAACTGGCTTGCCAATTTGTTTATTTGGTTTTCCCAAGAGACTACAGCATGGGGTTCTTCAAGAAGGGTGTGAAGGGATGTTTCCAGGGTCGGCAACGCGCGAGTGATACCCCTGGTGTTGCAAGCGTCCATAGGCTACGGTAACCACTTACCATCAAGTGGGCCGTAAGCTTGTTTGCTGATTTATTAGGATTAAATAAAATGATTAAACCCTCAGCGTACTTTATGACAGGCAAAGTTACCTAACTGATGTTTATTGCATTTTCAACACGGACATCTATCATACAAAATTTCCTGAAACGTCATGTTACTGTCATATAATCTGCCATCATTTGGACATTAATTAATTTCACGTTTCACACTCCGAGTAATTTCATCACTTACAAATTTACCCTGTTTTTAATAAGGCCTCTGGCAACATTGCCGCATAATTTACCGTTTTTCAAATTAAAACCGTTGAGCGAACCGCTTTGCATAATTCAATGTGAACGAGACGCGGCGTGTGTAATAAAGTGACGTGGAATAGTGCTGCCAGATTTAAATGAAAAATCTCGGTGGTTTTACTGTAATAGAAAGAGTTTGTGTTTGTATAACTTGAATTATGTTTTTTATCGCGTGTGACCTTGAATTTGTGGAGTCAAATTCGTGATTTGTGTGAATAAATGAATAATGGTAAAACATGCTAGAGTGTATGTTATAATAACTGTTTGGCCTAAAACGACATAAGGCCCTTTCATGTCGTAAAAATAACGCCATACATTGGAGGTGAAATGAAGCTAGCGCAACTCGCATAAACGTAAAAAAAAACATTTACAAAAAAAATATTTACTATTCATTAAAAATGAATCCGTCGATCTAGAATTAGACATCTTGTGATATATTTTTAATTACAAATTAAATAGAAAATTAAGAGAAACACTGGCTTTCAAACAGAGCACATTATGACCTATTATGTTGTAGGCATCCGTTAAAAAAGGTTTTTTGTAAATGGGTTGAATTTTCTAGGGGTAAAATGGGGTGTCGCAGCTGAAACTGTCATGCGTAAAGCTAATAATACCTATATTAATAGTATGAAAAATAATGTATTTTAAGTAGCTAAGTAAATCCGTAGGTGTAATTTAGCGTCTCATAAAAAAGTTTCAGCATCATGCAATGAATAAAAGATCCTGAGAGCGATTATTTGCGGTAACCATGAAATCGTGTGTGCCCATAAAGTCTGCGAGTTATTTGCTGATATAAAATAACGCTGACTCAGCTGCTACATTGTCGCTCGTAAAATGTAATGTTTTTTTTTATGTAAAAGTAAATCAGATCTAATATTGGGAAAATATATTATTTATTTATTGAATTTCACAAACATTTTCTCTTCTTTACATGTCATTTATTTTAAAACTCAATTCGATACCTACCGAAACAATATATTACTTCTACTGTAAATTGCTAACACATTCGCTGAGCTTATGGCCCCACGATTTATAAAGAAATTCCTAGCCGTTTCTACCCAAGTGAGCACTTTTTCACGATAATCCCTCCTCAGAGAGTTAACCGACCGAAGTAAAATGTCGATCGCTACCTTAATGATACTAGGTACACGTGTATTATGTATTTTATGGGGTATATACCGTGAAAATTTGTTGTTATTTACTTGTTATCCCATAGGCTGCGGTAACCGCTTACCATCAGGCGGGCCGTATGCTTGTATGCCGACTTTGTTGTATAAAATACCTGTATCTTCTATATAATTCTATATAATAAAAAATAAATAAAAATATAACACTGAATATTTTGTTAGTTTGAACGTACTAATCTAGTCGGATTCGAATAAATATTTTTGCAATTAACAGCTCTATTATGGAAGGTTACATCACGCTATGATTATTTAGATTCAAGCTGTCATAATAGGTTTCCTGATATATCAAATCAGCTACTTTTTAATAAAAGTCAAAACGATAGTTTATATGGAATTTTGTATGAAATTACACTATGACGTCATAGTTTCACAGCATCAAATCATCTACTCTTAGTGGTTCTACTGGTAATAAAAAATCATAAAAAGCATTAAATGTACAACATATTTGATGTTTCCATGTGTTTTTAGATGTTTTATGCATTGGTTAGTGTTTGGTCATTTATTTTTGACAGTGTCAACTACCCTATTTTAAAGTCATTAGGTACAGACAGATGTTACATCTTCAGGCATTTTGTTTAATATTTTCATTACCCTAAAGAACCATAATATATTATCTAGCCAACCCCTAACTGTACCCCAGGCAAAGTTACAACTCCTAATGCTACAGACTATACCCATTTCGTAATTAGACAACTTTCGACAGACGAGCCTGGGCTTTCAGTTAATTAACAATGTCTATTTTGCAGACTAATTAATAATCGTAATGCGAGCTTTTACATGATGAAAGGTAGTTATCATAATGTCGACATAACGACTAATTTGAAGAACTATGGAAACTGATTTGTCGACAATTGATTGTTTAGTTTTTTAGTAAAAAACATCTGAAAAATAAAAAATTTAATAAGTTTTCTGGCCCATAATTTCCTATATCTCCTTAGGAGGAGTGGCAGTTCCCTTCCGGCTTACCACCACCTCCATTTGAATTTTCAAAAAATCTTTATTATTGGATTATACCTATAATTATAAGAAACTTGAGAGCAAAATTTAATGTTTCTAGAAAGCAATAGATACCAGTTTGAGATACCAGATAGGTTTATATATTTTTGATAAAAATAATTCACATAAAATATTAGTCTGTATAATGGTTTGTATAACTTTCATTCATTTTGCGAAAGCTTTTCTGGCTTTGTGTTAAACTTTGACGTCAGTAAAAGCTCTAAATGGAATAAAATTTTCCGATAAAACTTTGTAAGTTTCAAACGCTACCTTTTAAAGGTGTTCTAGGTACTTTTAACCTTTTTGAAGTGCAGTTTTGTTTTAAATAAATTATCTATGGACATTTTTAATGTTTTTAGTAGGTATACATGATTTTATGGATATAATTAGCGAAAGGATTCTTAATCATATTTTTATAGTTAATACCTACCTAAATCAGGTGATTACAACAGAACGACTTTAGACTACAATTGAATGGTATTTTTTTCATGGGGAAATCCTCATAGGATACCCAGCCGGGGGGCGCAGCTAGGTAATGCCGGACTCGTACCGACTAAAACCCCACTGTGGTCGCCATCTGCGCTGTATAAGGGGGCGGGTGCTCATACAGAACGCCCACGACAAAGATCAAACAAACAAACAATTGAATGGTCTTATGCCGTATACGATATAGAATAGAATATTCTTTATTGTACACCTTAAACAACAGATGACGCTAAATAATATGGGTATCTACCTATCTATGCTATATCTACGCATCACTCCATGAGTTCATCAAAAATAATTCTGAAAATAAAAGCTAACATTCTGACCTCTCTCTTAGTTAACAACTAACCAAATACAGGCTGGGCTTCGGGTATTACAACAACAGAGCAATTAGCCCCAATAGCATTGACAGTACCAAAAAAACCTTGTTTTCATTTTAGTCCAACACAATTATAACGAAACTGATGTTACGATCCGGTTATCCCGGTAATGACTCTGTATGTCTCCACCCGGTCATATCCCGGGAATGAGATAAATGTGTTAATTTAATAGCTTGGGTCAACCGCACTTTTGGGGACCTCTTCTCCCGACAGCGTAATATTTAAAAAAAAATTGAATTACTTTGATATATGATGTAACAAATTACAGGAGAGAATATTTTTTTCGCCCATTTCGACGGTAATTGTTAATTTAGGTTGAGGCTGGAAACTTTGGGTGCTCGGTTTTTAATCTAAAGCACGCAGAAAAAGTTTTTTGGATAATTTGGGGCAAAGTTAACGAAAACAAAAGGCCTGCGGGTGTGTTTGCTTTACTTTGCCTGGAAATATAATATTCCTTATTTTTCTTGAATATATCAGTTTGTAATTCAATTTTTAATAAAAACTTTTTGCGTCGGTGTTTTGGTTATTCGACAGAAGGGGCGCGGTTCTATCCATCATTACTGACACGCTATAGTCGTTTGGCATGATGTGGCATTTTATACGTGCTGTGAACACGACGATCCCCCATCATAGCGTTAAAAAGGTAGAGTCATGCCATTCAGCAGACTCGTAACTTCGATGTTTACGCCTGGACTTGAACTTTTTTAAGTCGTGTGCAGGGCGCATACGACTTATAAAGAGCAGTAGATTTTTTGTACCAAATTAGTACTTGTTTTTACTGAAGTCCTGAAAGTAACGATTACTGCTTCACTCCCAGGATCTACTGCTACTTGTAATAAATATTCTCTTAAAGTACTAGAACACCTTAAAACCTTTATAAAATATTCGTTAGTAATTTATAGTAGACCACAGATGATAAAAATAACTCTTAATATTCAGTTAGGTATATAGGTAGCTATAACCTACCAGCTCAAACTGTCAAAAAGGTTAAAAACAGGCACGCTCCAGTGCCCGCAATCACGACGACATCCTACAACGAAACGAAACCCGAAAACTGTCGAAAATTGAAAACTTTTTAATTCCGAACATGTTCCATGCAATATTCTGGAAAATTCCTCGTCGTCTTGTTTGAACAAGCCCGGGCGTCAGATTAAACGGCTTTGAGCAGCGGCCGAGTGAGCGGCTAAGCCGACGAAATAACCGGAAAGACTGTGAATAGTTCCCAATTCTGCGGATAGTTTCCGTATTGCTTAGGAACGTGTGTAAAATGCATCATTAAAGTTTGATTAAATATTGCAGTTTTTTTTTATTATTAGACAAGTTAATTGATTAATCATAAATTATTCAAAATTTTTGGCTTAGTAGTTTCTGAGATAAGGGAATGATAAATTTTGATTTAATTTTTTATCTTAAATTATAAAAAACAATTATTTGTGTTACTCACAACGAGCCCCTTCATTTGATATATCACACGTTTGCAAAACTGTTTTTTTTTTAATTTTCTAGTTTACCTTCCAAAATGGAGGCCACCCATGTATGAAATTCATTTATTTACGTTACACGTCCGTGTTTGGGTCACCGACTTAAGGGTTCCTTACCTTTTGAGGTACGGAACCATAAAAATTACTTCAGCAAAGCGTTTTTTTGCTTAAAGAACAGCTTGCCTAGAGGATTACCATACCATGCCTACAGGATCCACTTAACTGAATACTGTGTTCCTGAAATACATTGAATTATAATCACGAAATGTACGTGTCAAATACGTATAAGATAGAAAATAATCACACGAATAACGAGACGAGAGGAAAAAGAAATGTCACATTAAAACATGTTCCAGGTGAGGCGGCAATCTTGGAAGTAATAAACCGAGTCGTAAAATTGCCAAACTTTTTATATATCGCAGGTGATTTCTTCCCTCCATTGTTATTCAAATCAAGACGCAATAAAAACAAGACCTTTTGTCAGTATTTTGCAGTGATAAAATAACATTGCCTAATTTTCATATTGATATTATGCAAACTTTTTACAATTTGCGTAGTTTACACGGTGGTTTACTTTGTACGAGTACCTAGTACACGCTAGTGGTTATCACCCTCAAATAAACAATCTGTTGCCTAGCACTTACCTTCGCCACGGAATTTAACTCCTCTACCACTCAGCTATTGCCTTCTCTTCTTGCCTCTCCTTACCTACTGATATACGACTATATAAATATCATGGGACATCTCCACGATGGCCGATCTTGCGCTACCCGAACCTAGCGGTTTCCCGCGACCCTCAAAAATTGTCGGTCTATCTTGTGGACCTGCCCACGCTGCTTCTTTCGGTTCGTGGTTGCTACTGGAGAACCTTTCCGTCCCAGCGGCCGTCGGTTCTACGAGCGATGTACCACTTCAGTTTGGCAACTCTTCAGGGTATGTCGGTGCCTTTGATTCGCCTGTGGATCTCATCATTTCTGATTCGATCTCGCAGGGAAACTTTGAGCATAACCTCCATTTTTGTACATGAATACCAAAATGTTTGTCCGGGAATTACACACATCAGAAACATAATTCCCAAAAGAGAAGTTTTCTAGAACTTTCCAGACTCGCCGTTGAACTTCGTATCTTTTAAGATAAATTATAATACCTTGGTACTTGTTGAAATTCGAAACTTTGATAAGTGTGTTCGCAAAATATAATACTTGCTTATCTCTCGTTTTGAAATATAAGTTGTGTTTACAAGAGCTTTCAATAAACCTTGAAATAAGTTCAAATATCCAGAGAATTTCAACTTCAAGTTCCATAAGTACAATTTAAACAGCAGGTTTAAGTTGTACTTATGGAAGTTTTGTATTGTTACAAAACCAGTTAGAAGATACTTATTTGGAGTAAAATTTTGCATTTGCATTAATTCTAACTTGTAACATTATATATTTTCTTTATCTGTTGTTTTGTCACGCATAAATATATTTCTTTCTTTCTTCTTCAATATAAAGATAAAAAAAAATATTTTTAAAGAGACAAAGATTTTTAAAAGGTAATGACATTAAGTACTGCAAAACCGAAGTGGTATTATTTTACTGAATTAATTTACCATCACTCTTCCTTACGGCACAAATTTGCACCGAAAATACCTTAATATCTCACATTTATAATCCAGATTCCAAACCAAATTCAGAAATGGAACGTAGAAAAGTCACAGTGTGACCTGGATACCTAGATCTTAAGCCTTGAGAGGCTTGAAGCCAGGTGGAAGATGTGGCAGGAAAATTGCGAGAGCTCGAATTAATTTCCTTTGAACATGATTTAAATGGTATTTTAGAAAGAAAAATGTTTCTTATATTAGAAAGGAGATAGAAATAATTGTATGTAGATTCTGCGGAATGGGAGTTTAGACAAAATGTTAATAGGTACTCTATTTATTTTGGTAGAGTATTCTTGAGAAAAACGTTCGCATGAAGATTGTTTCATTTATTTTTATAGAAACCAATGTGGCTAACTAAGGAATATTATCAGATAATCTCCCACAGAAAATGCATGCTGACGGAAGCTAATGGATTTTCAGTTGGGTGTAAAAGCCATTTGAGACTTACATTACTAGATAAAACTCCGATAAATAAATGAATAAAACTTACTTTGTGAGTTTCGTTAGAAGACTGAATGAAAATATTGATTTAAAATTAACATTTGGGCATGAATGTGATTTTAGAGGAAAACCTGCTATTAGGTATTTAAAAATAGCCTTAGGTTTTTAAATAAGAAAAACAAACTATTAGGTACCTGTTTAAAAATATTTTTTTTATGATTTTCTGAGAATTCTTTCCAAAAAATATAGATTAACCACGCGAGACGTTCCTTCAGCTGATATTTTATAAAAATATATTTATTTAGTCGAGCAACGTGATAGATTGCAGACGTCCATCTAAAATGATAAATTGCTCCAAAGGTTTTTATATTTATGTCCGGGAAAGATGAGGGATATATGATCTTGGAAATTATTTGTACAAGTTTTCGATGAGAATGTCGATCGGTCGGTATCGTGCTTTAGTTTATTATTTTACTAGCTGTTTCGCGCGGTTTCACTCGCGTTCCCGGGATAAAAAGTAACCTTCGGGGATAATGTAGCTTCCTATAATGAAAGAATTTTTCAAATCGGTTCAGTACTTTCGGAGCCTATTCAATGCAAACAAACAAACAATCAAATCTTTCCTCTTTATAATATTAGTATAGATATTATTTTATTACAACCAGTATACAGGAGTTTAAAGGTGCTTTATTTTTTTTATTGTCGGCTCTTCTTAGCAAAAGCTACCTTATTAGAGTCTGACAATTCCTGTGAAGACAGGCACTTATGAATTGAATAAATAATATTTCATTTCATTTCACAGGCCACTCCAATGGGAAGTACTATACCACGATGAGTGATCTTACTCCAATGCCGGAGGAAGCTGGTTGCCCAACGCGTGATGGAGTGGCCTGTTTAATTAAAGTCCTCAAGTATACTGACCTAGTTAAGGTTTCTGGAAACTCCTAATTCAGGACCATTTGAATTTCAAAATTGTTTCAAACTCAAAACTCATCTATTCAGTTTAGGCCCTGACTATTCAGGCTGGTACAAGATAAAACTGACTCTACCACCGGTTCGGGATACACTTAAACTGATAAGACTACGACAAGCAATTCAACAAAGCTTTATTTGTGGATATTGCGTTTGAATTCAAATCAAATCAAAAACTCATTTATTCAGTTTAGGCCCTAATAAAGCACTTATGAACGTCAACAGTTACAGTTTTACAATAGACTCTACTACCGGTTCGGAATACACTTGAACTGAGAAGACTCCGGCAAGAAACTCAGCAAGGCGTATTTTTTTTATGGATCTTTTTTTTATACTACTAAGACAGCAAACAAGCATACGGCCCGCCTGATAGTAAGTGGTTACCGTAGTCTATGGACGCTTACAAAACCAGGGGTATTACTCGCGCGTTGCCAACCCTGCAAAAATCTCCCTTCTTGAAGAACCCTATGCTGTAGTCTCTTGTAATCGACATTCCGTATGAAGTCTGCTTAGTCATAGATCAGATCATCATCGATAAAGTGATACCCAGGACATTAATTTGTAATTAAAGATCAATCATTCTTACATTCATGAAACACCTTTTAACGCCCTGATATTATTTCAATAGGGGATTCTGAAAAGACATTACCGGATGAAAAAATAATTAATCACGATTCTTTATTCCAATCATTTGGCGCATACCTTGGTCTAACAGGATTCAAAACTACCTACATAAGTGCTAAAACAGATTTCAAATGAGATTATGAGATGTCGTCCCTACTAAGCCGAAGTAATCCGACCGCTTTCGGCAAACCCTCCATGGTACAAATATAGCAGTGAATATATCAAGTAACGATAATACATGGGATATAAATCTTAGCTGTCTTTCAAGGGATATTGATGCTTCCCTGATCATTTAAAGGTCTATATTTAGGTTATCCTTTAACGTTTTCACGTATAATAAGAGCTTTATATAATTCCAAGTATTTGTTTACTTAAATACAGTCCCATGCATAATTTCTGATTTTAACTCCTCTTGAAAATGTTTTACTGTATGTTGTCTTTATGATAGATAACGCCTTAGTACTGGAGTAGTAAGGAGTTACCGGTCTAATTGAAATGAAATGAAATAAAATATTATTTATTCAAATAGACCTTCACAGGCACTTATGAATAGTCAGACTCTAATGCACGGTTCGGAAGGTAGCTTTTGCTGAGAAGAGCCGGCAATAAACTCAGCAATTACTCTTTTCAAAATGAACTTCATAATTTAGGTACATAAAATATATCCTGTAAGAGCGAGCGCTACACCCAAGCCTTTTTTGTCATTTAAATATTCGTTAATATTGTAATAAGCCTTCTTTACTAAAACGGTCTTAATATGTTCCTTAAATTTATGTGAAGGCAAATTTAAAAGTGGAAGAGGTATCATATTATAAAAGCGTGTACACAGACCTAAAAACGAACCATGCACTTTTTGGAGTCTATAAGCAAAATTTGATACAATGCACGTCGCTTTTTTTTACAAAAAATCGAAAAAATCTTTCAATAATAGGAAGTTACATTATCCCCGAAGGTTATAGACTACTTTTTATCTCGGGAACGCGAGTGAAACCGCGGGGAACAGCTAATTTTAAAATATATTGCATGTAAACATTAAGTTTTTCCAGTTTTTATCACAGTAGCCACAACCTTCTATCAAATTACGTTGTAACTAAAACCCAACTGTACCAACTAATAAACAGAAAACTTAATTAGCGTACAAGCGCAAAATGTTTAAAATTACGTTGTGTGAGATACTAAGCCAATTAGCAAACTATCCCGTTGCTTCAGAGTTGATAATAGTTTTGTTTTTTCATGAAACTGCTTCTTTTTCTTATTATAAAAGGTCAAATGTCAGCGTAGTTGCTATATTTTTAACTGCGAGTATATTTTCGCTAGTAACTTTTTCTCTTTTATTTTTTGAATATTTTGTTTCAGTCCCGCAGGATTTCATTATTTGTACTTTATTTATGTATCCATAAATTATCGTAACTCTCTCTCCTTTCGGTAACAATATATTGAGTATGTACTGAATATATTATTAGTAAAATAGACCCTTTCAATTTAATGGTAACATTGAAACATTATTTAATCTTAACTTTTATATCTCCAGCATCTATTCTTAATAATTTAACCTATAAGTAGTTTTTAAATAATTCTATATATTTAGATTATCCTAAGCAAAGAGATTATTTCTCGTCAGAAAAGCAAGTCAATCGTTAAATGGAAACGTATCACGAAGACAATTAAAATTTTCGAAGATAATTATTCATGCCTATTTGTAATTCAGATCTTTGTAAACAGATAACAATTAACATTCGTTCCGAACCTGTTTAAGCAGTACTCGAAAGGCAAAGCTTTCAGTGAAGCATTGCTCGTTACTTTAATTAGCAAAGATACATTTAAAGATCCTCGAGCTAATGTTTTGTTATCCTCTTTGATGACAGCTGTTTCAACAGATTTAATTTTATTCTAATTAGTCTTCTGTTGATCTTGAAATATAATTTACTGTTTATTTTGATTCGTTTATAAAACATGAGTGTTATTAATGCTATTAAGAATTACACTTGTTCTTGATTTCAATTTTATTTCAAGTATTTAAATACAAAATTTTACATTCAGCTTGTACCAGTAAATTAAAAATGATTTGATGAAATTTCACTGCATGAAAATATTTCGAACAAACTTGCTCAAAAGTCTAATAATCAAGTGAGGTTCATTGATAAAGAACTAATTGAACGTCTATGGCCCAAAAAAAGTATCTAAAACGGTCAGATAAATGGCAGCCATGACCCAATGATGTCAAAGATAACCTAACAATGGCGATCAGACTATCTTATATATCATTGATTTATTTCCAATCCCTTCAATACTGTGCTGTAACGTAACGTCGGAACGTGTAAATTTATAGGATTCACAGACAAAAGAACTTACAATAAAAGGTTGGAAGCTTCTATAAAACTGGGTATTGTATCCGAGTGGAATTTACCGCATAAAAGTAATCTCGACAATGTTACTTTGTAATTTTAGATTCAGCAGTAGTATTTACTTATTACTATTGAATAATACATTCAAAATATCACAGGGAAATATTGAATAGGATATTGTGAAGGAATGGCATTCATTTGAAGATACCTACACCCAGCAGTGACCAATGGTTGAAGAAGATAGAATACATATAAATATATGAAAGGATAGCGTGATTAATTGACTGACTGACTGACTGATCTATGGACGCATAGCTCAGAACACTGGACGGATCAAATCAATTCCTATGAGGGTAAAAATAAAGAGGGGAAATCGCGGAGCGGAAAGCTAGTTAAAAATATAGTTGATGCTAGATTGTCTATCGATTGTAAGGAAACAAGAATAATTATAAAAACACCTTAGATTTAGGTGTTTGTATTTTGAGCAGTAATCACAATAAGATTTCATAAATTCCGGAAAGCAACTGAAGTTCTGAAAATCAGCCTTGAAGTGAAAAAGACTGGCGAAAAATCAGAAATATAATCATTTTTAAAATCTCAAAACAATAGCAGCGTAAAAACCTATAACCATGCAATGTACATACAAAGATTCATGGAGATATTATTATAGTAACTAATAATAGTATGCATATTTTCCTTATCTACCAAAGTTCCCTATTATGCGTGACTCATTCATTGTTTAACTACATAAGCTGACAAAACTTTTGCCTTTATATGAAAGACAATGGCCGGTTCTCCCACTTGGAGAAAACCTTCTCATATACCTCTGAAGTTAGTGTGACGTCAGCCTTGATAATAAACTTATCAAGTTACAGCCAAAGCTACTCTCAGTGATACGTAACTGAAGAAGGCACTCCGTCCTCTACGTCTTCAAGTTTCGCTAGATCTAAAACTAAATCCACAACTGCTCTAAGTCTCTAAAACTTGCTGGCGTCGTATGGTGCTTCAACTTGAATATCGACAGAGTTTCTGTGATCACTCAAAGCTTTCAAGATATAGTCAATGATATAGAAACTTTCTTCGTATTAACTTTTATTAAAAAACTTTATATTGGAAAAATGAATTTCACTTAGGTGTATGATACAAATCAATAAAGTGTATATTATCAATATCAATGGGAATGATAGAAAATTGTTATTAAATAAACTAATATGTATTTTTTGTTCTCGTCCCAACCGAAGTCAAACAATAATGTCATCTAAGTAAATCATAGCAGAAAGGTCAGCAATATATCAAATAAAATCACAACACATATAGCTTGGAGAATGTGTACAAAAGCTTTCGTTTAAGGGCTTTCGGAGGCCAAAATTCTCATGTAATTCGCTGTAAATGGAAAAATTGCCATAAAAAGTACTTGACGGAATCCCGTGCAATGATCCAAAGCTGTGAGTAAGCTACGGTTTCCCAACGGAATAAGAGATTTCTTTGTGTATGGCGATTAGGAATTCAATTTACGTAATGTGAAGGTATATTTTGGGTCTGACATGATAGATCGCTTCGCTAGTAAGTAACGTAATTCTGTAAGTAAGATTTCGTGTAAGAAATTTGAAATTCATGGGAATAATAAATATTTGTGAGGCGTTCGCTGTATTCTACAATAGGATTAGCGTAAATAATTTACATAATGGAATATATTTGCAGATTTGCTCAACAGCACAAGCTGCTCTTATTTACGACAGCGTATAATTTACTAAGCGATTGTGGTCTATAAAGGCAACTTTTTATCTTCAACAATTATTGTCATATTTCAACCAATTTACACAAAACTTTATCAAATTATTATAGACATTCCTCATGAATCACTTTGTCTATTGCTGAAAATCCATTCAGTAGTTTTTGGGTTTATTGCTAACGGACAGAAGCGACATTGTTTCAATATGTAGTGTTTTTTTCTTGAATTTGTCATGTGTCTCTTGAGTTCACCACACTACTTATAACACTTTAAAGTTAATGAATAGAATAAGTACAAAATATACAACCGTATGTACTTAAATAGCTCCATCTTTGAGATGTAATACCATTAAATTATCCTCATTCTTACTCAAAGTTTCAAATTTAGTAACATTTCTAGTTAGCTGTTGTACTTCACGTGAAACTTTCTCCTGAAATATATTTAGAATTCAACGTCGTCGAACAAACATTAGTAATATACGTTCATGCATAAAAACTACGAGTAACAACTCTTTTGAAATAAAAATAAATTTAAATTCAATTCTCTGCTCTAAATTGAATTTCCGAGTTCATGCATTAAAGTACAGAGTGCAGACATTAGTAGGAAAGTCTCCTTTTTCTTTTAAACGCCTTTTTTTGCCAATTCACTTTGGTTTAATTCCATTTCTGTGAAAGTAATAAAATGTTCAAATTTGTTTTTACTTTTGATCTTAAAATTGGCCTATTTACAAATAACTAGCTAACTTTCGGTTTTGCACGGTCCAGACCTTCTTTAAAATATACCGTGACAGCTAATTAACATAACTTTTCCTTAGAGATACTATTTATTAATGCAATATTCAATAGATTCTCTTCAGCCCTGTTTTAATTAGCTGTCGAACTAAATAGTCGTGGGTAGCTGATTTTACTTTATATTATGTATAGACGAGATTATTCCAAACTAAATACCTAGTCTTTTCATTGAATTTTCAATCAACATCTAAAATAACATCGCTTACTATATTCAAAATTATTTTATGATCGACATTTCCAATTATATTTAAGTGCTCACTTGAGAAGCTTTCTCGTTTAGTTCCCTACAAGCATTGAAGCGTCTTGAAAATCCTAGCTTGAACCTACGTAGAGCTCTTGTTACCTATCTCAAGTGGTTGTTACGCTACCGTGACTACTTGCCGTTACATTTAATAACAGTATTATAACGTGATATATACGTTATAACGTTGTATTTATTATATACACATACAGCAATAGTGTTATTATCATGGTTTCTTGTTACCCTGTCAGGTTTTTTATCATAGTCATGGGAAAATTTATGTCGATGTGTTTGTTTGTATGACTAGTTTGTCCTTATTTCTTTATTCATGAAATATGTGTTTGTGCCATGTACGACAATAAAAATAAGGGTTAATTTTGGTTATGTCCTATTTTTACAGGACTTGCTGAAAAAAATTACTAGATTTATGTATATTTGTTCTTTTCTTTATTCTCAGATAGATATGCTTGAAATTATTTAAAAGCGTGAGATACTGTTAGAATCCCTAAGTAACCCCGGATTGCACTGGATACACCTAAACTATACACATGTGTAGAAATACGATTAAAATTATGAAACATTTTGAACTTTTTAGTATCTACACGTTTTGTAACATGCCTTTTACGCATGTTCGTTAGGTTATAATTCGCGTTGCCCATAAAATACATCTCTGCTTGTATTTTTTTTAGCACTTACCTTACACCATGATGTAAGCTCCATGCAATCTGGTAATGTACTTACAAATGTAATGGTCGTAGTAAATCAACAACAAAGTCCGCATTACCTGAAAACAAATAAAAAACTCGTTATTAACTTTGTTGCAAATTGTCAAGTTATAAACGAACCTAAAGTTTGCAAGGATTTTGCATGAAAATAAGTATGCCATAAAATTTCCGTACTTATTACAAAGGAAAGGAATTGCCGGGCTAAGCTTAACATTTTGTTGCAAATAATCTTAATCATTTGCATGTAGGTATATTTGACTACGACTTTCATAGAAATACTAGCAGGGGTCCAAAGCTGTACCTAGGTTTGAACACATTTGCTAAGGCCCATAATTAAAATAGAATAATGCCGTCTTAGTATTTTCCCCAAGACTTTATTCCCTCTGGATTTATCTACTTAAAATTCAATGATACGTACATCAAAAACCAAAAAGACAATATCCAACAATAATTTATTCAAGCAAATGTCCAATATGCCCCTAAACAAGGTTATTATGTAGCCAACATTATTGCAAAAGCTTGTTCAAATATTTGGCCAGCGTTGCACGGTGCAGCCTGAAAGCGCTCAATTGATTCTGCCTGCACGGTACACGCCCTGTCTGCATATTTAACAGGCATGCGTTTATATGACAGGTGGGAAATTGAAAGCGTATACAACACTGTGTCACTATAGGTTTACTGCATTAGCTCTTGCTTTATGGGTTCACTCGTATACTAAAGTGAACTTTGTGTAATGTATCAACTAGCGTGGAATTCGTCTACGGGTATATAGAAAGTCTTTTCCTAAAGGAGAAGGAAATATAAACGAAGAGACGAGATCCTAAAAGAAGTTCGAAAGTAAGGAAGCCTACAGAAAAAGTGGACTAATGACACCAGATAAAGTTTCTGGAACAACATGGGGTAAAGTGGAGTAGAGATTTTGTTATGTCCACCTGGTTGACTATCACTTTGTTGTAAAGTATTGTAAAAGCTACCGCTGCATTCATCATCATCATCATGTCAGCCAAAAGACGTCCACTGCTGGACAAAGGCCTCCCCCAAGGATCATTCATTTGGGGGGATATGCCATAATCGCCACGCTTCGCAGATGAGATAGGGTGGTAATATTCGTCGCCATCACCACACAGCAAACACCGTTGCATTCCAGCAGTTGAATTTTACCATAAATTCAGAGATTTTATCAGACACAAGCCAAAAAATCACCAGGCATACAATTGCTGATAATAATAATTCTATCTGCATTCCAATAATTATAACTCCGTCAATTATAATGCTGGCTGAAGTTGAATAAGCCCCAGCAATGAAGGGTCTAAATGGATTCATTAATTCCCTGATCCTAAATACCTCTGGTACCTACCTACCGTACTAAATATGGAGCAGGATACACCGTTGTATTTAATTCTACAGAGTGCCGAGTGCCGTCATCGCATATTTTCACGATTACTCAGTTACAACAATTAGTAGAATTGCCTTGAACTTCCATGAAACGTTTTGTTAGATTCATAATTAATAGCGTATTAAAATCACCTTCCCTATTGGTTGATGTTAGTGTGGGGGAAGTCAATAATCTAAGGCTTTGATCAGGCTTTACCGTACAAAAGCGGTATTTAAAATGCAATCTTCGGATCTCTCTGAGTATGTGCTAAGCAAAGTCTTACTGCACCTAATCGATGACTTTCCAAAAACTTAGCTACAAATTAAAACACACAAATATTTACTTTATTACGTAGGTTTATACCCTATGTTAAGTCTGAGCAAAGTCTAGCACGCTCTATAGATCTCGGCCTTAGTCCTGCTGTAAAATTTTATTTTGTCACCAAAGTAAGCCTTTATTTTCTCATCCTTAAAGGCAAAGTTAAATATAAATACTTTCTAAAGCTTTATCAAGAATCATTAAATCTAAAATTCCCTAAATTAATTATTAAGAGACTATGTTTAGATTCAAAGCCATTTTGAGAGCAGATTAAATAACAGATGTATACGATAGAAATACAGAAATATAATATTCCTAAAGCTACAACAAATAATCCAACCAAGACAATATTACAGAATACTAATGCATTATAAAGAAACATAAAGTCAGATCCAACAATAGTAAATAGGAGCGTATTACATCCGACCATATTTCTCGCTCAGTTCGGTTGCGCTGAATAAAAAATATACAACTGTTTCCTCGGGGCGCAGCAATAAAAAGATACGCAACCAGAAATGGTAAGTGAAAAATGAAATGCTGTAAAGAGCTGACTGTTCTGTAGATGTTATTATTTGACACAGAATAGCGTGTAAATGGTTGAAAATTTTTGGGTAAAAATAGCTGCATATTCTATGTCAGCGAAATGTAAGTATTCAAATAATGCCTGTAAAGTTTTTAAGGCGAGCGCGGTATGTAGATTTGCAAATATGCAATTTTATTAAAAAAGGTTGGCATAAATATTTTTTCCTTTATTTTGGTAATAGAAGACTAATAAGAATCCTGAAAAAGAAATGCACTAGTGGAGATGATCTGTATAATTAGATTTCTGATAATTAATGAATATATTTCAAAAGAAAGTTCCATATATTTTTTCTAGACAGAGTCTTTTTCGAACCGTGGTAAAGTCATAATAATTGCATCAGTTTTAAGTTTGAGAACATATACCTACTACTAAATGCATGACAGCAAACTTATCATACCTAATAATATCAATCAAGATTATTCACAAGCAAGCCTTTAGGAATTCAATTCCCTACATATCACTACCAGGGTAAAGAAAATGTCAGCGGTGTCACTACCGTCGCCGTAATGGCCGCTAAATATTTGTGAGCGTGTGCGAATGACGTCAGCTCTCTAGAACCTTCCCTAGACCGTCAGAAGTGTCACACAACACGACACTCGTAAAGCAATTTGCGCTTATAAACTGCGTCTGGTGTGGACGGGTTCTTCTAAAACTTGAGATTATTACCTGGGTGGCTTTGAGTTTCTTTATTTTTAGGTGTTTTAGATGATAAAACTTTTATAAATATTTCCAGATTCAGGACAAACAGGCATGTTCATGTACACAAAAAATCCGGGATGGGAATCAAACCCACATAATAGCTACACCAACTGGCCTGTCAACAATGTATGCTTCTATCCTTATTTAAATGAGTCTTATCTCACGTTCCTTCCTATTTCAAATATCCGTTGCATTGACCAGGTTTAGCGAGCTAAATAAATCTGAAATTGCCTCGATTTCTGCAATGTATCTCTCCAAGACACGAGATTAAACACAGACAGTCTAGACCGCAAGGAGAAAGGCTGTTTGCCTAGTGAATGGAGGGCAAAAGCTAGCAAATATAGAGCCTTCGTTATTTGTACTGTAAACGATTATTTATTTATTTATTTGGACAAGCAAACAGAAATAAGCTAAAAGTACAAAAAAGAGAATTAACTAGGTATAACAATATTAAACTTATTTCCTAAAATATGCTCACCACCAAGACACAAAATTACAGAAGTGGCAAAGATGAAAAACAGAAAAAAAGGAACAGTATATTTCTGACAAATCTCTAAAATAAAATAATAACAATAATTTCAGTACCTATATAACACAATTAATGCTAAAACCTTTCATTTATCTAACAGTGCTGTAATTAACCTTTTAAAAGATAATTTATGTTCATGAAATATATCCACTGACAGAAACATTTGGTTATGATTATGGCAAATTCTGTGAAGAGGAGCACGGTTTCCAGCATTGGTTCGAGTAGACGGTAGGTGGAAGAGTTTGTTTTGGTGACGCTTAATGGCTGAGCGAGGCACTTGGAGTTTGATCTCATTTGTTAAACTTACACAGTCATAAGCGCCATTACATATATTATAGAGGACAAGTTCATCAGTTATTGAGCGTCTTGCTGAGAGTGATTGAATGTGATAGTGGGATAAAAGATTTTGATAGGACATTTGTGCGTGAGTAAGCCTACGATGTATAGATTTCAATGCTTTTTTTTGTATTGACTCGACTTTGTCGGTGTAAACATTATAAAAAGGGTTCCAGATAACTGATGCGTATTCTAAATATGGGCGGACTAGTGTTTTGTATAGAGTGATGTATGTTGAAGCATTTCTAAAAGGTTTACTAACTCGTAAGATAAAACCCAACATTTGATAGGCCTTGGTACAAATTAGGTCAATATGTGTGTCAAGACATATTTTTTCATCTAGTGTTATTCCCAGGTCTCGAATAGAAGATACTTTTTCAATGGTATGACCACCAATGTTGTAGTTATAATTTATCTTATTACGTTTTCGAGTGAAGGTAATTTGTTTACATTTACTGTGAGCATGTTGAAGTTTGTTAATAGTACAGTAGTCTTTAAAGCGATCTAAATCACTTTGTATTAGTTCACAATCATGGATTGTTTTAATTTCTTTAAATATTTTGAGGTCATCAGCGAACATCAAGATATTGCAGTGTTGAAAGCACTTAGCAATATCATTAATAAAGATAATATACTGCAAAGGTCCGAGGATTGATCCTTGAACCACGCCTGATGTCACCCGTATCCTTTCTGACTGGTAACCGTTTACAGTGACCAGCTGTTGCCTATTGTTAAGGTACGAAGCAAACCAGCGGAACAGATTGCCGCGTATTCCGTTATATGCAAGTTTCTCTAGAAGGAGTATATGATCGACCTTATCAAATGCTTTTTGGAAGTCAGTGTACACACTATCAACCTGTGAACTTTTGTCTAAAGCATTGAACAAGTTTTGGGAGTAGGTAATAAGATTAGTGATAGTGGATCTGTGTTGAACAAAGCCATGCTGTTTATCGTTTATATACGATTTTAATTGCAAGTATAAATTTTGATGCACAAGGGATTCAAATACTTTTGGTATACATGATAATACTGAGATAGGTCTATAATTTGCAATATTAGCTCTTGGACCGGATTTGTGAAGGGGTGTTACAAAGGCAAGTTTCCAGGGATCTGGAAACATACCTTCTTCAATACTGCGGTTGAAAATTACTGTTAGTGGTTCATTTATTACGTGAGATGTTTTTTTTAAGAGAATTGGACTTACCTTATCAGGTCCTGGACCTTTTGAATCATCGATGTTAGATAACGCTCTCCTGATTTGTTCTTTTGTAAACCTTATATTGGAAATATTAGGGGCATCAGTATTAGTGCAGAGTTGGTTAACATCTATTTCATCGACAGTAATGCTATTAGGCTCAAAAACTGAGCAGAAAAAGTTATTAAACATTTGAACGATTTCTGTAGGGTCCGTGGAAGAATACATAGCTAGTGTCATCTTATTGGGGTAGTTAGATTCATTTCTTTTTTGGGAAGACACATATTTCCAAAATTGTTTAATATTAGATCTGATTCCTGATTCAGTATTTTGTATATATGTTCGATAACAATCTTTTAAAAGTTTTTTGCTACGTTCACGTAATAGTGTAAATTCATTGTAATCGGAGAGGTTATGGTACGTTTTCCATTTACGCCATATTTTATGTTTTCTTGTCATTGTGCTTTTAAGTGGTTTGGTAAACCAAGTAGGAAATCGGCTAGACTTAGGTTTTGTTAGTGGGATATGTTTGTCTATAATATCAAAGAGTATGTCGTAAAAGGTTTGCAGCGATTCAGTCGTATTCAAGTTGTATAATACGTCGGTCCACTTTATGTCCGCTAAATTTTTAACGATATTCTCATAGTCTCCCATCTTGAAATTATATTTAGGAATATATTTATGTGGCAAGTGTTTTATCGTTTCTATATTCTGTAATATAGCCATAATTGGTGGATGATGAAGATAATCAGGCCGGGATAGAACTGCAGTGGGTTTATGGCATCTAACGTTTAGACTATTTGACAAAATAAGGTCTAAGGTATGGTTATTTAAATTACTGAAATGGTTAAACTGATGTAGTTGCAAATAAGCCATTGTGTCTACTAGTAAGCTGTGTATTTCAGAATGGGCATTATTTGGTGACAGGTAAGGACTATTGGCAAAAGAAAAAGAGGAAGGCAAGCTAAAAGATGGACAGATGATATCAAGCTGATTGGAGGGACAATCTGGTCTAGAAAAGCTACCAATAGAGAAGAGTGGAAGAAGCTGGAAGAGGCCTATGTGTCACTAGACACGCTGACCACTGAACCGGGAAAACCGATGTATTAGATTTAAGTTTAAAATTTGTATGTAAAATCATTGTTTAGTATCAGCAATAAAGGCTAATAATAATAATATAAGGACTATTGGCGTCAGAAGACCATTTCAAATCGGGTATATTATAGTCCCCAGTAACACAGAAGGTAGATGTAGGTGAGTTGGTATATAGCTGATGTAGTTTATTGAAGTGCAATTCGTATATATTTGTTGGGCTAGTGGGTGGGATATATGTAGCACATAAAAATAGTGTTTCCGACCTCTTCAATGGTATATTAATGAAGATTTCCTCAATAGTGTCACTTTCTAAATCAAAGAGTCGTGTCGCTGCCAGTGTTTGCCTAATAAGAATCACTAATCCGCCACCATCTTTTTTGTCAGTTGTATTCAGATTCCTATCTCTTCTATATATTGTGTACCTATCATCTGCAAATTCATAGTCATAAATACCTGATCGAAACCAAGTCTCTGTCAGTATGATTATATCGTATTCAGAACTTAGAATATTTAATCGTAGTTCATTAAGCTTAGATCTTAGACCACCGCAATTTTGATAATAAATTGATAAATTTGAGTTAGCCATTGTTGTAAATACTAATCAAATACGATAGTATAATAAATACTACTATTATTAATATGAGTTGCGATATAATAAAATTATTAATTCTACGGTAGGAAGGGAAACCGGTTAAGTTGTTGTTATAATAAAGTGGAAAAATTAAGTAAATTTGAGTATAAATATTATTAATTGTGTATTTTTCATTTTTGCATGAATACACGTAGTTTATCAAGTTCAGGGTATGGATTTTAAGGTTTAATATTTTGGGAGGTACAGTACTGCAATAACTCATAATTGTTACAGAATATGTACATAATACAAAACGGAATAGTCACACTATTTTCTCCAAGTCTACATCGCTACGTACAGATATTACACGCGTGTTATCGTCTTTGCGAACAAATATTGTAGCATTTTTAATCCAAACGAATTTGTACTTTCTATCCTTAGCCAGTTGACGAGTTTTCGCATAGAGTATTTTATTCCTCAAAGTCAAGTGCTCGTTGATATAGATGCGAGTTGCTTGCGCGCCGATAGATGGGGCGGTGTCACTATCAGCTGATGTAGGGCCTGCGCCCGTGCTGCCGCTACCGGCCGCGCGCTGCAGGTGGGCGATAGTAAGGTGGCGGCGCACACGGCTAGCTGCTATGACGTTGTCGCGAAGTCGTCTGGTAGATAGATGGACGATTATATTCTTCGGTCTATTGTTTTGTTGATTATGAGCTACGCGATGAATATCCGTTATTGAATCCATAGGGATTTGTACACCAATAATATTACCAAGCGCTTCTATAATATGGAGTAAGTTTTCTCCTTTCCTTTCTGGTATATTTTGAATTTCCAGGTTGCAAATTCTGGATCTTTGTTCGATATTCTCCAAGCAGGTATTGAGGGCAATGTTCTCTTTGCGTAGCTCGTCATTATCATTTTGAATTTTTTTCGAGTCCTCGATTAATTCTGTGATATTATTTTCAACCTGCATTATTCTGGAACTGTGGGAGGAAGTAACTTCAAAAATTTCTTGTATTTTATCTTGAAAGGAGTTTTCTAAGGATTTGATGGAGGTTTTAATATCATCAAATTTGTGATCTAATCGTTTCCATAGTTCATTGACATCTATGTTAATTATAGAAGAGTGGTCTTCATGTATAATTGGATTTGCAAGTGGGGAGTTTACGGTACCTTTTTTTTGTTTACATGGCATACATTATTAGCAGGATTAGCAGAACGTTATCTAAAACCATTCTACAGAATAATGCTGATACTGACATGACAATCTTAATTTGATTCATCATATTAGGTCAGTGTGGAGAAGTTTAAAATAAAAAGAGATTACGTAGATTTCAGAGATTCCCGCGGTTTCACCCGCGTTCCCAAGGGATCTTATGTTTTCCCGGGATAAAAATTATCCTATGTGTTAATCTAGGTTATAAACTATCTGTGTTCCAAATTTCATTCAAATCCGTTCAGTAGTTTTTGCGTAAAAGAGTAACAAACCTCCATCCATACTCATAAATTTTCGCATTTATAAAATTAATAGGATAAAAACTGCATTCATAGATTGCATGAGTTTAGGGAAGTCAGAATAAAATAGAGAGAAAATCATATGCGCAAAGGTCGTATGTACAACATACAGCCTCTATGCTAAAAGGATATACACTTCTAACGAACCTCTAGGTAGTTGCCATAGTTCTTTATGATATAGAAAATGTAATATAAAATTCAATTTGTTGAAACCACCTGAAAAATTTACTTTTCAAAGCTTACCTCGTAATATTCTTTGAGCCCAACAAAGGCTAGCAAAGTTATGCCGCGGTTAAAGCACCTCATTCAAAGTTGCTATGAGTTTGTAAAGACCCCATCCGACTGGGGCCAGCAAAGAAGAAAGAGTCCATTAAAATGTAATGAATTGGAAATTTTCGGTACATTTGTGATGGAAAACCATCTTGATTTATTGGCTGGTGGTTTTGACAGTGGGTTTGATTCTTACTTAATGCTCGGAGGAAATCATGTTTATGATATTTTGTTCTCTCTTACTTGAAACTTTTTGTTTTGAAAAGTGTAATATCCCCCGGAAACGCGGCTGAAACTAAGCGGCGGGAACTAGGTACTTAGTTATATATAGAATACTTGTATTTTTATGTTATTATAAGCATCACAAGGTTTGTGCATTATGACAGAGTCAAGTTATAGGACGTACTAAAGGGGTGTTATAAGATTGTAATGTGTGTATGTCTGTAGCCTCATAGCTCCTGAACGGATGAATCGATTTTATTTTATTTTTTTGTTCGAAAGGTGTTTTAATTGAGAGTATTTTTAGCATGTTTGAAGAAAATCCGCATATCCGTTTGAAAATGAGAACCAATTTTCTATAGTGAGTTTGGGGGTATACTATTTTTTTTTATTTTAGTTACCTATATGTTCCAGTAACGTTGAAGTCATATTAAATAAATCGGACAAATGCGAGTTAAACTCGCGTGGAGAGGGTTCCGTACATGTTTAACTAAGTTCCATAAATATTTTTAAACCAGACCCAAATTTGTTGATGGTAACTATAAAAAGTTTTTTTTTTTGGAAATCGTCTTTTCTAAAAATGAAACCTAGCTACATCTTACATTATATATATATATCCATGAATTGCAGGTTTTTAAGGTATTAGATAGACTTCTCATAGGTTTTCCTGTAATCTTTAGGTAAAGAACTATTATCTGTTTTTTTTTTCAAAATGTTTGGCCCAGTAGTTTCGGAAATAAGGGGGGGGGGAATGGTCAATTTTCGCCAATTATTCGCCTATTTTCTTAAATAACTTCAAAACTATTTATATTAAAATTCAAAAAAAAATATATTTGACATCCTGATAAAAAGCCCTTTCATTTGATATGTTACACAATATTGTCTGCAAAACTTTTTTTTTAATTTTCTAATTTACCCCCCCAAATTAGCCCCCATGTTTGAAATTCATTTATTTACGTAACACGTCCATGTTTGGGTCATCGACTTACATATGTGTACCAACTTTCAACTCAATCCAGTCCAATATTTTCGGACAGACAGACAGACGCACGAGTGATCCTATAAGGGTTTCGTTTTTTTTTTTCGGAACCCTAAAAATCTCTTTATAGCAATCCCAGTCGCTAGAGAGATAACATAAAAAGTACGATGGCGGTAAGCACTCGAAGCCTGGAAGGGCTAAACTGGCTCTCAATACCAAGTCCTGTTATCGGAACACACCCGTAGTTGCTTGGTGACAGATTTTCAACATGATAGTGCCAGTTGCTATCGAAGTGCTAAGGTTTCCTCACGATGTTTTCCTTCATCGAAAGCTCAAGCTCATTGTAGGATGTGAATCTGCGACCAACGTCGAATTCGACGTCAGTACCACTGGGTTATCATCGACAATATCGAATACACTAATTAATCTACACGACACGTCAGGTAGGTAATCTCTCTGATTTATGCCTCCATGTCTATTAATGGATGCTATTAATTTTAACATAACACGCTACTTATAACGATAGCAATAAATAGCTGTTAACGACAACGTGTTAATTTATCATGAGATAATAATTGAATAATATATTTTTATTTCTATTTATTTTTATTTGTGAGTGGCTAATCTAAATAGTATAAAATAAATTCGCCGTCTGTTTCTGTCTGTTTCTCCGCTTACTTCTTCTAAACCACTCAACGGATTTTGATACGGTTTTCACTAATAGAAAGAGCGATAAACGAGGAAGGTTTTATCCGGTTGGCAGCCCTCAGCGCTCGCCGATTAGTCCACGTAATGGCCACTTCTGGCCAGCATCTTCATGTACTTTAAAAAAAAAGCGTTTGCTGAAAGCTGAATTTAGTTTTTTAACTCTGTTATTTAAAAAAACTTTTCACCAAAAATTATAACCGCCTTCAAAAAAATTTACACTCCATTCCTTTTAAATTCTAAATCATTATTTATTACCCTAACCACGTATCCATATAAAAAAACATAAATCAGTTCAGTAGGTACCTACGTACCTACTCGCGCAACTCATGCCATACTCACGCACGCTCGATTTTTTCCCCCTTTACTCCCCAATTTAGTGTAGCGTAACGTAATCCCAACACGATCACCGTACCAAATGACACAATCGACGTTTCAATTTACAACGAGAATTGTTGCTTTTACGATACGTGAAGGCGTTACTATAGGCTTAATACTCACCGTTACTCACGTTAGACTCACCTTCAAACTCGTTAAGATAAGATAAGAAGTAAGTATTTAGATTTTGTTAATGTACCGTTTTTTTTGTTTCAAGGTTTCCGTAACTCAAATGAAAAAATAAAAGGGCTTATTGTAAGTATCTCAGATATTTCTTTTTGTAATTTTAATAAATAGTTTTTAAGTTATTTCAGAAAATAGGAAAATACTTCCTTTCTAGGCGTTGTGTGGTTACCATCATCGGTCACATCATCACTGAACATGTTGAGATAGTGGTCAAACACAGGCTTATAAATAGTAAAAAAAAATTGGCGAATACTTTTTTTTTATACAGAAAATAGTTCTATAAATATTAACGAAACAAAAAGTAGGATAATAATATTACCATATAATATAAATTGTATTGTATAATATACCTGAAATGAAAAATACTGTATGTACTAAATCACGTAAACTTAAATATCACGTGAAGTCTGCCGAGGGTGATATTCAAGTGAGTTCCATTAGTAGGTAATCAGTAAGCAAGGAGTATAAAACCAAATTTAATTTGGAGTAGGTATATCTTGAACCATTGTGATGGAAGGAGATTACGTGACAAACATGTACAGTACAAAGGAGTAGGTATAATATGTATACTTATCGAGAGAACGCAGAAACAGTGAACAAAGTAAGGAAACAATAACATGGGGTGATGGCAGAGACACATTTTCTGGTATCAGTGTAACTGGCTACGCTGTCTCTCGAGGATTCCTACTATCTTTAAATTCACCGCCAGAAGACATAAGACACGGACTATATCAGTCATCAATAGAACGAGTTTTTCTGTACTATAATATGCATGTATTATACATATAAACCTTCCTTTTGAATCACTCTATCTATTGCTGAAAACTGCATAAAAATCCGTTGAGTAGTTTAAAAGATCTAAGCGAATAGACAGCGGAAGCTTTATTATATACTAGCATACGCCCCACGGTTTCACCCGCGTATCTTATGTTTTCCCGGGATAAAAAGTAGTCTATATGTTATTCCAGGGTATGATCTATGTATGTGCGAAGTTTCATCCAAATCCGTTCTTCGTCCGTTCTTTCGCATATATAATATTAGTACGACTATGTAATGAAGATATGTTTAAATATTATCCTTTTCAATACTTTATCAAAATAACGAAAAACTATAACAAAAAAAAAACGCTTTTATTAAAACCACAAGGTGACATCCCTATTTGTCAAACGTAACGAGGCCGCAGATAAAGCGGCTTGCACACGAGGTTACATGATCCATTAAAAAATCTCTTCAATAATTGTGCAGTCAGACTCCATTCATTAAATTCTGAAGACTAAGGTGTGAGTTGAATAAAAGACTTTTATTCTGACATACATTTTTGTGTCAGTTTTTTGTAGAATCAGGTGTGTTCTACTTTTTTTAATTACAGGGAAATCGTCATAGGATACTAGATCCCAACTTTAGGATTTATTTAGGCGTTTTATATATTCCTGGACTTCTTGATATTTTTTATTTATAACATAGGTATTCATCCATCAACGAAAATCTTAAAATGTAAAGTATCAAAAAATCTGAGATTGATATATAATTTTTTCATTAATTAACAAAATTTAGTCAGCATAACGTTGTACTGTACCTTCCTATTTTCCGAGGGATTTCCAATTTTTGGGGTTTCTGACTTAAGCTTCAGCAACACTGAGAAAACCTAACCACGCCAGGAGGAGCGCTCAAGTCATGGGACACTCGGTTATCTGATCCCAAACTAAGCAGAGCTTGTACTATGGAAACCAGATAACTGAAATTAACTGATAAAGGTACTTACTAGTTTTTTACGCCTAGGTACTCTCGCTAGATAGCTAGTCCCGGGGAAAGTATCAGGTACCAGGAAGTACTTTGCAAATAGGTGAACGTTCCAGGATATTCATATCCTTCGAGGCTTAGCTAATACATAAACAAAATGCTAGTAACTTATTCAATGAGGTCAATATCCAAAAGAACTTTCAGCAATCATAAATCTACCAAATGGGGGAAAAACGACTGAAGTTTGGTAACTTTTGGTATCGACTTTTTATAGATTTATTGCCTTGGCAACCGAAACTGACCTAATTTTATTACAGTCAATAAGCTATTAAGCCAAACTTAAGTGACAGTGGGCGGGGCACATCGCTCGCAGAACCGGCGGCCGCTGGGGCAGAAGGGTTCTCGAGTGGCGACTGGCGACCACGAACCGGAAGATGCAGCGTGGGCAGGCACTTGTGTGGGTTGCGGAAAACCGCTGGATGCGGGTAGCGCAAGACCGGCCATCGTGATCCTTGAGGGAGGGCTTTTGTCCAGCAGTGGACGTCTTTCGGCATGATGAAGCTATTACGATATTGTTTTAAGGAACTAGCTTACCGCCCCGCGGTTTCACTCGTGATTCCCAGTGTAACCTCCTGAAAATATGGGATGAATTTTCGAAAATAGTTCTCACCTATTTACCTACTATGTGAAGGCTAAAGAAATCACGTTATAATGTATGACGTGATTTCTTCTCTGAGTACTTGTCTTTACTGTGCAGTAGTAAGACAGCTGAAATCATTTGTTTCCTAAAACTAGAGAACTTACTGAACAACAGATCCTGAGAGGGATATATTTTATTTATTTTTTATAGCTGATTGGATTTCTTGTTCTTTGAGCAATGTCTTTTATCTCTTGGGTATTTGGAGACATGATCCACTCTGATTCTAGGTTAGCTGTGATGTTAGTGAGTATTTTGACTGACAATAAATTTGTATTTGTATTTGCAAGTATTATTGAATTTACAAGACTTTCCTTGTAGATCGTTTCTTATTTATTCCGCTTAGAGGTTTACACGCGATTCTGAGATAAATATATTAGGTTATTCTCTGGTCTGAAAAAATAATACGTCAAACCTAAAGTCTTCAAAACAGTCAGATTAGAGTTCATCATCATCATGTCAGCCGAAAGACGTCCACTGCTGGACAAAGGCCTCCCCCAAGGATCTCCACGATGGCCGGTCTTGCGCTGCCCGCATCCAGCGGTTTCCCGCTTCTCATAAGAAGGCTCAGGGTCACCCAAAGAGCGATGGAATATATACATAATATAGTACAGAAAAGCCGAGTTAAACCGTGCGAAGCCGGGGCGGGTCGGCTAGTATTGTATAATCTACAAATACATTCCAATAAAACCGCACCATCTAAAATCAATAGAGCGAGTTGGAACAAAGACCACGTAAATACCAATAATAAAGCTCAGCTATTCACGTTTTCCTCCCCAAGAACGCCGACGCAATAAACGACCGATGGTTCGAGAACAAATTAATATTGATTGCCGTTTTGTCCCGACAATTACTCAGGACACTCTCGCCCTGCTGGAATATATAGCTTTACTCTTTAGGCGCCTTTATCGCCTTATTTCATGAGGCGTTATTTAGGTCTGTTTAGGGCAGAGGTTCTAAAACTTATTTCGTCTACCGCCCGCTTAGGGAATCAATTATTTTTAAGCGCCCCCCTAAATTTTAAACTTAACCACATCTTAAATATTATTATCACAATGACAATAATAGCTTAATTTCATTATAACGAGCTATATTGGTCTTATCCTGTTTTCATAAACACCTGTTTTCGTAAGTTCATCTTACGAGACAAGACTTAGGTACTATCTAGTGAGAGCAATTAAAACGCAATTTTATAATATTTACAGAAACTTTTATTCAAACAATAATATACCATGTCAAACAAAATTTTCTCTGGGCTTTTTACTCAATAAGGGGGCGTTATCGCCCACTTTGAGAAAGACTGGTTTAGAGGTTCGAAGAGTTTTAGTGGGAGCCGCAAAGGAGGAAATTTTAATTGAAAATAGAATAGAGAAATGGTCAAAAGTTCTAGGAAGATTTCAGGCGATGATATTTTAGTAGGTACTAGTAACCGTGAGAATGCCGTGACGAAGGATGCGGATTCCAGAGCCTAGAAGGGAACTGGCGACACCGGTAGGTGCTTGGCGACAGATTTTAAACTTGAAAGTGTGAGCCATCCAGACGGGTACTACAAAGTAAACTGCCACATTGCTTAGTTTCTTCACGATGTGGTCCTTCATCGAAAGTTCAAGCTCATTGGAACTGGGATCTTAGTCTCGGCATTCGACGCTATCATCGCTTAAAAATGATCAGAAATTCTTGATATCAAAATTATACATGTTTATTTTTAATTTTGTTGTATCGTTAATAATTTGTAAAAATTTATATAATTATTTATATCAATTAAAAATGTAGCCTTGCTGAGTTTCTTGCCGGCTCTTCTCAGTAAAGGTCGAGTTTCGAACCGGTGGTAACTTCAGTAAATTTGACCTTCATAAGTGCCCTTCTGGGGCCTAAATTAAATAAATAGCTTTGACTTTGATAAGAACTCTTCAATTCTCGAATAACCATTTCGTGTTCCAAAAGCGAGTTCTCAGCAAGCAAACTTTGATGCATTAGTTTTACCATTGTTGAAATAAGTTCCTATAACTGAATAGAACAAGAATATCATTGGATCGTAATTCGGCATCATAAAATAGTAGTATTGTACATGACATTTCTACATGCTATAGTTATTGGAATAATGATCTAAGGCCAAAACCTTGACGATTTGTCCGTACAACCTAGTTCTCAAAGCTTAGGCGCCCGCGGGTGGTATTTAGAGGAGAGCGCCGGATTTACTCTTTGCGATTATGAATTTTATCTATCACCTTAAAATAATTAGGTACCTTAAATTTTATAAAAAATCCTTGTTTTTGGTGTAAGATTCACATACCTACGCACATATCTACATATCTTTGGCAAAAATGTCCGGTTAATGTTAAAACTAGCTTCCGCCCCGCGGTTTCATACGCGTTCCCGAAAGATCTTAAGTTTTCCCGGGATAAAAAGTAGTATTAAACAAAAATTACAGTATTTCAACACATAAATAAAAAAAAATTGTAAGAAAAAATTAAAAGGCTTACTTTTCTAGGAAAAAAAACAATGTGACTTGACACTGGCAGAAATATTATAAAGGATTTGGTAGCATATTTGAAACATACATACATCCACACATACATACATCCATACATCCTCACAAACTTTCGTATTTATCATATTAGTAGAATAAGTAGGATTACATGAGAAGGATATTATTTTATTTACAAAATTCGAATGTTTACTTCGATTTTAATCAATAACTATTTAAAACATGAGGAACTAATACCCAAATCCATCGTAATTTTGATCGTTATTTGACCCCAGACGGCCAGACGATTAAAAGAAATCGCTTTCTCCTATTACTTGAGCCATACGATAAAAAAACCGAAGTATTTTCACTCCACAAAGTTTACGAGATAGGTACCGACTTTGTTTTACGACTTCGTACAAACTTGCACCTGCTACAGCAATATAGACTTTATGTGAACGTGTTAAAGTACAGTTTTGTGTTATTTAAATGTGAAGTAGGTCTTGGTATTAAAGTTTCGGGGCTTAGAGATAAAGACTATGAATATTTTGTAAGCGGAATAAAAATATGGTAATTTTATGTCGTGTATTTTAGATCTTATAATCTTTATTAATAGACGTATAAAAAAGCTGGACGGAGCTTCACCGTAGCTTAAAGTGAAGTAGGTAGGTACGTGACTATAGAATTTGAAGAGTTCCCTCGTTTTCTCCAAGATCCCATCATCAGATCTTGACCGGATTATGGTATTGAAGTATATCAAGTATACCCTTTCAAATAAAAAAATAATTTTCCAAATCGGTCCAAGCGTCTTCGAGTAATCGGAGAACATACATACAAAAAAAGATTCCGATGAATTGTTAACCACCTCCTTTTTGAAGACGGTTCAAAAGGGAACTCGCTCCTAGAGAAATCGAGGGAACTCTCCAAATTTTATAGGCACTACAATGTTTTTCATTCACAAAACCGTAAATGAAACCGTTTTAAAAACTTCCTGTTTTAGACTTTCTTGAGGCAACACAAGAATTCTTGACGTTATTTACAGCAAGGATTCTCTACTCCTTCAACTGAAACCCAGTTACTTACAGTAAAATAAATCCACAAAAACGTCTACAAATCATTTGGTTGTACCCTAGATCCTAAATTAAAGGTCTACCCACCAAAAACAAAGGCTTTGTGAATACAGATTAATAATACCGATGTTGTGTGAGAGCGTATAAATATTCCATTCATACAAATGTATTAATATTCGCGAGGTTCATAAAAGCATGAAAAGAGATTCCGTCCTATTGTCAACTGAGATCCTATTATCAATAGGCTTTCGAGCCTTTGTGCTTCGGACTCCGAGCTTAGATCGTTGAATTTTTAATTGAAAGGAAAACTTTGAAGCTCTCTCAATTTTTCAGCTTTTTCCAAGCTTATGAAGTTAGTCCGGGTCTAACAATACTGTGCTTTATTGCTTTTGTAATACTACGCCTGTTTGTAACTGAAGATTTGATATCGGATATGCGAATTGTTGCTTTTAGAAAAGTTTCAGGCGCTGTCGTTTGATGCTATTTATATCTATTAAGCTTTATATCTTTGAAATTATAGAGTGGATTTTGATGCGAATTTTACAGTTTCCTAGAGGTGTTCTTTATGAAGGGTTTTAGAGAATAGATTATGTGTTATTGCACTGTAAATAAATACTTTAAGTAAATCTGTACTTAATAACACAATTTTAAGTTTATTCTTCAAACTGCTTGATTTGCTCATAAATCGTATTTTAATCTGATTTTTATAAAATGTACTAGGAATGGGAAAAAAACTAATTTTAAAACCCAACCAAAATTAATAATGACACCATAATAACCCATTTTATCTAAATTAATTCGTTAAATGCAGTTCTAATCATCTCCACATAAACTCTAGAGGCAGTCACAGATTAAACTAAAATACGCACGTGACACGAGGCAGTCACAGATTAAAACAGAATACGATTTGAACAATTGATAGAAATCCTCACTATTTTTTTTTCTTGAAAAGTTATGGCATAAGTCGAAGTTCAAAAGATATTAGTCTTTAATTTATCTGTCACCTTTAAAGTTATGCCTTTAATTACCAGTAACCCTGTATAGAATATTAGATTGATACCTCTTGAAACACTCGTTGATAAAATACATTTTACTCGCGAACAAGTCTAGATCCAAATAAGTAATAAAAACAGTACTAAAAGGAGCACGATCTATTCCTAGAAATAAATGTTTGCCGTCACCCGTTTATGAGACAGCCAGGGGTGCTTGCTGTTTATTTTCAAGACAATACTATGGACGGGTTTAATTACATTTCGTATTACCTATGGTTCAGTGATTCCGACGTAGTGATGTATCGAGGGTAGGTATTGTATAGAAATTATTTACTTCACAGTTTTACGAAATACAGAAGATAATGGTGCCGATTCTGTTCTTTACGAACTTAACTAATATTAGACAAGTCACCTCTCTTTCATTTTAACCTTATTGAAAAAAAGATAGAACATTTTTAATGCTGTCAGTTTAATCCATACCGTCGTAATGTACGGGTAAATAGTCGTGACCAATAAAGATCGCGCTTAAATTCACGTTGAAATGTGTGATCGGATTAAACTGACAGGACTAAAATATCTTGCATCCCTTTCTTATATTTACTATTAGAAAGAGATATAGTGAGATTAAATTTATTTTAGTTCGTAAACAACAGAATCGGCACCAATACCATTTGAAACTGTTAATTAATTAGACAGAGAGATCCGAGAGTCGATAAAAACTGCATGCTAAATTCTGTTTTGCTAGAAAGAGATAAAAATATATCTTTGATGGCTTATAATATTCATTATTTCGTATTTTTTACTGTTTCTTATGAATGAGCTTTTATTATAGCAAAAATAAACATGCTTATGATATTGAGGTGTCCGTTAATCTGACAGACAGACAGTTTCCCATTTAACCTACTGCGCCAAAGCCAAATAAACCGGAGAAGTGCGAGTCTGACTCGCGCACAGAGGGTTCCGTAATTTCCTATGTTACTTTAAATATTATAGACTTCTTATACCAAACTATTTATATATCTTACGATTACAAAAAAAATGAGATCATCACAACGAGCCATTTCATTTGATATGTCACCACAATATAGTTTTTTTTTCTAAATTAGAAGTTTCTAAATCTAAATTTGAAATATTACCCCCCAAAAGTGGCTCCCATGTTTGAATTTCGTTAATTTAGTTTGGGTCACCGACTTACAAATGTGTTCCAAATTTCAACTCAATACAGTCCAGCTTTTTTGGACAGACAGGCACACGAGGGATCCTATAAGGCTTCCGTTATTTTTCATTTGATTTCCTAAAAATACTCCACAACTGCTCCATAAACAACGCCAGCACTATTCAGTTACCTTTAGATAAAATACTAAGAATAAACGTTAACTTGATACAGATCTATATATTTAAATGTCAACTTTACCGTCCTTTCACTATCTGTAGTTAAGCAAGCAAGTGCACTTGCTCTAATGAGGTCGCCAGTCAAGTGGAGCTTGCGATTATTTACAGATAGCTGTTTGAATTCATGAAGAAAGGTTTTGTTACGTAAAAAAAGCTTTTATGTGCTAAATGTCGTGCTACGAAAATCACACGCGATCTCCATTTTATGCTCTTACTCAGGAGTTGAATTTTGAAAAACCCTTCCACAGTGAATACCTACTTTATGGAACCTTATGCATTTGTATGTCAATCAGTTTCTTCCATTTAAAAACCAATCATATTTTGTTAAAATTCGACTGTGCTGCATTTTGCAAAAAAACCTAATAAAATTTTATTTTCTCAGACTTATTGGACAATAATTCACTTTAAAATTTCACTACCACTCTTAAAATCTCACTCTTCAATCTTCAATCACTGACTTAGGGAAAACTAACTCAACGAATAAATATTAACCTGCATGCTACTAATTTCGTGCTGAAATAATTTAAATTTTAGCCATTATTAATGTTGCCTAGGCAAGCTTTTGGAGTGCAAGCTTACGGAAGCGGAAGCTTTTGAGGTTGGACGGTTAATACCAAGAAACTGCATGCTTATAGCTGTAGTAGAAGCTTGGGTTTATAGCTTTCCGCATCGCAATTGCACTCGTGATCCTAGTCATGTAAGCTTAGCTTATATTATTGGAGTTCAGGCGATGATAGCTCAGTGGTAGTGACGTCGGATGCCGCGACGAAGGTCGTGGGTTCGAATCCTACAATGAGCTTGAGCTTTCGGTGAAGGAAAACATCGTGAGGAAACCATAGCACGGTGGTAGGGTACTTTGTAGTACCCGCCTGGCTGGCTACCACCCTCAAGTTGAAAATTGGTCGCCAAGCACCTACCGGTGTGTTCCGGCAATTGCACTTGAGAGCCAGTTTGCCTTCTCGGCATTGTAACAGGTCAGCAACACATTGGCAATATCTCTGGTATTGCAAATGGCAATAGGCGACGGTAACCACTTACCATCAGGTGGGCCGTATGCTTGCTTGCTACCTTAATAGTAAAAAAAAAAAGTTTTCATAAGGATCCCTAATTTTTTTTAGAGTAAAATATAGTATATATATTACTCAGTCATAATATATTATTAAACTGGTAAAATAATTTTTAAAATAGATACAGTAATTTTTGAGTTTATTAATTGCTAGCTGTTCCCCGCGGCTTCACTTCGGGTATAATGTAGCTTCCTATTAGTGAAAGAATTTTTCGAATCGGACCAGTAACTACGGAGATTAGCGCTTTCAGCTTTATTATTATTAATTTTTCTCTTCGTAATATTTGTGTAGACAAGACAATGATAAAAAAGTAGATAATTCGAAAAATTATACCCTTATAACCTAATTTCATAAACAAGCAATAAACTCAGCTTTAAAATACAATATCATTGAATAAATGAAACACATAAAAAATTCACGAAACATTACGAACGTTTCAATATAGTGACATTTGAATAACCTATATCTCGGTATCGTATCGATATGACGATTAGGTCATTCATATTCGTGAACTCAATAAACGGCTGTCAACGTTTATGGTGGTTTACATATTAATAATTGAAAAGGACACCATCGGAATGAGTTATGAAACACGCATATATAGCTTCTTTATTTTTTAGGGTTCCGTAACACAGATAGGAAAAACGGAACACAAATGTAACTAAAGACCTTAATTCTTGACATAATTACACCCGCAGCATTATTGTTTGTTTGTTTGTACTGTTCATTTTATCTAAGTGTTTCACAAATATTTTTTTCTGTAGGATCAATAAATATATACGGAAAGTACGGAACCATAGACAGTGCATTCTATTCCATTTATTTTTAACTAGCTGTCCCCCGCAGTTTCACCCGCGTTCCCGAGGTTCATGATTTCCCGGGATAAAAAAGTAGCCTATGTTCTTCTCCATAACATATACTATCTGCGTGCCAAATTTCATCGCGATCGGTTGCGAGGTTTAAGCGGGAAAGCGTAACAGACAGACAGACAAAGTTCTTTCGCATTTATAATATTAGTAGGGATTATAAATTTAAAGAAACCCCCAAAACTCACAAATTGGTGTTAATTTTAAAACGGCTGAGCGGATTTTATTGAAACATTACATTGACTCCCCCCTCGTACCCCAGTGACGCTTACATGGAGCCTACATCGCATGCTGGCTAGCTGAGCGCGGTGAGCGACAACCACGCGACTTTTTTCTAATACTTGCATTTTTAAACTCGTGATATCTTCCGAATGAAATGTCCGAATTGAATAATTCAAAAAGTTATAAAAAGGTATTAAAGCCGTCTTGAATATAAAGTAATTTATTTTGATGAGGATTAATACCAAGGTACAAATGAAGAGCCTTTTCAAGAGGCGGCATATATAAATTAATATTTTAGAAAAAAAAAACTGCTTACTGTGACATAACTATAATATTTAGACATATGCTGTCGCGACACTTTTTGTAGATAATGATGAGTTCTGCAAAGTCGTAGTAAATGATTTTGTTCTATCATCAATAGTTTTCGCAGCGCACGCGACGTAAGGAATTTTTCAGGTCATTTTTTTACACCTTATGTTACATTATTGGAGTTTTAGTAAGGATCCCTAATTTTTTTTTAAATATAATATAGCCTATGTTACTCGGGGATAATGTAGCTTTCCAAAGGTGAAAGAATTTTTGAAATCGGTCCAGTAGTTTCGGAGCCTATTCATTACAAACAAACAAATCTTTCCTCTTTATAATATTAGTATAGACTAAGATTTTTTTTTCTATCAACAAAAAATAAATTCTGTTGTAGGTAGGTAGGTACTATGTGAACAGATTCTAGCTTAGATATTAGAAGGTTGTGTAACTTATCGTATTGGGGCCTCCCTCCCACTGACCTCCCCCCTTCGGGAGGGATTTGCGGAGGCAAGTGCAAATGGGAATATTGATTTCAAGCCAATAAAGATGGCGTAGCACTAGCACTATAATAATATCCTGGGATATTCTTCACACATGGTTATCAGATCAAAATAAGCGGTGGAAATTCGATACCTGATATATTTTCTTTTGTAAAAACATAGGTAGATAATATATTGGTAATTACACCAGGACAAACAGATATGTTCAAGCAAACAAATTTTAATATTTGTCCTGGGTGGGAATCGAACACACGACCCGAACTGGACCATCTGCTGCTTGAAAAATAGATTTATTTCCTTTCAGATAACTAGATTTATTGGTAATACAATTCATGTATCTTTCATGTAAACCTTATTGAAAAAAGATAAAACATTTTTAATACTGTCGGATTAGTCCATGCCGTCGTAATATACGGGTAAATGGTCGTGACCAATATAGATCGCGTTTAAATTCACGTTGAAATAAGTTTTCGGACTAATCTGACAGGACTAAAATATATTTCATCCCTTTCTTATATTTTTTGTTAGAAAGAGATAATAGTGAGATTACATTTGTTTAGTTTGTAATCAACAGATTCTGGGCAATCATCTCTTTATCCATAACTAGCTGTTCCCCGAGGTTTCACCCGCGTTCCCGGGATAAAAAGTAGCCTATAACCTTCAGGGATAATGTAGTTTCCTATTAGTGAAAGATTTTTTCGAATCGGACCAGAAATAATATAGATTTTTGTTTATAACATTAATTAAAAAAAATGAGGTACCTAACCTAAACTACACCCAAAATGGCGTTCACACTGTCAATCCATACATTATTTAATATTATAAATGTGAAAGTGTGCATGTGTATTTGTGTGTCTGTTTGTCCGTCTTTCACGGAATGTCGTGTAATATGAGTTTGGCAATAAATTATTCTTATTCTTATTCAAAACGGAGCGACGAATTGACGTGATTTTTTAAGTAAAGATAGTTGAAGGGATAGGGAGTGACATAGGCTACATTTTGTTTCTTTCTAACCCCCCACTTCCGTAAAATAGGGGGTGGAAGTTTGTATGGAGCATTCCGCTAAAAATTGGTATGCGGACTATTTTTGACTAACAAAAAAATCGTGCATCATTGTTTTTTGGAATTCTGCCCCCAACCCCTTAAAAGAGGGGGTGAAATTTTATATGGGACTTTTCGCAGTTTTCAAGGTAGGAAGCTAAAAATCGTTACACAGACTCTTTGTTACCAACGAAAACTACCTGCCTTATTTTTTTTTGGAAATCATCCCCCAGCACCTAAAATAGGGGATGGATATTTGTGTGACTCTACGCAAAATTTGTACAGAAAAAAAAAATTACGTGGAAAATAGTTAGGTAAATAGGAAGTTGTAGGTAGGGATAAGTAGGGGTAGATAGAAGTAGGTAGAGGTAGGTAGGTATAGGTAGTTAGGTCCCAGTTTTTTATTTGTTCTCAGGGCAGGACAACGTCTGCCGGGTCAGCTAGTCAATTTATAATCCTTTCCAATCAAAGGGCTATACCTAGTTAATCCAGGGATGTCTCAAAGCTAAGGTCTCCCCCCAGGGGTGGGGATTAGAGGGACCACTGGAAACTTCCGCAATTAAAAAGATTAACAGAATTAAATTGCAAGATTTCCAGCGAGAAATGGTAATTTCAGTGAATGACGGAACTTGATTGGTTAAGCTACGATATCGGAAAGTAAATTATAGAATCTGATTATTTGTGACAAATAACTTTTTTTTTTTCATTTTTTTTTTTTTTGATAGATGGATGAGGCATTCATCTTTTTTAAATACGTAGTAAAGTATTGGGGATTTAAAATTAGTTACAATTTTTTTTAAAGGACTAAAGTTGGTAGACTCTGGCTGCATCAACCTTATCGGACAAATTATTTCCAATTCGTGGTTTTCGTAGAATTTTTCGAGATAAAAAATATTCTATTATGACCATCTTTATTCTATGTAAATAGGTACGGGCCAAGTTTCATTTAAATCCTTTCAGTTGTTTATGCGCCGTTGAGTCGAGTTGAGTTGAGTTTTTTATTTATTCATTCATTGAAATTTAAAAGAAGCTATGTTCATATTATTTCATTATGACTCGAAAAAAAAAACATAATAAGTATTTTTGAGCATCATCACGCGTATTGTGTATTTTGCCAGTGTCAAGTTAAAAATAAAGATTATTTAACAATTCTACATACTTACTATTATGATATTCAGCACTTTACAATACAACGTATCTACTCGTATTTACAGTAGCAAAATAATAAAAATAGAATTGATATTTCCTATCATATATTTATACGAAAGATTTCCATCTTCGCTTCACTTTGCGTTCGAGATGAGGTCTAGATAGAATCTGCATAAAGATCGCGCCCAATTTAAAGAAGCCAGCGGATGGTAGAATGTCAAAATGACATCTTCACATTGAATAACTTATTTCAGTTATCAAAATACGTAGATTAGCTATTATAATTGTGCAGCTTTCTGACATATCAAAACAGCAACTTTTTAATAAATGGCAAAACAATCGTTTGTATGGAATTTTGTATGAAATACTACACTATGACGTCATAGTTTCACAGCATCAAATTATCTACTCTTAGTAGTTCTACTGGTAATTAAAAATCATAAAAAGCATTAAATGTACAACATATTTGATGTTTTCACGTGTTTTTAGATGTTTTATGCATTGGTTAGTGTTTGGTCATTTATTTTTGACACTGTCAACTACCCTATAATACAACACCCAAAGTTTTGTTTGATTTTTTTTCTTTTATTAATTTTGTTTTTTATTACTGTGTTATGTAATTTCTAAAGACAACGGAAGCCTACTTACATTCACCACTACCTTACATGACATAAAAAATCAAACTAAACATATCAATATTATTACTTTTTAATCTCAGAAAAAATTTAGTTCAGAAAATTTTAACAAATTAATTTATCAAAATGGATTTTTGCTGTCTCGAAGATTTTCTCTATTAAAATGTATAGGTAGGTGCCGAAATTTTTGACACACTTGTCATAGAATTTATAACTTACACCACACAACAAATCATATAGACGCGATATCAGATGGACTGTCTGTTCATACTAGTATATGGAGTGATAAATGTACGTGGAAACCTCATTTCATACACACTGCAATACATTTGCATACCGCAGAAGCCTTTTCATAAAATAACAAACAAGTTCTAGTTTTAAAAATATATTTTCAACTAATTTTTTAAGAACACCACAAAATTACCGATTGTATTTTTTTCGAGCAGTGAGTTTTGAATAATGTTTTTTTTTAAAGTGGTTCAAACTTTCATGCGAGATTTTAAATAAAGAATATTTGAATCTTTAATAATTTGGAAGAGATATTTCTATGCTAATAAAATAAGCTCTGACCTTTTCGAAATAAAGTTTAATCTACTATGTACGCCGTAATTTTATCATAACTCCTAGTGCTTGCTCGTCAAGATATCGGAATTTTAAAATGAATTCATTCTCTGAAAGTATTAAATAGAGTGTTTCATACACGTGTACAGTTAGTGCTTCTAGAGATTTAATAAATTGTCTATATTGTTTTTTTTTTAAATTTAGCTACCATTTAGGGACTGGATCGAGTCGTCCCTTATCAAAATTGACGCACAATATATCGTACGTATGTGTCCTGAGTGCTACCATACGAAACAAAATACTACGCAAATGTCAAAAATCGGCAACAATTTAGTGTGTGTGTGTCCGTACAAGAAAACTGTCACCATTGGGTAGCGTCGTTCGAATGTTTGAAGTCACTCTGTCCATGAGTTTTTTCAGTCCATGTTATTTACGCGTTTTATAAATTATATTGTGGGTACTTGTATAAGGTAACCTACCCTCTTTTTGGTAAAATACCGAGACGTCACATACAAGGCTGAGGTCGGTGTCGCGCGTGCACTCGCCAGATTAATTTAATAATCTGTATACTACTAATCTATCACTCTATCAGTGTTAAAAGGTGTAAACATACTATTTGTGTTATATATAGACAGGTCAAAGTTGTTGTTTGTAGAAATGTGGATCCATGGAAGACGTATAGATCTACAAGGAGACCACCCCTGTGAGTACTGCATGCTTTTTTCCCTTTATGGCTAAGCCTCGAAACCTCAAAAATCGTAGTCATATTTTCCATCTCCTCTTACAAGTGTTTGTTATATAATAATACTAGCTGACCCGGCAGACGTTGTCCTGCCCTGAGAACAAAAATAAAACTGGGACATACAAACCTATCCCTACCTACTCCTATCTACCTCTACCTGCCACTACCTACCCCTACCTACCCTACCTACCTACTCTACCTACCTACCCTACCTACCTACCCTACCTACCTACCCTACCTACCTACCCTACCTACCTACCCTACCTACCTACCCTACCTACCTACCCTACCTACCTACCCTACCTACCTACCCTACCTACCTACCCTACCTACCTACCCTACCTACCTACCCTACCTACCCCTACCTATCCTATGTCCTTCTCCTGGCTCTAAACTACCTCCCTGCCAATTTTCAGCTAAATCGGTTCAGCCGTTCTTGAGTTATAAGTGGAGTAACTAACACACCTTTCTTTTATATACAGGGTGGAATTTTGTAATGCCACCTGGAGGGGAAGTACTCTTAATACTTTAGATAGAAAATTTTACTCAAAGGAAACATTCCTTTATTTTTGAAAAGAAAAAAAACGGCATTAAAGATTTTTAAAAATTCGCTTGCCGCACACGGTAATCGAACCGACTAAAATCTGTAAAAGTTGCACCGTGTACTATTATTGCATTGATTGTTAGGGTCAATAAGGATGAAATCTTTTTAACAAACTTCATAAATTGAATTACATGAAAACAATGAAATTTTAAATTAATTTAATTATGTACAAAAATTAAATCCATTCAATCAAATTGCTCTTGATAAGCCATTTTTACCGTGAAACAATTATGAAATGATTTGTAAAAACAATCAAATGTGAATAACAGATGAAAATCTATTTTCAAATGTAACATTCCATATTTAAACTACGTCATACACGCAGTTATGTCACATCTAAGAAAGGAGTCTGCATTACAAACACGTGCAAATTGCAATCGTCTTATCTAAATAGTAATTCGTCATTTCGATGGATAAATGACGTCAATGATAATAATTAATGAATAACATAAGTACACAGATAGATCTTTGAGTAAAAGTGCTTTAACTTGACCGATTGAATTAATAATTTAAGATTTCATTGTTTTCCATTCATTTAACTTCTGAAAATGGAGCTCATTTCGAGCAATTAATTAGTTAGTTTAAATTTTTGTACATAATTAAATTAATTTAAAATTTCATTGTTTTCATGTAATTCAATTTATGAAGTTTGTTAAAGAGATTTCATCCTTATTGACCCTAACAATCAATGCAATAGAAGTACACGGTGCAACTTTTACAGATTTTAGTCGGTTCGATTACCGTGTGCGGCAAGCGAATTTTTAAAAATCTTTAATGCCGTTTTTTTTCTTTTCAAAAATAAAGGAATGTTTCCTTTGAGCAAAATTTTCTATCTAAAGTATTAAGAGTACTTCCCCTCCAGGTGGCATTACAAAATTCCACCCTGTATATAGATTACATTGACTCCCCCCCCGTACCCCAGTGACGCTTACATGGAGCCTACATCGCATGCTGGCTAGCTGAGCGCGGTGAGCGACAACCACGCGACTTTTTTCTAATACTTGCATTTTTAAACTCGTGATATCTTCCGAATGAAATGTCCGAATTGAATAATTCAAAAAGTTATAAAAAGGTATTAAAGCCGTCTTGAATATAAAGTAATTTATTTTGATGAGGATTAATACCAAGGTACAAATGAAGAGCCTTTTCAAGAGGCGGCATATATAAATTAATATTTTACAATAAAAAACTGCTTACTGTGACATAACTATAATATTTAGACATATGCTGTCGCGACACTTTTTGTAGATAATGATGAGTTCTGCAAAGTCGTGGTAAATGATTTTGTTCTATCATCAATAGTTTTCGCAGCGCACGCGACGTAAGGAATTGTTCAGGTCATTTTTTTACACCTTATGTTACATTATTGGAGTTTTAGTAAGGATCCCTAATTTTTTTTTAAATATAATATAGCCTATGTTACTCGGGGATAATGTAGCTTTCCAAAGGTGAAAGAATTTTTGAAATCGGTCCAGTAGTTTCGGAGCCTATTCATTACAAACAAACAAACAAACAAACAAACAAATCTTTCCTCTTTATAATATTAGTATAGATCAGTGTTATAGTTTATATTTGTATATAAAGTACCTACTTACATAGGTATAACTATTAGATGGATGATTTAGGTTTATGGCAATTTAAAATCAGCCTAAAAATGCAGTCTACTTCCACGCTCATCCTAAAATATCGAAAGTAACTGTCGTAGTAATATTATGTACCTAATCTCAAAGTATTTATCCCTTACAGTAGGTAAATGATAAAACTATAACCTTACATAATATGTACGTTCATACATACACTGTTCACAGCCTTTGTGCGTGTACCGTGAAATCCAATTGACGGCCTATACGGACTTATAACATGAAAGCATTCTATTGCAAAGTTTAATCCAGGGTTACTTACACGAGTAGGTAATCTAGGTACACAGGGTTACTTTGTAATTAGAAGCCAAATTTTCAGGGATATATCATATATGTTGTCATACGAAATATCCATTTTGTTCGGTCAAAATGTATGAAAAGTTTGGAACATTTTTCGTGATTTCAGGGTTGGTCATATAGCAAAACTTGTTCAAAATGAGTAGGTAAATACAATAATCCCTGAAAGTTGAGCTACTTACAGGAAAGTAAATGAGACATTAAGGTGGAGGCTTCGGTTGGAGCGCGAAATTCGAAATTCTAATTGCAGCTCAGTTATAGGTCGTAAGATATCAACATGTTATTTGCGACAAGAATAGTAGTATATTTACTGATTAATAACAAAAGAAATTATCAACATATACGTATCCCTACACTATTTTTTGATTACCTAACTGGCGGACTAAACAGAATAAATTATTTTTTACCCAGTCATTATCCTTATTAAGATTGTACCAAGGTTTTAAAATCACCGGGCAACTGTTCAAAACTTCGTGCGAGAGTAAATGTATCTAAAGAGCCATAAGTAGGTAGGGTTAGCAAAACATCCAGATCTAGACATTCTAATTGCGCGCGCGGCGTCGCGGGCTAAATTCGTCGTCGGGTGCAACGCTCGCGCATCGCGAATCAATGTCAACGACACGACCTGCACTGTGGGGCGGCGCGGGAACATTGCTAGACATAAATATTATTGAAAATTTGAATTTAGAAAGAACGAAAAAAAATTAAAATAATTAGAAACAATTTTATGCTTTGGTTTAACAAATGTTTTTATATGAAACAGAGTACATTATTTCTAAATATTTAAAAAGAAAAGGTGACTGACTGATCTATCAATGCACAGTTCAAACCACTCAAAGGATCCGCCTGTTTGATATATAGATAACTGTTATGACGTAGGCATCCGCTAAGAAATAATTATTGAAAATTCAATTTAGGGAACCGCAGGTGAAACCGTGAGACGAAAAACTAATTAATCATAAAGTATTCAATAATAATTTTAAAGAATGATTAATTTTAAGATTGTGAACATTTATCTCGCAGATGAAAAGAACATAATGAAAAAAAAAACCAAGAACTGATAATAATTCACGTGATTAAATTAACTGCTTACGTGTTTATTTGTTTGATTGCTAACTATGCGAAACCTCGTAAAATCATTTAATAGTATTATTAATTTCAGTATACATTATTCTTTGGTTAATATTGATTTGTATATCTTTAATCTTAGATATTGAAATATCCTGACTAATAGCCGAATTATGTGTGTTATTCAAGCATTTAAAATCTTGTAATTTAACCTATAAAGTAAGCAAATAACGTTAATTAAAAAGCAAAATATTTATTTACATGTTGCAGTTTATTCCGGCTCATTGCACCGTTAAAACTTGGCGTGACTCTAATTAAAACATAAGAAAAGACGCAAAAAATCATTCAGCGCTAGTTAACGCGGTAACTTTTTAATTAAGTTTTATGTCCATAGAAATAATTGTGACGCCCAGTGGGCTGAATGTCTTTCAATGAAGCGAAAATATTCTTTGCTTACTTTTTAAGAAGTGGCGAGCTGTATTCATAAAATTAAATCTTGGAGTGCACAAAGCTCTGTTTTAGCTTTATTTAGAAAATATTTTAGACTAGTGACCCGCCCCCGGCTTCGCACGGTTTATATGTTAGATACTAATGTGGTGTCAGTGTGAAAAAACTCTTAGTCGGCTTGACTTTTAGGGTTCCATACCCAAAGGGTAAAACGGGACCCTATTATTAAGACTCCGCTGTCTGTCTGTCCGTCTATCACCAGGCTTTATCTCATGAACCATGATAGTTAGACGTTTGAAATTATCACAGATGATTTTTTTCTGGTGCTGCTATAACAAAAAATAAATATTGAAGGGGATGGGAGCCCCCATACAACAATCGTGTTTTTTTGGCGTTTTTATAGATAATGGTACGGAACCCTTCGTGCGCGAGACCGACTCGCACTTAATAATTACATTATAAATACAACTTACCATCACAGCTAAAGCAAAGTCAGCAAATCACAATCGCTTACCTGTAAAAATAAATAAACTTAATTAAAATCGATCCATACTTCGTAATAACGTATATTCGTGATAATATTGATTGTACAATAGAGATATAATCGATTAATCGATTGGGAACGATCTAACACGCTCGCAGGTTGCCGTGGTCACCCAAGTGTGTCAATATGGCGCACCCTGCATGGAACAGGTGGTACCTTGCTTGCTTGTAAGGTTTCATATCGATTCTGTATATATACTAGCTGTTCCCCGCGGTTTCACTCGCGTTTCCGGGATAAAAAGTAGCCTATAACCTTCGGGAATAATGTAGGTTCGTATTAGTGAAAGAATTTTTCGAATCGGACAGTAACTCCGATTAGCGCGTTCAAACAAATAAAACATTTTCTTTTAAATTAAGCATAGACAATTTTATATTTTTTCGCCAGTGATCCCGAATTAAAAATGTATCTACCATTTTGGTAGCTGTTTTAAAGAACAGACAGGCTTTACTTTCGCTTTTATGATTAGTACCTATGTTTTAATTGCATATTTACGTAATTAATTGTATTTAGCGAAAATGGCGCGCATCATTAATTTCTTATACGTAAGCATAACGTCAATAAGTCACGACACTGACGTTTCAATAATGACGTTACAAAACACAACGGAAAGATGTTAGGTACACTTCAAAAACCGAATTGTCTTACTATTGGCCGTAAAAACGTAGATTTACCTCCTTAAGGGGTTGAATTCTGGAAAATTATATCTCAGTGGGTAATAGTCTTATACCCATTACGTTCTTACATCAAGTTTCGAGACATTCGACCTCTTTTTAATCGGCTTCAAAAAAGGAGGTTTTATATTAAAAGTTTCTTTTAACATACCAATTGTCGACCGATTTTCAAAATTATTTTTTTATTCGAAAGAGTAGGTACTCTTGAAGTAATCCCATAGTCACTAAATGAGGATCAGATGATGTGATCCCAAGAAAATCGAAAAAGTAATAATCAACTTTTAAAATAAGAATAAAACCTCCTTCAAAGACAATATATAAATATGGGACAACCTTGGAGCTATACAGAACAACGCAAAAATAATTATTAAAATCAGTTCATAAGCAAAAAAGGTATGCGTGAACAAACATCGAATTTAGGACCTCCTCCTTTTTTTTGATGGAGTAATTTTTAGAGGAATCATCAATCAATCAATCAAATCAACAATCTCATATGAACAAAAGCACTTACAACCTTAGTATAATCTAGTCCCTCATCTCTACCAGCAAACAAAAGTAAAACCAAGCATAGAAATAGCTCCACAGATATATTTCATTACAACTATGTCCAACTGTCTATCTACGAACAAACAGCAAAGCGTAGAACTGCCTCTCAACTGCCCACAAATCACCGGACAGTATCGCAGATTGCAACTATCGGTATATTTTCCTATCAAGATCGACTGGGCTTGGTGCAAGTGACAAGCGAGTTGAGTTTTAAGCTGTTAATCTAGAGCAGGGGTTCTCAAACTTATTTCACTTTGAGAAACAACACTTTGAGTTTAGCTTTTGCTGAGAAGAGTGCATTCATAAGTGCCTGTGAAGGCGTATATGAATAAATAATATTTAATTTCAATAATTATTTGCGCCCCCCCAAAATTTTAAAACTTTACCACACCTTAAACATCAGAATGGTAATCATTATTTTAATTATAGCGTACCACATTATCTTATTCTGGTTCTGGATTCATACTTACATTTTAAACAAGACTCTAACTAGTGAGAGCAATTAAAACACTGCTTTATAATATTCAGAGAACCTTTTATTCAAATTAAAAAATACAATGTCAAATTAAATTTACTCCGGGCCCTTTACCGCCAACCTGTAGGGCTCCAGCGCGGGGTGCAACAAGGGGGCGTTATCGCTCACTTTGAGAATGCCTGATCTAGATAGAGTGTATGCCGGATCTGAAAGCTCTATACTTCAAAACTGTCTCTGCTTACCACCTTCAATCACTGCATACAGTTTGGTGGTGAAATAAAGGTATACTAGTTGTCCCCCGCGGTTTTTTAGGGTACTTTGTAGTACTCCCCCGACTTGTGTACCACACACAAGTTCAAATCGAGCACACGAGAGTCAGTTGCCTTTTAGGAATTTTAAAAAATCGGCAAGACATTGGCCATTCATGTTAATTTTCATGTGGGCCTTTTTGTCTACCTTCAGAAAAGTACAAAAGTAAAAAAATATTCGATGTTACTTTCACGCGAAAGTCAATTTTCGTCTGACAATTCATAAGTGCCTGTGAAGGTCTATTTTGAATTAATATATATCTCAATGTGTCTCAACATCAATTTAGTTTTCAAAGGTTCAAAACAACCAACCTTATTGCAAACAAAAAAAATATTTCAAATTATTTTCGACCTAGTCAACTCGACTACAGTATAAATAAATATACAAAAATAGGCTATAAACTACAACTGTGTCTAAGTTATTGACAAGCAAACAATCGCTTGTCCCTTTCACCACACGTCGCAGCGGAGAGAAGTCGATGCAATCTCGGTTTATTTCCGAACTAGTGAGAAACAAGAGTAGCGCAAACAATAGCCACGGGAATATACTTTCTATTTATTAGACATAGAGCTGTCATGACTCATTCATCATATGGGGTTTTATGAAACAACTAGAAAATTTTATGTCATACTAGTTTCCGCCCCGTGGAACCCGCGTTCCCGAGGGATCTTATGCTTTCCCGGGATAAATTAGCCTACATGTTATAAATAAATATCCTCGGACACTGTTATCTGATCCCAAACTAAGCAGAGCTTGTACTATGGAAACCAGACAACTGATATACTACATATACTACTTTTATTTGTAAATACATACTTATATATATAGATAATGACACCCAGACACAGGACAAACAGACATGTTTATACACACAAATGTTTGTCCTGGATGGGAATCGAACCCATGACCAGCGGCGTGATAGGTGGCCTCTTAACCAACTGCGCCAACTGGCTTATTCCGGGATATAATCTATCTATGTGCCAAATTTTATCCGTATACCTTCAGTAGTTTTTACATGTAAGAGTAACAAACATACATACATCCTCACATACTTTCCCATTTATGATATTAGTAGGACTAGCAGCTTTCCTTGATTCCATTCGTGTTAACAATATCAAAAGTAACCTAGATTACTCTCTGAAAAGTCCTCTGGAAGTCCAAAATCGGTTCAGCCGTTCCCAAGATTGGCCCGGGGGCTTTTTGGCGGGAACTTGCGAAGTGACGTTGCATTTTCGTTTTATTTTCATAAAATCGTGTATTTTGAGTTTTATTGAATATTATCGGTGGTATTTTGTCCAATAAAGATCAATACAAGTGCACCAGTGCAGTGAAATGAAATGATTACGTGTATAGTGGCTTTTCAAGTTGTCTCAAGAAGTCCATGAAAAGTTTTAGTAGAACGGCTACCATTGTACTAAAACCTAACTAAACTGACTGACTATAACTCGAAGAAGATTTAACATGACTTGAACTTTGAAACTTGACGATTGACGAGAATTTTATACATGAAGAATATAAAAATACCTACATTGCTCAACTTGACACTGGCAAAATACACGAAGTGTGATGCCAGAATTAAAAAATATATATAAGATTAGCCCGGCATAACAGATAAACATTTTAAGTCTCTATCGTGTTTAGATTTCAGTCATGTGACTATGTTCAGAGTACAATTTATGCGTAATTATACATTATGTCCAAATAAAGTAATGAAACGTACCATTGTGCAGTAAAATATAACAAAAACCGTTATTTTTCATAGCAGACTTTCATTGTAAAATAGACTCAAAGAGACGCTCACAAAGGTACAATATCCCGGATGCATCTTTGAAAGACCTTTATTTGAATTTCACACTCGTTTGAATATCAGATCTGCAACGAGAAACAAAGAAATTAAACTTTTTGAATACATAACCAACGGGATTTTTAATAGGTACTCAATGTTTTTTTAAAGCCATTCCAAACGAATGAATACGAAGAATAGTACCTAACTCTTAGAAAACGCATTTATTGTTAACAACTGCAATAATTAAAAACTTTGCTTAACTTCGTAGGAAAGTGTTCGTGATTTATTAGGACGAAGCAGGGGTTGCAAAAGTAATCAAAAAAACTGAGATTTATTCATTATTTTTACTTAGCAGAGTAACGCTCATCACTATACTGGGAGCGACTGTCGTTCGCGACATTTCAAATTGTAAAAATATTTTCCATCAAAATTTGCTGTTATAATTTTAATTTCATGTATATTTATCATTTCTTGGCTGTATCATAAATTACAAGCTATTTTCCTTCTTTATTTCTGACCGATATATTTTTATAATCTTATGATAAAAGTTTTGAAGTTATCTAAGAAACTAAGACCACCCCCCATATCTCCAAAAATACTGGAACAAAATTAAAAAAAAATACAGAAAATAGTTCTTTACCTATAAATCAAAAAAGAAGTCTATGGTATTTAGCATAGGAAATTACGGAAACCTCTATCCGCGAGTCGACTCGCACTTGTCCGGATTTATTTAACAAAAAGGAACAAAAAACCAGAATCCATAGAGTACACAAAATTCTAGCAAATCAAGCAGTAGCATTACATGATTATCCAAGTCCAGCAATTTTAGCACATAATCTTCAAATTAGTTGGCCCACTCAGCTCGGGACGATGTTCGAAACACGGCCTAATATAGTTACCGGAATGCCTACTGTTGTATGTAATTTAGGACTACCGTCGTGTCACCATATTTTATGAGCTGCCAATATTGGTTCCAATATTTGCTTTTAAAAAATGACTCTTTGGTAATTTGTACAAGAATTTAATGTCTGGGTAATAGGTATGCTATGTATATTAATCAAATGGTTTTCATCATGGACGTATAAAAAAAGACGGACGCCATTTTACGAACCAGCAAACTGAAGCACCATAGTAAGCCGGCCGTCTTGTACATACAATGCGACACGCACACACTCTCACCATAGTAAGCCAGTCGGCCGCCATTACGTCGCGAGCAACTCTGGGACTCATACATGGATGCGTCGCCGCCATTGCTATGCTTCACTTTATGTTTAGGCCATACTCTGTCCGTCTTTTTTATACGTCCATGGTTTTCATATAAAAAAATGCTTAGTTTGAAATCATATTATGGCCTATTTATAATAACACCAGGATAATCTGAGAAATGATGATTCTAGATTAGGTTTTTCTCGGTAAGACTACCGCTGCAAGAGATTTGTAAAAATTAAATGTTAAATTAGAGAATCTGTGACGAGGAATAAGTTTATTATAAAAAATATTTTTTCATTAGTAACGTCAGAAAAAATCGTGAATATGCCCCGATAAGCGTTACTCTTGGTAAGTACCCATGTTGTACCCACTACAATAACCACTTACCATCATGCAGGCCGTTATTTAAGCATTATAAAATAAAACATAAAAACTGTATGACTATACCAAGAATAAATAATCCATCAAAAACTAGTCCATAGACAACTCTTTTCGGTTTTAAAACTAAAAGGGTTCTCTTTAAAAGCACTCACTGATTGATTGAATACCTCTTTTCATTACCAAGACTTGACACAAACTGAAGTCAATCAATCCTCTCCTAACATTGAACCATTTGTAGTGTTTTCGGCGTTTCATCAATCAAATGAAACAGCCAATCAGATGCCGTCCCAGTTTTGTACTATACAGTATCCATTCAGAGATTTTCTAAACTGTCATTAGTACAGACATAAATCTGGTCTTGATTACTTTATAGGGTGTGATTTTGAAATGGTATAGAGCATTGATCCATAAACAGATTATGAAAAAAATATTTGAGAGTGGAAAGCAACACTTAAAATATGTCCATACAAATTTAAAATATATAGCGGCAACAGAAGTACATCATCTGTGAAAATGTCAGCTGTCTAACCATCACGGTTCATGAGATACAGCCTGGTGACAGACGAACAGACAGCGGAATCTTAGTAATAGGGTCCCGTTTTACCCTTTGGATACGAAACTTTAAAAAAAACAACATTTCAGTTTAGCGTCAAAAAACGCTGCAATGTAAATCTAACTGAGTATATATTAGACTAGCTGTTCCCCGCGGCTTCACTCGCGTTCCCGGGATAGAAAGTAATCTATAACCTTCGGGGATAATGTAGCTTCCTATTAGTGAAATATTTTTTGGAATCTGATCAGTAACTCCGGAGATTAGCGCGTTCAAACAAACTCTTCAGCTTTTTTTATTAGAATAGATATAGATTACTCGTGTTATAATACAGCTATTTTGGCAGTATGTATCTGAGTCCTTGTAGTTTTCTTATAGATACGTGGTAAACCCATCGCGTACACGTCAGTTCCATAAGTGGAGTAATTTGCCGGAGTTCGCGACTGACACCCGGTTAAAATTAGATTTGCGACAATCTGACGCCGATGCGTCATTTCGGGGGACAGATGGAAATACGCGATAAATTGATAGAGGAATTAAAAGGGGGAACTGCAATCTAAGGTTTCTGTACCATTTAAATAACGTCACATTGTTTGATTATGTCATGAAAGTGTTGATATACGCGACTATTTCTTATGGCGACGATATCCGAGAAATGATGTTCTAATCTAGATTCTATTTTTCTCATCATTCTTATTTGCAAGTGATTTGTAAAAAATATATGTTAAACTAGAGAATATGTGTCTAGGAATAGTTTATTTAAAATTTTGAATATTTCATTAGTAACGTCAGAAAAAAATCGTGAATATGCCCCTTTTTAATACTAAGAATGATTTTTTCTGTTATTTAGGCCACCCAAATAACTTGAAAATATTAACATCAGGCCGCACCTTAACCTATTTAGTTTTATAAGTTTTATGCGACTCCAAGTAGTCCAAATAATATAGCCCAAAAGATCATTACGCCTACCTCAAATACCGTATGCCAAATACTGTTTATATAAAAAATAATAATATGCCATTAAAAGTTATGCCTAACTCATTATGCCAAAGTAAATTAGTATTTAAAAAGTTATGCGAAACAAAGGGATCCCGGTTTTTAATATATCCAATTTCACTTCACACTTAATGAATAATTTAAGCCGTAAAACAAACGTTCTTAAAACTCGACCCCTATTTTGTGGTATGAGTCATGATTAACCACAAGGGTGGCAGTAGAACCGGGGCTCCGATTTATCTACCCTAACTTTTAGAGTTCTAATGAGTGGTCAGTCCCTCTTGTATATTTAAGTGATTAATAAGGGTAAGTAAAACCGTGAAACTCCCTACATGAAAAAATATTCGAATCCTACAATGAGTTTGAGCTTTCTGTGAAGGAAAACATCGTGAGGAAACCATAGCACGGTGGTAGAGTACTTTGTAGTACCCGCCTGGCTGGTTACCACCCTCAAGTTGAAAATCTGTCGCCAAGCACCTTTCGGTGTGTTCCGACAGCTACACTTGAGAGCCAGTTCCTTTTTAGGCTTTGTGTGCTTACCATCATCGGCCACATCATCACTGACCACGGTGAGATTACGAATCGAATATTAGTTCCTCATCATCTGTAGAGACGACAGAAAATAGGAGAGGAAATATGTTAGGCCACCTTATACGTCACGACGAATTAGATGGTAAGCCAGGATGAGGAAGACCTAGCTTGAACTATATAGACCAAACGGCTAAACTGGACGTCGTGTCGTATAAGTGGGTACACCAAGCGGAAAATAACAGTGTGGAATGGAAGAACCTACACCGACAAGACCGCGACTCTTAAATATAGAACAGGTCCTCATCATCATTTCATCATCTCCCTGCCCTGTTCCCAATCATTTGTGGTCGGCGCAATATGTCCTCTTCTTCCATTCAGCCCTTCCATTAACTTTCATATTTATTCGTCGTGATCCTTAAATATGACCATAGATATTGAATCCTCCTTGATATGACCACGCAGTTTGGGTATAAGTTGTAGGTATATTATTTACTAGCTGTTCCCCGCGGTTTCACTAGCGTTCCCGGGATAAAAAGTAGCCTATAACCTTCGGGGATAATGTAGCTTCTTATCAGTGAATGAAATTTTCGAATCGGACCAGTAACTCTGGAGATTAGCGCGTTTTTCAATGTTTGTACTTTGAAAATACGTACGTTTTGAATACCTTAAAATACGTAGGCAAGAAAGGATTTTTGATGGAACGCTAATTATTTTTTTTAATGTTAAGGCCTTCTGAAATTCTCAATTAGGATCATTTACTGTTCAACACAGACAAGACAGAAATAACAATTCAATATATCGCAGTGGTCTCTACCAAAAGGTTACCACCAATAAACCAAAAGTACCGGGTCCAGTGACCAATGAAAATAAAGTATTATATCTAGGATAAAATCAGTGGCTAGGGGGATAGGATTTCGTCGTTTCCGAACCAGGTGGTAGAGTGAACTGTAAAATCCAACGTCATAAGTACCTTATCTGTGAATAAATGAGTTTGAATTATGTCTAGCCACTCACCTAGGGTGTTGACAAATTACCTACCATGTATAATTAATGAATTGCGTTGCGTTTGGGAATCTAATAAACATGGAGACACGCACGTATGCAAAATTGTTGAATAAACACGCTAGGTGCGTCATACGAACCACTAAATAGATGATGGAATACAAAAGGTCTTTGGTACCTACAGAAAGAAGTTGAATATTGTTTTAGTGTTTGACCTTCTGGTCACCCTAGTCTGTACCTAATTGATAAACACACGACGCCTAGAAAGGAACTGAGTCTCAAATGTAGCTGGCGGTACACACCAGTAGGTGCTTGGCGACAGAATTTCAACTTGAGGGTGGTAGCCAGGGTGGAGGGTGGTTCCCTTCTAGGCTTTGTGTGCTTACCATCATCGGCCACATCATCACTGACCACGGTAAGATTGTGGTCAAACACAGGCCTATACATACTAAAAAAAAAAAAAAGTTTTTCAACTTGAGTTTGGAAGCCAGCCAGGCGGGCTACAAAGTACCTTACCTGCTATGGTTTCTTCACGATGTTTTCCTTCACCGAAAGAAAGTGAGATTGGAGTCATTTGTAACATTTGACGTCCATGTGCCTTATCAGGGCCTAAACTAAAATAAAACCTGACAAGGGCGACTCTGACTCGTGCACCGAGGGTTCCGTACAAACTTAACATTGTAATTGAGTGTAACTAAAAATGTATGCTTTTCACAATGCTTCCTTTATCTGTTCTATAAGACGTTGCTTCGTACCAAATTTCAAGATTCTGAGTTCACGGGAAGTACCCTGTTGGTTTTGATTCCCTTGCGAGTGTCGAAAATTTAACAATTAATTTAATTTGTACTGCAAAACGGCTGTATCTTTTGATTGCGTTCGCTTAGAAGTTTCATTTTTTTGACAGCTCCAAGGGACAGTAGACCTGAGTATTTGATATGAATTTCAGCTTGACACCTCAACACCTTCCTGAGAAAAAGGGTCTTGACGGACAGACAGACGGACAACAAAGTGATCCTATAAGGATTCCGTTTTTTTTTTCTTTTGAATTTCGGAACCCTAAAAATAAGGTTTCAGTTGAACTATTACATTGTATCGTCTTCTACACCCATTAATATTTGACCTAGCACATCGACAATTGAAACAATAAAAGTTCAAAAAGGCGTCGTATTGCGGACGGAATAATGATTTGATTGGCTTGGCCCCATAATTGGATAGGTCAATGAGATAATGCTACTCATAATAAGATCATTGTTGGAAAGCCATTACGATGATATGATAGTTTTTGAAACTAGTTTAGTGTTACTAGGTCACGACATATTCTTAATATACCTGAGGGATCTGTTAATCCAAGGTGTCATCTACCTCCATACCAAATTTCATCAAAATTGGTCCAGCCGTTTGAGGGTGAAGGAGTAACAAACATTAGGATTATCATATTTTTGGGAATAATTGCCTGTTGAGCACAAAGAGATATTATTGCATAGTAATGGACGGAACAATTCGAGCGACTCGTATTCCACGACTTATTGCGTATTGGTAGAAAAGCCATGTTACTATATTCTCCTGAGCGAGGTCATAGTTTCCCATGAATTTAGGCCAAGTCGTTTGCGGTTACTGCAAAATACATTTCAAGTTCTATCAATCTAAGGCGATGATAGCTCAGTGGTAGTGACGTCGGATGCCGAGACGAAGGTCCCGGGTTCGTATCCTACAATGAGCTTGAGCTTTCGGTGAAGGAAAACATCGTGAGGAAACCATAGCATGGTGGTAGGGTACTTTGTAGTACCCACCTGGCTGGCTACCACCCTCAAGTTGAAAATCTGTCGCCAAGCACCTTTCGGTGTGTTCCGACAGCTGCACTCGAGAGCCAGTTCCCTTCTATGCTTTGTGTGCTTACCATCATCGGCCACATCATCACTGACCACGGTGAGATTGTGGTCAAACACAGGCCTATACATAGTAAAAAAAAAAAGAAAAAAAAAGTACTTATAATGTATTGACAGGCCATTTGACCTGGTTATATATGACATCTGTAACGCCACAGGTCGTGAGTTCGATTCCTATCCAAAATAAACATTTGTGTGTATGAACAATATCATGTTGTGTGTTTGTCCTGAGTCTGGGTGTCCATATGTAAGGATGTACTTACAAAAATAAATAAGCTGTATTAATAATTAGCTGTCCCCGCGGCTTCACTCGCGTTCCCGCGATAGAAAGTAGGGATAATGTAGCTTTTTGAATTGGACCAGTAACACCAGAGATTAGCGCGTTCAAACAAACAAACTCTTCAGCTTTATTATTAGCTTTATTATAAGTTATCTGGTTTCCTGGTGTGAGCTCTGCTTATTTTGGAATCAGATAACTGTATGTGAGGAATGACCTAGGATTTATTTACGCATTTTAGCCTTTCAGCTCTAGATAGCGATACAAAAGCGACATCAAAGCGTCTATGTTAAATTCACTGTCCGCTCTATTGTTAGTATAATAATATAATCTCTTTGATTGAACAACGCCTTATGTAAGTCTCACTCAAAATTAATAATGATAATTTTAACGAGTATTGTTTCATTGTTTCAATAATACGTGAACAACCTTGATGCTAAGTATTGCAGCAGCGTCCTGATTGGTTAATTGAGTTCAACAGCACGATGTGATTGGTTTGTTTACAAAGGGAATGGATCTTTCATGAATAAAGATGCAGGAATGATTCATGGAAGCGTCATCAATATAAATAAAACGTTGAATAGACAAATTGGAAAATTATTCAACAGTTATGTAAAGTAGTGATGAGTTTTATACAGTTTTATCATAAAATTCAATTTAATTATATTATTTTACGTAGAAACAAGCTTATGGTCACTATTAATAGAGAACCATTGTTCAAATAATTGTTGGGGCAGAATGGTTCACGAACCGGAAGACGCAGCGTGGGCCCCCCACAATGTGGACTAACGATCTTGTGAGGGTCGCAGGAAACGCTGGATGCGGGTAGCGCAAGACCGGCCAACGTGGAGATCCTTGGGGGAAGCCTTTGTCCAACAGTGGACGTCTTTCGGCTGACATGATGATGATGATGAATTGTTCAAAGAAAATGTATACAGTAATTGCGACGTGTTTTTTTGCAAATCAATGAGTTCCATTCCCTTCAAAGCATTAACTTTTTTGAAATCCAAGTAAACCAGTAAATCTTCGAGATTCCTTTCAGCATTTTTCGCTATTCTCTATACTTTAGGATTTAGGCTATCATGCCCACTTGAAAAATTCACCTGTAGGTATATGTCACTCAGAGTTATAATAATAGCATTCTTCTGGTGAAATTAATTTAGTTTCGAAATAAATAGCCTAGAAATAAAAGTTTATTCACAAAGATCTAGAACAATAAATTCTCTTTAAGTAGAGACAAAAGACCCTAACTGCGCAGTAAATCAGTAACCTAGACATAACTTATTCTCGTTCCCTTTATGAGGCAACAAACAAAAAAGAATGTTACCCGGGTACGCATCCCGACCCCGGATATTCAATAACGTTACCCGGTTCCTATTAGTAGCCAATACGTATAGGAAAACTTGTTTTCAACCAACATATTGGTTGAATTCAGTAACTCGATGCTTTTAAAATTTTACTTCAACGACTCTGATATTGGAAAGTTTTCCAGTTCTGTAACTAATATTAGAGTTATTTTAGATAAATCGTTTTAGTTTGCTGTATTTGATGATAGTTTTATTTCATTTTCGGTTGATATTAATTTTGTAGCGTCTAAGATATGTCGGGCAGGACTCATGTTAGTTTTAATACGTCTATTTTCAAGAGATCCAGTTGGTTACCATAATTCGCAATCCTGGATCTAATCTAATCTAGATCTCGGAAACGACTACAACGATTTTCATGAAATTTAGTATGCAGGGGCCTTCGGAGGCGATAAATCAATCTAGCTAGGATTAATTTTTAGAAAAAAAACCGAGCAAGGCTCGGTCAACAGAATCGGCACCAATATCTTTTTTTTTAAACCAATACATACGAATAATTCTAAAGAAAGCAAAAAATATTTTTTTTTAATTCTCCTTTTTACCATCCTTCTCCACATCATCACTGACCACGCTGAGATTGTAGTCAAACACTACACTATACATAGTCAAAAAAAAAAGTTTCAATATATTTTCGAAATCCTGAACTGTCATCTATGTTACAGTCTGTGTACTCTCATTTAAAATAAAAAAAAACATCTACAATGACACAAATTTTCTCACTTATAAGCTACCTTGAGAGGAAACAATGCTTGAAAGCAATTTTGTGATAGTTGTACAGCTCGCAAGTAAGAATCAACTCAAGATCACTGATAAAGAAACCAGTTCGGCTCCATTAGCAAAGGAACTGTCCTTGACAGTTATTTACGTGGCATCGCTTGCAGCGTACAATTTATTATGTATGTTTTTGCATTCACTCATACCAGTACTAGCTGTTTACTCGCGTTCCCGGGATAAAAAGTAGCAAATAACCTTCGGGGATAATGTTGCAACATGTGAAGCCGCGAGAAACAGCTAGTTAGATACATATTAAGGTGATACCTTCGGGTGGAGCGCGAAATTCAAATTTTATCACGTTTTTTGCTAATTGCAGCTCAGTTATAGGTCGTAAGTTATCAACATCTTATTTGCGAGAAGAATGGTAGTATATTTACTGATTAATAACAAAAGAAATCCTCAACACATTCCTCCAAGGTATATTACTGACATATATTATACGACTATTTCATGAAAATGTTACTAATATACCTTGGAGGAATATGTTCTTTTGTTATTAATCAGTAAATATAGAACCAAATCACCTTAAGGAGTCTTGACGACACAAAACATTGCCAGACTAAAGATAAGGTTGTAAATATTCTAAGCAGTTAGGAAAAATAAAGTCTACAATGGAAAGCCATTGGTTCAGTTTAAGCTATATAAGGTCACATAAGGAGGTCAAAGCTACAAATTTTTCCATCAGTTTAGAAATCAGTTTTCAATTGACTATCAGTGAAAGAAATTTTCAAATCGGACCAGAGTAACTCTGGAGACTAGTTTAAACAAACCCTTCAGCTTTATTATAGATAGATGAAAAACCTAAGCTTAAAGATATAGGGAAACAGGTTCATCGATAGACATTCATGTAATAAAATTTGATTTGTTACTTTTACCCTTTCAAATTCCCTATCATCTTATATATCCGTCTCTGTCTCTCATTCACTAAACGATCCTTCAAAATGTGTAAATTTCCTCTTCAATTTTCAACTCTAATCTAACTGGTATTAGTGTCAACGAAACAACAAACTTCATTATTTCCACAATTTAAGGTCACACCAATTCGCCGAGACGTGCGTGAGACGTGACCATTTCGACGAGACCTCTGGAATTCAATTCACTTCACCAGTCATCGTGTATATTATTATCGGAGCAGGGGGCGAGGTGTGTCAATTTATGTTGGTCGTATTCGTAACTGTGAGTCAGCCAGCATGAGTCAGATCGCAAGTGTCGGCTATTGGGGTATTCCTGTTTTAAATTTAGAATTCAAGTTCTTTTTTTGAACGTTATTAATGGGAGGGTGCTGCTTAGATATGGCTATTAGATTTGGGAATGTATTTGTATTTTAGGGTAAAAAAAAACAGTTTTATACATTATAGGGGTGATTATAATGTCTAAGTATATGTATATAGTGGACAGGCCAGTTGGCGCAGTTGGTTGGCGCACCTATCGCGCCGCAGGTCGTGGGTTTCGATCCCCATCCGGGACAAACATTTGTGTGCATGAACATATCTGTTTGTCCTGTGTCTGGGTGTCATTATCTATATATATAAGTATGTATTTACAAAAAAGAAGTAGTATATCAGTTATCTGGTTTCCATAGTACAAGCTCTGCTTAGTTTAGGATCAGATAACCGTGTGTGAAGGATGTCCCAGGATATTTATATATTTAAGTACCTATTCAAAATTATCTACCAAAAGATAGGTACAACAATACAATGTTCGTTTGTAAGTTGTCCATTTCAAAATGTAGGTACAATTTATTCATGTTTTAATGCTCTATTGAATTGGTGACGAACGAAACTAACAAATTATTAGTGTACAGGTGTTTAAAATGTATTTGAACCCGTTGTTGCCGGTTGAATGGTCACCAACCTACAACCGCGACTGATTGCACAATTAACGCTGTCAATACAAACTCAGACTCGTCTTGCCGACGCGACGGTTACTGACAGCTGTTCGTTGTCATTTTGAGTAGTGATGTTATGAGGTCGATATAAAATATGATGAATTTTAAAATTGGTTGAAAAATATAAAATAATGATTTTTTTTAATTCTAAATGTTTGACATACTTTTAATATTCATTTAACAATCTATATTAATCTTATAAATTTAAAAAGTTTTACACTAACAGTCCGATTTGATTAAATGGTTTTTGTTTGGTTATTCCCGACGCATAGCTGTAATCAATAAGAAGAGGAGGTTTATTTATGACTTCATAACAAACTAAAAAAAATGCTGTCACATATACCTAATAAGGAGATGAAATATCAGTCAACTACCCTTTTTTAAAGTAAGATACGTAAATTATTCTAAATAGTCAATCATCATTAGCCAAAACTTCAATAGGGATGATGAGTGGGTAAAAAAATAATAATTCTGTTTAGTCCGTCAGTTAGCTTAACAAAAAATATTGGACACGTATTTTTTATTTTATCAAATCAATAAAAACTTACAAAGATAGGTCGCATCAAAGTTCAGGAGTGGGGGTTTGTGACGTCACTTCTCTGTAGAAAATGTACTAAAACGTGACGTCACGCGATATTTATACGCACTATATCTTCGTTATTTTTTGTTTTCAGAACTAAAGAAAAAACATGTGTCCAATATTTTTTGGTAATCTAACTGACGGACTAATTTTTTTTTTAGTCATCACCCCTATTGTCAATGACAGAAAATTATCATTAAATGGGTTTTATTTACACTGTCAAGAAAATAACCAATGCACAACAATGTAAAGTAAAAAAACAATACGTACAAAACGCTTACACGTAAGATTGTGATAGAGACATCAATATCTTCATCTCTTTTTCACATCCCCTCTAATCACACGTCACGCAAATTGACAGTCAAGACAGTAGGCAATTTCATTAGCTACGTTTTCCATTTCTACCTGACAGACCTAGTTGATGATATATTTCAATTTTCTCTTTCGCTGTCTTCATACACAGTTTTTATTACATATATTTTTATTAAATGGTTCACCATTTTTGACACTTCTTATCCTTAATACATGAAAATATTAATTAATTATATATAGTTTATTTGCTAAAAGTTATATCTACCATACTGGTGTGAATAGTGTATTTTTATTGTTATGTTTGTATCGTTACTATAACAGCACTTTTTTTTTCACAAAGTACCTGTATTATTATGTATTCTGTGCTAATAATATACGTAGTTTACTATGTAATGTGTGCAAATTTTCGACAAATTCCAAGAATTTTGACTCAGAATTGCAATTTGCATATAAAAACCTGCAATTAGAATACGGTAAGCATTCCACATATTTTAATGCTTAATTTTGTTAGAGTTTTGAAGTATTCTTACTTCCTATCGAGTAAGAATCCACAAAATTATAATATAGTCCAAGAACAGAATGTTTGTTATAACCAACGTACGGAGAGTAGATCACGAAATTACTTTACCAAATACGGTAGGTATATTCTATCATAATGGCACAAACAGTAGATTCTATCATAAAGTGAACTAGTCTTTAATTTGTTAAAAAAAATTGTTTTCACGGAGTACCCCTTCTAGGTATTTTGTATTTCATATTCAGTCGTATTATAACTTACTGCACGCACGTGCGTACGAACTCAAAGCCAAACAAACATTCTTAATTTATCTCGTTTACATTGTTAAAAACACTTCAAGTTACATCATAGACAATTTAAAAATAATGAACGAAAGTAGAAACAATTTTTTCAATCGAATGTTTTAGGAGAAAGTATTTTTTATGAACACTCGGAAGCCAGCCACGCGATCTCAACGCTATTATGCTCATAAAGTGTATTAGAGTTGATGAAAAAAAACGTTTACTCTTGTTATTTTATTTTAAACGCACCGTGGATTGATCTATGTCACGATTACGCTTTGAACAGAAAAACTACCTTTTTAAGATAAAAAAATATAAATATTCACCTACGGTTTAATAATAATATGTCGATTGAGATTTATCGATAAAGTTGCATAATACGAAAGCGCATCCCGAAATAATATATGCCAAAAATCTGACAGTTGACATTTGTCAACCACGACAATCTAGTCGACGGACGGGATGGTAAGTAGGCAGCCAGCCACCACGAATTAAGAACCTCCTCGCCTTTTTTTACACGACTGCCTAAAAAAAGGAGTGTAATTTTTTCAGGATTCATGTATGTTTGTGAGTTTCTTTAGTCCACCATTTTAAATGTCTGAACAGATTTGTATGTATGGATTATCGTTAGAATCCTTACATCATCCTGACACTGGCTATAATTTATAGGTTACTCTATTTATAAGGCAGACATGGTCTTTAATTTTTGTATTTATTGTAACTTGTTTATAGTAGCTTACTAAGGGTCTCGTTTAAGGCGATGCTATACGAGAAATGATGATTCTAAAATGCGTTTTTCTCTGTATTCTTTGTTTCAAGAGATTTGGAAATTGGAATTTTTCATTAGTAACGTCAGAAAATACAAATGAATATGCCCGTTTTTAAAACTATGAATGCTTTTTTCTCTTATTGGGCTATCTAAAAAACATGAACATACATTTTGAGATCCGTTAGAAAGGGAATAGTTTTCTTATTAAAAAAAAGGCTTAGTTTTTTTTAATTAACATAAAACCATATGTTTTACTAAAATTGCATCTCTCCTGTATCGCTTGTCCCGTCAGTTTAGTATGGGACGGAGACATTCGCGCCTCTTAATGAAATAAAAAGAAATATATTTAATTAAAATATATAGACCTTCACAGGCACTTTATGAATTGTCAGACTAATGCGTGCTTCGGAAGGTAGCTAAGGTGCTTAGCAGAAATGTATCTCGTTGCTCTGGATATAAAGGTTAAATTACATGTTAAACATATTCCTTGCAGTCAGACCTTGGCCGGTAAAAAGCCCGTCGTATACTCATTACCCGTCGACACTTTCGACACTGCGCTGCGTGGACAATTTAAATAAATTACTTTTGATTCATTGTTAAGCTTAAAGCACAACCGTTAAATTAGAGAAATTAGGTTAAGAAACTTTAGACGAGATTGATAAAGCAGGTGAATGATTGTAAATAACCTACCTATACTGTACCCCATGACTGTACCTTATTCTTTGAGATAAATAAATGTTTACGATTGAAAATTGCGCTCAATCATTTCAAAGTAAATATAAAACTACTAACAATATTTTAATGTATAATAAAATTCAATCAATAACTTTCTTTAATAATTTGTAATAAGGTGATTATTTTAATTAAGCTAAGATGTAATTTAGTTTTAATTTTGAAGACCTATATAGGTAGGTAATGTAATCTCTTGGTCTGTACTATGACTACAAGCTGTTTGGTTTTTCTTAAAAAAATAAATAAATAGGTACGTTGTGCTTGTGAAGGGCGGCCATCTTAATCCTAAAGTAATTTAAAAAATTCGTATAATAAAATTCATGAAAAGATCGACGAAAAATTCAATGTCTGGGGGCTCCAGAATCATGAATTGAATCCATGGAATCAGTTTTCGGAAGGCTGTCCCTTACACCCTGTATACTAATAGTAAAGCTGAAGAGTTTGTTTTAACGCGTTAATCTCCGAAGTTACTGGTCCGATTTGAAAAATTCTTTCACTAATAGGAAGCTACATTATCCCCGAAGGTTATAGGCTACTTTTTATCCCGGGAACGCGAGTGAATCCGCGGGGAACAGCAATAAAATAACGAACTTTTGATATTTTTAATTTACAATTTGTAGCGTCAGTAATTTCTCGCTGAGATTTATTTTAAGACATAGATAGGGACAATGTAACCTCAGAGTAATACAATTTGCATATCGTGGTGAAGTTTGATGAGGCTCGTGGTTTGAATGCAAAAACGACATCACCCTGTGAATAATGATGCAAACATGAACTTTTTGACTTTGTATTGTACGAGTATTTGTTTACTACACCATTTTCACTTTTTGGTTCTATTTTTATATTTCACACTAGCTGTTCCCCGCGGCTTCACTCGCGTTCCCGGGATAAAGTAGCCTATATCGGGGATAATGTAGCTTCCTACTGGGCTACGTAAGCATTTTATGAGTGACTAGCTTCCGCCCCGCGGTTGCACCCGAGAATTTAAAGAAAACCCCGGTTCAAAATACCTCAATAAAGTTGTTTATATTTCTTCATCAATTAGAAAAGATGTCAATGTGATGATGTTCAAACGGTTTGGATACGCGGGGCCCCTTTTGCGCCGGGCCCGTTGCAATAGGGTAGTTTCCAAACATATCAAATCAGCAACTTTTTAATAAATGTCAAAACGATAGTTATGGAATTCTGTATAAAATACTACACTATTACGTCATAGTTTCACAGAATCAAATGATCTACTCTTGTGGTTCTACTGGTAATTAAAAATCATAAAAAGCATTAAATGTTCAACATATTTGATGTTTCCACGTATTTTTAGATGTTTTATGCATTGGTTAGTGTTTGGTCATTTATTTTGGACACTGTCAACTACCCTTTTGCTGGTCTAGCTAAGTAGTTAATCCAGCACTGCCTAGTTTATAGGTCTGTCGACGCAGGACGTCTGGCGCCGGATGAAACAGATCGATGTCGTAGAGTCTTCATGTCTATTGATTTGAGACTTTATTATAGGTGTTATAGAGATGTATTTGGCACTATACATTACTATTTAATATAGATAAATTTTAAGCTGTCCACATTTGTATGACGCAACTCATTTATGAAACTGTCACGAGATAATGGATACATTATTATTAAAAAAGCTTTAGCTTCCAACCTGTTTCACCCGCGTTCCCGGGATAACAAACCTGTGTTATTCCAGGGTATGTACCTATTTAGTTTTTATTTATTTATGTAAATACTTGAGCAATCTTTATACAATAAACATAGTTTACTAATTTATATCATTAAAACTTTCCCATTTATAATATTAATAGGATTTGTAATAAATATCTCCGCTAAATAAACTGTCAACTTAAAAAAATTACACAATAAATAACAAAAATAAAATAATAGTAGTTTATGATACTGTTGCATAATAGGGGTTATTAAAGTACGAGTGTGAGTGTGAGTTTAATTATACACGGGTGTGCATAAAGTGGGTCATTAATGACCCACTTTATGCACACCCTTAAGGGTATACCTTCGGTTGGAGCGCGAAATTCAAATGTTATCACTTTTTTTGCAAATTGCAGCTCAGTTATAGGTCGTAAGTTATCAACATGTTATTTGCGACAAGAATGGTAGTATATTTACTGATTAATAACAAAAGAAATCATCAACATACCTATTCGTTCGAACCGAACCGAACGTTCCCCCTTAAAGTACTGTTTTTGATTTCATAATTAGAACATTACGATATGAGAGTAGATAAAAGTTTAAACAAAGTCAAAAGCTTTATGAAAAGCGAGCTTTATGTAAATAACTTCGATAATAAAGGCTCACGAATAGCGCATAAAATAAATCAGCAATTACAAATAGTAACGGGGTACATTCCCAACTAAAAATTTTCGGATATCCGAAACTATTTTGACTTTTGTAATACCCAAAGCAATTAAGAGTTGGGCTTGTGAGAGTTGGGAGTATTTGGAAAGCTTCGTTGCGAGTTTTCCATACATATTCAAAGTTTATACTTATTTCCATATATTAATATGTAGTTATTCAACTCATCCTAAACTTTTGATTAACTGATATATTGAAACAATATACAAAAATAATAAACAATAATATTAAAATGATTTCTTATAGTTTTAAATTATGTATTTTTTTTTATTTTTTTTATGTAATTAAAAAACATATATAAGTAGTAGCTAAGCTACATTATCCCCGAAGGTTATAGGTTACTTTTTTATCCCGGAAACGCGAGTGAATCCGCGGGGAACTGCTAATAATATTTACGAATTTTTCGAATCGGACCAGTAACACCAGATATTAGCGCATTCAAACAAACAAACTCTTCAGCTTTATTATTAGTATAGATAGATATAGATGTATATCCAGCAAATAGTTATTATATTCCAAAATCTTAAAAATATACGAATTTTTTATTTATCCGAATTTCCAGATTTATTTCATAAAACACAACACTAGTCGGAAATCCGAAATGAATTTGATTGCGTGTGAGAAAGTTTTAGTCACGCACACATTTGTCCTTCGGATAACATGGCTACGTAAGATGGTAAATGGGTCGTAAACAATAGCAATACCCCAATTTGGGGGATTCTTTGTCGTAAAATAGCCTATAACATGAGCCATTAGGAAAGTCATGAAAATACGTACATGTCAATCCGTATTATTAAAATCCTTGTATTGCATGATAAGATATTTCGAAAGAGGTTCTCTACGTCGTCAGAGACTGCTGGACAAAGAACCAAGGATCTCCACGATGACCAGTCTTGTGCTACCTGCATCTAGCAGTTTCCCGCGACCCTCACAAGATCGTCGGTCCACCTTGTGGGCTGCCTATGCCCAGACTCAGATAAACAAACATAATTCATGCACGCAAAAGTTTTCCCGGAAAGAGAATCGAATCCGCGACCTGCGGCGTGATAGGTAGCGTATCAACCACGCCAAAAACGAAGTTTCTTATTTTTAGACAAAAATAAATTCATAAAATCTTGATAACAGCGCTTGATTAAGACCTTATAAAAACAGCAAACGGTGCACCTGCGCGAATATAAATGAAAATAAAAACTATAAAAAACTATATAATGCATTTCTGTGCATAAACTCCTAATGGTATGAACAGACGTCGGCGTCGGCGACTTCACATAACGTCTCTCTACCAATTTGTCTGAGATCGTAAAAATGTGCAAAATTCGCCGCTTACGTCATTTCAGTCTGGACTGATATTGGGCTATGGTTTAAAACAATTAAAAGAAGCGATTTAAAATCTATTCAAATAAAATTTACTTAAATGTCTGTTTGTAATGTCGAAATAACAGCTTTTTTACTAAGCATGGTCCTTCGCCGACAAGAAAACGGTCCGATAAATTTTAAGCGGGCTTTTACGTTGATTTTTTCCTAGGAAAAAATCATGATATACACCCGATTCAGGTTCAACCTAAATGCATATGAAAGTATATTCGTTACTTATACGAAAACACATTGTTTTTAATTTTTGATTCTCACACCTTAACCACTGAACCGATTGCGATGAAATTTGGCACGCATATAGCCTTAAGGACATTACTTTTTATCCCAAAGAAGTGGGTGAAATCGCAAGGCGAAAACTAGTAGCTTAAATAACAAAATTGGCACCAATATGTAGGGTGCTAGTTTCCTTCATCGAAATTATAACGTAATATTCTTGTCCATACGCTGTACGCTTATCACTCAAATTACAAGTTAGTTTATAGACATGATATGAATCAATCTTGCGCATAACCTACTTTCCAAGATCTTTTCCACGCCAAAGTGATGTTACGTTACTGATAAAGTCGCTGAAACCAAAATGTAGAAGCTAACTCAGTATCGCAGAATGCTTAACTCTCAAACCTTAACATGGTTACGAGACGAGAGTTCCATCAAATCAATCTCATGCAGTTGACCTTCACAGATAGCGTCTGGACAAACAAGATGAGCTCATTGCATACTCTCCGAGGCCGTACGGCTATGATGCGAAAACAATACAAAAATACACGCCTTTTTTGCATAGAGAAAATGTTTAAATATCATTTTTGTTTTTTTTATACTTGGATGACGTCGTTATATTTACATAAGACTTTTTCGTACGTGTAAACCACATACCCTATTTTATTGTCCTATCTTTCATCACAAAATCATCGGTCCATTATGTGGCGGGACTGCCTACGCTGCGTCTTCTTGTCTGTGGGCCACTCAAGTACCTTTCTCCCCTAACGGCAATCATAATCATAATAATAAATAAAACCTTGAGACACTCTAGAAGTACTCGCGAAGTACTTTTTCTTTGAAGACTAAACCATCCTTCCGTACTAATATTATTAACGAATCGAATTTTTCCTCAGTAACACCACAGCATTGATAATTCATTCAGGAACATTAATTTTTAAAAATAGAATCTTATAATGGTGCCTAAAAAAATTTCGACAGTGATTAAAAAGTTACCCTAAGTTAGTTCATAAGTAATAATAATTTGATTACACAGATTAAAAAATAATTACGCTCCTATTCCTATATTCATTTGCTTCTTCTGCACGAGAAAGTGTCATGTCAGAAAGAGACATTATAATTATAACAATTAGATGTTATATAATGTTTTTATGTTAGAGGTTAGTCTTTATATCTCTAGCAATAGGTATAGGAGTCAATGACCGACTTTCTTCCAGCTAACTCTCTATTGTTTAATAATATTACCGTGATATTACTCCGCCTTTATTAAATTGATTAATGAATGGCAGTCATAAAAAGTGACTCAATAAGGCTATACATTGCACACCGCCCGAGGCCAAGTTATGAAAACAAAATTATTATCTTTTATATCCATAGAGAAAAGGAATAAAAATAAATGATGGAATTTTACAGTATAGTTAAATAGAAATACGAAGGTAAAAGTTATTTCCTAATCGTGCAAACTAGTCTACTTTGAAAACTATTAAAAATACGAGACCAATATAAACTTTAATAACTGCCAACCATATTTTACACTTGCTTATTTGAATCTTTACTACATAAATCAAGATTCTGACTAGTTAAAAAAATGTATAACAATAAACGAACCAAAAAGAGAATAGCTAATTAAAACGGTAAAAAATCTCCGCGAGCAATATATAATTGACAGCAACAGATCAGATTTACACACAAAAAAGACCATAAAGGCCTATTACGTAATTTACAACAACAATAAGTTGCACGACTAACGATTGCTGTCAAACAACTCCATGTTTACAAATGCACGTGTCGAGCAATCCACTCAATTGAAAAGACTTTGATATATTTAGCGATTGCTTTCTACTGATATTTAGACAGAGCGAGAGAGGTTATATAAAAATCAAAGCAAATCATATACTTGATATTGATGATATCAATGCAAATATTTGCCGTCAATTAGATACTGCAGTATTTGGTTCAAAAAAAGATAATAATGATCCAAGTTATGGTACTCGAGATACCTAAGTGTGTTGGATTAGGTGATGATTACACTGAATCTGGTCAATCTGGTGATATAAATAACCTGATAGCAAGATCTTCTAATTTATAGAATATATTAGTTATGTTGTTTATAATTATAACGTAAAGAACATGAGATTTTTATTTTTAACGAATTTAATTAAAGTTGAACTGATCGATTTTTTAAACACTCAGAAATACAAAAAATCTGTATCGACATTATAATAAGAAAAAACCTGACTAGAAATCTAATGTTTTACTCCTTTTCATGATATAGACGAGGAAAATAAAGCTTGATTAAGAAATTCATCCCCTATAGAGCTAGGGTTAGGGCTCTTAGGTGAAAAAACAGTAAATACATGAATAAAAAAAAAAGATACAAAAAAAGAAGTAGCCGAGTGAGATGCTGAAGAGATGCTGAGTTTCATGTCGGTGTCTTCTCATTTTTACGAACCGGTGGTCGAGTTAGAATCAATTGTAACTTTTAATGCTCGTTAGGACCATAACTGAATAAATAGTAATAATTTGAGACACCACGAAGTGAAAAGCAGATTTTACAAACACACCAATTGTAAAATTTGGTTTAAGATTAAATTATGAATGACATAAAATATTTGTGCTAATACGAATGAAGAATCAAACTTGCATAACTCGTGTATAACGGAAGCTATCAACACCCAAATGAAAGCTATTTGCTACAACCTAAAATCGAACCCGGAACATCCTGGCGTGATGCCAAAGAGAACAATAACAGTGCGGTAGAGTGATCCAAGTTTATTGCTGAATCGAAACCTAGTTACGCCATTTTGAAAATTTTAATCTGCAACGATTTTCCAAAGTGGTTCTACGAGTTTTAAAGAAATTGAAGTCTCTTTTTAAAAACAGAAACTATAAAATACTTAAAGGTCTTCAGACAATAGACAGTAGATGTCAATGTTAGAACAACATAACCTTTGGGACAATGCTACATTATTGTTATAGAAATGTGGTAAAGTCAAGTTTCTACGATCAGACTTATAGATAATCTAAAAGAAAAATAAGAGATAAATCTAAGGACGATGAATAAGCCAATAGGGTTTTTTTTTTAAACGACTTTTGGTAGCCTCAGATGGCTGCAACAACCTTACCGGACAAATCGGCAAGCGCAGAGGGCTCTCAGTCGGGTAATATTTAGGTAACAACGCCTGACGGCACCCCCAAATGGGGTACGAACCTCGGCAAGCCAATAGGGTAGTTAGCTGTTAATATACATTATTAGTTGTTAATATACATTATACAATAACTGAATTCGAAATAAAATTTGAAATTGGTCAAAAAATTAAAAATACTCATAGCCTATCAAAGTTTCTTGTCTGTCTCTTACAAAACGAGGTTTTTCGTGTATATTATAATTGAGAGTCACAAATGTTTGAATTTGTGTAATTACAGTTTTTTTTATATACATAAAGTTCATACAATTGTCACTTTGCCAGGATGAAAGTGCAGAGAGAGCTACTAAAACCATGTATTCCTGCCTTCAACGTATTGAACCGCCTTATAGTAGGCCTTATCCCGGGGCGGCTGGGTATCCTATGAGGTTTTCCCCACGATAAAAAAAGGCCTTGTTGATCAGTCTCTGTTTAACATAGTAAGGTTGATGTTCACCGACCCAACCGTTTTCTAGCCGGTGAACATAGACCTAAGATGATTTTTCATTCCAAATTATATCTTACAGCTAAACCAGTGACCCTTAATCATACCCAAGGAAACCTTATACAAAATTCAAACGGTCTAAATCTTAGAAACACCTGAGTACCATACCCAAAAAGGCCCTTTATAGCCCACCCTTAATTCCCTTCTGTTTTAGGTAGTCATAAGCCTGCCTAAGGTGTAACGGTTGAAATTTATTCACCATTTTCCTAATGCCTATAAAATTAATTAGTAGAAGCGCCATCCATTAAAATTTAAGGCCTATCTCTCGACCATTATGTTAATGGCCATTGTTTTCTGTTTGTCTTCTAAAGTGCTGCTAATTGACGTCGAATCTAATATTTAAGATTCGGATTTAAACGTACTTTGTTGTAAATTTAAATTATAATAAGAAATGCGGGGCTGTTGCCTCACAAAACGGTAATGACTGGGCTTCCATCCTCCAGCTTCAGGAGTTCTATAATATCAATACCTCAACCGGGTCTTTGGACGAGTCCATGGATAGTTCAATTGACACGCTTGATATTGTATGTCTCATAAATATACCAGAATTGCATTATCATTTTGTTACCCGCTATGCTATTTACCGGCAACTGAACCACACAACACAAGCAACCTTAAATCTGCTATAGTTGACCTATATGTCTCTGCAAATGGCGCAGTATAATTGCGCAGTGTTGACAATTTAAAACGCAGTTAAACATTTAGCTTTTTAAATCAGATTGTATCGGACCACAATCAAGTTATTTAATTCCTTTTAAGTCTCCCTAACAATATACGTACAAAAATGTATGTGAATACTTGTTACTCAATCAAGCCGTAATCATCATCACATCAGCTGAAATACGTCCACTGCTGGACAAAGGCCTCCCCCAAGGATTTCCACGATTTCAAGCCGTAATACCTGAACAAATTTGGAATCTCTGGAACAAAAGATAAGATACTTTTATCCCTCAAAAACGCGAGTGAAACTACATGTTGCAAGTACTTGCAAGTGAACGTCAACACGAGAGCTGTTTAACTCATTTCACGGCCAATATGGCAGTCATGTGTTAAATTATTGTTCGTTCGCTTCTGCGACTCTACGGACAATGAGGTTTTGCGCCGAACGAGTGACAAACAATTTTCTGTGAAATTGAATGTATATTTTTTGCGCCGTAATTTGGTGTTTCCATAAACGCTACTTTTTTCATGAATATATTGCTGCTCCAATTAAAGACCCAGAGCTTATCTGCCGTCTTCTGCAACTGTTATCTGCCCAGCAATCAATTACTGCCTCTTGTCGTCGTTAAAATTTCTTATGAAAATAATAAAAGCCTTATTAGAAAATTTACTTTTAAGTTGATTTACTGATCTATTTTTGTTTGATCGAATCAAAAATTATTAAATAGTCTTTAAACATACCTAATAGCAACTCAACTATGAAATTTGAAGTCACAAAAGTAAATTTTTTTTTTAAAAACATCCCCAAAATAGACATTACAACATCTGAAAAGTAAACTAGATAAAAATAAAAATCACGTCTTGCCATTGATTACTTTGAGACGCATTTATAAGCCATTAATCAATCCGAAGACATTGATCAGCACATATGTAAAGCATTGCAAGGTGTTGACCTTGACTGAAATCAGCATATAGTAAAAAGTGTGTCATCAGGTTAAAATAAAAATGCTATATGTCCGAATGACGTCAAGCATTAATAAGCTATCAATCAAATTGTATTTCAGATAGTCAAATGCGTTGATGAAGCTATATTTTGAGGAGTCGAATATTTCAGTAAGTGCAATAAATATTTAGATAGACTGGACACAGTAAATTGAATTGAAAAATAATGCAGTTTAATTTTAGAGGAAACGACAACCCTTTGAGAGAAAGTAATCAAACCCATTACTACAATTACTGGTTTAAGTAAGGAAGTAAAGGAAACCATATTACTTGATCCTACATCATCGTATACAATCTAAAATTATATCAAAGTGGATAATCGGACATTTACCGAATTTCTATGAAGCCTAACAAGTGAACCGCTTAATTGGATTCGGTCTAGGCTTAGTCGTTACATGGACTATGGGTTACCGGCAATTTTATTACAATCAAAATTCTTAAGTAGCTAGGTACCAGGGTCTTAAGTAGCTAGGTAACAGGTAACAGTAATTTGAATTCTATAGGTTTGATTATTACCTAATTTTGCAATTATTTTGAGTTTCACTGTGACCTTCATTGCCCTCTATAGGCCTAAACTAGATGAGTAAGAAAGGAGGATCCCATATGACGGATAGAAGGGCTACAAGAAGAGTATACATATTGCAGCAATCCCAAATGATTGAGAACTGGCAGGATGATGACGATGAGTTTTCTTGATCTATTTGTAATTAACAATCTGGTTAAGTTTTGGGAATTCTTCGTTTTTTTTTTTTTTTTTTTTTTGAATACTACTAAGGTAGCAAGCAAGCATACGGCCCACCTGATGGTAAGTGGTTACCGTCGCCTATCGCCATTGGCAATACCAGAAATATTGCCAATGTGTTGCCGACCTGTTACAATGTCAAGAAGGCAACTGGCTCTCAAGTGCAATTGCCGGAACACACCGGTAGGTGCTTGGCGACAAATTTTCAACTTGAGGGTGGTAGCCAGCCAGGCGGGTACTACAAAGTACCCTACCACCGTGCTATGATTTCCTCACGATGTTTTCCTTCACCGAAAGCTCAAGCTCATTGTAGGATTCGAACCCACGACCTTCGTCGCGGCATCCGACGTCACTACCACTGAGCTATCATCGCCTTAAATTCGTTAAGATTGTATTTGGAATATTGGTTTCTCTGATGTTTTCTATACTAGGTACCTAGTCTATAATTCTATATCTATACTAATACTAGCTTTCGCCCAGCGGTTTCACCCGCATTAGAGTTCATGAACACCCCGTACTCAATTTAACCAACCAAATAATATGTACGTCAATTTGTCCGTTAGTATTCTCATACCTCGAGAACCACAGTACAGATTATGAAGCGCTTTTCAAAGATAGGTATCCTCTTAGGTTCAGGTTCCTAGATGCAGGTTTTAGGCTATTTAATATCCAGGGACAGGTATAGTTCTGTGACGATTGAATGCTATATAAATATACCTATTATTATGCATGTGGAGTTCAGTTTTCACGTTTAAATAGGTACTTGTCAAAAATTACAATCCATTATTAGTCATACATAAGTTTTTGTTACGTTAAAAAAAACAGTCAAAGGTTCAGAGCCATACAGCCTTCTTATTATTTTTTATTTTTGTAGGTATATTGAATTTTTATGTTTGTTTTAATTTTTTTTATAAGTTTCGAATGGTATGCAATGCAGGAGATAAAAGATTTTCTTTCTTCTTTCTTTCTAAACGTAAAACGTTCAAACAGTGTGTAATGAAAATTGGTAGAGAGGTAGACCCGTGAGATAAGAAGGTAGGTATTTTTATCCCAGAACTTGTGAGAAACTAAGGACAGCTTCTTAAATGATTGTCTCAATGATACAATACAGATTAATGCAAAATTGTCAAGAACTGCCAACATAAACCTATCTATAATTTATCTATACTAATAATAATCTATATATCTATCTATCTAAACTATAATGAAACTGAAGAGTTTTTGTTTGTTTGTATGAACGCGCTAATCTCTGAATCTATCAGTCGGATTTGGAAAAATCTTTTTGCAATTGAAAACCTGAAAAAAAATATGTGAAGAATGTCCCAGGATATTTATTTATTTTTGTATAGCACGGGCGATGCGACGCGGCGCCCGATGTAACCCGAGCAATACCGAAAAGAACCGAACTATGCACGACTTCACCGACATGAAGTCCTATACATTTGTTTGATGATAATTGCTTTAACGTTGAATATTTTAAGTTGAATTGTTGTAGATATTATATACGGATTTCATAGAAACAAATACTACTTAAGAAGGTCCTAATTATTTCAAAATTGGTTTTGAGTTTATTTTTACTAAATTTGTTTTTTTTTATTTCTTGGGTGAAAACTTAATCTATCTATAGGTAGTAATAATAAAGCTGAAGAATTTGTTTGAACGCGCTAATCTCCGGAGTTATTGGTCCGATTAGAAAAATTGTTTCACTAATGGGAAGCTACATTATCCCCGAAGGTTGTAAGCTACTTAGAAACCCGCGAACGAAACCGCGGGGAACAGCTAGTTATTTTATATAAACTAAATGCTAAGTATTATAATTTTAGATCACTTGTTTGAGATATTGAAGAGAATTTAAAGCTTTGTTACTTTATTTTGGCATGAAAGTTGAACAATACTGTGAGTGGAAGGGTTCTTAGTTTGCTATAAACAATGCTTGCTATATAATAGCTTAAATTCATAAAATATGGTACTTATATGAATAGAGTAGCTTTATACAGTCTGATAAACTTTTTTTAAAAATCATATAAATATCTATGACTAAAATTTAGAATAATTTTGATTTCTATGTTGTTACATTTGTGTTAATTAGTCTATATTCAAAATTTTGGATCTTTTGCTCAAGTAATTACAAAAATATTAAAGGGTAAAAATGAAATATTTCACCCTCTATAACATTTCATTGCTAAATAGTATTACAAAATGCTTTAGGATTCTTATAGTGCTTTCTTATGGGTAGCTTATAACCAGAAATTCGTGGTTCTAAAATCAATAGGAAAAGCGTTATACAGGTTGATGAAAAAAAATGAAAAAGGTCATAAAAATGTCTATGATTAAAAAGTTTAAAATTATTGATTTGCATATTGTTACAATTATGTTACATGGTCTACACCCAAAATTTTAGATTCCTAGCTCAAGTAATTGCAAAAATATTAAGGGGCAAAAATACAATTTTCCACCCTCTATAACATTTCATTGCTAAATAGGATTACAAAATGCTTTAGGATTCTTATAGTGCTTGCTATAGATAGCTTATTTCCAAAAAATCATGCTTCTTAGTTAAATAGTTCTTGCGTTATACAGGTTGATAAAAAAAAATTAAAAAGGTCATAAAATTGTTTATGATAATTTTTTTTAAAATTATTGATTTGCATGTTGTTACATTTATGTTACATGGTCTACATTTAAAATTTTGGAACCCTAGCTTAAGTAATTGCAAAAATATTAAAAGTCAAAAATAAAATTTTCCACCCTCTATAACATTTCATTGCTAAATAGTATTGCAAAATGCTTTAGGATTCTTATAGTGCTTGCTAAGGGTAGCTTATTTCCAAAAAATCATCCTTCTCAGTTGTATAGTACTTCCGCTATACAGGTTGATAGAAAATAATTTAAGGTGTCATAAAATTTAAAACTATGAAAAATTTGAGAAACACTGGTTTGAATATTATTTCAATTGTATTGAATAGTTTATATTCCAAATGTAAGGTCCCTAGCTTGAGCCATTACAAAAATATTAAAGTGCAAAAATTGGATATTTCTCCCTTTATAACTTTATGCCGCATGAAAAGTTTGAGAAACTTGATAGTACATTTCGAAACAAATACTGTAGAAAGCTTATATTCCAAAAATCAAGCTTCTGCTATGAATATTAACTGAGAAAAACAGGATGCTAAAAGTAAATTTTCGACATTTTTACTTTGTCTATGGGCAAAACTTTGACAAACACCAAGTTGAAATTTGTAGTATTTGTATAGCATAACGCGTATACGAAATTTCATTTGCCTATCTTCAGCCGTTGCAGAGATATAAAAGTTTGAAAAATGCATAATTTCCATCGGTAATATCTTCCTCGAAGAAAAAAAGTTTGAGAAACGCCGAAAATATATTTTAGCAGTATTATTAAACTACCTACACTATAAATTTTGAGTTTGTAACATTCAAACTCACAAAGTTATCAAGGTTTAACGGAAACAAAGCAAATCCCTTATTTTTTTAAATTTTCCTCCCATAGACAAAAGTTTGAGAAACGCTCGCACCCATATCTAATATTTTTTACTGAAAAAGCTACATTAAAAATTTCAGACTCCTAGACCTTATGGTTCCAGAGATATTAAGATTCTTAAAATCGCACATAGGGCCCGTTTCCACCACTGCGGAAAGGAATTTCGAAAAATCGCTTCTTAAATGGGGTCTACGTGACAAAATCTATGCACATGCCAAATTTCACATTAATCGGTTCAGCGGTGTGGGCAGGGGGATGTTTACCCAAAAAACCGCTACTCTTTTATATAATAGATTATAAAGAGGAAAGATTTGATTGTTTGTTTATTTGCACTGAATAGGCTTTGAAACTACTGAACCGATTTGAAAAATTATTTCACTAATAGGAAGCTACATTATTCCCGAAGGTTATAGGCTACTTTTTATCCCGGGAACGCGAGTGAAACCGCGCGGAACAGCTAGTATTAAAGAAATAGGTATTATTATGTAAAGTAGTCTACGGTCAACAGTAAACTTTTGAATTGAGTGAGTTAATTTAACTACTTCATAGAAAGATATAACAGTTAAATCCGCAGACAGACAAATAAAAACTATAACCATTGGAATATTAATTAAAACAAGTACCTAGTTCCGATCGGTGCCGACTACCGGCGAGTCACAGCCGAGTGACGGGGTTCTAATTATCTTTTTGTTTTGATTCTGCGCTTGCGCTTGCGATGTCAAGGTCTATATACTTTGTGTTATGGGTTATAGTGAGACAATGGTGCTGTGAGGAAATAGGGTTTAGATATTTGCATGGCTGATTTTTAACACCGTTGAGGTTTTTGAATGTTGCTTTGTAGAAAGTATAGTTTGCTAGATGATAATTGCAAAGAATACTAAGTATTATTAGAAGTGGCACTCCCACCCTACCTTTTTTTTTTGGCAAGCATCAAGAAACATTAAAGATTACGCTATCGTCCTCGTCGAGGACCGCCGCGGTGTCCCACTCAGTCTCGTCCCGTTCAAGCGGCCCGAGCTGCCACTAGTAATCCAACCGCCCCGAATCAATCGTAACTCGTACTAAACCCTCCTCCTCCCCCGGTAACGCCCTGAGCCGAGGTTCGGGGGTGCCCACAAGCGTGGTTGCCTAAATGTTCCCAGGCTGAGAGCGCTCTGCGCTCGCCGATTTGTCCGGTAATATTGATGCAGCCAAAAAAAACATTCAGATTGTACTTACTGACCAAACTTCACTGTTAACAACATTAGTCGAAAATTAAAACAATAAACAATCTTTTTGCAGGGTCGGCAACGCGCGAGTGATATACCCTGGCACACCCTAGACACTTCATAAAAGCGAACTAATTCGATGTGATGACATGCACACGAAGCCGAGGGGTGAGTATTATTGTATTTAATATTTACTAGCTTCCGTCCCGCGGTTTCACACGCATTCATGAGGGATCTTAAGTTTTCCCGGGATAAAAAGTAGCCTATATGTTGTTCCAGAATATGATCTATCTATGTGCCAAGTTTCATCCAAATCCGATCAGTAGTTTTTACATGAAAGAGTAACAAACATTCATCCATACTCGCATTTATGACATTAGTAGGTAGGTTTCTTTTCCCTGGTGTTGCAAACGTAATATTAATTTACTAAATTAGTAATTAAAAAAAAAGGTTTAATTTATACACTAGTTATATTGTACCCTAGGTATATATGTTTCCTTTGCCATAAGCACTACACTTACGCTTTTTATAAGTATAAAAATGATTATGCAAATAATAGCTACAAGACCTATGTAAGTACCATCAACAAAGTTGAAGCATGATCAGTTTTGAGACCTTTTCGCTTGCAGCCAGTAATCATAGTTCGCCCTGTCCATTGTTGACAATAAAACGGCCTCTTGTAAAATCTTTTGTCTAGACAATTTACTGACAATGACAATCTACTATTTTATGACAAGCGCATTGTCTGGTTATATTGTGTGAGACACAGGTAGAGGCTGTTCACTGCACACAAAATACACCCTTAAGGTGATCATGCTTCAACTTTGTCGATAGTACCTGCATGAGATTTCCACGCCAGTTGCCTTGTTTTATATTGCAAAATTATACCTCCCATTACATTCTGAGCACCTGGTATCTTTAGAGATCTAAGTTTGAGTGATGTGTTTTAAATATTCGTGTAGGAAGGAATATAACACAGAATTTTCTCAAATGAGTTTTTTTTTTACTTTGTATAGGCCTGTGTTTGACCAGAATCTCACCGTGGGTGATGTGGCCGATGGTGGTAAGCACAGAAAGCCTAGAAGGGAACTGGCTCTCAAGTGCAGCTGTCGGAACACACCGGAAGGTGCTTGGCAGCAGAATTTCAACTTGAAGGTGGTAGCCAGCCAGACGGGTACTAAAAAACACCGTGCTATGGTTTCCTCACGATATTTTCCTTCACCGAAAGCTCAAGCTTTGTAGGATTCGAACCCGCGACCTTCGTCTCGGCAGTTAATTGAATAAAAAATACCTATATAATTCCTTATATCATTGGATTTAATAAACAACCCTTTCTCACTTACAATAAAGTTCATATTCATCCTACATTTTAGTAAAACGGTCCCATAAATTCACTATAAACTGGACACTCGCATAATACAACGGACCTCGAAAGTTATTTATTAGAAACATTATGTAAGCAAACACAATGTCCAGGGATCCCGAGAGGGATCGCTCAAGGAATATTAATGTCCCGGTCGACACGTCCCGAACGAGTACGGGTTTAGTCCTGGATTTGGGACATTAGACATGCCTATTGGGTTTGTAAATAACTTGTAATGTAACAAATATTAACTATGCTATCCCCTATTTTACCACCCTAAGAGGAGGCTTTCTGCGTATGTCTCCGTCCCTTACTAAACTGACGGGGACAAACGAGACAGGTGAGAGGGAACTCTTAGTAAAAAAGGACGTTTATATTTTACTAGCGACCCGCTCCGGCTTCGCGCGGCTTTTCTCGGCTTTTCTATACTATAATATGCATGTATTATACATATAAACCTTCCTCTTGAATCTATCTATTAAAAAAACCGCATCAAAATCCGTTGCGTAGTTTTAAAGATCTAAGCATACATAGGGACAGACAGACGGGAAGCGACTTTGTTTTATACTATGTAGTGATTATAAAAATACTAATTCATGTTTTAAAAAAGTAAGAAAAACAATCCTTTCTATTAAATTAAAACTCAGAATGTATGCAAATATTTTCAAGTTATTTCATCATGATCATCATGTCAACCAAAAGACGTCCACTGCTGGATAAAGGCCTTTCTCAAGGATCTCAAAAAAAATGCGTCAAATAATAATCAGGATGGAGAAATAATAGTGCGTTTACTTGAAATAAATATAACATCCAATGACGTAAGATTATCGTAACCAGTCCCGCCGCTTAATCAATAGTAACACCAAAAATGCGGGTCATACGTAATTGTGCCAGCCGCGGCCGCCGGCCGGTCGGGTCCTACTTCATAAGGAAGCACACATCGCGCGCTTCCGGCACCGCGCGGCGCTAAATCGCAACATAAAATAGGGTTGCCTATCGTATTAATTGTAACAGTTTAAAATACTCAAATCAAAAACTCATTTATTCAGTTTAGGCCCTGATAAGGCACTTATTAACGTCGATATTTCAATAGACTCTACCACCGGTTCCACATACACTTGAACTGAGAAGACTCCGGCATGAAACTCACTAAAATATATATGACCTACCCGACTAATATAGGTCATGGTTGCTTATGTCATCAATAGAAAGAGTTAGGAAGTTTTATATGAATGGGTTTTTATTAGTTACATACATAAAATAATATAGATTTTTTTTAGTATTATTAAGTTTTTAATAACCTGCCCCGTCTTCGCACGGCATTTCTGTATGTATTATATATTATAAACCTTCCTCTGGAATCACTATATCTATTGCTGCATTAAAATCCGTTGCGTAGTTTAAAAGATCTAAGCCTACTAAGCGTACGGGCAGCCGAAGCGATTTTATATTATACAATGTAAAGATTTTCCAAAGTAATACGTGGCAACCCTACCTGCCGAAAGCCAGTGACTCACGCGCATTACTTGTGTTGACTGGGAACGATTTCATGGTAGGATAGAGCGAATAGCTCGCTGCTTAGCACGTTTACACTGCTTATTAGCTATTTGACTACTTTGATTGATAGAGCACTGTTGCTGGTGGCAAATATTTGACTAGAGATATATGCTCGTCATTCAATTATGTAAGTTTTTTTTAATTAAGTGATTATTATTATGTAACGACATAGCTTATTCATAGTAAATAACTAAAGTACCGATAGACCCAATATTTTGAGGTGCAAAAGAAACAATAATTTTTATTTATATAACAATGAATGACCTAATGTTAATTACAAATCTCCACTTCTTTTCATACTTACGTGTTCTTTTGACTATGAAAGTAGCTCTACCTAACAGAACACAGCCAAATAATACCTATAACTAGTTGCTACGCTGCGCGTGAGTTGAGTAGCTAAAGTCGCCAGAGCTCATCAACGCGCGAACCCCGATGAGAAGGTAGGTAGGTATCACACAGAATCCAAATGAAAAACATAACAATAGGCCACGGTAAAGGGTTACGTTATGCTTATTTGTGTAAAACTTTTCGAAACTTCGCTCCGATTTTCCAGGAATCCGTATCAAATTCCTAATGGTGTATCGAATTACCATAAATCACTTAGACTTTGTAGGCTCGTTTCCATTTCGGTACGATATCCGTTCGACATATTGTTGAAGGTCAAGATCTGACCTCAAACTTGACCTGACCTTTAGACCCTTTTTTATGTCTTCATAATCTCGATCTAATATTTCCTACTTATGCGGGTTACTGTAAACTATTAAATAGATCGTTTTATATTACTAAGGGTCTGTAAATATACGGCTGCCCAAAAATGGTTCAAGTAATATATTTAATTACCTTCGCCGTGATCACACGCACACGCAGCGAGTGCTGAGGCCTAAGTCGATTCGCGGCAGTACTATTCGCGACTGTTTCCGTCCCTTACTAAACTGATACTATCAGTTTAGTGCCCATTGGGGACAAGCGAGACCCACTTTTAGCAAAAAGGACGGTTTTATGTAATTAAAAAAAAACGAAAACTTTTTTAAAAATAAAAAGTCTATTCCCTCTCTAAATAATTCTTAAAACCAAGGATTATTTTTTGCTTTTATTTGGCAAAAGGGGCATATTCACGATTTTTTTTCTACGTTACTAATGAATTTTTTTTTTTATATAAAAAACTATTCCTCGTCACATATTCTCTAGTTCAACATATAATTTTTCCAAATCTATTGCAACAATGGATACAAAAAAAAACTTAATCTAGAATCATCATTTATGGTATATGGCATTCTATACGTTGCGGGCGACGACAGCGAGAATGTGAGTGAGCCTTTTTTACGTAATAATTTCCTGTAATTTATCATCCCATTCTTTTGCTTGAAAAAGATTTACCCCGTTTCTGTCATCATCATCTCCCTGCTCTATTCCCAATAATTTGTGGTCGGCGCATTATGACATTTTTTCGATTCGTCCCTTCTATCCGTCATATCGGCATTTCAGCCTTTCTTAGTTAATCTTATCAGTTCAAGTGTATTCCGAACCGGTGGTAGAGTCTATTGTAATGATTGTAACTATCGACGTTCATAAGTGCCTTATCAGGGCCTAAACTGAATAAATGAGTTTTTGATTTTGATTTCTTACTGTGTTATAACTGAGTTAAATCGAACCACAAGACTCTAGGAAACATTTTGACAGAACATGATAGATGTTTTGTATGAAAAGTTTGATTTTTTTTCGTGATTTCAGGATTTGTCCCATAGTAAAAGTTTCATAATGATGGGTACAATAATCCCTGAAAATTTGGGCGGTGCGGTGATTAAAAAATCACCCGGTTTTTTTTTTATTTCATGCTCGCAGTACCTTTGGCAGTTAGTTTTTCAAACTCAAACCTCATTTGTTCAGTTTAGGCCCTAATAAGGCACTTATAAATGTCAATAGTTACAAATTTTACAATAGACTCTACTACCGGTTCCACATACACTTAAACTGAGAGAGTTTACTTAAGGTATTCAGATAGAGAAGGCTCAATTTTCGGAATCGGATTTAATTGCTGAGTTTCTTGCCGGAGTCTTCTCAGTTCAAGTGTATTCCGAACCGGTAGTAGAGTCTAAAAATTGTAACTGTTGACATTCATAAGTGCCTTATTAGGGCCTAAACTGAATAAATGAGTTTTTGATTTTGATTTGATTTTGATTTATTCATCAGATTTACGGAATCCTAAAAAATTAAAACATACACGAGCTATCATCTCGTCACCGGCCGACGGCGTCCAATATCTCAGGAATGCGACGATCATAATTATAGTGTTGCTTTGTACTTTCTTTTTACAACACGCCGCTACAATGCAAAGTTAGGACGCCATCTTTGATTAAAGATTATTAGATTAATGTGTTACTAAAACTGTAATTATATCTAATCTGGCTTTCACAAGTGGTACAGTTCGGACGCAAGAAAATGGCGTGCAGAAAATTTAAAAATAATTGAGCAAAAAGGTTCTTCGTATCAATAAAATAAGTTTCAATCTATGGTTAGGAATATTTGTTCTGTTTTTACAAGCTTTTATTTTGCTTCACACGATTAAGTTGAAACTTGCAAGTCCATTTTAGCCCACTTTCTGGTGTTCAATCGATGTGGAATTTAGTACACATCATGTAACGATTGCAATACAATAATATGGTGTCATTGAGCTGGTCTGATGATGGAGCTGAATAAAAAAAAGCATGTCCTTAAAATCTAGGGGAGAAGAAAATAAATTTAGTATTTAGTCCTATTGGGCGTCGGCCATCTGACAGCGGAGGTCACTGATAGCTGGCTAGCTAGCGAGAGAGCTTTGTTTTTCCACATGAAATTTTCAAAATAAGTTCCCAGAAACAAAAGCGTTTAAATGCCGTCACACGGTTGTCCACTATAAAGGGAAATCTATTAAAGCTGTATTAAATGGTGGCGACGCCCAACAGGATAAAACAAACGTAATACGAAACATTCTGATTTTTATGATCAGGTAAAATACAGATGTACCATGCGGTGTGAAGAATAGGCAGTCACAAAAACTAAGATGATTTTGTATATACCTACGTTTTGCTAAAAAACTAACTTACAATTAGTATACAAATAAATAAATATGATATTTTACGTCCCACATAATTAGATCCCTCGGGAACAGTTAACCGCATGACAGAAGCTAACAGCCAGGTATTCACGCTATAACTGCATTATAAAAGCTGTTAAAAGAAGCAATGATGTCATTATACGGAGTGTGGCGCCAATCAATGTAATTGCAAAATTGTCAACAATTACAACCCTATTAGTAATAATTACAGTACCAGACAGAAAAAACCGAAGGCTTATTTAAAAAGCAAACAAGTTATAAAGCAAGTAATAAGCTTATAACATACTGTATGGAACTAATTCTTATATACCAGACCTGTCTTGTGATTAATCTAAGATTATTTTGAAAAGAGTGTTTGAAATCAAAACTCATTTATTCAGCTTAGGCCCTAATAAGGCACTTATGAATGTCAACAGTTACAATTTTTAGACTCTACTACCGGTTCGGAATACACTTGAACTGAGAAGACTCCAGCGAGAAACTCAGCAAGGCTTCTTTTTTTTCTTTGTGGATCTTTTTTCTTGAATTTATGTAATTACAGTTTTTGTTTTAAATATACATAAACTTCATACAATTGTCACTGCTAGGGGGCTGCAAGTGCAAAGAGAAGCTACTACAACCATGTATTCTTGTCTTCTATGTAATGAGCCACCTTATAGTAGGCCGTGTCGATCAAAACGATATTGTTTGCGGGCTGAGGGGCTAGACCGAAAAATGTGTAAACAATAAAACCGGATAAATGCGAGTCTGACTCGCGCACTGAGGGTACCTAACTTTGTAATTGAGGAAATTCTCCCATACGTCACGGTCAATCCTTCAACTGCAAATGTAAATTTGTTATTAGATTTTTTTACTTAAGACAAAATCAGCTACCATCTTAAAGTGGCGTCATCAACACAATGCATTTCAATAGCGTATGCACCACACCTAGTACTAATACCTAACAATTATGCCATCTCTTCGCCTAGACGGCTAATTGCATAATACAAATTGAATGGACTATTCGTGAGTCAAACGGCTATTCTCACACGGACCATTACAGGCTGTTGCAACTGTTTGAACACATTGTATTGTATTTTTTATAGACAAACCTGCATTCATCATTTTTGATCCTAGTTTTAGATAAGACAGATCTTCGTCTGTTTGCAATCCTGGCTTGTCTTAAGAGAAAAGTTATTAATAATATAAAAGTTTTTTTTATACAACTAAGGCGGCAAACAAGCATACGCCCACCTGATGGTAAGTGGTTACCGTAGCCTATGGACACGTGCAACACCAGGAGTATCGCGCGTTGCCGACCCTGCAATAATCTCTTCAAACCCTTCTTGAAGAACCCCATGCTGTAGTCTCTTGGGAAAACCAAGGCGGGCAGCTCATTCCACAACTTGAGCGTGCCTGGTAGAAAGCTTCTTTGGAACCGCACAGTGCGAGACCTTTTAGGTTTCATTATGTAGTTTGCTAGTATGTAAAAATATTTGCTAATATTTCACTCAAAATGATGAAACTTTGCTCAAAGATGGATACGTCGACACCCTAGAATAACATTATAAGCTACTTTTTATCCCGGAAACGCGGGAGAAACCGCGGGCAACAGCAATGATATCTTCTTAATGGCATGCATTGTTCTGGCGTTAGTTTACGTTCGAACAAATCTACTAACAGAACTGTAATACTTTCTCTGATTCGCCGATCTAGTGTTTTGTGTGCTAATGGTAGACGAAAGTGTCTTTCACACTTGCACTTTTTGTTATAGACCAATTTAATCTGTGGTTTTGTCTATGTTTTATTTAGATTGTATTCTGATTCATTAGTCTTTATGACATATTTAGTTTTTGATATTTGACAGAAATATATAAAAAAAAAATCTTTTGATCTTTGGATCTTCTTGAATCAAAATAGGAAGTTATCTTGTACCCTTACTTATAACTGAATAGGATTTAGATTGTTTTTGCTTGTTTATGAGATAAATAGTAAAACATTAATCGTTTTCTAGTCGGTTAACATCGACTTTAGGCTTTAAAACGAATCCTAATTTTAAATCGCTCATAAGCAACACAGATTATATATAACCTTATTGAAAACATACAAACAAACATACAACCTGTAAACTATAAACAGTTAACCCAATTTTTTTTACACAAATTTATTTTCCATTGTGTTGTAAAACTATATTTTTACTTGGCATTCTATTCGATTATAAACGGGTGTATCGCGAATGGAAAGTACGAGTGATGTTCCTTACTTGCTAGGTAGTAAGTTGGGTAGTTGGGTAGTTGGGCAGTTGGTAGGGTGGTAAAGCAGCTAAGCTAGAGCTGTTCCCCGCGGTTTCACTCGCGTTCCCGGGATAAAAAGTAGCCTATAACCCTCGGAGATAATGTAGTTTCCTATTAGCGAAAGAATTTTTCGAATCGGACCAGTAACTCCGGAGATTAACGCGTTCAAACAAACAAACAAAGCTTCAGCTTTATTATTGGTATAGATCAAATAATATGATCTCAAATTCAAAACTCATTTATTTTCAGTTTAGGTTCTGAAAAGGCACTTATGAACGTCGAAAGTTACAAAAGACTCTACCACCGGTTCGGAATACACTTAAAAAAAAAAGACTTATTGACTTTGGCTAGCCTGAATCTAGGTATAACAATTTTATGCAATCAAAGTCTTAGAACTAGCAGGGCCTCAAATAAAAAAAAAACAAAATCTTTTTCTCTTTCCTATCGTTGACCGGATCTAAAACCCTACCCGGATAACGAGGATAAGTTAAACAAGGAATTCGATGCGACCCGGATTATTTCCCCGGGATGTTACATTGTAATCTCATAATAAATATTAGTATCGGAAGGCGAGCCGATGTTTTCCGACGGCGGCCGACTGTTGCCGACCGCGTAACCTTTACTAGTGGGGCTTCTGTAATGCGCGCATGAGGACGAACTGTCAAAATTAAACTTCCCTACATGACTGGATGGAAGAAAGAACATATTTTTTATTTGTATTTTTTTTTATATTTCTTGTAAATAATTTGATTTAGGTTCTGTATAGATATATCTTCTTGTAATCTTAATATCATGAATAATGATTATATTAGAATATTACATTAAAGAAACAAAACATTGAATCAGCTGGGCGATTGTCTATCCATCTCGTAATCGGATTCCGATTACGATGGCTCTTGGAATCATCTAGTTGCCCGGCTAAGAGCCGTCTGCGCTCGCCGATTTGTCCGGTAAGGTTGTTGCAGCCATCAAAGGCTACCAATTTAAAAAAAAAATGAAGTTCTCAGATAGGTAAAGTCAGTCACCTATCTGACATCAAATTGATAAGTCTTTACATAACGAGTCCAATATGAACTGTGAAAGCGACACAAAATGTCTGGACACCTAATTAACTTGACAAATGATACCATTCATACTTTCAATGCACATTTCCAATTTCGAACAACGACTTGGCTTCAAGTTGGCTTCCATCGAGGCACATCGAGGCGTTTAAATAACCGCCATATTTGCTGATTGAGATTCAGTTCTAAATACAAATTGATTATATTTGTAGGGGTAATGAGAGTTGTTTGAATTTAAATAGATTTTTTTTTCTTTTTGGCATCACACTTCGTGTATTTTGCCAGTGTCAAGTTGAGAAATGTAGGTACATTTCTATTTTTCATGTATTAAATTGTCGTCAATCGTTCAGTTTCATAGTTCTAGTAAAGTTCAAGTCATGATAAATCATCTTCAAGTCATAGTCAGTCAGTTTAAATTAGGTTTTAGTACAATGGTAGCCGTTCCACTAAATCTTTTCACAGACTTCTTAAGACAACTTGAAAAGCCACTATACACGTAATCATTTATTTTCACTTCACTGCACTGGTGCAATTGTATTGATCTTTATTGGACTAAATACCACCGATAATTAGAATTGATTTATTCGTCTTTAGGATTTTTTAATTTCGAATCCTCCTCGACGCTAAATGCAAGTGGCCAAGAGCGTTTGTGTATGCCTTTTTTTGCTGAATATAATGAAGCTGTAATCACTTGGCATTTTTTTTCAATGACTTCAAATATTTGCCTTATGTTGAAGCCATTGCAATCAAATGTTTATCTTACGACAACACAAAATGCGAATCAATATGACTCATATTAACATCAAATTTAAGTTCAAGGTTCTATGAAATATTACTCAATTTTAGTCCCAATATCTATAAATCGATAAGAAAAATAATAAAGTACACATCTCCTTGTCCTGTTCCCACTCATTTGTGGTCGGCTCAATATGTACTCTTCTTCTATTCAGCTCTTCTATCCGTCATATCAGCATTTACTCCTTTCTTACACATATCATCTGTCACACAATCCATCCATCTCTTTTTCCATCTTCAATCGATTATAGTCCTACAAACGCATTTACATGTGCAATTTGTATTTGGTAATCAAAATTCTTATTTACAACATTGATAAAAAAGATAATGGTGCCGATTCTGTTGTTTACGAACTAAAATAAATTTAATCTCACTATATCTCTTTCTAATAGTAAATATAAGAAAGGGATGCAAGATATTTTAGTCCTGTCAGTTTAATCCGATCACACATTTCAACGTGAATTTAAGCGCGATCTTTATTGGTCACGACTATTTACCCGTACATTACGACGGTATGGATTAAACTGACAGCATTAAAAATGTTCTATCTTTTTTCAATAAGGTTAAAATGAAAGAGAGGTGGCTTGTCTAATATTATTTAAGTTCAAACAACAGAATCGGCACCAATGTATATTTTTTGTGCAAATTACGAGAAATTATCATAACAGTACATGCTTTTATCAATTTCAGTCATCTCTTGACGGATAAGATTATAGATACCAACAATAATAATGACAATAAATTAGTTATTCTACTAAAATAATCTCATTTTAAACATAAATATTCTATTCAACATGGCAACATACAAACAAAAGAGGATGTTAATAAAGGTAATTTGAAAGACAGTAATTATAATCTTGTTTGTCTCGTTTTTAAACTTAAGAATTTATTCAACAACTCACATGAGTAAACCCAAAATTAATTAGACTAGGCATTCCCTAACACTAAATTGTCAACTTAAATCCTAGTTTAGAAGGATAATTTTACTTAGAACAGCATTAATAAGAAAGAGCTCATTATAATACTCGATTGTCTTGACAATAAGACAACTGATGCTAAATTACCTATTGCTAAAATACCATAGACGACAGACATTAGAAAAATCTCTACTCTCTGAAAAACCATGACTGAGGGGTGTTAAAAGTTCGAAGTGTCTGTGTGTGGCCAGATAGCTCCTGAACGGATGGACCGATTTTGATTTAGTATTTTTTGTTTGAAAGGTAATTTAATAGAGAGTGTTTTAACTATGTTTCAAGAAAATTTGTTCAGCCGTTTGAAAATTATCACCAATTTTCTAGTGAGTTTCGAGGGTTTCTTTAAATTTTTAATTTTTGTTATATATCCTGGTATCATCCACTGGTAATGAGTTTTCTACTGGCTGTCATTAAAGTGCCGGCACCCGCCGCCGGCATATCGCCAAATTCAGTTAAAGCTTTATGATGTATTCGAATCACATCAGCTGTTTGGCAGGACGCTCCTCAGTTGCCTTATTTGGGATAGTTTTAATACAATTTGCCTGTCTAACTAAACTGTTTTATTTGCAGTTAACATAGTAAGTAATGTCTTTCTTTTTTCTAATTGTGTTTTTGTAATCTTTACGATTGGTTTTTGGACTGTTCTATGTCTTCCGCATCCTTAGAACTAGTGTTTTATTATATGACCTACTAGTTTCCTCGTGGTTTCATCTGCTTTTCCAATTTCAATTCAGTTAAAGTTCGTTTCCAATCCAAGTCTAATTTTACTAAAAAAAAACGTTATTCCACTATATAAATGAAACCGATCGATTTTCGTTATTGCCCTTGGTAATCGAAACAATTCTAATCTAATCAAATGTGTCAAATATTTAGTGGAATACCACTTTTATAATTTTCGATCGAACGTCAAATTAACTCAACCATGATTGGATCTCGATCGTTGTCAGATTATTAGTGGAATACGAAAACGTGTTCTCTGTAAATCTACTGAAAATCTGCGATCCAATTGTAATCGAATCTAAATTTATTTTTGGATTTGGCCTCCAGGGCAAAGTAACTTGTGTATCAATCAATTTAACTTTTTCCCCTAAAGTTTAAAGACTGACGAAACCCTAAATATTTAAGCCAATAAAAGTCCCATTCAAATCAGTATGAATTCACAGCATCAGATCTTATAGAGTTGCAAATAGATCATATTGATTGAGACCACTGTAATTTTATTGTGGTTAGCAAATTGTTATCCGTTTTTTATCTGATCCATTCCGTTTTGTTCTGTCTATATCATGTTTCCTTTAAATTCCTGTAAGTAACAATACACTAAATCTACAAAATGTTATACTGTTATTGGATAGATCAAATTTCCCTATATCATCGACTGAGTAATTGCAATAATAAAAACGACTATCGTCTTCGAAAGACAGTTTACCAAGAACGACCATAAACCTAATTGTTTTCCCATAAAATCAAAGTACGGTAGAAGCTCTTTTATAAACTACATAATATTTAACGTCTGTAAATAAGCTAGACGCAATGCGACAGAGTAAAGAAATCTCTATTTTATTTGTTGCATATTGATGTAACGTTCCTTTTGTCCTTCCTACCAATCCTGGAGCCTTTGTGACGCAGGATGTCTCAAGGTCAAAAGAAACTATCCCATCCTAAAGCCTTTTAGTATTCTGTTCCTTAAAGTTTTCTTTTGGGACTTTAATATCATTGCCTGCTAATTATCTGAAGTACTTAGCTGTATTTCCATTTTACAGTTAGAAGATTATCTATTCGAACGAATTTTAGGTTTACTTCTTTTCACTACATTCTGTTTGCGATAAATTTAAAAACTATTGAACGGATTTCACCAACAGACAGAGTGATTCATGAGGAAGGTTTAGATGTATAATTTGTTGAGGTTTTGTGTCAATTGGTTGAACTATGACGATCATTGTTGAAGATGTCGGAAAATATCATGCCGCACATATGAAGCTGTCTGTCCTACATGGTGCGAAGCCGGGTTGAGTCGTTATAAAAGTACTACATAGTAAATGTTTCTTCTTTGGGGTGTTCAAAATTTTCGACACCAGCTTCCGGTGACATAGTAGGTATTTTCTTAACAGTCTCTAATCTAAGTATCTATAAAATCTTAAAGAACGCAGTAGAGTCTTTGATGACATTACGTCATATATGGACTCAGTTGTAGCATTTGTTTACATTGTAATGATATACAAGAGCGTGCAAAAACATTTTAGTTTCGTCGCATCCTTGAGTCGAGCGTGAAATTTGCATTACCCATTTTGCGGAAACGATTCGGTTGGTGTCATTGTACTAACAATAATATTGGTAGCCGGTAAACTGGTACAGCGCAAAAACAGAATAAAAATTCGGTTGTCGGCTATAAACGGTGCGTTTTCATAAAATAACGCCGGCTGTAATAAACAAAGTTCTGCAGATATTTTTTCGTGAAATTACGTAATCATAATAGCGCTGTCATGTACCAGCGCAGTTCTTTCGGTTCATTACTTAACCGACTTAATGAGTCTACGTCACGGATGACGTAACATGAAAAACGGACAACCGCCGGCCGGTGAAATGATCATAAAAACGGTACGCAAACATAATTTTTACAAGACACTTAACGGCTAGTTAGAAAATATATAATTTTGCACATAAAAATAAACACAACAAAACATCTCCTTCCGCGATATCAATAGAGAAAGTGCGTGTATTGATAGAAAAAAATACGGACGTTTCTCATTCCACAGACGTGCATCTTGCCGGCGAAATGCATTTTCTCTCGATTTGACAGCGGCTGTCACATTTTCTTCTCCAAAAATTCTAATGACTTACCTTTACGAAGGCGCTGCAGTATAATCTCCTTATGCTCGTGCGTGTGGGGCTCCCCAATCACCGCCAGTAAATAACATCCCGTGAGAGGGCTCGGGGGGGGCACGGAGGCTGACACCTCCGTCCCCAGAGACAAGGACCTGTCCTCGTCGTGGTCCATCGCCGACGGCGGCGCCGGCGCGACTGCCGACGGTACGCCCAGAGGAAGCGTTCCGAATCGACCGCTCGGCACAACAACTCCGATCGGAATGACTTGGATCGGCCGGCTAGGCACACACTTGCGCGCGCAACGCTCCAGCATCGACCGCGGACGTTGCGCGGCACGCAGACGCGTCGGCGACACGACACAACCCCAAAATCTCTCACTTCTCCGCTCCACCTGAATTTCAGGGTGTTAGAGAGGGATGGAAGGTGGATAGGGCGTATACGTGAGCGGCTGTAGGTTTTCCAGCGCACACGTGATCTGCATTGCGTCTAAACAACCCGGCTGAATAACCTCGCGCCGGTGCCTCAGCTGTTTAGCAGAATGCCATGGTTGTTGCAATCGATAAAGATATAATACGTATGACTTGACGTTTGGTCCGCGAGACTTATGGCTGGCTTATAAATAAACTGAGCTTGTAAAATATCCTTACAGATTATTTCTCTACATGTCTATCTCTTTCTATAGATTTGCCTTGTTGCGCCACAATGCAGAACACTTCAGCCATTTTTTGTTTATTCCTGATCATTCTGAAAAGTAATGATTCCAAAACTTTACAAGAACTAATAACATAGACTTAGAGAATCTAATAGTGATCTCACACCCTTTGAAAAGCGTCAGTATAGATTTTCAACTATAATTATAAATATTCTCCTAATCCTTGTAAGTAAATGTAAAACTACATAGGTATTTTTCCTTGGTACTGTTACATAAAAAAAAAATCTTAGAATAATAGGTTCGCATTTTTAGAATGTCAATCAAAGTTCAAGTTTTGAATTGAAATTAAAACAATTGAATTTAGAACCTGACAGCATAACGTATTCTTGACGTTGTCATATATTTTTTAAAGTTTTATTCGTTATACGAATATCTACGTTCTTATTTACGCAAAAAACCATAAGCTATTATTTCTATAGAATCTATTTATGGCTATATCTTCGTAGTTTGTGGACGTGTATAGGAAATGACTTGCAATTGTTACATGTCGAAATACAGGCAAAGGCAATTTGAGTAAACTCAGCGAAGTCATTGACTCACTCCCTTACAGAATAAACTAATCGACAAATTGATGTTGGAATTCAAAGAAAACATTGTATCATACTCAGGACAATAGTAGGGTAGTTGACTACTCTTTGTAGTTCTACTGGTAATTAAAAATCATAAAATGCATTAAATGTACAACATATTTGATGTTTCCATGTGTTTTCAGATGTTTTATGCATTGGTTAGTGTTTGGTCATTTATTTTTGACACTGTCAACTAGCCTATACCTAAGGAAAATAAAATTAGATGCAATTTACGAAATTCAAATACTTACTTGGACTTTCCTATCAAATAGGATTTTAAATAAATCAGACAGGAGTGTGTACAAATGTGGCATCTGATGAGAATAGGAATTTTGACTAAAAAGTATAATTAGTCCGTCAGTTAGATTACCAAAAATTATTGGACACATATTTTTTCTTTAGTTATCCGAAATCAAAAAATAACGAAGATACAGTGCGTGCGGTCTTAGTACGCTTTTTACAGAGAAGTGACGTCACAAGCCCCCAATCCTGACCTTTGATGCGCTATATCATTGTAATTTCTTATTGATTTTTGTACTTATTTTCATTGAAAAATTATTTGTATATTTGTATGACATTCTCAAGACTTTCTTTTTGCAGCTTTTGACGGATATACTTAGAGAGTTAAAAAAATCTTTAAACGTACCGCTTGATTCACTTTGAAAGCGAGTGTTTATCTAATATAGTGTAGTGTATTTCTATTTAATTTGAAATTAAAAATATATCACCAGTTTTCATAGATTGACGAATTAATTTTTTAACGATTAGTAAAAAAATAATCATTAATGACTTCTCCGAATATAATATATTCAGTTTAAACCAAGAAAGAGTCTTTAGAAAATTTCCTTTAAATTGTTTCAAGGATTATCAATGATGATAATCATTATCAGTTTTCGAGTTACGTTATAAATAACTTGACGCACAAAATTACATCATGCATCGTATATATATAATAAAGATTGTCGCATTATCATGTTTGTTTTGATGCACATTTGGATGTTATCAGCAAAATTATAGTAATCAAAAAATGGTTTACAAGCTCTCTGAAAGTATTTTAGCTAGTTACTATGACTTATTCTATCGTATAATAAAAAAGTTCAATAAAAAAGCAATTTATTCTACTACCAATATGCACTTTAAAAACACATTAATAGGGTAGTTGACTGACACATCAAATCAGCTACTTTTTAATAAATGTCAAAACGATAGTTTATAAGGAATTTGTATGAAATATTACACTATGACGTCATAGTTTCACAGCATCAAATCATCTACTCTTAGTGGTTCTACTGGTAATTAAAAATCATAAAAAGCATTAAATGTACAACATATTTGATGTTTCCACGTGTTTTTAGATGTTTTATGCATTGGTTAGTGTTTGGTCATTTATTTTTGACAGTGTCAACTACCCTATTCGTACATAAAATAATTTATACTTTATCCAAACATATTTCATAATTTAGCTAAAAATTGGTAATTTATAATAGTAATTTGAACATTTTGATTTAATTTATTATCTTTCTGTTGTACTATAAAATTATTTACATATAATAATAACTTATAGAGATTTATGGAAAGATTTGGGGGAGGCCTACGCCAAGAGGCAACTACTACCTAAATAAGTTATTATTCTATCGTATATCCTGCTTTAAATATCCTGGGACATTCTTCACATATGGTTAACTGATCCCAAACTAAGCAGAGCTTGTACTATGGAAACCAGATAACTAATATACTACATATACTACTTTTTTTGTAAATACATACTTATATAGATAATTACACCCAGACTCAGGAAACACAGACATGTTCATGCACACATGTTTGTCCTGTATGGGAATCGAACCCACGACCAGCGGCGCTACAGGTAGTGTCTTAACCAACTACGACAACTGGCTTTCTGCCTGTTATGAATTTTTTTTAAAGGACTAAATTTGGGAGCCTCTGATGGCTGCAGCAACCTTACCGGACAAATCGGCGAGCGCAGAGGGTTCTCAGTCGGGCAACAACATTAAGGTAACCACGCCTGAGGGCACCCCCAACTGGGGTACGAACGACGGCTTAAGGCGTTACCGGGGCAAGGCTTAGAACGAATTATGACTAATTGGTGGCGGTCGGATTACTAATGGCAGCTCGGGCCGCTTGAACGGGACAAGACTGAGTGGGACATCGCGGCGGTCCTCGCCGTCGAGGACGGTGTTATCATATATTTTGCTCCCTTTTGAGTTGAATTTTGAACTTTCTGTACCTAAGTTCATTCCCCTTATTTCCCAAATTACTGAGCCAAACATTTTGAAAAAATACAGAAAATAGTTACCTATCAGAATCTATGCTATTTAAAGTAACATAGGAAATTATGGAACCTTCGGTGCGCGCATCAGAGAAGTAGACACGTTTGCAACACCAGGGGTCACTCGTGCATTACAGACCCTGCAAAAAATTCTTCACCCCCTTGAAGAACTCCATGCTGGGAACATTATAATATACTAGCTGTTCCCTTCGGTTTCACCCATGTTCCCGGAATAAAATGTAGCCTATAACCTTTGGGGATATTGTAGCTTTCTATTAGTAAAAGTTTTTCCAAATCGGACCAGTAACTCCGGAGATTAGCGCGTTCAAACAAACAAACTCTTAAGCTTTATTATTAGTATAGACAGGGGCGTAGCTACCGCCGTATCTGCCGTATCAATTATACGGGGCCCCGGGTCACAGAGGCCCCCGACGTGCGTCATAGAGGCAAAAACATTAGAAAAACCAAAGTCATCATCAGCTATAAATGATTTAATAAATCAGTTTGCCGAAAAAAAGGCAAGGAGAGTGTATATTTAATTTGAATTGTTTGTAAAAAAAAACTTTAATTTTATGCAAACATTTTTTTTTTCTTAATAATCTTTACCATTCATAAGGGCCCCCAAACATTTTTTTATACGGGGCCCCGCAGGGCCACGCTACGTCACTGAGTATAGATAGATATAGATTGTTAAAAGACCAGCCATTTCTGGCAGGTGTAAAAATGTTGTTTGGAGATAATGCCCAGGAAATTTCTTCAAGCGTGAATGCTTGATAGGATAGGATGAGCTCGCATACTGGATGCAAATCTACTTATCGCGCCCGAATCCTTTTTTCGGATTAATTTTGGGAGAATATGCGATGATGCTATTTCGAATTTTAATGCTTCATTACACCGAAGGTAAGCTTTTCATGATTTGATTAAAAAAGGAATTATTTTCGGAGATTTTTTCAAACATGGCAAGCAGTTTGTTTTTACCCGACTATGGCATGGAGGGTTATGATTTTGACCGGTATCTTTGTATGTTCATCTGTTCCCTCATAATTTGGCAAATGAGGTATTGTTCGAAGCGTCATGATTGTCCGGTGGTTACCTACAGGCGTGACGTCACATTATTTATATATAGCGCCCTCTAGAAGCCTTAAAGTAGTCAGATTTTTTTTTTTTAAATATAGTTATTTTATTGAAATATTTCGGAACCAAGTCGCCCAAAAATTTACATTCATGGGCATTTTTTAAACCTAAATTGCATAAGTATGAAGCCAGAGTGAGATCTCACGAACAGAAATTATTTTATATTGAATAGGTACTATGTTACCTGAAACTAAGTTTGTTATCTTTTGTTTCAAGTGGACTGAGATTATCTTTTACTTAACCAGTCAGCCGGCGCTGACAAATAAAAAAAAAGGAAAATCTAAGAAAGTCGTGAAAAGCAACTCTTTTGCAGGCGAATCTATTCTTTATTGACTTTAAAAACGTTATTATTATAATTCTTATATTTTCCTGTCAAGGTTGAATTTTAAATAACATTTAAAAATAATAAAAGCGAAACGGAAACTACTTGTTATAAACAAAAGCCATATGCCAACAAAACTGTAGGGCCAAATACGGACAGCGACGCCTTCGTTTATTAATTCCTACCTACACAACCTCCAAGAGAATCCACAAACTTTTTATTTGTATTGAAATAAAATAACTTCACCAACGATCATGTGAGGGTTGCAGGAAACCGCTGGATGCGGGTAGCGCAAGACCGGCCATCGTGGAGATCCTTGGGGGAGGCCTTTGTCCAGCAGTGGACGTCTTTCGGCTGATATGACAAAATAACTTCATGAATTAAATAAAGTCCTACTTGCTACTAATGTTATAAATGCGAAAATTTGTGAGTATGGATGAATGTTTGTTACTCTTTCACGTAAAAACTACTGAACGTATTTGGATGAAACTTGGCACATATATTATCATACCTTGGAATAAAATATAGGCTAGTTTTTATCCCGGGAAAACATAAGATACCTCGGGAACGCGGGTGAAATCGCGGGGTGGAAGCTAGTTCAGCATAATGATCAACTGCTGAGGGGTTCTGGAGGCGTCATTGTTCAGGCTTGCGTGTTTATAGGTCACATATCAGATGACCGCTGGCAACCCGCCAGCAAATGGAGGTCTGTAGAGCCTCGTACATTTGTATGCATTATAATATTAATCAATGTGAAGAAAAGATTTAAGTACTGCGAAAATTTCATTGAGTGAACTTAATATTCCTGTTAATCTACGGTCCGATGTAAAAAATTCTTTTAAAAAATCCAATTTATAATTTGCCAAAGAATATTTGATACGTAGGGAAGACATTACTAAGGGTCGGTTATTCTTACATTTTAGTTAAAGTTATAGTCAAAGTTAACTTAACTATTACCATGTTTTGACCGTAGAGTCACTTTGACGATAACCGATCTCCCTCGGTCGGTTAAAATTTTAGTTAAAGGGCTTGCTCGTCTCACTCTACGGTCAAAGCATGGTAATAGTTAAGTTAACTAAAATGTACGAGCAACCGGCCCTAAAACAAAAAGATTTTGGAACATTTCGAGCGTAACAAAACAGGATTGTAAATGGTAAGCCGGAAGTGTCAAAATGTCAGAACGATTTGTGTAATTTCGTTAAAAAGTTAGCGATGAAATTGTCACACGGAAAAAAATATATTTTCCTCATTTTTGTTTTCCTTAAGGTTGTTAATTTAGATGATAACAGACTGGTACTGATTGTGGGTAATTTATCACACCCCAATAAAAACAGTATTGCCAAAACCAAAGAAATATACAATAGAAATGTGATAGAAAGTACATAGCAAGTAAAATCATTCTCCACGCATTATTACCAATTATTAACAAGTCTTATTGTGGTTTTTCCAACAGCATGGGGTTCTTTAAAAAGGGTGTGGTACCTTGGTGTGCACACTCCTCAAAGATCCGATATTTGATGAGAAAGAAAGATTCTCGATTGGCTACCCGAAAAGGTCTAGACGACCTCCCATAGATGGACCGTTGATCAAAGTCGCCGGGAGTCTCTAGATTGGCCCAAAACCGCTCGTTGTGGAAATCAATGAAGGAGGCCTACGTTCAGCAGTGGACATCCTTGGTAATAATGATGAGCAAACTATAAGTAGAAAGTTTGTAATTAAAATAGTGCCGATTCTGTTGTTTACGAACTTTACTATTATTGGACAAGTCACCTCTCTTTCATGTTAACCTTATTGAAAAAAGATAGAACATTTTTAATGCTGTCAGTTTAATCCATGCCGTCGTAATGTACGGGTAAATAGTCGTGACCAATAAAGATCGCGCTTAAATTCACGATGAAATATATGATCGGACTGAACTGACAGGACTAAAATATCTTGCATCCCTTTCTTATATTTACTATTAGAAAGAGATATAGTGAGATTAAATTTATTTGGTTGGTAAACAACAGAATCGGCACCATCTCCTATATCCACTCTATTCTACTAATATATTATTATAAATGTGAAAGTTTGTGAGTATGGATGGATGGATGTTTGTTACTCTTTCACGCAAAAACTATTCAACGGATTTAGATGGAATTTGGAACACAAATAGTTTATAATCTGGATTAACACATAGGATACTTTTTATCCCGGAAAAACATAAGATACATCGGGAACGCGTGTGAAACCGCGGGGCGGAAGCTTGTTACTAATATTAATAATAATCTCTTTTATCTAAAAATATAATAATGATCCGGAGTTATATAATAATTTGTTCTTATTCTTTCATAATATTAATAACTAGCTGTTCCCCGCGGCTTCACTCGCGTTCCTGGCAAGCAACGGCACAGCAAGTAGCCTATAATCTTCAGGGATAATGTAGCTTCCTATTAGTGAAAGAATTTTTTCGAATCGGACTAGTAACACCAGAGATTAGCGCATTCATACAAACAAACAATCTTTTCAGCTTTTTTATTAGTATAGGTAATAGGCCCCTGGTGTAGGACGCTACATGAGTCAACACCCTCGCGCCTTCCCACCTTCCAGATACGTCTGTAGTCGCCGGCGCTGCTGCTACGCAACAAGAGTGCCTCAAGCGCCGCAAATACGCTGCTCTACAGGGGTCCAACGTATTTTCGGTGTTTGGGGATGAAACTCTAGGGCCCTGGGGACCAGAGGCTCGTCGATTATTCAAAGAGGTCTCCGCTCGTCTTATTGAGGCCAGTCGTGACAAGAAGGCTGGCACATACTTTGCTCATAGAATTGCCATTGCCATCCAGCGTGGCAATGCTGCCAGTCTTCTTGGCGATTTGGCACAAATTTTCTATTTATAGTTTTGTTTTTATTTTTAATTACATAATAAACAAAGATAAAAATAATTTGAGCATACAAAAATGAACTTTAAAGTCTATAAACTTTAGGTTGCGAGTCTCTACCTAATCTCTACGGTCACCACTTACCATCAGGTGGGCAGTATGCTCGTTTGCTACCTTAATGGTATAAACACAACTTTAGTACCTTTTCAAGTGAAGACAGACAGACATAAGCATGACATAATTTAATGGACATCATCAACAGACCCATCATTTATTAACGCACGTGTCAATTATTATGATTAGCTATCCCAATGGACTCTGACGCTATCACGCGCTGCTACATATTAGACCTATATGAGCATTATCCATTTATGTCAGCGTATGATTGTGAACACCGTCAGTTTATAATCTATGTCGCGAGATTGTAAATCGTCCATTCATTGTGAATTGCACCATACTGCTTACAAAATAACGTATTAATTTTCGATTTATTTGACTCATATGAGCTAGCTATGCTATGGTATTGGCCGATTTTCTAAGTACCAGTATGTTTACAAGGACTTTTGACATTCAAAAAATCGGTCCATAATCTACACTAATAATCACTACTACGAACCGGAAGACGCAGCGTGGGCAGGCCCCCCACAAGGTGGACCGACGATCTTGTGAGGGTCGCGGGAAACCGCTGGATGCGGGTAGCGCAAGACCGGCCATCGTGGAGATCCTTGGGGGAGGCTTTTGTCCAGCAGTGGACGTCTTTCGGCTGATATGATGATGATGATGATGAATCACTACATAGGATAAAACAAAGTCGCTTTCCGTCTGTCTGTCCCTATATACATAGGCTTAGATCTTTAAAACTACGCAACGGATTTTGATGCGATTTTATTTAATAGATAGAGTGATTCAAGAGGAAGGTTTATATGTATAATACATTCTAAATATAGTAGAGAAAAGCTGAGAAAAGCCGGGCGAAGCCGGGGCGCGTCGCTAGTACTCAATATTATGAAGAAATAAGATTTCATTTTTTGTATGTTTGGTTGTTTCATCATATCAAACACGTCCATTGCTGAACAAAGTCCTCCTCCAAGGATCTCCACGATGGCCGGTCTTGCGCTACCCGCATCCAACGGTTTCCCGCGAACCTCACAAGATCGGCGGTCCACCTTGTGGGGGGCCTGCCCACGCTACGTCTTCCGGTTCGTGGTCGCCGCTCGAGAACCTTTCTGCTTTGTTTATAATGGACAAAGCCTACGAGGGAACTAGGTCTCACTCTTTGTCTCTCTCTCGCTCTGTAGCTCGAAACACAATAGATGACAGATTTTCAACTTGAGAGTCGTAGCTAACCAGAACCAGCGTGTACTGCAAATTACCCTACCACCGATAAATCATAGGATTTCATTAAATAAGGAATCAGCTCACAAAAGTGGTGTAAAAATATAAAATCGTAACACGCCCTGTAACTTGTTGGGTCGCGTCGTGTTGTAGCGCGTCGCGTAACAGTGCAAAAAATATTAAACCACGAAACGATTAAGGCCGCAACCTCGATCTTACTACGGGTGTTTATCTCACTTCGTTCTCATTTGATTATGAAATAATTGAAATTATATATTTTTATAAATTACTGTGTGAATGGATTAGTGATTATGCGGCCAAAGGTAAGCATTTTACTAGAAGAGATCTAGCTGTCAAAAGCTACCTGAAAACACTACCTGGGTAGGTAGTGTGAGGATACATGATGTATTTTTTCAAACCTCATGCAGATTTAAATCTTCGTCACCTTAAAAATGTTCCTTCGATAATAAGAGTAAACAAAACTGAATCGTTCATGTTATATAGTCGGTCAAGAGAATATATAATTACTTTGTCCAAATATGAGCCAACATGTACTAATTCATATAAAAATGGGAAACACATTTTTTAATACTATCTAATCTACCATACTAAGTTGTTTTATTTAGTAATGCTCCTACCCTGCGGTTTTACTTGCGTTCCCGAGGAAATGTAGCCTATATGTTATTTCAGGGTATGATCTATATGTGCCAAGTTAAGTTTCATCTCAATCCGTTTATTAGTTTTTGCGTGAAACAGTAACAAACATCTGGCGTTCCACCTGATGGCAAATGTCTACCATCGCTTATCGCCATTAACAATTTATTATACTATTAAAATTATAGTTTTAGAAATAAAATCAAATAATTTCCAGATCATCTTTTAATATAATTAAAGAATCGTAAGATTTAAATATCCAACCAAATTTCATATCATCTTAGGATATCACACATAACTCGATACTGAAAAGTGATAACCGCGAGGATGAGTGAGTTTGTCTCCTCGTAGTACCTTGTGTCTATAGACACTTTTAGGTCAGCAGCGGCTCAGACACGTCGTATATTTTGAACTTTATTAACTGGCGTAAATAAATGAGTGCATTGACTCTTTTGATCTAATAATTGAATTGAATTTGTGCGTTTAAAGGATTATTGAGGGGTTTTAGTTAACCACTAGCTTCCCCCGCGGTTTCACCCGCGTTCCCGAGGGATCTTATGCTTTCTCAGGATAAAAAGTAGCCTATATATTATTCCAGGGTATGATCTATCTATGTGTAAAGTTTCATCCAAACCCGTTCAGTAGTTTTTACGTGAAAATTAACAAACATCCATATCCTCACCGGGAAGTGGGTTAAAATTGACACACTGATCTTGAAAAAAAACATACTGAATTGTAACATTCTAAATTTGAATTCATAAATGACAAACACCCATAACCATATCCAAACTAAACAAACAAGTTAAATTAAACCCAAACACATTAACTTACAACACATAATCGCAGTTCCAACCCGTCACACACAACAAATAAAGTTTTGATAAATAATCGCACATTTTCATCGGATAAGCGAGCGGAGATTAATTATATACAGAGCAGACAATCGGGAGATAACATACCTACAGCGTTACGTCTCAGTGAGTAATGCTTAAATGGCCTGTTAGATATTGTGAATAGAAAATTATTATAGTTCCACATTGATTTTTTTATAGTCTACCGGAGTGCGTAATGCCTTTGATCACAATATTAGTTTATAGTTAGAGATTGTAAGTGCATGCATATAAGTGTACCTACAATGAACTAACTTTTTTATATTATATTTAAAAATTTGAAATCCCTTTTTTTCAATACGCCAACTCCAAAAATTATTTCGTTTATTTAAATATTCTTTGGCAATAGAACGACGCTATAAAAACTTGAGTCAGGTTTTTGCAATATTTCACAGACTAATACCGAAATTCGAATGCAGAAGTACAAAATTACAAAACCTATAAAAACACCCAATTACACTGTGGCGAAAATTTTAAATTCAGTAAGTATAACCCAGCTGATTCACGAAGCCCACGGCTAAGTACCGGACAGGGCGGCGGGTGCGTGCAAGCCTCCGCGGTCGGTATCGATCGCCCGTCGCATTGCGGTGCCACGCGATTTCCTTTAACAGCTGATTTTAGAACACGCTCTCTGGTCGTCGCCATTTGTTTTATGAGGTTCGACGATTAAAATGCAATTTGTTGGTTCGGAATATGATTTTTTTCGCGTGTCTGGTTATCTGAGTATGTTTTATGTGTCGGAATCAATTTTCCAGTGGATGAACAGCAGACCCAGCGATATTGTGATTTTTGCAGTGCGTTACGTTATCTCCTCTCAAATACTCGTTTAATTCTATTGTTTTTGCACAACAGATGTACTAAAAGCGTAACTATTTATTTATGAGTGAAGGTAAAGATCAATTTTCGTTTTATATCAGTGACATTTCTGAAATTATGTACAGGTGCAATAGTCACATGTTTTTTAATAATCAAATGACGTCATATACCTATTGTTTGATTTTATAATATTTTTTTTTCAAAATAGCATGGATCCGTGACGTACCTACATACATGGTGAATAATTATATATTATAGACACGTACAAAATGAGATTTTAAAGTCGTCTACATACATTATGCGAAATCACAAAGGCCTTAATGTGTAGAGCGCTTAGCGCAAAGGCCTCTTGCCTGAGGGATGACATGAATTCATTTCTAAAGGATAGAAAAAGTTCTTTGGAGCCTTTGAGTAAATAAATGTAATACGGTTTCAACAGGCTTGCAATGGAGTGGAATTCACTTTCAGGATCTGTATTTCCTGAAACATATATTCCTTGATTTCTTCAAGGACAGAGTAAATAGGCGTTTCTGGGCAAGCGTTCTAAATTCTCGGCCTAGTTGGAACCTTCTAGAGGTCAGTCGATGGCCAAATGTAAGCCTATTTAACATTTAAAAAAAAGTATTTTTTAACTCAACAGGTTGATAGGTACAAACCTATACATATAATTACTTGTTGGCATCATGCAAACAAAATGCTTGTCCTGGATGGGAATCGAACCCATGAGCTGCAGCGCGTTACTGAGATCTTAACCACAAGTGGCCCGCCCGTTCATCACAGTGCCTGCGCAAATTCGAAAAAAAAAAAGAAACATTTTCGAGATGCAAATAAAAATAGTGCTAAAAAGGTTATGCTTCAGCTACACAGTACTTACACATGCTGCTAAAATTCAGCTGACTCATATAATAAAGTTATATAAAGGTAGCATACAGAATCCGTAGCAGCCTAGTCGCCCATTTGTAGAGTGCAGTTAGTATAAGTCTGCCAGCAATTCCTGCTCACGTAAGCTATTTTCCTCTGAGACTTTGACCATTATTAAGTATATAATCAACTAGCTTTCCGCCCGCGAGTTCACCCGATTCCCTACTTTTAACCGACTTCAAAAAGGAGGAGGTTTACAATTAATCGGAATCTTTTTTTTTTATGAATGATATTACTCGAAGACGCCTAGACTAATTTGGAAAATTTTTCGTTTTTAAGGGTACACTTCACAGGTGGTCAGGATCAGATGATGGGATACTGGAGAAATCGAGGAAACTCTTCAAATTTTATAGGCACTTACAATATTTTTCATATACTTTCTAAAGATATTCAGATATTTGCGTCTGGTAGTCATCACTTCATGTTTCTGAGCTGATTCAAAACAGTCATATTAGTTCCTAGTTCCCTATTTTATGCTTTTTAGTGCCTTTGAAGACGGTTCTATGTTTTGTTAAAAGTTTTTTATACCTCCTTAGGAGCTTCTTGATGCCTACACTGTAGTTTGAAAAGTGAAGGTATCCCAGTCGAACTCCTCGTTTAGCAAAAAACGTTAGGCTGCCTGCCCACTCCTGCCTGATAAAAAAGTAGAAGAGAAATAGAACGTACTGCTTGTAATAGTACCGGTAGTAGAGTCTATTGTAAAACTGTAACTGTTGACATTCATAAGTGCCTTATTAGGGCCTAAACTGAATAAATGAGTTTTTGATTTTGATTTTGAGTGCAACACACATGTCCTATAAAAATTCAGTCAGAATTGAAAAGAAATTAAAATTTACCAGATTATCGGTCCTACAAAAACTGACGTAGGCGGGTAGCCTTACGTTCTACCTCTCAGCTAAACTAATAAAATTAGCAATATAAAAAAAAACTAAGCAGAAACTACATTATTATCCCCAATTATAGCTTCACTATTTCGTGTTCCATTTAATTAATCCCTACAAAAAATTTACGCTCCAAATGATAATTAACCGCGCGGCCCCTTAATCTGACGACATTTCCCTTTTGTGAATTACCTAGAGAAGGCTAGAGCTAACCCTGGAGGTGTCAAGTGACAGGCAACAAGTAATGAATAATAATAATCTATACTAATATTATAAAGAGGAAAGATTTGATTGTTTGTTTGTTTGCATTGAATAGGCTCCGAAGCTACTGAACCGATTTGAAAAATTATTTCACTAATAGGAAGCTACATTATTCCTGAAGGTTATAGCCTACATTTTATCGCGGGAACGCGAGTGAAACCGCGCGGAACAGCTAGTATAATAATAAATATCCTGAGACATTCTTCAAACACGGTTATCTGAACCCAAACTGAGCAAAGCTTGTACAATGGATACCAGATAACTGATATAAGTACCTACTACATATATGACACTACTTTTTTTTGTAAATACTTAATTTTGTAATACTTTGGGAAACTTAGATTATATAAAACTGTTCAGTTATAGTCAGTCAGACTGTCAGATTATATAAACGTGTTAGTTAACGTTAACTATTTCTCGCAGTTTCGCACGCGTTTTTGTGATGAAAAGTAGCTTAAATCACTCGGGAATTATTTATCTTCGTATTTGTGAAAGAATTATTACGATCGGATTAATGGTTCTGGAGATTACTATCCATATACGCACATACTCACAAATTTCTTTATAATTTTACTAGCTTTCCTCCCCGCAATCCCCTAATTTACCCCCTTCGGGTTTGAGCCCCTTTCTTAGAGGATCATAATAGCTGTAGAACGGTTCGGTGAAGGAAAACATCGTGAGGAAACCATAGCACGGTGGTAGGGTACTTTGTAGTACCCGCCTGGCTGGCTACCACCCTCAAGTTGAAAATCTGCCACCAAGCACCCATCGGTGTGTTCCGACAGCTGCACTTGAGAGCCAGTTCCTTTCTAGGCTTTGTGTGCTTGCCACCATCGGCCACATCATCACTGACCACGGTGAGATTGTGGTCAAACACAGGCCTATACATAGTAAAAAAAAAAAAAAAAAAAAAAAAAAAGCTATAAGTATTTTTTCGATCGTCCAGTCGTTTGAGCTGTACGTTGATAGATCAGTCAGTCACGTTTTCCTTTTATATATATTTACTCGTAGATAGTATAGATTTTCCCGGGACAAAAATGAACAACAGATTCTAAAAATCTGTCGCCAAGCGTCCATCGATGTGTTCCTATAACTGTACTTGAGAGCCAGTTTCCTTCTAGGCTTTTTGTGGTGACCACCACTGACGCTGAGTATGTCCTATAAAAAAATTACTCTAATATTTTCAGGTCATAACTTGTACCATAGCCCTTTGCCTGAGGAAAATTTTGCACTTGAGAAACACTCGGCTTACGTACCATAGGCAGACAGATATATTGTTACACTTTATATTTCATTATAATATGTTTATATGTATATTAAAAAAAAAACATTTTAGCGAACGAGATGGAATCGCATAATTTTTACATGGACATTAAATTCTAAATTTTATTATGACGCTTTTAATATCGACGGCTCAGTAGACATATCACGCCGCAGGTCGTGGGTTCGATTATCATCCTGTACAAACATTTGTGTGAATGAACATGTCTCTTTGTCCTGAGTCTGGGTGTAATTATAAATTTATGTAAATCATTTACGAAATAAAATGTATGTAAATGTATATCAGTTATCTGGTTATCCATAGTAGTACAAGCTTTGCTTAGTTTGGGATCGGACATTATTATTAGCTTGTCTTGTCGATTAAAATTAATTTATTCTATCCTACTAACATCCCATTCTATCCTACCTTATCCTGTCCTACTAACATTACCTATAAATTTGAAAGTTTGTGACAAAGTATGTTTGTTACTTCTTCACGTTTAAAGGACTGGGCCAATTTTGGTGAAATTTTATATGGAGTTAGCTGGCACACTGGATTAATACAGACAAATTTTTATCCCACGGGAACGCGGGTGAAACCCGTCAAATATTCTCTAGTTTAACATATATTTTTGCAACAAAGAATGCCGAGAACAACTTAATCTAGAATCATAATTTCTCCGATATCGTCGCCTTAAGCATACTTAATCAACCCAATATAGGTTTAAAATATATGTCACTACATATCATAAACTAAGTAGGCTTCGGTATCTGAGCCAGACTAGATTATACCTCAAGATTAGTACGTTAGAACCCGAGCTGTCCCCTGTAATATGGCTGTTATTAGGGAACCAAATATACGTATATAGGATACCTATATTACTTCATCTATGATTTATTGTACGGTCTAAGATTTGTCTTTTGAAGATACGAGGTCTCAGGTCTGCCTGCCTCGTCCGGTCGTCTTCCATTTTTTTATTTTGGCATCACACTTCGTGTATTTTGCCAGTGTCAAGTTGAGCAATGTAGATAATTTTATATTCTTCATGTATTAAATTCTCGTCAATCGTTACGTTTCAAAGTTCAAGTCATGTTAAATCTTCTTCGAGTCATAGTCAGTCAGTTTAGTTAGGTTTTAGTACAATGGTAGCCGTAGTCTCACGGACTTCTTGAGACAACTTGAAAAGCCACTATACACGTAATCATTTCATTTCACTTCACTGGTGCACTTGTATTGATCTTTATTGGACAAAATACCACCTATAATATTCAATAAAACTCAAAAAATACACTATTTTATGAAAATAAAATGAAAACGCAACGTCACTTCGCAAGTTCCCGCCAAAAAGTCCCTCCATGGTTCCATTAAAAATAGTGTCAAAGTCTTGTCGGCCAGTTTAACAACCATGTAGGTCGAACAGCCCGAAAAACTATCTATATTACTATCTATATTACTATCTATATAACTATGTATGAATGAGGATATATTTCACGGATGAGTGAATAGGACAATAAGCTACTTTTTAACCTCCGACACAAAAAGAGAGGGGTGTTATAAGTTTAATGTGTCTGTCTGTGTATCTGTCTGTGGTATAGTAGCTCCCAAACGGATGAACCGTTTTTCGTTTAGTTTTTTTGTGTCATAGATAATTTTTTCCCAAGTATTGTTAGCTATATTTCAAGAAAATCCGCTCAGCCGTTTGAAAATTATCACTAATTTTCCACTGAGTTATTATCGCCTCTGTACCATTCAGACATACATAGAAACGTATTTAGCACAATAACCGAATATGCCCCTTTTTAAAACTAAGAATGTTTTTTTCTTTTATTTGGTCCTTGAATATAACTTGTAAATATTTACAAACATTCTGAGATCCAATAGAAAGGGAATATTTTTCTTACTTTAAAAAAAGGGCTTAGTTCTTTTTTAACATAAATAAACCGTATTTTTTATATTTCTCTCCTGTCTCGCTTGTTTCCGTCAGTTGAGTAAGGGACGGAGTCATTCGCGGAGAGCATCAAATCAAATCAAAACTCATTTATTCAGTTTAGGCCCTAATAAGGCACTTATGAACGTCAACAGTTACAGTTTTACAATAGACTCTACTACCGGTTCGGAATACACTTGAACTGAGAAGACTCCGGCAAGAAAGAAGATCATCATTTTAAAACAAACCACGTCAACTCTGTATATGACGTAATTTCAAAATAAATGTCTTTCCCCCTTCTAAGCGTCCCCTACGCTGTTTTCCAACAAAAATATAGCCTTAATTTGCCGTCGGTACAAACTCTTCGGCAAATATAAACACTTATTAACATAAAAAGACTGAATTGTACCTTTTAACCTGTTTTGCGATCGTGTTTCTTGTAAAATTAATTTTTCTTTTATATCTTCTACAAAGCTTCCGCCCCGCAGTTTCACTCGCGTTCCCGATGGATCTTATGTTTTCCCGGGATAAAAACGTTATATATGTCGGAGAGCCGGGTTGTTTGTCCGACTCGATTGGCTCAATTTATTATCATGGTGGAGGTATCGGTTGAAATGGTGGCAACACTTGCGGTGAATGAATAACCTATGACTGAATGATAGTTTATGATACAAGTTAATGTGGGTAAGATCATTACGGGCGGATCGAACATTTTATCACGAGCTCTCGAGTTGTACACACGTCGGTGTAACTGTTGTTTCAATTGATACTGAAGTCTATCTTAATGTGAGTCTGTACGTGTAATTGAAGTGATTATGTGTCAAATTGCTATAATAAATCTATCGGGCCCATGAGGAGTTTCTTGCGTCGCTTCTTCTCCTCATACGGGACTGTTCCGAAGCGATGGTATTACGTTGTTTCATTGTCTGCACTACGTCCACTGAATCGGATCCTGATACCACTGAACCCTATACGTGATGTTTGTATCGCTTGGCTGTCGCTGACGACGACATATATTATTTCATCCAAATTCGTTCAGTAGTTTTTGCGTGAATGAGTAACAAACATCCATACATACTCACAAACATTTGCATTTATAATATTAGTAGAATAGTAGGATAAGTAGTATACGTAGGATAAGTAGGATAGGATATTAGTAGGATAGAAGGTGTTCACCACGTTTCTGGGAGACTTAAGGTCGATAAATTATAATCGGGCGTTTACGATGACATTTTCCTACGAAAATTCAAGGTAAACCGCCTATATTACAATCAGTCTACCTCTATCAGTTTTGGTGTCACTGATACCCTGGAATGGAATTGCCCCTGGATTTTTTTTTTCCGTGCTACTGGCTACTACGAATCTGCGTAGCGCTACTGTCTACGAACATAATCTGCGTAGCTCTACGAAAGACTACGAGCCTCTACGAATTGTACCTTTGCTCTTTAGCTTAACATTTCGTAGTAGCTAAATCTATATCTTCTATCTATATCTGTATTTATCTACCTATACTAATAATAAAGCTGAAGAGTTTGTTTGTTTCAACGCGCTAATATCCGGAGTTACTGGTCCGATTTGAAAAAATCTTTCACTAATAGGAAGCTACATTATCCCCGAAGGTTTATAGGCTACTTTTATCCCGGGAACGCGATTAAAACCGCGGGAAATGGCTAGTCTACTGGCATAATGATGTTATGTATATGTCACCGGAAATGTATGAAACATAGGAATTGTACACAATTCCTGTGTAAATTCCTAGGAAATTTTATTTCAATAATGATAAAAAAATAGGTTGGGGTTATTTTTTTTATTTTGCATAAATTTGAAAGTATTCGCACAAAAATAAATTTCACTTACAACCCCCCAAATACCGCTATCCTTACATTTGTAAGGATAGCGGTATTTGGGGGGTTATCCAGAATGTAATACTCCGATAGATATTTAGGAAATGTATGGATTTCCTAGGAAATGTATACAATGAGGGGTTAGATACTTTTCCGTTAACATATACATAATGATGTTTTACATTCCATGTAACATCCTGCATATGATCAAAATTTCAATTTAATCTGTTTAGCCATTACGGCGCGAGTGAGCTACAAACACACGTACAAACATTCCCACAATATTAGTAGCATGATATTTCTATTTATAAATTGACCCGAACAGTACTTTTGATGTCAAAGGTAATGTCTGAGTAGATGATATAATATTTAAGAGTAGGTACCTGATAATCTGGTCTCATGAATAGGGGTGATGACTAAAAAAAAAAATTTGTCCGTCAGTTAGATTGCTTAAAAATATTGGACACATGTTTTTTCTTTAGTTCTGAAAACAAAAAATAACGAAGATACAGTGCGTATAAATATCGCGTGACGTCACGTTTTAGTACACTTTTTACAGAGAAGTGACGTCACAAACCCCCACTCCTGCACTTTGATGCGACCTATCTTTGTAAGTTTTTATTGATTTGATAAAATAAAAAATACGTATCCAATATTTTTTGATAACCTAACTGACGGACTAAATAGAATTAATTATTTTTTACCCACTCATCATCCCTATTCTCTCTATCCCACTCGCACACTAGATAACATAATTTTTGTACCCTTTTCGTTTTACTGTGAAAAGAAATTGTTATTTTGATAATACACAGTAAATTTGAAGGCGAGGAGAACTCGGTGGTAGTGACGAAGGTCATAAATAAAAATCAGGGTGTCTAAGCGCAACGTGAAACATTTTGTGCAGTAGACACTTTAGAGGAGGCTCTCTGAGTATGTCTCCGTCCCTTACTAAACTCACGGGGACAAGCGAGACAGGAGAGACGTAATTTTAGTAAAAGAAATGGTTTTAAAAAAACTAAGCTTTTTTTTTTAATAAGAATACTATTCCCTTTCTAATGGATTTTTGAGAATGTATGTTAATATTTTTCAAGTTATTTGGATGGCCCAAATAAGAGAAGAATGCATTTTTAGTTTTAAAAAGGGGCATATTTACGATTTTTTTCTGACGCTACTAATGGACAATTCCAATTAAAAAAAAACTATTCCACGTCACATATTCTCTAGTTTAACATATATTTTTTGGAAGAAAGAATACAGAGAAAAACGCATTTTAGAATCATCGTTTCACATATAGCATCGCCAGTTTATGAAACATGCTCATAAGGTACGAGTATTAATATTGATTGATAAGTGATATAATCCGTTGTAGCGACACATTATTGCACATGCATTACAATTTGCTGACATACGGATTGCAATGCATGGGGCGAGTGGGGTACGTCAGTCACCACCGGTCGGGCACGATAGGTACACGTTAAGTACACGGTCGTATACCTGTATTTCCTGTGACATAATATACCAGTGAAGAGATTTTATAGCATTTCATTTATAACATTCCCACCGGTAAACCATGTTTCCACAGGTCCCTCAAGTGTTTGTGAGCCATGCTCTACACTTGGGTATAATGATGCGGTGTAAGCATATAAGTAATCCCATAGAAATGTAAACAAATATTCTATTAAATGATGATATCTAATCGATTAAAGTATTTCTGATTTATCAAAGCTGACGAAGCTCGTAAAAGTACACAAAACTGATTACGCTATCGTCCTCGAAGGCGAGGACCGCGCGACGTTCCACTCAGTCTCGTCCCGTTCAAGCGGCCCGAGCTGCCACCAGTAATCCGACTGCCCCCAATTAGTCGCAACTTATACTACGCCCCCTCCCCGGTAACGTCCTGATCAAGCGTGGTTATCAAAATGTTGTCCGGTTGAGAGCCCTCTGCGCTCGCCGATTTGTCCGATGCAGCCAACAGAGGCACCAAATTTAGTCTTAAAAAAAAATTCTAGAAAATATCTAAGTATACACATATTTGCAGTTCAATGACAGTACAGTATGACACAACTTAGATTTAGCATCGGCAAATCGTATATCTACACTTCATTTACACAACTAATAAAAATCATTAATTATCGCACCATGCAACGTTCAACAAGATCATTTTCGCCTAAAGTACTAATGGGTAAAAACATGGGTAATGTTCTAGGCGCACTCTTTTCGGGAATGATTGATTTTACGAATTTTGCCGATGCTTCGTCTATGTTGTGTCTTGCTTACTTATCCTACTTCTATTTATCTAACATAGATTTCTATGCACACAATCTTTCATGACGCTATCTCCAATGCCCACTTATGAAGGTTAAACAAACGTAAACCTGCGACCAATGGGATGGATCATGCTAGTTTGTAAAGGATTTGGTGTTTTGGAAAATAACGGAGTAATGATGAATGAAATTTAGTTATTTAGGGTTAGGAGACATCTATAAATCAAGTATGCATGTTTGGCTGATTTTTGATAGTTCGGTACGTATGAAGCGTAGTTAAGGATGGACGTGGATTTCTTGGATGAGAACTTATCTATCTATACTAATAATAAAGCTGAAGAGTTTGTTTGAACGCATTAATCTCCGGAGTAACTGGTCCGATTTGAAAATTTATTTCACTAATAGGAAGCTACATTATCCTCGAAGCTTATAGGCTACTTTTTATCCCGGGAACGCGAGTGAAACCGCGGGGAATAGCTTATGTAATATAACTAAAATACAAGCACACTCCGTAGGTAATAAAAACTGTTTCTTTCTCTCATTATTTTCTAGATATAGGTACTTTTTGATATGAGTTTTCTTTGATGTCAAGTACTCTGTATAGTTGTGATATTTCTTGTCAGCTGACTGAAGCACTAACTATACTGTATCAAACACAATATAAACGAAGTAAGACACCTCACAGACGACATCTCGTGGGAAAACCGTCACTTGTCGCGATATTCGAGGCTTGACGATAAACACATTAGAGTCTCTCCACATCGGAGCGCGGCAAAAAATACACCGCAAGATAAATGTCTGGCGGCTAAGTGGCTTGGTACAGTGTGCTGCGGACGGACTTCCACGCCTTATTTAGTGTAGTGTCATTTTTTGTTCCTTTATCTTGATACTTAACAAATGGTATCAGATTTTAGTAAATACAAAACAATATTTGGATGGAAGCAGTTTTTCCTTTATTTGGTACCGGTTCCTGACGATCCCGTGGCTTCAAACGCTGTAGTTATCAGCACATGCTGGAGATGATCGAACTATCGTTTTTCGGAGTAGGCCCTTAGAACCTTAAAGTTTAAACCATCCATTAAGAGGAGGCTCTCAGCGTATGTCTCCGTCCCATAATAAACTGACGGAGACAAGCGAGACAAGAGAGACATAATTTTAGTAAAAAAGATGGTTTTATGTTATTTAAAAAGAAACTAAGCCTTATTTTTAAAAATCAAGAAAACTATTCCCTTTTTAATGGATTTCAGAATGTATGTTAATATTTTTCAAGTTATTTCGATGGCACAAATAAGAGAAGAATGCATTATGATTTAAAAAGGGTAATATTTACGATTTTTTTCTGACGTTACTAATAAAAATCCCAATATATAAAATTCTATTCCTCGTCACTTATTCTCTAGTTTAACATATATTTTTTCCAAATCTCTTGGAACAAAGAATACAGAGAAAAACGCCTTACTATTTTTTCTAAATTTAATGTAGGTTGGATAGTTTCTGGGAACGCAGGTGAAACCCCGGGAAAAAGCTAGCTAAGTAGCTTTATTTATTTAATAAGTGAGATTAAACAATACAGATTTCAATAAAAATACTCGGCCAAGCTAGCCACATACACTGTCAAATCTAATATTGATATTGGGCCAATAGCTGGCATTGGACAAGGTTGGTTCAAAGCCTGAATCGCTTCAATGCCTCCCAAAGGATAATGTATCGCCAGTGTGCCAAGATTCCAATATTGAATAACTCTTCGTCTAAATTTTCTTTGCTGAATATTGCAGAAATATGTTTTAGTTAGAAACTTTGTTGTCTTTAAATGTTATAATACTTTTTTTTTAAGATTTTAATGCGATGACAGGTCAGTGGTAGTGACGTCGGATGCCGCGACGTGGGTTCGAACCCTACAATGAGATTGAGCTTTCGGTGAAGGAATAAATCGTGAGGAAACCATAGCACAGTGGTAGAGTACTTTGTAGTACCCGTCTGGCTGACTACCACTCTCAAGTTGAAAATCTGTTGCCAAACAGCTTCTGTTGTGTACCGATGGCTGCACTTGAGAGCCAGTTCCTCTCTATGCTTTGTGTGCTTACCACCATCGGACACATCATCACTGACCACGATGAGATTATGGTCAAACACATATAGATAGTAAGAAAAATAAAAAAAACCGCGTGCCAGCCTGTCTTCAAAAAGTACATAGCACGCTATGTTACGTTATAAATAGGGTTGCCATAATTCTTCAATTAATTTGAGACAACATTTCAGAACTTAAATAAAAATCTAAATTTATTACATGAGATACATAATACTGATAATGGTTAATTATCATATTATAATAAAAGCTATAATTATCAAGTGTAACCAATAATATTATCTGATACCCCAAACAAGTAAAATTACTAACACAACCTGAGAAGAAGATACAGGAAGAATTTCATCTTTTTTCGCCATCATATTTTTATGTCGATTTTACGCGTATTTTGAAGAACAAACAGGACAAAAAACCGGCCAAGTGCGTCGGACTCACGAACGAAGGGTGCCGTACTAGTATCATAAAAACGGCAAAAAAAAACGTTTTTTGTACGGGAGCCCCCTTAAATATTTATTTTGTTCTGTTTTTTAGTATTTTTTGTATACCATCTGTGAAAATTTCAATCGTCTAACTATCACGATTCATGAGATACAGCCTGGTGACAGACGGATAAACAGACACCGGAGTCTTAGTAATATAGTCCTGTTTTATCCTTTGGGTACGGAACCCTAAAAAGGGACATTTATGTAGTAAAACGGGACACGTCATACAAATAGGGCGAAAGTCCCGTAAATACGGAACGTGTACCCACGTCTCAGAGTCGTCGGCAGGTCGAGACTGGCTGGCGAGGCATGGTGCCAACTCACTCCCCTCGTGTTGTAGCTAAAGTGGGCATTTCGTACATATACCAGTTTTCTATTATGTTATAAGCAACAAATATTCTAAGTACTAGCTGTCTTTGGCGGTTTGTGTTGCACTTTCTGTCAGGGCCATCGTCACGGATTTGAATTCGAAGTCTGTCGCTATTTTGTCCGATTTTGTGCTCGAATATCAGATTTTGTCGCGCCCTGGTTCAAAAGTTATAAGGGTTCTTAGTTATAAACTAATGTTATAAGGTTATCTCAAGAACTAGAGCACCTAGCGAAGATCTGTTTACTTCCAGAATTTGTCCAATTTTGTCACCAAGTATCACATTTTGTCGCTCCTTGGTTCAAAAGTTGTAAGGATTAGGTAAAATTTATTCGAGGACAAATAGCGACAGGCCCTGAATTCAAATCCGTGATGGTGGCTCTGCCAGGAAGTGTCACACTCGCGGTTTCACCCCAACATTATACATCGATACAGTTGTGAAGAAAAATAGAACGTACCTACTGATTGCAATAGGGCAACGCACACGTCCAAAAAAGTCGTTCAATATTAAAAACAAATAAAAAAAAATATAAATTACTGAGTGCAATCAGTACGCACTCGTCCAAAAAAGTCGTTCAAAGAACAAATAAAAATCGGCCCAATTATCAGTCCTATAAAAAGTCAAACGTAGGCGGGCAGCGTTAAAAATATTTTATGTCAAAAACGTACCAAACAATTTTACAATTATTTTTTTTAAAAAGCATTCCTGTACTTTTGCCAAATGCCATTCCGTTTCCAGCTCATATATGCAGCATTGTTATATCAACCTACAAGCTCTTTCATAAGCTAACATATATTAAACTAGCTGTTCGTGCCCGAACTCTCCCGACTGATTTTCCCGAGAGATTTCATACAAAAATACCATCCCTTGCTATAGTTTCTTACTTTAGTTAAAGAAGTAAACCTTAAAATTTAAGAGAGGTAGAGCATAGCGATTTTTCTCTTGAAGAGCAGCTCAACTGGGGAAGACACCACCTCAACCTTACAGAATACCGCAGCCAAATAACCTGGTTGTGTTCCTGCGCGTGAGTAAGGTCGCCAAAGCTCGTCGGGGCGCGGATTAGTATATGGTCTCTATCCCGGGCGTCGCTATGCTAGGCTGTATGCTTGTTTGCCGACTTTGTTGTTTAAAAAAAAGAAAACAACTGATCCGATTCTTAAAATTCCTTCACTAATAGTTAGCTACATTATCCCTGAGTGCTATAGGCTACTTTTTAACCCAGAAACACGGGTGAAACCGCGTGAAACAACAAGTTCTAAATAAGATCCAAACAGTATCAAATGTAAGTCACATATAAGTTTGTAACACTAGCGTAGATGGAACGGTGGTAATAAATCGTAGAGCTCGCTACGTCGTAGCCCCGTAGCAACTCGTAGCTGGATCCGGGATCAGGTTTTTGAACCCACATTTATTATACCTAAACGGTTTTGTTACAGTAAAGTGTTGGGAAGATAATTTTAACGTAAGTTTTTATTGTTAAACTCATCTTTTATAGCAGAAGAGGTTGTGAGCTTCGATTTGAAAAATTCTTTCACTAATAGGAAGCTACATTATCCCCGAAGATTATAGGTTACTTTTTATCCCGGGAACGAGAGTGAAACCGCGAGGAACAGCTAGTTTATTATAATTTATGTACCTATAACTTTGAGATTTATTTTACAGCTGTATCTCAAACTAGCTTTAGCCTATAACAAATCTATTCCTTTTTTCTTTGTAATATATTTTTAATCTATAGACATCACAAATCTCTTGTTACATTAATTATTAAGTTTTGCTTTTCTTTCTAAATTGTTTTATATTTTGAAAACTAATTTACTTGGTAGGTTTAACCTACTTTGTTAGTTCAAACTTGAGTTTACCTAACAAGACCTAAGTTCTGAACGTTCTATCCGTTTTGAAATGAGGGTTTAAATTTGATCAATATTTGGTTTACAAGCATTACTTTACCTGACATTGATATTACGACTTAGTTTGGTATCTTTAAAAAAATATATGATAAAATATATTCTATAATATACAATATTTACAACAAACATACAAATAAAATATAATTTCATATACAATAAATAATACTCAGGTAATACTAGGCTAGTAAATGGAACAAATGGTCATAAAGAGCAGAAAAAATAACACAGAATAACTTATAATTAAATAACCAAAAAAAAATAATAATATTAATATTTAATGATTTCGATAAAAATCTTGGATTTTAATGCAAATTATAGGTAATAACTCGATACTCAGCGAATCGTATATATTATGTTGCGAATCTGCTTATTAGGTACTCGTCCCGTTCAAGCGGCCCGAGCTGCCATTAGTAATCCGACCGCCCCTAATTAGTCGTAACTCGTACAAAGTCCTCCCCTTCCCCCGGTAACGCCCTGAGCCGAGGTTCGTACCCCACTCGGGGGTGCCCTCAGGCGTGGTTTCCTAAATGTTACCCGGCTGAGAGCCCTCTGCGCTCGCCGATTGTCCGGTAAGGTTGGAGCAGCCATCAGAGGCTACCAACTTTAGTCCTTTAAAAAAAAAATCTGCTTATTAGAGTTATTAGTATAGGTATGCGAACGGATGTAATTTACATTAAAAAATGCCCTTTGTCCACTTGACGCATTGGGATGCATATAAACATTCCGGAAAAAATATCTGCATGATTTTCAAAATCAGACAGAACCGAAAGGCGACTTCCTTTTATACTATGTAGAGATGTTACATCTTTAATAGTTCTACATCTCTTTTAGAATTGAGTTTGCATACATTCTATCTTTCGTTCAGAATTACGTAAATTATTCGCCAAGTCGTAGTCGTATAAAACGGGAACCTGAAACCCTGTTCTATATACGCTTGCGGTCTGTACAAATGTTGAATATAATTATGTAATATTCCACTAGTTTACAACATTTTTATTGCCCGGGTGAGAAACATCTGAATCAGCTGAATCTAAATCTGGCCACAGAATTGCTCTAGGAGCTCAGGATTTTGAGATATACCTATCTAAATGTTCTAACAATATGGTTTTTGGTGATATTTGAAGTATTTTTTTGAGGATCTTATGTTTTCCCGGGATAAAAAGTAGCCTATGTGTTAATCCAGGGTGTCAGGTACCTCCATACCAAATGTCATCAAAATTGGTCCAGCCGTTCGATCGTCAAAACAACTTTGAATATCCTTGAATTACATCTTAAAGTTGTCCAATACTCGGCAACCATTTTATTTATTGACCTACAGTCCTGGGTCTGTTGAAGATGTCCTTCCTGAACTAATGTACGAGGGCTACGTGGAGAGAATTGAAACATAAGCGTTTATTCGTACCCCCAGAGAAGGCCTTGACATTTAGAATATAGATTGAGAACAATCGACCCTTAAATCTTAACTAGGTAGGTACTCAATTTTATAGGCAATTTAGTACAAGTATAGAGTTAACTAAATTACTTTATATACATGGTGCCGATTCTGTTGTTTAAGAACTTAACTAATATTAGTCAAGTCACCTCTCTTTCATATTAACCCTAATGAAAAAAGATAGAACATTTTTAATGCTGTCAGTTTAGTCCATGCCGTCGTAATATACTGGTAAATAGTCGTGACCAATAAAGGGCGCGATTAAATTCACGTTGAAATAAGTGATCGGTCTAATCTGACAGGACTAAAGTATGTTGCATCCCTTTCTTATATTTCTTATTAGAAAGAGATATTATTGTGAGATTAAATTTGTTTAGTTCGTAAACAAGAGAATCGGCACCATTATTGTCAAGCCAGTTAGCGCGGTTGGATAAGACACCACCTATCACGCCGCTGGTCATGGGTTCGATGTATGCTACTTTATATCCCTCGAGAAGGCGGGTGAAACGGCGTGATGGAAGCTAGTCAATTATAAGACGTAACATAATGCAGTCCATCGGTCGGCGGTCACGTCCTGTTGTCTCACGATCACTCGCACACTACTCCCGCCCCGACTCGTAATAGAAAGTAAACAACGCGAACACTTACATAAACTAGCTACACTGAACTAGATTTTACACGATGGTACCATCAACAAAGTTGAAGCATGATCAGTTTAGAAACCTTTTCGCTTGCTGCCAGTTACTATAGTTCTCCTGTACATTGTTGACAATAATGGCCGACTCTTATTAAAATAAAATTATTTGTTTAAACTACTTTTATGACAAGCGCATTGTCTGGTTATATTGTGCGAGGCACAGTTAGCCGCTGGCCAAGGTGATCATGCTTCAACTTTGTTGATAGTACATACAGGCACAAGAATTCATAGACAAAAGGAAAACGTGATCTATCAACGCACAGTTCAAACCACTGGACGGATCGGGATGTTTGGCATAGAGCTTATATAATAGGCTAGATGACAGTGTCAAAAATAAATGACCAAACACTAACCAATGCATAAAACATCTGAAAACACATGGAAACATCAAATATGTTGTACATTTAATGCTTTCTATGATTTTTAATTACCAGTAGAACCACTAAGAGTAGATCATTTGATGCTGTGAAACGATGACGTCATAGCTTAGTATTTCATACAATATTCCATGTAACCGATCGTTTTGACATTTATTAAAGAGTAGCTGATTTGATATGCCAGGAAACTACCTTATTAAGGCATACGCTAAGGAAGGATTTTTGAAAATTCTGCCTCTAAGGAGTAAAATAGAGGATCGCGGGTGAAACCGAAGAACGGAAAGTTCGCTCAACAATCCTACTAATAGGTATTATAATCTGAATGTTTGTAAGGATGTATGTATGGATGTTTGTTACACTTTCATGTAAAAACTACTGAACGGATTTGAATGAAACTTGCACTGAAACTTAACACTTTTTTTTTTTTGACCGGCGAGCGTAGTGGCCTCTCAGCCGGGTAACATTTAGGTAACCACACCTGAGGGCACCCCCGAGTGGGGTACGAACCTCGGCTCAGGGCGTTACCGGGGGAGAACTGTAGCGTAATCGGTTTTGTGGAGTGTGTTGTGTACTTTTACAGGCTTCGTCAGCTTCGATCTGAGCTAATGTTATGGGGTCATCCGGCTCGCTGAGGGCTTGCCTTGGTCTAAGGATACGGAGTATACGGGAGGGCGTGTAGGTTGCGGCTTTCACTATAAGAGGGTTGCGGTGATTAACGGCGGTATTGAAAAATCTGCGTGAGGCGCGTTTTATAAATTGTTTTAACGTGGGAAGACCTAAATCAATGTGGAGATTTTCATTACGCATGTACCACGGGGCGCCCGTGGCTTTGCGCATGAAACGGTTTTGAATCACCTGAAAGCTATGGATCCGTGCAGGAGCTGCATGTGCTAACACAGTACTAGCATAGGTCATAATGGGGCGGATACACGTGGTATATATTATAATAAGCTTTTAATCCCAACCTAGCTACCACAAACTAACCATAACCTTACCAAAAACTCATTACGTAACTGTGAATCGCAAGATTGCAATACCACGTTAAATTTTGCAAATAATAACGGTAAAATTACTCAAAAGCACACAATAGGTGCGACAATGACACCGTATAACCTAAATATAAACTCCCAGGCGACCGAAAAGGCGGCCGGGCGTTTTATTTGACGCTCGCGTGTTATACCCCCATATCAAATCAAATATCTAGATGGGCCACGCAACTTGCTGGCTTAGGCGGAGCGGATGATAAATTAAGGTCCGGTTGCATCGAACCATTAGTAATAGGAAAACCATTCGTTTCATTTTGACGTTTGTTATTCAAAAATTTCCAAAGTAACCCAACTGATAAAAACTGTTATGTTTACTGTAATATTTATATCTTTAATAACTAATTACACGTATGTCAATATCAGTCGATACAACTGGGGTACCTAAAGGTATTTGACTTACATGTCATGACATCAGTAAATGTGAAAACGTTTAAAATGCTTTAGATGATTAATTATTGAAACTTGAGTGATGATATTTTCGAAACTATATTGTAACTTTGGAAGACTTATTTATTTATTTATTAAGGTCAGCCAACAATTGTTTACACATTACATTTTCATAAATTATTGACAAAGATTTTACATTATTGAGTGTAACAAATTACTTATAGGCTAACACTTGTTCTAGGACTTTTTGTATTATTTTTACTTATAGCAGTTTCGGCAAATAAAAGAAAAACCTGAAGGTTTCTACTTTTGGATCGTTTGTCTTGAACTGTACCGTATCCTACCAATGTGATGATCGATAAAGGTTCTGGCCTCTAACCCAACAATGAGCTTGAAAATTCGGTAAATAAAAAAACATCGTAAGCAAACTATACATAATACCGCCTGTGTGGCTGTGGCTACCACATCTGTCAAAAGTAATATGTCTTAATATTTTCCGCAAATACATAAAACAATAAAACTTTCTAGTTTAATATAATTATTTGAAAAAAAAACATGAAATACTTTTTGACATCTTTGAAATGTAAGATAAAACACATAATATTGTATGAGCTGATAAATCCCGCTAGTTTCATAGCCCAACATACCATCGTCCATCTACGAAATGGGCCAGAAACGGTACACCACCGTGAACTCTGGCCTTATTCGCCGAAAACCGGTAATTTTCACCATATCAGACTGAATATTATTGTTTCATTAAATAATTCTATGACATAATATGTCTGTGAATTATATTGACCTACTTCCTTTATTTAAGGACCATGTTTATGTAATCAGCATCATTATGAAGCGGACCGAATCTGATACTATTAATAAAGCTGAAGAGTTTCTTTGAACGCGATAATCTCCGGAGTTACTGGTGCGATTTGAAAATATCTTTCCCTATAGGAAGCTATATTATCCCCAGAGGCTACTTTTTATCCCAAGAACGCGAGTAAAACCGCGAGGAACAACTAGTTATCTTAAAAGGGACCTCCCAGTGGTTTAAATTGTTTCTACCAATTATGTATTATTGGTAAAGTATGGTGTTCCTTGCGGCTTCACTTGCGTTCCCGGGATAAAAAGTAGCCTATAACCTCCAGAGATAATGTAGCTTCCTATTAGTGAAATAATTTTTGAATCGGACCATTAACTCCGGAGATTAGCGCGTTCAAACAAACGAACAAACTCTTCAGCTTTATTATTAGTATAGATGGGCTGGTATTATCTTATATGGTAGGTATCTCCGATCAAACAAAAACTACTCTCCTAGTATGAGAAATGAAAAATTTAATACCTACTTTGGAAATGTCATTGATTAATATCAAAGTATTAGGAACCCTAAAAACACAGATATCGTGTTCAAGCCCTTAAATTAAGTCAAATATCTTCCGATTTCCTATCGGAAAGTCATTTCTGTCCCAAATATCGATTTGGGGCCGGTTAATGGCCCAAATACGACGCCTTTAATGAATTATCGCTCTTTGTGCTGTAATGACACGAATTTTTTTACCATAAATTTGCTTAATGGTTCCTCGTAAATATTATAAAGCCCTGGATAGCTGAATAGGCATAAAAATGTCTAGTGCGTAAATGTTAGCGATCTAAGACAGTACTTCAATCTTCTATATGAGTGTGCACACTAATTTCAGCAGGTGATAACGCCACCGACCCAGGGCTCTACCGCGTGTTTTTGGTGGTTTTTTTTTATACTACTAAGGCAGCAAACAAGCATGCGGCCTACCTGATGGTAAGTGGTTACCGTCGCCTATTGCAATACCAGAGGTATTGCCAATGTGTTGCCGACCTGTTACAGTGCCGAGAAAGCAACTGGCTCTTAAACGCAATGCCGGAACACACCGGTAGGTGCTTGACGACAAATTTTCAACTTGAGGGTGGTAGCCAGCCAGACGGGTACTACAAAGTACCCTACCACCGTGCAATGGTTTCCTCACGATGTTTTCCTTCACCGAAAGCTCAAGCTATCATCGCCTTATAACGAACAACATTATTAAAAATCCTCCAATGAGGGCTCACTACGCCCACAAAATGGGTTTTCGTCGTAGCGCGTCATTGGATGAAATCATTAATGATGTTCATTACGATTACCACCAAAAGATACGCAATAGCCCACCCGATATCGAAATTGTTTGATTTTCTTAGAATACCTACCCCACAGACCCGGGGCGAGAGACCAAACAGTTATACTAACTCCGTGTTCTCCGACTGAAAACGGTCCGATAAATTATAATTGGGCGTTTACCATGATTGTTTTCCTACAAAACGTCATGGTAAACGCCCGATTATAATTTATTGGACCGTTTTAGAACTTGGACCTTAGTCTAAACGTGCTACGGTATTCATTGAATTGACATTATATTAAGGTCCATGTTCACTGACTAGAAAATGGTACGATAAATTATAATCGGGCGTTTACCATGAATTTTTGTAGGGAAAAGTCATCGTAAACGCCCGATTATAATTTATCGGACCGTTTTCTTGTCGGTAAACATCGACTTTAGTCTCCTACCGTGGCACGGTCTTTTCAATGCTATGATTCAAAAACACGAAACTCATTTCAGGATCGTACAATTTCCGCCTAAAGTAGGTACGCTACTTAATGAGGTAGCAGTAATTTAGTGAACATTTTAGAAGTTCCTTCCTCGCGTACATAGTTCACACATTCTCAGTATACTCTGTCGGGTTATTAAAGACGACAAATTCTTCTGCCAACATGTATGTAGCTTGGATTTTAATGAATACTCATATAATTTGGATCAGTTTTCAGGCATGATATTAATTTACTTTGGAGTGAGATTAATTTTTTAACCGACTACAAAAAAGGAGGATGTTCTCAATTCAACTGTATGTTTCTTTTGTACGTTTGTCACGCGATTACTCCGCCATACGTGAACCGATATTAAAAATTATTTTTTGATTCGAAAGAGGTCACGTTGTCACCAAGTCTCAGGATCTGTTGATGGAAATGGCAAAAAACTATAAATAAATAAGAAACTTTAAACAAAAAGAGAACCGCCTTCAAAAACACAGAAAAGCATAAAATAATAACTATTTAGGAATACTAACTAATCTAACAGTTATACTCGAAACCACTGGTAAACCGTTAGTCAAAATAATCAATCAATAAGTCCGCGCAAAAATATACTCAAAATATAAATTCAAAGTTCCTTTGCCATCCTGAAAGCGAAAACCAAAATAGAAAGGATTTATACCCACAGATAAGAATAGATTTGCATATTTCAGGAGAATGGAATCGGAAATGTCAAATCCAAGAGAAGCCGGAGGCTGCGTTGAGTGCTAACTATAACTGTAAACATTCAGATTAGATCTGGCAAGTTCTATTTCGACAGTGCCGAATCCCCGACAATCCCGAAAGTCGTTGAAAAAGGTTCGACGATCTAGTGTCACCATGTATTCTAAATTTGCCGGACAAAAAATAAAATTTGCCGGGCAGATGATAAAAGCAGACCAAAAATCAGCTGTGTTCAAAGATTAGGTACTTACGAAATTATTCTTAGGACTATAGAAATAAACGAATACTGCTTAGGACTTGCGAGTGTCTGAGAGCAGGTGCAGTCAGACTGTCCCACGAATGTATCATATGTGTATAATAACAATCTAGGTAAGTTCAACAATCTAGGTAGGTTTATGTGAATGCTCTAAAGGGGACCTAGCTCTCAAGTGTTGTTACGGAAATAATTGCCATATATTGAATGATTTAAATACTTTGTTAAAATTAAGTTTTTTTTTAATCCATATTTGGAAGTATCTTCGGGGATTAACAGCAGCTTTACTTGTCCCACTGCTGGCCATCCCTATCTACTTGCCATCCACATTCATAATTCCGGAAGACCTACATCATCGTGAGGGACACATCAAAATCACCAGTGTAAAGCCATCAGTCCGACTGAATCAATATCTTATCAAATCAAAACTCATTTATTCAGTTTTGGCCCTAATAAGGCACTTATGAATGTCAACAGTTATAATTTTAGACTTTATGAATTTATTTAAAGTTAGAATTTTAGACAATAGACTCTACCACCGGTTCCACATACACTTGAACTGAAAAGACAAAATATAAGACAAACAAATTCTTATTTGTCCCAATAATTTCTTAGCAAGATGGCCATCCTACTCAACCCTGGGGCTCAGCGATCTCGAATTGTATTTCCCTTTTCGTCCTACGAAAGTTGTTCGTACAAATTATCAAGTGATTTGCAATTCAGATGCTGAATTAATAAGACCAAAAATGTATCCTTTATGTTTAGTTAGGCCTTTTTTTCTACACGGAAAATATAGCTCATCTTTATTTGAAATAAAGATTGATCTCGCACACAAGCATTATAATACCTTTATTAATGTAATGTTGACATTCTTGACATGTTACCCGCGTTTCTGGGATAACGATAAGAAGAAAATATACAAAGACAAGTCAATCATCGCAATAGCGACAAAGCCCACCAAAATTTATTAAATAAGACAGTTCTTATTTCAGGCAACCAATAAACCGTCTAACCGTACCGTAGATCAAAAATAATAATTTTATCAGTGTACCCAAGTTAAACCAAAAAAATAATCTAAAACTGGCTTAGCTTGCTGGCAACTTGTAATAAAAACATAAAAAAGCTTTATTTAAAAACTCTGGCAGTATGTACGTATTGTCATTTGTTTTTTATTGTGGCTTCGGAAATTGTTCGCCGGCGTACAAATTTTCCCCGTACACGAAGATATATTTTTAAAAGATTTCAATTGGCTACAATTGAGCCACCTTATAGTAGGCCTTGTCGATCAGTCTCTGTTTAACATACCTTCTCTTTGAATTTCCTCGTACTCCACGACTTATTGCCTTTCAGTCGCGAGAATATATTTGAAATGTTAAGCAGAAAGTACGAGAAGAAAATTTTCTTTATGAAAAAGTCTCTTTTGCCCGATCTGTTGCTAATATAATAATTTGAGCCCTTTTTAGGGTTCCTTACCTCAAAAGGAAAAAACAGAACCCAGGAAAAAAAACAGAACCCTTATAAGATCACCCGTATGTCTGTCCGTCCGTCTGTCGCAGGCACAGCCAATGCGCCCAAACTACTGTCATGTTGTGAGAATCTCAACTATGTATTAACTTTTTATAAAAATCTTAGTTTTGAAGTTACATAAGAAAATTGCCGAAAATTTACCTTTCAAACATAACTAGGGCCTTACCGGGCTTAAAATTACTTAAAAAAATTAAAAATACTTAAAAGATACAGAAAATATTAGGTTTTTTAAGAAACTTGTATCTATGTCTTGTGTATGACAGCAGCGAAAAAGTGCCCGAAACTTTATTGAATCAATATAACTTATGTTACCTACACACACGTAACAAGTCTGCAGTTTGGTGGCATACAGCCAGACTTGTTACCAGCCAAATTTATATGCTTCTATGCTGACTCATTAGCATTTTTACTATAGACATAGCTTTCCGCATCGCAGTTTTAATTCGCGGTCCGTGATTTAGAACTTGAATAGGTTTCCATAGGGTTTCCTTAATTTTTTTAAAAATAAAATATAACTTAGGCGAATCGGCCGAAAAGTCCGCGAAATTCAATTTTATTTAGGTTTTTTTCAAATTGCAGCTCCGTAATAGGTCGTATATTTGTCAAAATGTAATTTGCGCCTCATAAATATGCCTATTGATTACTGTATGTATATATTATGCTTTTTAAACTATTGAAATCCATACATTGGTTCCTTTTCGATAAATAACGCGCAGGAACCAATGTACAGTTCTTTAATATTTTGAATGTAAAATGAATACATAAATAGATCTATAGCTATATTTCAGTGTCGTGAATCATATTTTGACAAATAACCTATTACTGAGGTGCAATTTAAAAAAAATCTTAAAAAAAAAAAATTGCGGGCTTTTTGGAACATCCCACTTAAGGTGGAGGCGTCGGTTGGAGCGCGAAATTCAAATTTTATCATGTTTTTTGCAAATTGCAGCTCAGTTATAGGTCGTATGTTATCAACATGTTATTTGCGAGAAGAATGGAAATATACGACTGACATATACGACTATTTCATGAAAATGTTACTAATATACCTTGGAGGAATGTGTTGATGATTTCTTTTGTTATTAATCAGTAAATATACTACCATTCTTCTCGCAAATAACATGTTGATAACATACGACCTATAACTGAGCTGCAATTTGCAAAAAACGTGATAAAATTTTAATCTCGCGCTCCAACCGAACGTTCCCCCTTAAGATAATCATTGATAATCTAACATTCTACTAGTGTAAGATGTTTTTAATCGGTCCAGTAGTTTTTGAATTTATTCATTGTAAACCAAAAAAAAAATACAACCCTTTTGGTCCAGCCGTTTGAGCGTGAAGAAGTAACAAACATGCACACTGACAAACTTTTGCATTTATAATATTAATAATTGTAGGATTAGTAGAATTATCTTTTTTGGGCAGGCCCCACACAAGGTGGACCGACGATCTTGTGAGGGTCGCGGGAAACCGCTGGATGCGGGTAGCGCAGGACCGGCCATCGTGGAGATCCTTAGGGGAGACCTTTGTCCAGCAGTGGACGTCTTTCGGCTGACATAATGATAATAACTTTATTTACCTATTGTGTCACACAAAAAGAAAATTGTGTCAACTATAAAATGGCGGAATACAAAATATTTGTTCGTGTTTCTATTTGGTTAGTATTTTCCTTCAGATAGTCCTTTTTCACGGTTAAACGATAATCGGAACATACCCTTATTTATTCACAAAAGGCTCTTTTGTCAGGCTGTTTGTTTAGAACCGCAAACAAATAAAATATATTGAGATTTTCAGGAGGAAAATTTCATGTGGAAACTATAGCATCCAAGAAAATAAGAAACATCTTATCTTTTAAATTAATTCATAGATAATTTCTCCGTAAATAAGAGAATTAAAAAAAATCTAAAAGCACGATTACCGCTATAAAAAGTGTTCTAAGATCTTCAAAAAGTTTGCTGTCATAAAAAAAATCGGACAAGTGCGAGTCTGACTCGCGCACCGAGGGTTCCGTGCAAACTTAACTTTTTAATTGAGTGTAAATAAAAATGTATGCTTTTAGCAATTTTTCCTCTATCTGTGCTATAAGACATTGCTTCGTACCACGGTTGGTTATGATTCCCTTGGGCATGAAAATTTACAGCATAAACGGTTTTATCTTTTGATTGCGTTGGCTTAGAAGTTTGATTTTTTCACAGCTCCAAGGGACAGTAGACCTGAGTATTTGGTATGAATTTCAGCTTGATTCCACGCGTTCCTGAGAAAAAGGGTCTTGACAGACAGACAGACGGACAACAAACTGAGGATCAGTTTGTTGTCATAAGGGTTCATAACAATACCACAAACACACTACACCTCTAAGCTAACACCATGCGAAGACCCGATTTCAATTCTGTATTCCGAATCACGCTATGTCGATGTGAAAGCGCTAAAATGCGTACCGAATCACCGTTAGCACGACAACTATGTCTCGTGAATCGTCGTCAATGACGTCATTATTGCGCCATATTGCGATTACAATGTCCATTCGCCAAGCTGTTATCGCGTGGCTGTCAAAAGGGACACTTGTGTTGTGTTTTTGTTTTGACAAAGGTTTATAATGAGAATAACAAATAAAAATACACTGTATTCAAGTTAGGGAGTCTAATAATTAAAGCTATGTAGTCCCAACGCGTTGATCATTCATTTTTTAATCTCTTTTTCGAATGGTTTACTTCTAAATACTGTCAGCGCGTTCACAAGCGTTCCGAATCATTGACAGTTCACGGTTCTCATAGATTTGATATTCGTATCGGAACGCAAATTATCGATGTGAGCGCTATGAGCAATTATGGCATGTTTCGGAATGTAGCCCTCGAAATTCTAAATACTGTGAGCGCTATCACAATCGTTCCGAATCATTGACAGCTTTTGATTGTTATCCATAGACGTGATATCTGTATCGGACTGCAAACTATTGTGTTGATGTCAGCGTTATGAGCAATTATGGCATGTTTCGGAATGTAGCCCTCGAAATTCTAAATACTGTGAGCGCTATCACAATCGTTCCGAATCATTGACAGCTTTTGATTGTTATCTATAGACGTAATATCTGTATCGGACCGCAAACTATTGTGTTGATGTGAGCGCTATGAGTGATTATGGCATGTCTCGGAATGCATCCGTAGCCGCTAAATTAAGGGTAGATTGAATATTAAAATCGGTGAAAAAACTGTCGAAAATTTTATAAAAAAAACTATGAAAAAAGTAAAAATTTTGCTTGAAATATCCTTCCATCGGAAACGAAAACTTTCCAATGTCCATTACGTTCCCGACGAGCTGTGAAAAGGCTATTTTAAATAGCAGTCGGTTGACGGATCGAAAAGATTTTTAAATCCGTTTACAATATCGAATCTGAATGTTTTAAAATAGCCCTGCTGACACCCTTAAATCCACCCACCTTCTATTAAGAAGGAGTGATATGATTTAAGGGTGTCAGTCACACTCCTTTATATCATAAAAAATGGTAAGTCAAGCATCAGATTTGTGAACACACAAAATACACGTGTACAACATTATCCCTTGGAGCTGCGGCAAAGGTTAACTGTCATGGGGTGAAACAAAAAGAGCCATCGATTGTTCCACTGACGCCATAGATTGAGGTGCGGTTATGGTGTTTAAGCTATAGAAGGCTTTATGGCTCTATACCTTTGCCTGCCTTTTGGCGAATTTAATCACAGATCACTATATATTAGTCAGAATTTAATAAACAACAGTTTCTGCTATAGACTTTTTTTTACATTGGTTTGTGTTTGACCAGACCAGTAGGAACGCATAATAATGGCCAAATAATGTGTGTGTTTGTGAAGAATGTTCCAGGATATAATTATGAACTTATACAGTTATACCAAATATATTATATGCAAGTTTAATAATATTTACAATGATTTACAACAAATATACAAACTACTTATAAAAAAAAACATATAATTATATCTAATATAAAACGAATTTATACAAATAAATAAAATGTATGTGTCTGTTTGTAATATAAAAATTAGGAGGTAAAATTTTTTTCACTAATAGGAAACTAACAAAAAAGAAAACATTATCCCCGAGTGCTATAAGCCACTTTTTATCGGCATAATATTAAACAATACAATCTAATATCGCTGCGCTTTCCACACAGCCCTCATCCTTACAGAGGGGTGGCCCTACGACCCACTTATAATGGTCATTGACCTCCGCAAGGTCGCCAGCTGATCGATTACATAATACGCCCTTACCGCGCCCTTACTTAGGTCCGTTTCCTTCGCGATTGTAGTTGTTATTTTTCTTTACATAATTTTGTTATTTTCTAAATTTCTCTGAAAGGTTTTTGTACCTACTTATTAAATACCTATTTATAGAGTACCTAGACTTCGTACCTAGATTTTTGATAGCAGGGCACTCAATAGGGTAGTTGACTGACACATCAAATCAGCTACTTTTTAATAAATGTCAAAACGATAGTTTATTTGGAATTTTGTATGAAATATTATACTATGATGTCATAGTTTCACAGGATCAAATGGTCTACTCTTAGTGGTTCTACTGGTAATTAAAAATCATAAAAATCATTAAATGTACAACATATTTGATGTTTCTACGTGTTTTTAGATGTTTTATGCATTGTTTAGTGTTTGGTAATTTATTTGTGACACTCAACTAGCCTATTGTAGTCAGTGCTGCTTTTTTTTTACTAGGCCTGTGTTTCATCACAATCTCACTGTGGTCTGTGGTATGCACACAGCCTAGAGAGGAGAACTAACTCTCAAAACAGCTATCTATAGGAACCCAGCGGTAGGTGCTTGGCGTCAGAATGTAAAGAATCTAAACTTATTTTGAAAAGTGAATTGCTGAGTTGATTACCGGCTACAATCTTCCGAACTGGTATGAGAGTCAGACTATATTATCACTAGTGCCTAAGCCTACGAACGAAGGTCTGTTTTAATAAAATAAGCACTTGCTAGTACTTTATACGAATAAATTAAATGAATATGTCTATCTGGGATTCCAAAATAAAGGCTTTTCAAAAACCAAACATTTTTTATTTCTGACTGTCTGTCTGCTTATTTGTCCGGCCTAAAGTCTCAAAACGCTGTGCCAAAGAAGAATAGGGTAGTTGACTGACATATCAAATCAGCTACTTTTTAATAAATGTCAAAACGATAGTTTATATGGAATTTTGTATGAAATATTATACTATGACGTCAAAGTTTCACAGCATCAAATCATCTACTCTTAGTGGTTCCACTGGTAATTAAAAATCATAAAAAGCATTAAATGTACAACATATTTGATATTTCCACGTGTTTTTAGATGTTTTATGCATTGGTTAGTGTTTTGTCATTTATTTTTGACAGTGTCAACTACCCTATTTTTAGAAAATAAGAACTCGCGAATATTATCTTTCCCTTGTTTAATTTAATGTAATAGAATTGCTTTTAGTCAGATTTACTCAATCTAATATTGACAAACGAACTACATTGAACAATAACCGTATAGTACCGATATAACCGGTACATTTCACATAACACGGGTCTATTATTTGGTGGCATAATAACATTAATTTTGTTTGTAACATTCGTAGTTGGATTTTGTCTTTATCAAAAGGAAATTATGGGTAGATTACATAGCATTATTTATTTTTATCTATAATCAAATAGGTATTTTCTTCTTTGATTTTTGCTTTGTACCTACATAGTTACTTTTCGCATTTATTTTGTTTACTTAGTTCATTTATTTACAAAAAAAAGTTATACAAAATACAATGTTTAATGTTAAAATGTCAATTGGCACAAATTTTACTTTTTTAAATAAAAGTTGGAAAATACTGTTTAAAAGAGAGAAGACAGCTGGACAGACTTTTATGTCCAGCTACCGAAACGTGACATATATTTCGTTATTTGATGATTATAATTTAACTATAGTCTATGGTAATTGCCGTCTTACGTCATTCCTAAAGTCCACTTAGATATTATTGTCAAGGCCAATGGGCCGAATGCTAGGCCTCCAACGAGCTATAACGACCTATATTACGTAAGCCTGGGTCTAGGTTTTATGTAAAACTAAATAATTACTACAGTTTCTTGCTGGCTATTTTATTGAGTTAGCAACCAGACATTATGAGTACATTTTGACATCAAAGGCCACAGAGTATGCGAGACTCGCTAGTCGTTTTCCATCATCCTTCCTATCATTTTTATTAGTTGAATTGTAGTATTCCCAAGGGAGTAAAGCATGGGGTTCTTCAAGAAAGGTGTGAAAAGATTTTTGCATTGCAGGGTAAACAAGTCACCCCTGTTGTTGCAAGCATCTGTACTCTTATAGGCTATAGGTAGGTACTGTAGCTGCTTACCATTAGGGGAGTCGTATGTTTATATGTCACTTTAGTGAAATAATCTCAATATTTTACATTTATACGTTATTATAAGGAAAAGATATCATTAATTTATTAACAGGAAATGTGGCAAATTGTTTATTAGATAAACAAAATAATAAAAAGTAGGATATCCACACTTTTCGCCGTATTACGTAGCATGTAAAAATGGTACACTGGAACATTATTTATTCCATACTAGCTTTCACCCTGCAGTTTCACCCGCGTGGTGTCACGCGTAAAGTAAGAACTTAACAAATGATAGGTTATTCTTCTCATAGGTATTAAAATAAAATCAATAAGTAATTTAGAAAATCTGTTTTATTGTCATCAATAAAAAAAAAGAATCCTGACCAAAAAGTCATCCCAGTCTCATGAAACTTTTACAGCTCAAGCGACTTTATTCAAAACAAATTAACGTAATTCATAGAGCTTCTCCAAATTAGCAAAAGACTTAAAGTTATCCGCTATGGCGATGTTCATTCGTTTTCATTTAGCTTCGGAGGTATAATGGAGCGTCCTTCCTGGCGTTGTGCCAAATTCCTGACGGCCGCCGCCGCCGCGCTGTCCCGTCGCCTCCCTATACGAAAACACATAACCGGACAGAATTAAGTGATAATGGTCATGTTAATATTTGCAGGTTAATGGAGCGTATGACATCGTATTTGTATGGTTTAATTATTTCTTTATCTACTTGTAGTATTGTGATAAAACGGAGTAATAAAATGATTGGTTTTTTACTATACAGTACGTAATATCTTACTTCCTTCTATTATTGAGATGGTTGCGATGTTTATGACGAATCACACAAATTAGAACGCGAAAGATTAGAATGGGTTTCGATTAAAATATGCGCACAGTTAGATTATATTCTGGAATAATAAATAATCAAAAATTGTATTTCTCTTGCGAGAACACAAACCTCATTGGAAGGAACATGGGTAATCTATAAAAAAAATGTTTAACAAGTAAACAATTTTTTTTTATAGCTATATATTAGTGTAGTTATTTTATTTTAAAAAGATATCTATTTACATAATTATATACTTATTAAAATTATAGTTGTTACGTTTATGCGACGGCTTATCTGCAAATTGTACGTAATCCCAAGCGCTAGTCCAAAAACCGGTGTTTACCGAAAGTCTATAAATCCGTATTAACCGGCGTGTCTGGATGTTGACAACACAGAAACCTTACATCGGACGAGTCAGCGGAATTATAGTTTTCGTTGAGCGTCTGGCCGGCTTCCAATGCCCGGAGCCTATGCTTCGGAAGCCACTCTATAACTTGGCGATGGTTAACATTTTTAAAACAAGGCTTTTTGAATTAGGATTCTCAAAGGCTCTGTAGTGCTGAGGATAACAAATTAAACATCAATTAAAGAAAGAAAAGCATTTATTTGTTGCTAGTGTCTTATAACCCATTTAAGTTATAACTAAAAACTTTTTGGAGCAAAAAGTTTCCCGATCTAGATTCTTTTTAGATTGTTTGTGATTTTTTTTATGACCGTAAAGTGTTCAGCTAGTCGCACATCAGGGAATAATATAATTCTGTTTTGGCGACTACTTTATTTAATTAACAGTTCATTATTTTTATGACTAATTTTTGTTTACTTTACTGATAAGTTTTAACTGCTGAACTTTTTAATAATTATGCATTTTGTAATTTTAACCGGCTTAAAAAAAGGGGTTCTCAAGTCGACTGTATGTATTTTTTATATTTGTTACGCGATTACTCCGCCATATATGAACCGATTATTCGAAAGAGTATTCTCCTGAGGTGGGCCCATTGTCACCAAGTTTCAGGATCTGTTGATGGAAATGGCAAAAAACGGCATTTGAAGGCGGTTCTCTCTATGTTCAAAATTATATTATTAACTTATTACTTTATTTAAATGCACGACTATCAAGATGACGCTCAAAATTTTGACGTAACAGTAACGCGACTGAAGTTTAGGGATTCGATAAGAATTATTTATTTAAATTATTATCCAATCCCACTTGAAATTGAACAAACAAAAGTGAATTAATTCCCCATTTAAAGTGAGGATTAATCTTTTAATCCCCTGACGGTAAAAACAGTTCTATACAACGAGGCTAATGGCTTTTGTTTTTAATTAAAAGGTAATCGGCTCGCCTCTCCCGAACCCATAACGAACAAAACACGGTACATGTGGCGCCATCTGTTATGTAAACTTGTAACTAATGACGTATGGCAGAAAAAAATATTTTTAACTAGTGAGTGACCCGTCCCGGCTTCAGTATAGTATGGGATTATAAAGATTTTTTTTACAAGCGATCGTCATATTTCAACCTATGTACACAAAACCTTTACAAATCATACACCTAGTGCTTCCTTATGAATTACTCTGTCTATTGGTAAAAACCGTATGCAATCTGTTCTGCAGGTTTTGAGTTTTTCACGATCAGACAGACGCGGCGCTTTGTTTTATAATATGTACTTATAAGAAATTATGAATTATATTTTGACTGTATTTTTTTATTTCACCCCCAAAAAAAATGTAGGTAAGTAAGTAATATTTTTTTATAGTTAGGAACTTCACAAGGGCTCAAATCTAAAAACGCATAAAAAATGTATTTTCAAACATTTTGATCAAGGACTTCTTTTTTGGGATTTTGATGAGGGTAATAGGTACCATAGAGTAAATAATATACTACGTGTAATACTTAGTCATTGAATACCACAGATCACTATATAAGTTGAATACCTTCACACTTAATTTAGGTCTCTCGTTCAGATAGACCTACATAGATCTATCTTCAAGGAAGATCTATCTTCCTTGTTTTATCTATAATGTATGTAAATGTATCAAATTCAAAAGTTGCAAGTATTTTTAAAATCTAATGTATCTATAATAATATTATTATATCCTAATTTATTTAAAAAAAAAGTCATATTGTTACCAGCTGACCCAGAATCAGTATTAGGCCTCTTGACCTTTATACTCGAGCGAAGAGTTTTCCTATAAATTTTCTTCACCTAAGAGTTTCTAGATATTGTTAATGTATCTGTGGTAACATACTTAATTGTTTCGTCACACTACGGGTGAAAAGAAAAGAAAAAATCTAGTATTGACTACCACCATTGCGCAAGTCAGTTCCCCTTACCCTTGATAGACAAACGTCGAGGACCAAATAGTTTCGATCTATACTATTTATAGCTGTGTCGTAATTGAAACTGTATTAACTATGATATATAGGTGAACATGTTTTGAAATAGGTCTGATATTGATTTTAGTTGGAACGAATTAGATAATAAATTTTTAAGTTATTTTTAGCTAGTAGCGCCATCTAGCGGTGAATAAGTGATACTGTAATTATTTATTTGTGAGCTAATTAATTTGTGGCCGTCTTTTCGGACTGTATTTTAACTACAATAGCTTTATCTAAGTTAATTATAATGCAAATATACGTTTTTTATTCCCGTTATCTATATATATTGAAGCTGAAGATTGTTTGTTTGTTTGAACACGCTAATCTCCGGAGTTACTGGTCCGATTAAAAAAAATCTTTCACTAATAGCCGAAGGTTATAGGCTACTTTTTATCCCGGGAATGCGAGTGGAACCGCGGGGAACAGTTAGTATTAAATAATGGTCGAATAACTTGAAAATACCTAACACGAATTGATAAAAAATAGTCTTTGCCTCCTATAAAGTTTGAACTACGAAATCTATACCATTCTATACAATATTCACCAGTAAAGTATGACATTTTATTATTCATTCTGCTACTATTAAAATACAATAAAATACAGTGCCATAACAACTATGATTATCCTATATAACGGTACCGCATAGCGGCAGGTCGGTGAACTCATGAAAATACCTCGCGTTGTAGGCGCACGCTGCAGTCCTACTACCTACTAAAATTTATTAGTATTTAGCTAGAAATTAGACTATGGAAAATGTGAAAAACTTAAAAAAATACTTCAAAGAAATTGTGCAAGTTTTTTTGTTTGAGATAGTTTTGAATTAAATAGTCGTATATTCAACAAATGTTCCTCGGAGAAATATGTTGATGATAACAGAACGTTCGGTTGGAGCGCGAAATTCAAATTTTATCACGTATTTTGCAAATTGCAGCTCAGTTATAGGTCGTAAGCTATCAACATGTTATTTGCGAGAAGAATGGTAGTATATTTACTGATTAATAACAAAAGAAATCATCAACATATTCCTTCAAGGTATATTAGTAACATTTTCATGAAATAGTCGTATATGTCAGTAATATACCTTGGAGGAATATGTTGATGATTTTTTTTGTTATTAATCAGTAAATATACTACCATTCTTCTCGCAAATAACATGTTGATAACTTACGACCTATAACTGAGCTGCAATTTGCAAAATACGTGATAAAATTTGAATTTTGCACTCCAACCGAAGGTATACCCTTAATCAGTAAATATACTACCGCTTCAACCGGCCCGCGCTCCAACCGAACGTTTCACCTTAAATGTATTGAAGATCCGTCCGGGAAACGTAAATGTATGAAAATCATTTTATTCGTTTTCTACTAGCTTTCGCCCCACGGTGTTACCTGCGTTCCCGGGTATCTTATGTTTTCTTGGATTAAAAGCCCGAAGTCTCGGGTACAAGGCACTATTCTGTCTACCTATTCACTGATTTCAAAGTTATGTAAAATTCAATACACTATTCATCTCTGAAACCGTCGACTCATGTCGTGCAGTGCTGCAGTTTCTTATTAAACGATGAACATAATCAAGCGCACTCAGCTAATTTCTCAAGGGATGTTCTCTTGTAATGACGGCGGAATCCGTGGGATAATTTTCCTGAAACATTTATTTGAATATAATATTATTGTGTGGGTGCTCTTTAAATTTTAATCCAATAATATGCCGAAAGTAATAGGAACTGGGGTCAGAGAACACAATATACAACTATGATAAACGAACAGGGGGTCTAAAAAGGAAGGATTACGCAATATTGCTAAAAGGAATTCATTTCCTGAATTCACAGCAGATCTCATGCAATTCCTCTATTTTTTGGTAAAATAGTCTCCCTTTATGCGCAATTCAATTCATAAACAGATTCTGTTTTGAATTAATGTTACTAGACTACAAAAATTAAAACCGTAACTTTACCGGTTATTGTTTCTATTTACTTTTTGTTAAATTAAGACTGAATAACTATGTTTTTTTGTATTATAATTAAAAACCGATCGAACTGTTGCTTCATAGCATTTATTTGATTGGATTTGGGTACCCAAAACTGACATTTTAATTGATTATAAAAATATTTTCTTCTTCGACTGGTATCAATCAATGACAATATATTTTATCTTGTCTGTGGTCGGTCGGTCAAAGTTTATATTGGATGTTTTGATAGAGTACAAAATAAATATTTAAAAATTATAGTTTAACATTAAAATAATAGTCTTTCAATAATTTAAGGAAAATATGGAAATTATTATACCTATAGTACTGTAATTATTTACGTAAAAATGTAAAAGGAAGACAATATCAGTATTGGACGAATAACACGGAAGAATCTTTTAGAACGTCAGGATTTTTTAAATGAAAAGGCGAGGAATCTCGCAAACCTAACCTAAAGTAAGTTTATCTCCTATAGTATTTCATACTTTTGATAAGTCGTTACGAGGATATTCCAAAAAACATTCAAGTTATTATTTGTTAAATCGTCAGTCAAGCTTGATACTAGGTAGGTACTTACCAGTTATTCAAAAATGGTTTTACCATTAGTAATTCGATATTATGATCTCAATACTGAGGTCCCCATTAGAATAGAAACATTTTATTTGTTAAACATTTATATAATAATTCCATTAATATTATACTATTATTGCACAAAGCAAAGACCTTTTTATAAACTTCCTCCTTGTTATTATGTTAAAGATGATATTACTGATAATGTGCATATTCCATCAATTAATTTAACTAACTATAATTTTACTAACTTTCAGGTTACCCGAAGAAGATGATTAATGGTCCATAGAATTATCAAGAAAGTAAAATGTTATGATTAACATGACAGTTACATATTGATGCAGTCATGCTGTAATTAGTGTCACAGTTTAATATACATATCATTATTATATGCAGTTTCTGGGAGCTGTATTCGCATACTGGCTGATTCTTGCCTTAGTATTAATAATTACACTAAACTACAGAAAGATGAAACAATGATACTGTAATAAATGTTTATGCTGTTTATTTACATTCTTTTATTTATCCTAACTAAATAAGTGACCAATGATAATTCTTATATCATGATGTCTCTCTGGTCTCATCTATCCTTGACACTCACATATGGATACCTTTAGCCTATCATGACATCATGCAGTTCCGCTAATTTAATCAAAGACATCACAGATATGCTCATAATAATGTATTTTTTTGCACAAACTATCAACCTGGGTATGGTTTTAATATTATGAAGGTACTATAATTTAGATTATTACTTAGAATAAAGATAGATGACATATAAGCTACTTTTTATCCTGGGAAAGCAAGTGAAACTGCGGGACAGGTAGTAGGAATTATTGCTCAGACCATCCTATTTACGCTGTAGGTAGTCTGTTCCCCTTGGCAATAATTAGTTTATACTGAAAAGATATGCATCCAATGTATTTATAGGTACCTACCTACTAATGTTATAAGTAAGGCATTGATATGTTAGAACACACTGATTCAGTCTGATTTAAAAATCTATTATTGCCTTAGATATACTGTTTATTGAAGAGGGTTACCTATAGGCTCAGGCTATAATAAATCACCCTATTGCTATTGAACCCTAAAACACCCTATGGGAAGGTAGGTACCTATAGCTCATTATAATATTAAGACAACTTGTAAAAATTACGATGGTAAGAATGAGGTTCACAAAACTGGTGGTAACTTATTTGTAAGCCAAAACCTTTAAACTGTCCATAAAATGGGTTATAGACGTTAAAAATACATATTTAATTCCTAAATATTCATTGATTTTTAACAAAATCTCTAAGTTGAATTGTAAAAAGATACTTCTCAGTATCTTCTTATGATTCTACTATTTGACGTAAAAGCAATTCGGATTTAGTGAACCATTTTACGAAACTCTATAGAAAACTGTCAAAGAAATGAATTGCAGATACAGAATCGTATTAGGATCATATTCTGAATTGCATAAAAAGCGGCCATTTTACGATTTTGAATTCAATTCATAATAGGATCTCATTATGATTCAACAAGTGCTTCCTTTTTAGAGCCCCAGAGCGAACTCTTCCTCATATATTCCACACCCACACCCACACCCATACACACCCACACACACCCCCGCAACCACTCAAACACACCCCTACCAACCACCAAATAGAGACAAGTTTAATGTACGAAAACCAGGAAGAGCGGGCCTCCCCTAACACAGGTTGTCTAAACTTAAAAGGGGAGTCCCAACCCATGTAATTACATACTTGTAATATAATAAAGAAATTTTGAATTTGAAATTGAATTCCTCATATTATACAAATGTACTCTTTGGAACTCTCAAAAAGTGACTCTTCACTACAATCGGCGTTAGTTCCGATTTTGGCCACGTGCCAAAACATCATTGTCGCACTGTACATACTGGCAGCTGAGGAATATGCTTGACGCATTTTTCTACCATTTATATACAAATTGCAGTGAGCCCGCCAGTACTTAATTGTGCGAGAGTAACATGCTGCAATTTTCTAGATGACGAACAATTAGGTACCAGACCAAGCTACAGTGCACATTTTACAGGCTATTTACTTACTCTCCAGAAAGTAAATACCTACTCGACTAAGAAAATTCAGATAGAGGCACAGATTTAAGAAATAATTTTTTAGTGGTAATTTGTATAAATATCGTATTATTACTAAGTTAAATATAAAAATTAAATACATTTTTGAGTAATCCATGAGTTTAAAAGAAAGATCCATGAGTTTAAAAGAAAGATCCACGGTAAAAAATGTTTCTTGCCCGGTGGTACCAAATAAAAATGTAGGTACAGACAAAGAGCTTATAATATAACCACTACGTTTAAAAAAGTCCACAAGAGATTTCAAATTTGCCGGGTAACACGAGGGCAGCCACTTCTAAAAAAACATTTGTAAAATGATCGGTTATTTAAAATTATTCATACTGGTAGCACTGGCGGCGCCATTCTAGTCTGTAGAACGCTTTACGAAACGAAACTATTTTGTATACCGGTTATATTTTAGTTCGTTTAATTTTTTTTTTATCTGGTAGCACCGATGACAGCCAGCTTTCCGTCAGTCAGTCGCATAGTATTTTGTCTTTATTTATTGAAAATAAAATACAGTGAATTTCCTTTACTTTATTGAGTTTATAAATAGTTTATTTTATATGTTAACAAATTACAATACATATAATTTGTGTAGTTGAAACTCATGTTGAGAATCCGCGATAATGCAAGATGTCTCACTTTGGTTCCATGTACAACAGAACAAAACGAAAGTGAATAGTTGACCGTGTGTTACCCTGAATATTTTCTTTTTAAACACTCGTGTTCGATTTTTAAAATGGCGCAGACAGTGAGACGTGCTATTGAGGGCAGATATCCATCTTGCTATATACAAAGTAGAATAAAAGATCGTCAAGCGAAAGCTAGGGCTCTCAGGTAAATATACGATTACAAAAAACGCTATTAATCGTCAATACATTGCCGTGTTTTTTCTTCCACCACACATCAACACATTTAGTTGTTTTGATTGTGAAATACCATGGTGCAATGTAAACTTGTACAAGTGGGTACATAATTACTTGACATCAGCAAAAAGAAATGATAAAAAATTAATCAACAGTCAATGTGCTAGCTGTTTGAGATGTTAACACATGATTAAAGTGTTGTCTCTTGAACAAATACCACATATATGCATATTATTATGGGAGTATATGGTGGTTAGTTATGCTTAATGGGTCAATCAAGTGTTTTCTTCGACTGATTGTGTATTTCCTCTTATCAGCTTTACCTAACCCAGCCTCCTTTATGTAACAGAGTGTGGCCTAGGGGTGCTGACAAATTTGCTTATGTGTTATGGGTGTTGCTCTCGTCTAAGGTGGTGAAATCATCCTGAAAAACCATTTTCACAGTTTGTGGCTCCTGTAATCCCATCTTGGATCTTATATTTAAGTTCTTATACTTTTGTAACTGCACAGTCTAATACAAGCTCAAAAATTTCTCTTCCTGCAAGCAGCAGCCCTGACACAGGTGTCTGTAGGTGTCTGTTTGTTGCTCCTATCTTATGCAAATTGTAAATTTGATTGCAGTGGCCTATAATTAGGCCTACAATCAGCCATAAAGTCTTACAATCAACCGTAAAGGCTTACAATCAGCTGTAAAAAGTTTTATTTTTGTTTGTAATTAGTGAACTAAAAACAATTGGACCCCTCTGAAACTTCAGACTCAGATCTAAACTGAAAGGTATTCAGTGGCATATGGCATTCTGGGTCATATAAGGTGTAAACACATCCTTCAATTACTTTCTTCGTGGAAATTATCAAGTCTAATCATCTATAGTATAAATTTTATACTGATATTTTAAACAGTGAGTGTACATTTTGAGAATCTGTGTACTTAAACATGTCTGTTAGTTCAGAGACTATATAGTATGTCATCATCACCCTGTTCCCAATTATTTGTGGTCAGTGCAATACATAGTCGTGTTAGATTCAGTCCTTCTATCCGTCATATCGGCATTCACTCCTTTCTTACTAAAAAGAAAATACCATGTATTTTTATCTGAACACACTGTCGGATTCATTTTTTTTCCCAGAATCCCAGTAGATTATAGGCTACTTTTTATACCTGGAATGTGGCTAGGCTACCTAACTAAAAATAACTCGAGATATGCCACCTAACCTAGATACAATTAGTTAAAACTGAATTTAACTTGCAGGTCGGAACAACAAAGGAAACCGGACAAACCTGAGGACTTTGTTTGCTACTCGGACAGTGACAGCGATGAGGAAACGCCCACACAACAACACCGCATCCTCTCCACCTCATATAACTTTGTTGACTATGTGCGCTCAAGAGAAATATTGGCTCCTGAGGTAAAAAAAAATCACTTTAATAAACACTGCAGCAGCAATAGTATTTTTAACCTCCAACGAAAAAGAGGGGTGTTATTAGTTTGTTGTGTGTCTGTCAAACTCAAATTCAAAACTTTATTCAGTTTAGGCCCTGTTAAAGTACTTAAGAATGTCGATAGTTACAATTATTACAATAGACTCTACCACCGGTTCCACATACACTTACACTGAGAAAACTGACAAGCTTGTGAATGAATGAATTGATTTTGATTTAAGTTTTTTCGATTGAAAGGTGTCTTAATTGAGACTAATCTTAGCTATGTTTCAAGAAAATCCGCTCAGCCGTTCTTAGTTAGTTCCCCCAGCTACCTTCCGGATTTCGTCTGCCCACCTTAAGCACTGTCGGCCCTTGTTCCTCTTGCCTTGTCTTGGCATCCAGGTTGTCGCTGTCTTGCTCCACTTGATACTAAACGGACTTGGATAAAACTTGGCACATAGATAGATAATACCCTGGAATAACATATAGGCTATTTAAGGCGATGATAGCTCAGTGGTCAGTGACGTCGGATACCGAGACGAAGGTCCCGGGTTCGAATCCTACAATGAGCTTGAGCTTTCGGTGAAGGAAAACATCGTGAGGAAACCATAGCATGGAGGTAGGGTACTTTGTAGTACCCACCTGGCTGGCTACCACCCTCAAGTTGAAAATCTGTCGCCAAGCACCTTTTGGTGTGTTCCGACAGCTGCACTTGAGAGCCAGTTCCTTTTTAGGCTTTGTGTGCTTACCATCATCGGCGACATCATCACTGACCACGGTGAGATTGTGGTCAAACACAGGCCTATATATAGTAAAAAAAAAAATAGGATATTAGAGTAGAAACTATTCATAAAATAAATAAAGTAAGGCTAATTTTTTTCTTCTGATATGAGCTTTTATTAGAGCAATAAAAAATGATGTATATTCCATATTCCAGCCGCGTACAGTGGACCCGTCGTACGCCACCCGGCACATGTTGACGCACGACATGTTCCGGGAGACGCCGGTGAACCTCGGCAACATGAACAAGGTGTTCTGCTCGCAGTGGCTCTCCGACAGGCAGGTCGTCTTCGGCACCAAGTGTAACAAGGTACATCACTTATCTACACTAATATTATAAAGAGGAAACATTTGATTGTTTGTTTGCTTTGAATATGGTCCGAAAATACTGAACCGATTTGAAAAATTCTTTCACTAATAGGAAGCTACATTATTCCCGAAGGTTATAGGCTACTTTTTATCCCGGGAACGCGAGTGAAACCGCGCGAAACAGCTAGTCTATCATAACGCTACTATTACAACTTGGCTACTAGTACCAGGATATTCTTCATACTAATATCCTGGGATGTTCTTCACACACGGTTAACAAATTCCAAACTAAGCAAGCTTGCATTACGGAAACCAAAATTTAATAGTTATCCAATCGTTTTTAGGGTTCCGAAAAAAAAAACGGGGTAAATTAAAAAAATTAAAAAAAAAGTTGCTGGCTATATTGTGTAACATATCAAATGAAAGGGCTGGTTGTAAGGATCTCAAATATATATATTTTTAGAATTTTAATATAAATAGTTTTGAAGTTATTTAAGAAAATTGGCGAAAATTGACCATTCCCCCCCCTCCCCCTTATCTCAATACAAATAAAAAAATACAAATAATAGTTCTTTACCTATAGATTACAGGAAAACCTATAAGAAGTCTATCTAATACCTACAAAACCTGCCATTCATGGATATATATATATAATCTGAATCTCAGAAACGGCTCCAACGATTTTCATGAAATTTGGTATGCCGGGGGTTTCGGGGGCGATAAATCGATCTAGCTAGGTTTCATTTTTAGAAAACACGATTTCCAAAACAAAAACCTTTTATAGTTACCATCAACAAATTTGGTTCAGATTTAAAAATATTTATGGAACTTAGTTAAACATGTACGGAACCCTCTCCACGCGAGTTTAACTCTTGTCCGATTTATATATACTTATAAGATACTGTTTTTCTTATTAGTGATTTGGACGACACAGTCAATCAAACACAATTGAGTTTCTCTGTAAGAAAAGATTTATTGTTATTTTAGGTACACATGTAATTTACATTAAAGAATTTAGTAACAAAACTTTACCTGTAAGAAAAGAAACGACATTTAATGTTAATTGTTCACAATGTCGATTTCAATCCAAAATCACAAAATTATATTTAATTATTTTCACACGAAGCCCGTTAGATGCTTCATCGACAACAGATTATCAAAATATTAATAGTCTATGTTGCGGTCTACTGACTACCACGATAGCGCTTAATGCGCGGGAATATTTAAATTTAAGAAAATTATATTTTTCTTTACATCTCCCCCTCCCAGAGAAGATAAAACAACACAACTATTCATGCATCCTTTTCATAGATTTGCAAGCACAGGGGCTGGTATTAGTTTCGAGATGTGGAACAAGTTTGACTCCGATTTCTTATGGCCGGTGTTTATCTTGTAAATAGAGTTTGATATTTTTTCTACGATTTTATAGGGTCCGATTCTTAATTCATCGAGCTTTTTCCTATTCAGTTTGTTTCCATTGTCCACAAAAACAGCATCTCCAACATTGAAGTCTAAATGTCTTCGATTTTTATCGTAAATTGTTTTGTTGTAATTATGTGATCTGATTGTATTTTCCAGAGCTTTTTTTCTGTCTTGTACCAAATCATACTCGGTCTTCTTAAGTTTCAGCTCATATGGCAAAATTGAAACATCTGTACCGTTTAGTAGATACTTTGGAGCATATCCAGTAACAGTGTGCTCTGTCTCATTATAGTTTTTTACACAATTTTGTGCTATAGTTGTCCATGCTATTTTTGTTTCATTTTCGTTTATCTTGCATCTGATTTTATTGACCAGCGTTTGATTTAGTCTTTCGTTTAAACCATTTGAGAAGGGCGAGTTAACTGCAGTAAAAATTATTGGTATATTCATTTCATCCAAAAAACTTTTGAATTCCCTAGAGTTGATACCTGGGTATTGGTCTGAGAGAATCATGCCAATATCGTCAGTTTCTGCACAGTTTTTCACTAGTTTGATGAAATCATTTGCATTTTGAGTACTTGATGTCAAAATATATGCGTACCTAGTGAAGTGATCTGATAGCAGGTGCAAGTATCTCTTTGTTGACCTTGAACCCCCAAAGCCTCCAATGGTATCAATGGAACATATATCAAAAGGTTTTGTGGCGGGACCTAATTGGGACATCAATCCATATTTATTTTGTCCTCTTGATTTGTTCTTTATACATATTATACAACTTTCACATATTTTTTTAATGTTTTTTGTTATGTTTTCTGCTGTATACCATGAGCTGATCATTCTTTGCATTTGTTTAATTCCTATATGACCTAGGTCCGTATGTACATTTTTGATGAATTCTATACTGAATTTCTCTGATAGAATTATTTTTTCTTTTTTCTTTACTTTCTTGTAATAAACATTGTTTTTTGTTATTAACTTCTCTTTTTTGCACTGTATTTTTTCATTCTTAATTTGATCTTTTAAAATATCTTCTAGTTTTATCATGTTGACTACTTTTAATTGTTCATCAAGGTTTTCATTTGGTTCCAAGACTGGGTTCCTGCTTAGACAATCTGCTTCAATGTTGTATTTTCCTGGAGAATATTTAATCTGGAAATCATATTGTGATAGGTAATATGTTAGATCTCCTAATTCTTCATCTGTTCTTGACTTTATATTCATATTCTCCAATGGCTTGTGATCTGAGAAGACAGTAAATTTCCTACCTATTAATAGATGCTGCCAATACTTTACACATTCTTTAATTGCTAGACATTCTAGATATATAGCTTTCTTTCTTTTCTGAACTTCATTCAATTTTTTCGAGAAGTATGCTACAGGCTTCTCTTCACTATTTTTTTGTGGCTGTTTTAATACTGCTCCTACTCCTAGTATACTGGCATCTGTGTATATGTGAATAGGCAAGTTAGGATCAAAAATGGTCAATATTGGTTGAGAACATAATAATTGTTTCATTTCATCAAATGACTCTTGGCATGCCTTAGTCCAATTAAAGGTTTGTCCTTTTCTCAAAAGATTATGCAATGGTTCCAATTTTATTGCTATTTTTGGTACATACTTATGATAAAAATTTATTTTTCCCAAAAATTGTCTCACGTTTTTTTGCGTTTTTGGAGTAGGGAATTGTTTTATTGATATTAAGTTGTCTTTCATAGGTCTCACTGAATTATTCTGTATTATGTGACCCAGGTATTTAACTGAGTCGGCTGCAAATGTGCATTTAGAAAACTTCAGTCTTAATCCTTCACTTGTAATTGCTTGAAATAGCTGTTTTAGATGTCTGACATGATCTGAGAAAGATTTTGAGAATAATAAGATGTCATCAATGTAACTTACTGTGAACTCTCCGAGCTTGTGTTTCCGTATTATGTTACACATTATTCTCTGAAATATAGCTGGTGAGGTTTTTAAGCCGAATGGCAAACAAGTCCATTGAAAGTGACCTTCTTGTGTGACAAATGCAGTTTTGTGTCTGTCTGTGACACGCAAAGGAATTGACCAGAATGCTGAATTCAGGTCCAATGTTGAGAAAAACTTGCAATCTCTTGTTTTTACTATTAGGTCCTCAATAAGCGGGAATGGCTGTGATTGAGGAACAACAATTTTATTTAAGTCTCGAAAATCTATGCACAATCTTGACTTTTTATTTTCATCTCTTTTATAAGCTAATGTAACTGGAGCTGCAAACGGACTATATGATTCTTCTATTATATTTTTTTCCAATAATTTTGCAATTTGATTTTCAATCTCCTTTTTATCTTCAATTGTGCAACGATATGGCCTTTTACTGCAGTATTTTTCTATTAACAGATCAATGTGTGCTTCATAATCTGTTACCATTCCAATGTCATATTTGTCCTTTGCAAATACAGATTTATTGTTTGATATTAAGTCATCAATCACTGCCTGTTTTTGATAGTCAAGATGATTTATACTAATTTTGAAGTTTTCTTCACTGAAGTTTTCGTTGAAGTTTATTAAATTATCAGATTTTATTTCCTTAGAAATATCAATATCTGATTTATTTGTTTCCTCAGAAACTATTTCAATTCTTTGTATAGGAACTTTCTGATCAATTTCTAAGTTTTCATTTTGAATTAAGTAAAACTTTTTTATACAATCTAGTCCAATTAAAAAATCGTAATCAAAATTTTCTTTGTCTATTACAAAGACATGCATTTTTTTTTCAACATTAAAAATGGTTATATCAAGTGTTATTATACCCTTTGCCTTTTTAACGCCATTAATTGTTTTTAAATTAGTATTGTTAGAATAACATAATTCCTTATTGTTTATCTTCAACAATCTTGAATTTATTAATGATACATTAGAACCGGAGTCATAGATTCCAAATACTTCAACATTTTTATTCAATACTAATTTTACTTTAATTAATGGCGGCACTACTAGTTTTTTTGGTCTTCGCATTGCAGTTCACATTCCAATTCTGAATTGTTGATGAGCTTTATTGGTCTCTTATCTTTTTCTTTGTCACTATTTATTTTTGTTTTGAACCAACACAAATCTTCTGAATGATAGCGCACACCTTTATTTAATTTTTCACAAATGTTACATTTTTCTTTCATTGGCTTAGTATCTTCTTTTTTTCTTATAAATTTCTTCTTTACAACCAAATGTTCTAACCTGCCAAGTTCATTAAAAAGGTCTTTTGTTTGTACAACTTCCTCTTTATTGATCCTATCAGTTATAAAGTCTGGTAAGCCAGCAGCAATTATGTCAATTAGTGTCCCTTGATCAATTGTTTTTCTTACTTCAAGTAAAAGTTTTTCTTTTTTAATAGCATAGTCTAACAAAGACCCTGATTGATATTTGAAAGATAAAGCATACTTGCTAGTAGTCCAACCTTTATTAGCATAGGTATGCAAAAAATTTGATTTCCATTCTGACCACTCTGATTGTAAACTAAGCTTTATCATCATGGAAGAATACCAATCAGTGCATGATTTTTCTAGAAATAACCTGAAGATTTCAATTTTTTCTTCTTCTTTTATTATATTAAACCTTGCACATTCTTTTTCAAATACTTCCATCCAGTGATATGCACTTATATTTTTTCCATCAAATTTTTCTATCACAAACTTGTCGGCTAACTTTTTCATACTTTGTTTTTCTTTGTTTTGTTGACCATCAATTAATTTTTCCAAAATTTTCAGTATGGGATCATCTGAATTCTTTTTATTGACAATAGCCAATTGTTCTTGGGTAATTTCCTCAAGGAATTGGTCCTGAAAAATCATGTTACTATCCTCATCAAGGTATGTTTGTAATATACCCTCTGTCATCTTTATCCATACACTTCTAGTTTGATGTCTTTTTTTTAATGTATTTTTTACTGTAACGAAAGCTTTAGAGGTTTGGATATGTTTGTGAAATGATACAGCTTGATACTCTTCAGGAATCAAGAAAACTTTGTCATCTTGTGTGACAATTGAGGTTATTGCAATATAGTTAGACTTTCCGTCTATTGTTGGTTTTGATTGAAACGTAAATTTCAACTTTTCCATGTTCTGACAATAAATGTCGTTTTATAAGATACTGTTTTTCTTATTAGTGATTTGGACGACACAGTCAATCAAACACAATTGAGTTTCTCTGTAAGAAAAGATTTATTGTTATTTTAGGTACACATGTAATTTACATTAAAGAATTTAGTAACAAAACTTTACCTGTAAGAAAAGAAACGACATTTAATGTTAATTGTTCACAATGTCGATTTCAATCCAAAATCACAAAATTATATTTAATTATTTTCACACGAAGCCCGTTAGATGCTTCATCGACAACAGATTATCAAAATATTAATAGTCTATGTTGCGGTCTACTGACTACCACGATAGCGCTTAATGCGCGGGAATATTTAAATTTAAGAAAATTATATTTTTCTTTACATACTTATTTTTTATTTTACATATTTGACGATTAATAATACTTGCAATGAGTTCAAATAATAAAGACACTTTTTAATTTGATATAAGGTATATATTTCAACCAGCTAAAACGTTTGCTCTAGAGAAAACTACGCCGTGATGCTCCGAGGCCGAACACCGAGCATTGAAATATAAACCTTATTTCGATTGGATAACTATTAAATTCAATAGATATATCTGACAAGATCTCTATAAAGTCGTTTTGGCACGTAATTTTATTAGAAGGTATTTTATTATAAAACAACGTAAATTTAAAATCCTCTGCCGTACCGTCCGCCACTTTGCGCCGTACAACATACAAACTCTTTCGTAAGGGTGTGACTACACACATTGAAACATTAATTAGGAGATGTTAGAGTAGACTAGACTAGACTAGAGTATACTAGTGATGTGCCGAGTCGGCTATTTTGGGTATTCGAATACTTTGGTATTCGTTAAAATAAGAATCGAGTTAGGATTCGAGTCTGAAGACTCGGACAGGTATTCGAGTACTGGCACGAGTATTCGAATACTTCAGTGGACTCGAGTACTTTTTGAATCGAACTTTGTAGTTTGCTTTTGACGACAAATTCTAATATTTCATCACAAATCGTGTATGAACGATAGCACCTATATGTAAATAATAACAGCAGTTTATTTATAATCAGTAATTTAATCATAATATTAGTCATCTTTGGTAATTTTGTATGGCACGGCATATTAAAGCTAATAACTAACTATTGACTATAACAACAATCAATTGAATTTTTGACTTTATATTTATTTAATATCCATTTTTGTATTTTATGTTTTACACCTGATCATATGTCCGGTCCAGCGCCACTTCACTTCTTTGATTGTTCTTTCTTTTATGTACTCATTCGGATTCGAATACTGTATTTTATATAGTCGAGTACGTGAGTACCTGCTAGGTACTCGAGTCAGTCTGACTCGGCACATCTGTAGAGTGTACTACTCGTACTCGTACTCGTACTCGTACAGTTGATGGTGTACAACGTGCGGTCGCGGTCGCTGGACGCGATCCCCACGCTGCGGCCGCGCACGGCGTGGCCCGGCCCCGGGGCCGACAACCAGACCGGCATACACGCGCTGCAGATCAACCCCTCCAGGTATCACATCACATCACTTCACTTATGTCTTATCTTGTTCTTCTATCACAAATGTATATCATTGTTTTTTTTTTTTTTTTTTTTTTTATTATTATGTTTAGGCCTGTGTTTGACCGCAATCTCACCGTGGTCAGTGATGATGTGGCCGATGATGGTAAGCACACAAAGCCTAGAAAGGAACTGGCTCTCAAGTGCAGCTGTCGGAACACATCGAAAGGTGCTTGGCGACAGATTTTTCAACTTGAGGGTGGTAGCCAGCCAGGCGGGTACTACAAAGTACCCTACCACCGTGCTATGGTTTCCTCACGATGTTTTCCTTCACCGAAAGCTCAAGCTCATTGTAGGATTCGACCGGGACCTTCGTCTCGGTATCCGACGCCATTACCACTGAGCTATCATCGCTTGATAATTTGAGAGCCAGTTCCCTTCTAGGCTTTGCGTGCTTACCATCATCGGCCACATTATCACTGACCACGATGAGATTGTGGTCAAATAAAGGCTTATCGATAAATATCAATCAAAAAACAACATGATTACACTGATTTATTATTAACTATAAACACCTAATGTAAAAAGTAAAAACAGATGTTGAACAAATAAAATTATCTTTATCTTAAAGGTTATTTTAAATACCAGTTGGATGACAGATCGAATAGATTCGATAGAGGAAAGATGGATTGCATTTACGATTGATTAAATTAAAATAGTAATTGCGGAAATTGGTCTCGGAACTTTTCGAATCCGTTTCCGATGTCGAATCCGAGTGTTTTAAAATAGCCGTGGTGGAAAGTGCATACTCTCTGTTATAATGAGGAATAACAACAAAAAAATCTAATTAGTCCGTCCGCGTCAGTTAGGTTATCAAAAAATATTGGATACGTATTTTTTATTTTATCAAATCAATAAGAAATAACAAAGATAAGTCCCATCAAAGTGCACGATTGGGGCTTGTGACGTCATCGTACAACTACTTTTTAGTACACTTTTTGCAGACCGGAAAATTTTAACGCACTGTATCTTCGTTATTTTTTGTTGATAATCTAACTGACGGACTAATTTTTTTGTTTTTATTCCTCATTACGTTTTTTTTTTTTATTAGGACATTATTGGCTACTGGAGCACGTAACTCGTGCGAGTTGGCCATCTATAGCCTTCCTACACTGGATCCAGTATGCGTCGGGGAGGCTCATAAAGATTGGGTGAGTGAAAATATTTGAATCCTAATATATATAACTAATATATAAATGCGAATGTTTGTGAGTATGGATAAATGTTTGTTACTCTTTCACGCAAGAACTACTGAACGGGTTTAGATGAAATTTGGAACGTAGGTAGTTTATAACCTGGATTAACACATAGGATTCTTTTTATCCTGGAAAATCATAAGATACCTCGAGAACGCGAGTGAAACCGCCTACCTATTTAGGGGTCGAATTTTTTAATATTATTTCTATAGGATGCCTACAAGATCATAATCGCTATCTGTATACCAGATTTCAGCCCGATCCGTCCAGTGGTTTGAGCTGTGCGCTGATAGATCAGTCACGTTTTCTTTTTATATATTTAGACTAGCTCTTCCCCGCGGTTTCACTTGCGTTCCCGGGATATAAAAACGCTAATAACTATGCCTATATCTCCGGAGTTACTGGTCCAATTTGAAAAATTCTCTCACTAATTGGAAGCTACATTATTCTCGAAGGTACAGCTAAAAAGGTATATTATTCTGACAAGTCAGTTGGCGTAGTTGGTTAAGACACCAAGTATCACGCCTCATGGGTTCGACTCCCATCCAGGACAAACATTTGTGTGCGTTTGTCCTGTGCCTGGGTGTAATTATCTATACAAGTATTTACAAAAAAAAGTAGTATATGTAGTATATCAGTTATCTGGTTTCCATAGTACAAGCTCTGCTTAGTTTGGGATCAGATAACCGTGTGTGAAGAATGTCCCAAAATATTTATTGTTTGTCAGATCTTGGACATGTGTTGGCTGGACGACGAGTTCCTGGTGACGGGGTCCCGGGACTCGAAGCTGGCGTTGTGGCGCGCCCCCTCTCCCTCCCACTCGGACTCCCCCTCTCACTCCAACTCCCTCGGAGACCATGGCCTGACCCTCCATCATCAACACCAGTATATAGCGCCGCTTTGCCTCAAGGAGTGTCGCTCGGGTAACTATGATATATATATAAAATATTCACAACGGATCCCTGATGAATTTAAAACATGGGGGCCACTTTTGGGGGGTAAATTAGAAAATTAAAGAAATACGTTTTGTAAACTATATTGAACACATATCAAATGAAGGGGCTCGTTTTGAGGATCTCAAATATTATATATTTTTTGTGATCGATCCAATAGTTTTGAAGTTATTTCAGAAACTAGGCGAAAATTGACGTTCGTATTTATTATTTTACCAAATCAATAAGAAATTACACATAAGTCCCATCAATGTTCAAGAGTGGGGGCTTGTAACGTCATCGGTCTACTACTTTTTAGTACACTTTTTGCAGACCGGTGACGTCACGCGAAATTTTAACGCACTGTATCTTCGTTATTTTTTGGTTTCAGTAAATATATGTTTAAAAATATAAAATACATTTATCATCATCAACATCATATATACAGGTCAAAAAGTCCGCGCGTTAACATTCAACGCGCGATGGCGCGAGATCGCAGCGCTGACCCTCAACGGATACATCCACGTGTTCAGCGCTGAGAGCTTCCGGCAGACCCTGTCCCGCAAGCTGCCCTCCTGCCAGGACCTCGTGTGTCTCGCTACACAGGTACTCCACACATATATACTGACCCTCAACTCATACATCCACGTGTTCAGCGCTGAGAGCTTCCAGACTCTCCTCCTTTATGTCAATAATCAGGAAACCACTTACCATCAGGAGGACTGCCTGCTTGTCAACGTTCTGACATAAAAAAAAGAAAAATAACGGTCTACCAAAAAACCAAATGGCTTTCAAGTCTGTTGGATCACTGGTACGTGCTTGGCTTTCAAATGAAGTCTCTCATAGTTAGCGGCAGACTGTTTGCCTCCAGTTTGCCTCCTGAAAATTTTTCAATGGAGTGTCCATACCGCGCGTTGTGTACGTTTGTTTGTCGCGTTTCGCTCGCCGATTTATTCAGATAGCGGCTGATTCACAGCGCGATACACCAATTGATACACTGCTGACACCGCTCTGATTTTTTTTAATTGTCTAATTTACCCCCAAAAGTGGCCCCCATGTTTGAAATTCATTTATTAACGACACACGTCCATGTTTGGGTCACCGACTTGCATATGTGTACCAAATTTCAACTAAATCCAGTCCAATTTTTTCGGACAGACAGACTGACGTACGAGTGATCCTATAAGGGTTCCGTTATTTTCTTTAGTTTTGATACCCTAAAAAACAAACAACTAGCTGAGTTTCTTGCCGGAGTCTTCTCAGTTCAAGTGTATTCCGAACCGGTAGCAGAGTCTATTGTAAAACTGTAACTGTTGACGTTCATAAGTGCCTTATTAGGGCCTAAACTGAATAAATGAGTTTTGATTATGAATTGAGAACCTCCTCTAATCTCCTTTTATTTGACGCTACACTGAGGATTCCAAAATGGGGTACTGAAACCATGGTATTAAATTTATTTACGATGTCACTGACACCTTATATGGTATGGGCCTCCAGGATAGCGGCGTGTACGCGATAGGGTGTAAGTCGTACACATTGTTGCTGGACTGCCGCACGCTGCAGTCGGTCAAGAAGATCACCTCCAGGTACAACGGCTGCGGGATCCGATCCGCCAGCTTCAGGGGAGATATGCTTACTATTGGCACTGGACTAGGTAACTATGAATCCTACTTATTATGTAACTAGCGACCCGCCCCGGCTTCGCACGTTTTTTCTCAGCTTTTCTGCACTATAATATGCATGTATAATATATATAAACCTTTATACTGAATCACTCTATTTATTGCTGAAAACTGCATTAAAATCCGTTGAGTAGTTTAAAAGATCATAGCGAACAGACAGCTGAAGCGACTTCATTTTATACTATGTCAAGATAAAGATTTTAAAACTAGCTTCCGCCCCGCGGTTTCACCCGCGTTCCCGAGGGATAAAGCGTAGCCTGTGTTAATCCAGTGTATCTGCTACCTCCATAAATAAATACAGCACCTCCGTGTACACACGGCCACTGATCAAGCTACACACTGCGGCACCTTATGCGGTTGTAATAAGAGCTATTTTGCAACAAAAATGATCTGTGGCCGTGTGTATATAAATAAATATCCTGGGACATTCTTCACACACGGTTATCTGATCCCAAACTAAGCAGAGCTTGTACTATTGACAACCAGATAACTGATATACTACTTTTTTTTTGTAAATACATACTTAATAGATAATTACACCCAGACACAGGACAAACAGACATGTTCATGCACACAAATGTTTGTCCTGGATGGGAATCGAAGCCATGACCAGCGGCGTGATAGGTGGTGTCTTAACCAACTGCGCCAACTGGCTTGTCAATATGACGATATGAAATATCGTCTCGTCATAAGCCTTGAAAACCATTTTTTTTGACAAACCGGCAGCCGGTCGGTCGACGCTCGTTGACGGTCGAGTGGAGTGATTGTAGCCCGACTACTGCATGTTGCGGTTAATTTTTAGTTTTATTAGATCTAAACCTAAAAATATTTATTCGCAGGTTTGCTAATGTTCTACGATCTACGGGCGGGGAAATATTTAGAAAGCAATATACATTCATCGAAAACAGTCACGCTCAAGGCTTCCAGAGGCTATGTGGTAAGTCTATGTGATAATCTACTTTAAAAAAACCGGACAAGTACATCGAAAAACGATACATGATAGTCCGATTATTATTGTCAAATTATTGACCAATAAAATTGCACAAAATTTACGTCTCGTCAGTCGTCAGTTTGCTGCAATATAATGCGCACCGAGAGTTCCTTATTTTCCTATGTTACTCTAAATACCATAGACTTCATATAGGTTTTCAATTTCTTTTTGTAATCCATAGTTAAAGAACTATTTCATGTCTATCTTAAGTGTCAGAGACTTCAATTTAAGTGAGTGTATTTTTAAGATTATTATTATTATGTATTTTTTCAAAATATTTGGTCCAGGAGATAAGGGTCAATTTTCGCCAGGTTTCCTCACGATTTTTAGGGTTCCGTACCCGATGGGTAAAACGGGGCCCTATTACTAAGACTCCGCTGTCTGTCACCAGGCACTGTATATCTCATGAACCGTGATAGTTAGACAGTTGATATTTTTACATTTCTGTATATCTGTTGCTGCTATAACAACAAATACTAAAACAGAATAAAATCAATATTTAAGGGGGTTCCCATACAACAAACGTGTTTTTTTTTTATAGATAATGGTACGGAACCCTTCGTGCTCGTCGCACTTGGCCGACCGAAAGCTCAAGCTCAATGTAGGATTCGAACGCTTTAAAATAATTCTTGCATAAGTTTCATCAGTGTACTTTGTAGTACCCTCCTGGTTTGGCTACCCCCTCAAATTGAAAATCTATAGCCAAGCAACATCCGGTGTGTTTGTTGAAAATCCAAGTATACAGTTTTAGTTTTTAAAAATCGGCCTTGAGACTCAGCATTCTTCGCTATTCCCTACTTTAGGATTTGGCCTACACCCACTTGAAAAATTCATGTTTTATATGTTTTTTTGTTTCAGTTCCCGGACGAGGAGGCGGAGGGGTTCAACCAGGTGAAGCACGTCCCGGCCATCTACACGCACTGCTACGACCACAGCGGCACCAGGATCTTCACCGCCGGCGGACCCCTCCCGGCGCCCCTCATCGGGAACTATGCCGCCCTCTGGCAATAGACTATACTATACTATACATTACATTACATTACATTACTTACCATTCATATACCACCATATGGATTTTGTACATATACAAATAGTGGAACACTAAAATATCTCAAGTGATTTTAGTCTCTATCACAATGAACTAGAGTTAAAAGGCGATGATAGCTCAGTGGTAGTGACGTCGGATGCCGCGACGAATGTCGTGGATTCGAATACTACAATGAGCTTGAGCTTTCGGTGAAGGAAAACATCGTGAGGAAACCATAGCACGGTGGTAGGGTACTTTGTAGTACCCGTCTGGCTGGCTACCACCCTCAAGTTGAAAATTTGTCGCCAAGCACCTACCGGTGTGTTCCGGCAATTGCACTTGAGAGCCAGTTTGCCTTCTCGGTATTGTAACAGGTCAGCAACACATTGGCAATATCTCTGGTATTGCAAATGGCGATAGGCGACGGGAACCACTTACCATCAGGTGGGCCGTATGCTTGCTTGCTATCTTAGTAGTATAAAAAAAAATACTATACACTACATACTATTCATATACCACCATTTGGATTTTGGGTCGGCGATCAAAAGTGTCCGAACCAAAAGCCTGATAAAAGGCGAAAAGACCCACAATCACTCGCTAGTCTCCGTTTGGACATCTGTCAGTACTGGAAAAAAAAACGACTCGAGTAATATGGGAAAAGTCTATGGTATTTCTTATTATTTATTTTCAGTAATGAGTTATCTTAAATGCTAGAATAGTATTATTTCGCTTCGAAACTTATTTCATTTAAAATACAATTAATTTTAAAAACAAATCATATGACTAGTTAACATAAGTTGAAAGTATCTATCTGTCCTTCTCTTACACGTTATGTAGTAATGACCTAAGGCATCATTTAAAATGGTTTAATTTGTTTATAATCATAATATTATGTACATTGTAGGTACAGGGGGCCAATAATGTCGATGACTGACATATCAAATCAGCAACTCTTTAATAAATGTCAAAACGATCGGTTACATGGAATATTAATGAAATACTAAGCTATGACGTCATCGTTTCACAGCATCAAACGATCTACTCTTAGTGGTTCTACTGGTAATTAAAAATCATAGAAAGCATTAAATGTACAACATATTTGTTGTTTCCACGTGTTTTTAGATGTTTTATGCATTGGTTAGTGTTTGGTCATTTATTTTTGACACTGTCAACTAGCCTATTCTGCTAAATTACAACGGTTGACATACAATTTCTATTCAGTTATTCGTTTCCAATCCAATTCTAATTTTACTAAAAACGGTATTCCACTAAATAAACGAAACCGAACCACGATTGGATTATTATGATTAGATTGTAATCGTTGTTGCCCTTGGCAACCGAAACATCGTTCGTTCATCGTTGTCAGATTTATTAGTGGAATACGAAAACGTGCAAAAGTCGTCATTCAGCTGCGATCCAATTGTAATCTTATCCAAATTTATTAGTGGAATTGGCCCCCTGTTTGCTGATGACACTTTTTCGTGTATTTTGTATTAGACCGTGAATCCAGATGTTGGTATATGGATGGTACATACCTCTTTTTCGGACGTCTTTCATGGTCGAATAATGACTATTCGTCGGTCCACCTTGTGGGGGGCCTGCCCACGCTGCGTGTTCCGGTTGGTGGTCGCCACTCGAGAACCCTTCTGCCCCAGCGGCCGTCGGTTCTACGAGCGATGTGCCCCGCCCACTGCCACTTCAGTTTGGCAATTCTTCGGGCTATGTCGGTAATTTTGGTTCGCCTGCGGATCTCATCATTTCTGATTCGATCTCGCAGGGAAAAACATAGCCCTCTCCATCGCTCTTTGGGTGACCCTGAGCCATCTTATGAGAAGCGGGAAACCGCTGGATGCGGGTAGCGCAAGACCGGCCATCGTGGAGATCCTTGGGGGAGACCTTTGTCCAGCAGTGGACGTCTTTCGGCTGACATGATGAATGACTATTGCTTGACTTGCAGATACTATATATTGTTTTAATATTTAAAAAAACCGGCCAAGTGCGAGTCGGACTCGCGCACGAAGGGTTCTGTACCATTATCTATAAAAACGGCAAAAAAAATCACGTTTATGGATGCCCTCTTAAATATTTACTTTATTCTGTTTTTTAGTATTTATTTGTTGTTATAGCGACAACAGAAATACATCATCTGTGAAAATTTCAACTGTCCAACTATCACGGTTCATGAGATACAGCCTGGTGACAGACGGACAGACAGCGGTGTCTTAGCAATAGGGTCCCATCCCTTTGGGTACGGAACCCTAAAAACAACTGAAATTTTCGATTAAAACTGTTTACTTATGAGTGTTACATTTGTTCTGAATAACATTCATGATAAATCCAAGTTCTTCGAAATCTAATAGTTCTTTTATAATGGCGCATTTACATTGATTGTTAACGGGCTTACTTATGTACTCGAGGTATCACCTACCACATAATAGTACATACTAATATGATCTTATGCGAAAGTAACTTATCCTATCCCACTAATATTATTAATGCGAAAATTTGTGAGTTTGTATGTGTGTTACTTCTTCACGCTCAAACGGATGGACCAATTTTGATTAAATTTGTTATGGAGAGAGCTGACACCAGTGATTAACACACGCCTTGCCGTTTCACCCGCGTTCCCGAGGGCTAAAAAGTAGCTTATGTGGTAATCCAGGTTGTCAGCTACCTCCATACCAAATTTCATCAAAATTTGTCCAGCCGTTTGAGCGTGAAGAAGTAACAAACATATTCACTCACAAACTTTCGCATTTATAATACTGGTAGGAAGTACATACAATGTAAATGCGTCCTATATGAAATATGTTGTGTAAATATTTATTTTTTGTGCTATAAATAGCATAGTCTTATTATATAGATAAAATATTATTTTATTATAATAATAATTAGAATTGCAACGTATGTATATGTACTTATACTGCGGGTTTATCTCTTCTACTTTTATTATTGGAACCAACGCTGAAAACAAGAAAAAGACGAACGATGAAAGAAACATCATAAAAATATGCTAAAAGTAGTTCAGCGTTCCGAGCCCAACTTATGTAATGAAAATATTACGTCAAATTACCTAACCAATTGTGGATTTTAACCTAAAAATATCGAATCAAAACGAGCAATGTAAACACCTTTATTTAGGTATTGATAATTAATTTAGTTTAATTAATAATTTACGTGATACAATATCTGATGATTAAAGATTAGAACATTAATAGTGTATCAAATCAATACGTTTGGACTTTTAGGAATGTCAAAGGAAAATAAACCTTAATGTGTCATAATAAGTTTTATATTGTGGGAGTCTCTCGGGAATCGATTTGTAGGTGTGATCCCACAATTAAATCTATGATTAATTACAAAAATGCAGAGGAAACATTGGTATTAAGAATTAAGGTCTATTTTTCTTTGACACTCGTAAACGTAGGGGGTATTTCATAGACTTTAGTACTCCCAACTTCCTTATTGTATTCAATATATTGAGATAATTTCATTAGTGCCTGTAGAGGCATATTAAAATAAACATATAATTGTGTACCAAGTCGTAATGATGATTGTTGTAGAAAATTCTAAAGTGCTAACGTATAACGCGTGGGTTATGCCGTATTACCTCAATAATATGTAGGCGGAACGATGTTGTATGTAAGATTCTGACACAAGATAGCAAAGGCAAAATTGTATATGGGAAAAATATTCAGTAATATTTTTTTAATTGAATGCCCCAAATTGGTGTGGCACTTCCTGGCAGGACCACCATCACGGATCTGAATTCCAAGTCTGACGCTATTTTGTCCAATTTTGTACTCGAATATCAGATTTTGTTCGCGTCCTGGTTCAAAAGTTATAAAGGTTTTTTTGGTGGAGGACAAAATTGGACAAATTAATGACAAATTCTGGAAGCAAACAGATCGCTAGGTGCTCTAGTTCTTGAGATATTAGCCCTAAATACCCTTATAACCTTTGAACCAGGACGCAACAAAATAGGACAAAATAGCGACAGACTTGGAATTCAGATCCGTGATGGTGGCCCTGCCAAGAAGTGTCACACCCCAAATTGCTTCTGGCAATCATGCTCGTGTATTATGTAGGTACTAAAAACTTTATACTCTGAATGTGAATTTACAATTTTGTCTCTATTTAAAAGCTCTACCTTGTGTCGTATTTAGTTTTATATTCATAAGATAATAACTTTCAGCGCCTACGAAATTGTTCTGTTCATTGTAGTGTGTGTAATTATTTGTATATGAAGTTAATAAGTAGAACCCAGAATATATAAAGTATGCCTTGTAGAACCTAGGTTTTTTTAAAACCTGGCTTTTTCTAGACTTGCTTTAAACCATTATCTGTATTAAGGGCGTAAGAGTATATTAGTTATTTTAACGAAAATATAAAATCTGCTTGGCAACTTTAAAGTTTAATTTCATGAATTATTATCACACTACAATAAATATCAAAATTTAGTTAAATTATAAACAATTCGATAGTTCTACACTGGTGCCGATTCTGTTGTTTACGAACTAAAATAAATTTAATCTCACTATATCTCTTTCTAATAGTAAATATAAGAAAGGGATGCAAGATATTTTAGTCCTGTCAGTTTAGTCCGATCACACATTTCAACATGAAATTAAGCGCGATCTTTATTGGTCACGACTATTTACCCGTACATTACGACGGCATGGATTAAACTGACAGCATTAAAAATGTTCTGTCTTTTTTCAATAAGGTTAACTTGAAAGAGAGGTGACTTGTCTAATATTAGTTAAGTTCGTAAAAAACAGAATCGACACCATTATATCCCTAAATAATATTATTTGTAACTAATTAGTATATAATAATTAAAACTTCAGGTGATATGTCGGTGTGTTTTTACCTTGTAATTTCTTACTGATTAAATCCAGATTGGAGATTGTGACGAATAAAAGACTTGAAAAATATCCCGAAACTGACGACTTTTATTTTATAACGCCTTGTACCATCCTACTAAAACTTGAAGCAATGAAGTGCTACTCAAAATACCTATAAAAACATACTCTGAAATTAAAAAAACATCAAAGTAATTGAGGAAATAAGTCCTTTAACGTAACCAAGGATAAGTCCTTGAATAGAGGACACGTCCTTTGATCGAGGACATAAGTTCTTTTAAAAAGGCAATAAGTCCTTTGATAGCGGACACGTCCTTTAATCGAGGAAATAAGTCCTTTTAACTAACCAAGTAGAAGTCCTTAAATAGAGGACACGTCCTTTGATCGAGGACATAAGTTCTTTTAAATAGGCAATAAGTCCTTTAATCGAGGAAATAAATCCTTTTAACTAACCCAGTAGAAGTCCGTAAATAGAGGACACGACCTTGAAGCCGGGGCTCGACCGCGAAATGAACGGACAAAGTTGAGCTGGGCGAGGTTTTGGAAGCGAGAAATAGTTAAAATGGCAATAATGTGTTATAGCTCGACCTAAAAAGAGCTGCCAGCGGCGTTAGTGTTGCGACGCATTTGACACAGAACGGTTGTGTTACAATTCAAAATGTATGAAGACTCGAGCTCTGAAGATGATTTTCACACTACTCACGAAAAAATTAAGATTTTGACGGCCTGGTACTATAAAAGGAAAAATAGACAACCACCAAGGTATTGGATAAGTAGTCACATTGAGACTCGGCTAGTTAATGGGGAATTTCATACTCTGTGTAATGACTTAGATGATGAACATTTTAAAATAAAAATTCCGTATTCCACAAACACGGGAATTGCCTGACAGCTTCAATAAACTCTTCCATTGCGCACGGTAAATCAAAACACACTAACTAAACAAACAACCGCCTGCGCGTCGCGTCCCTACAAACGGGCGAGCGAGGGGCGCGGCCGGGCTACGGGAGGGGAGCTGACACCTCGCTCCGCTCAAAACTCGCAACCAACGCGATGACACAGCGAGGCCGCTTTCGCCTATTTTTGCTCTTTCAGACCGCTCCGCTAGCCTCTTTCGCGGTCGAGCCTCAACTATGAAAATTATCGTTGCGAGTTAAGCGGGCTCATTAATGGCCTCGCTCATTTTGCGGTCGAGCCCCGGCTTTAGTCAAGGAAATAAGGCCTTTTATTAACCAAGAAATCCTTTAATAGGGGACCCTTCGGACATAAGTACTTTAACAGAGGACACCATTTATTCAAGGAACGAAGTCCTTTATTAACCAAGGAAGGATATGTCCTAGTAAGGGCGCGTCCTCATTACGGTTGCCGCCTCATTCAATGATTGGCTGTATACGCTCACAGCGTTACACCGCTCAGAGTCAGTCAGCGGACAGTCTGCCGCTAAGAGCCTAATGAGGAAGCGCCTTTAAAGTAAAAAACTACATCTACTGCCTACCTAACGGTCGATGACAACAAACGCACCCCACTCGCATCATACATTGCAATCCTATAGAGTCTGAAATTGCACACCCCATAAAATACAAATAATTGCATCCTGTGAGCAACTGTCACAGAATATTTAAGAAAGACCAAATATAAACATATTTTTTTATTTCTTCAAGAAAAGCACAATGCAATTAAATTAAGGCCACCTTTACAAAACACGCATAAAAATAAGTAGATTTATTTTGCATATTAATATCACGAGTAGAAACTGAAAGCAGCAAAAAGGCTTTGCTATATAAAAATAATTTTAAGTAATACTTGAATGTTTTATGTTAGGATTGTGGAGGGACCCATCCGATGGGCAGAGAAGAACCCTCGTCGCTTAGGAACCGATCCCATTGTGATCTGAAAAGTGATGAATAAACTGAGCATTACTTGATATTTCTAGAGTTTTTTCGCTCGAAGAGCAGCTTGACCGCGTATGTATACATATACAGAACTGAATATTATATGAGCTAAATCGGCCAACGTGGAGATTCTTGGCGGAGGCTTTTGTCCAGCAGTGAACGTCTTTCGGATGACATGATGTGATGATGATGATGATGTATAGAATATCGGAGACAAATAACTTTATGTTGTGTTCCTGAGTGGGAAGGTCGCCAGATCTCATAGGGGTGAGGTAACCGGTGCTCGGATTAATAAGTGGCCTGTGCTTCAGGTGTCGTTAGCGTCCACAAGCAACGGTAACCGGTTACCATCAGGTAGGCCATATGCTTGTTTGCCGACATTGTTTTATAAAAAAAACACAAGTTCAGGAAAAACATAAATTAACAAGGAATTAGTCTAACTGTGGAAACCATAGCATGGTGGTAGGGTACTTTCTAGTACTCATAGATTCAATAATCATTTGCATAGCTGGCTAAAAATCTGTCCCCAAGGATTTATGGGTAGGGAGTTATGGTGTCTAACATTGCACTTAGAGCCAATTGCTAGGATTTGAGAGTGACTAAATCATCCGACAGACCAATACATAGTAGAAGAAATGGCAAGGACTTTTTAATATTTCAAAGTTACCAACCTGACATTGATAAATCTTCCCAGATCACTGTGAAAGTCTACTTGTGGCATGCCAGGGCCAAACATCACCTGCCGCCACATATCCAAGTTGGCAGATACCTCTCTCTCAGATTCATTGGATGTAGGGTTCAAATCCTTACTGTCTTCTTTCAGTTTAGCTCGCTGTTCTGCTTCTTCCTTTTCGTAAGCTGCTAGCTTTTGCGTCCAGAGGGTTTTTAATTTTTCTATAAAATTATGCAAAGAACAGTCTTAAAATATATATTTTGTCATCTCCAAATTAAAGTATAATTATGCTATAATCACATATTTTTCATTGCTTGTCGTTTTACCAATCATAAAATATACTGTCATGTGTCCATCTTTACAAAATTTTTAAATGCATAAATTACAATATAAATTTGGCACACAGATATCCAATGATATGGAGAATGAAGTATGTAGGTAATAGGTACTATTTACAGTATTCAAATCTATAAAAATTGCATGTTAAGAATTGAAATTAAAAAAAGGTAAATAAATATATGTTCAACTCACCAATATTAGTATTGAAAGCCAGTGCATGAGTCTCAGACACACTCTCGCCTCTGCCTTTAGCTGTATTCTGTCTCGCTTTACGGAGCTTCATCAACGCATCCAGTTTCACAACACATTTCTTTGCATCACTCTTCTTTCTTAGAACCTCCTTGAGAACAATATCTGCTTGTAATTTGGCTTCTTCTTCCTAAAAAAATACTTTTGTTACTATAAAATATAAAAAAAACCAGACAAGTGCGAGTTTGACTCGCACACCGAGAGTTCCGTAATTTCCTATGTTACTTTAAATACCATAGACTTCTGATAGGTTTTCCTGTAATCTATAGGTAAAGATCTATTTTATGTATTTTACCTATATACTTACATACCCCCGGGTTAAATATGTAAAATTAAGAGATTCTCTATACAAAAGCCATATTTAACCCATAGTGCTATAAGATTTGACGTTGGTGCAATTAGGCCTTAGGAGATTCCTTTTCATTTAGGAATGCAGATCAGATAGTGCAGTGGAATACATGTTACATAAATACTTTACCTGTTTAGCTTTATTAATGTCATCCTTAATCTTCTGCAAGTTTTCATCAATCTTCCTAGATCTCTCTTCAGATACCTTGATCCATTCCTCCTTCTCCCTCTTCCTCTCTGAACGGACTCTTTTCAGGCGTAATCTCTTTGCTGCTCTCTTAGCTACAAGCTTCCTAAGCGTGTCTAAATTTGAATCATTGATGTTGGATAACAACTCATTAATTTTAGCTTTCTTCCCATCTATTTCTTTTAATTTTGAACTCCATTCTTGTTCCGATAGTGCAGTAATATTATTTTCTAAGATATTTTCTTGCTTCTTCAAATCATTTAATATAAGCACCACAGTATACAAGTGATTGCGAACTTGAGAGATAGATACCGATGTATGTTTCGTAAGTTTTGGTTGTTTCAAAGAAATTTTTGTCTCAAAACTCTTCACAAAGTCTTGATCAGTCAATTCTGGTACAGTTATTGGCATAAAAAAAGGTGGCGGAGCAGGCGGTGGCGGTACCGATGTTTGTGGCATAAAATTATTTTGGAATGTAAAATGATTCCCATGAAAATTATTATAAAAGTTACGATTAAATGACATGATTGATACAAAATATTGTAAAGTTAGTAAAATTGATTTGTGTGGTATTATAATGCAGCGGTATCAGGCAGTTGGCTTTCAGCTTCTTTCAATGCCTTCTCCGCAGCTATGTAATCCTCGTTGTCTTTTAGGTCTTTCTCTGTGTCCAAAGTGTTTTTGAGATCTGCAAATGCTTTTACCAACCTGTAACAGTTTGAAGTAGCAAAACTTAAGTTTAATTTAAGAGGTAGGTATAATGCTTAATATAATTGCATGCTTGACTTAACAAAGACAATAGGATCATTGAAATGCGATCATGACTCATATTTCTAAGGCAAAGCCGTAAACAAAGAAAAAAAGCGTATCGCGAACTTAACCTCTAAAACAACTGTGGATATAACATGTAATTACACGTAAACTACGTATGAAAACACCCTCAGAACGTAAAATAAGCAATAATTCCATCGAAAACTTTTTTATAGGATATACATACCGCCTTTGGCAGTCAGGTACCATCATCAGCGACTCCTGCAAAACTTCTTCCTGCTTCCGAATATTATGCTCGTCTTGCCCCTCGTCCTTTATCTTCTGAATTCTGTTCCTCTGCTGTTCAGCCTCCTTTTCATACACAACTTTTTCTTTAGCGATGCGTCTCACAACGCCGGTCTTTATTTTAATTTGACGAATTCTAGGATCTGCCATTGCGTTAATCTACCGACGCCGCTTTTGTTTTTCTATAGATTAAAAAACTGTCTGACAGACGGTTTTGTGTCTGTCACTGTCAATCAATATTCCCAAATTGTTGTCAGTCATCAAAATTAAATTCGTACTAACTAACAAGATAGATTTAATTAGAAGTCGTTTAAAAATAGGTACCTACCAATTTATATTATAATGCTGGGACCTACTCAGACCTTTAAAAAAGTAACTTTTCAATTGACAACAAATATAAAAGAAATACTATATATTTAAAAAAATCATCGAGGCGGCCGCTGCCGATTAACGGCAAGGTTCCCAGCCAGCAGGCTGGCATCTTTAAACTACCAAATATGTAGGTACATAACATCATATAGATTTTTGGAACAGCTAATCTCAGGAACAATTTCCGTAATTTATCGAATTACCTATATTAAATTACCTACATAAAGAGTTACGTAAACAAACTACTCTAAATGGTGATTGACGGTATCTTATCATCCATCGATAAAGATTGAAATTCTGTCCACATAAATGTTTCCAGCGTAACTATAAAACCATAGTGAGTGTTGATGATTAGCTTCTACAAGGAAATATCTGCTAGGTACATGATGCTATTTTTATCACAAAACTATGTTGATTTTCGTTTCGTTGTAATTTTTTAACTAAAGAACGGCTGAACTGATTTGGCTGAAAATTGGTGGGGAGGTAGCTTAGAACCAGGAGAAGGTCTTAGGATTGGTAGCGGTAGGTAGGTAGGGGAAGGTAGAGGTAGATAGGAGTAGTTAGGGGTAGGTAGAGGTAGGTAGGGATAGGTAGGTAGGTTTTATTTTTGTTCTCAGGGCAGGACAACGTCTGCGGGGTCAGCTAGTCTATTCTATTAATAAAGTTAAAGATTTACCAGTCGGATTCGAAAACTTCTTTCACTAATAGGAAGCTATATTATCCCCGAAGGTTATATTAGACAATTTTTTTACCTGAGAACGTGGATGAAACCGCGGTGTACAGCTAGTTTTTTTTTTAAATGTTTGACCACAATCCAGCAAATTGTGACGTCACGCCTTCCACGTCAGAGCGCGCTCAAAGTGATTCGGATCGCATTTGAAAGCGTTATTTTCGCTCTAGTATTTCAGACCTTAATATTGTTATGACCTCGTAAATATCTTGTTACTAGGCCCCAAAAGCTACATCCTGTGAATTCCACGATGGCATACCATCGCTGAGGATTTCGCCAATAGATTTATCCGTCAAATTCGTATCGACAGATTCGTTTTAAGATAAATGTTTATAGATAAATATCGTGGTAGATCTAACAGGCGGTTGACAGTCTGAGTGGCAGTGATCATGATGAAGTGGCTGCTATTGCTCGCAGGTGGGTGGTTATATTAGTAGTGACGTGGTAGTAAATTTTCAAGTGCTAATTAGCAACACTGATTAATTAAGGTGAATTTGAAAGATATAGACTAGTTCATGCAAACGTGACTTTTTCCAACTTTTTCCTTCAAATATAACTTGGAGAAATATGTTAATGGTTTCTTTTGTTAATCAGTAAATATAACTACCATTCTTGTCGCGAATCACATGTTGACAAACTTACGACCTATAACTGAGCTATAATTAGATTAGAAATTCAAATTTTATCACGTTTTTTGCAAATTGGAGCTCAGTTAAAGGTCGTAAGTTATCAACATTTTATTTGCGAGAAGATTGGTAGTATATTTACTGATTAATAACAAAAGAAATCATCAAAATATTCCTCCAAAGTATATTACTAACATATACGACTATTTCATGAAAATGTTACTAATATACCTTGGAGGAATATGTTGATGATTTCTTTTGTTATTAATCAGTAAATATACTATCATTCTTCCCGCAAATAACATGTTGATGACTTACGACCTATAACTCAGCTCCAATTTGCAAAAAACGTGATAAAATTTGAATTTCGCGCTCCAACCGAACGTTTACCCTTAATAAATAAATCCTCTGCCATCCCGTCCGCCAATGGGTGCAAGCTAGTAAGTCTCATATTCGTAACACACCGGACACAGGACTCGTGCTATATTTGTCAAAATGTAACTACCTACCTACTAATCTACTACAGTTTCTCTATATGTAGGAGTGACGACGGCGCTGTGCGTCGTGCCGAAGTCTCCTAACGCCAGGGAGTTCCTAGTGGACGAGCATGAACATGGTGGCTTCATCCTTACCGGAGTTGGGCGTAAGTTTTAAAACTATAGCTTTAATACTACCTGCACCCCACGGCATCACTCGCGTTAGCATAGCTGTAATTTCTAAGAACATACCTACAATTCAATATTGCATAGGGTTCTTCAAGATGTGAAGAGATTTTAGCATGGTAACGCGCGAGTGATACCTACCCGTGTTGCAATCGTCTATTTGGTAGGGAACCGCTTATCATCAGGTAGTATGCTTAATTGCTACTTTAGTGGTATAAAAACGTTGACTGATTATTCAAAATTACAAGCTCTACAATAATAAAAGGCGAATAATTTTAAGGCGATGATAGCTCAGTGACGTCGGATGTCGGACGTCGGATGCCGCGACGAAGGTCGTGGGTTCGAATCCTACAATGAGCTTGAGCTTTCGGTGAAGGAAAACATCGTGTGGAAACCATAGCACGGTGGTAGGGTACTTTGTAGTACCAGCCTGGCTGGCTACCACCCTCAAGTTGAAAATTTGTCGCCAAGCACCTATCGGTGTGTTCCGGCAATTGCACTTGAGAGCCAGTTTGCCTTCTCGGCATTGTAACAGGTCAGCAACACATTGGCAATATCTCTGGTATTGCAAATGGCAATAGGCGACGGTAACCACTTACCATCAGGTGGGCCGTATGCTTGCTTGCTACCTTAGTAGTATAAAAAAAAAAAAAAAAAAAAAAAAAAAAAACGATGTTTAAAACATTAAATAAATATCCTGGGACATTCTTCACACACGGTTATCTGATCCCAAACTAAGCAGAGCTTGTACTATGGACAACCAGTTATCTTATATACTTACTGCATATACTACTTTTTTTTAAAGATATAAGTATATAGATAAGCACACCCAGACTCAGGACAAACAGACATGTTCATGCACACAAATCTTTGTCCTGGATGGGAATCGAACCCGCGACCAGCTGCGTGATAGGTGGTGTCTTAACCAACTGCGCTAACTAGCTTGTCGACATTACTCTCATGATGAAGGCTCATGGTCAGTAGTCAGGAGTAGCTTACCACCAAAAACCTTATCTCTTCAACCCACCAACAGAGTTCGGTGCAGAGTATCTCGGTCACATCGGCCGCAAGGTCTCCTCCGACGATGAAGACGTCTCCTTCGAGATCTACTCCTCATACGATTCTGAGAGCGGTGGCTACAAGCTCACTGTAGCCTGGGACGGACCTGCTGATCGGGTGTTTGAAGACTGCTTCGATTTTGGTAAGCATTCTAATAACATAAGAATTAGGTTCAAATTTGTTTGCTATAACGAGTTCTTCAGATTTTTTAAGTAATCTGATTGTAGAAGCTTTTTATACATATATCTCCTCATTATACAGGCTCAAAGCAATGGTACGGTGGCCCAGAACAGAAGCGTCAGTACTGGCCGATCCAGAATGGAAACCTCCATAAATACTCCATTGTCTCAAAGGAGGAAGACAACGCCGCCGTCTCTGAGAGATACTGGCTCAACTCAGCTGGCCAGTACATCTACGTCCAACCAGACTCACCACTCTTCGTTGACCATCATAATATTGAGAACAACCACATTTGCTTAACCGCTGAAGTTGCAGACCCTTACTCCAAGAAACGTACCCATAACACTCTGAAATACAACATTTGGTTCTTCGAAAATGCCAAGGTGGCTCATCAACACGCCGTCGCTACATATTTGGGCAAGCCTTCTGGAATCCCAGACTACAGAATGATCCAGTACCCAGTTTGGTCCACCTGGGCTAGGTATTCCCGTGAAATCGACCAGGATAAGCTATGGACTTTCGCCAATGAGATCAAAGACAGTGGATTCCCTAATGCTCAGTTTGAGATTGATGATCTTTGGGAGATCTGTTACGGATCCTTGACAGTCGATGTGAGGAAGCTGCCTGACTTCAAGAAGTTGATCCAGGATATCAAAGGATTAGGTTTCAGAGTTGCTATCTGGGTTCATCCGTTCATCAATAAGGATTGCGATCCTTGGTATTCAGAGGCTTTAGAGAAGGGGTAAGTGAGATCAATAATTAATCAATTCGTAAAATATTCTCGAAGAAAAACTTATCTTCAAACAAAGGTTTCTGGGTACTACCACCAGTTGGTGGTCTGGCTGGCTACCACCCTCAAGTTGAAAGTCTGTCACCAAGCCCCTACGGGTGTGTTCCGGCAATTGAAACACTTGAGACACTTGAGAGCCAGTTACCTTCTTGGCATTGTAACAGGTCGGCAACATATTGGCATTACCTCTGGTATTGCAAATGGCGATAGGCGACGGTAACCACTTACCATCAGGTGGACCGTCATTTTTTTTAAATAAAAGAAATAGTAGCAAAAAAATTAAATTGTTTCTATTATTTTGCTGCGTAATTAAAACGAAGAAACTTATTCTCACCAGGTACCTTGTTCTCAACGAGGAAGGCAGTCCGGACACCACCTGGTGGAACAACAACGGCTCCATCCCCGGGTACATTGACTTCACCAACCCTGAAGCGACCGCCTGGTACACGGATAGAATCCGCAATCTCATCGAGACTTACGACATCGATACCTTGAAGTTCGACGCTGGAGAATCCAGCTGGTCTCCTCAGGTAAAACTCATTAATTTTCTTCTGGGAAATTGGTTGGCGAAAGCAGCAGTTAATATGAAGATGACCAGAATTCTTAGACCTCGTAGCGGTAGCATCAAAAATAACGTTATTCTTCCCAGATCCCTGTACAAAATGGTGACATTGACCTGCACCCAGGACACATCGTGCAAACTTATGTAAGAGCCGTCGCTCAATTTGGCCCTATGATTGAAGTCAGATCTGGAATGAGGTAAGATATTATCTCTTCATCAGCTTGCTCAGTTTCCAATCATAGTCGTTGCAAATAATATGTACTATTCTTCCATTGAGCCTTTCTTCGCCTTCAGATTACTCATTTCATCTTTCACACAATCCTCTTCCACTTTTTCGGTCTTCCTCTAAGTTCAATTTCTTTTAAATAGTATTGTCTTGATAACGTATTGTATGGTTGTTATTTATTTTTGATGTGCCCTGCCCACTGCCAATTTAGTTTGCCAATTCTTCGGGCTATTAGTTACCCTATATAGTCCAAGCTTGAAGATTTTCTTACTTGGAAATTGAAGCCTCCGCATCACTCGAGTAAAGAAATCTCTTTTGATGATCCAGAACCCAAGACCTCCCAGTATTCATCCGCATGGTCGACAAAGACACTTACTGGGACTTCGACAACGGTCTGGCTACCCTGGTCACCACTCTGCTAGCCATGAACCTCAACGGATACACCCTCGTGTTGCCGGACATGATCGGAGGCAATGGGTACAATGAGGCCCCAAGCAAGGAGTTGTTCGTGAGGTGGCTGCAGGCTAACGTGTTCATGCCGACGCTGCAGTATTCCTTCGTGCCCTGGGATCATGATGATGAGGTGGGTTTGATTCAGGTTCATTTATGTTATTGAATGTAAAAGAAATAATGAAAAATATTTTAATTTTTGTGCGCCATCCGACACATACTTACCTATAGCCCGAAAAAGAAATAAAATATGACAATGGTGCCGATTCTGTTGTTTACGAACTTAACTAATATTAGACAAGTCACCTCTCTTTCATGTTAACCTTATTGAAAAAAGATAGAACATTTTTAATGCTGTCAGTTTAATCCATACGTCGCCATAATGTACGGGTAAATATTCGTGACCAATAAAGATCGCGCTTAAATTCACATTGAAATGTGATCGGATTAAACTGACAGGACTAAAATATCTTGCATCCCTTTCTTATATTTACTATTAGAAAGAGATATAGTGAGATTAAATTTATTTTAGTTCGTAAACAACGGAATCGGCACCAATGCTTTTTTTTTAATGTGTGATTTTACTGTGACTTACATAATGTGTGATTTTTCGATGGTAATCTTGAAATGCTAATGTAGGGTTAAATACGGTAATAACATTTATTTTTTTTACATTTTCACATGCATCATCACGAACTAACATACATTTTATATGCAGGCGGTGGAAATCTGTCGAGTGTACACTCAGCTGCACGCAGACATCGCGGACGACATCGCGGCCGCCATGGCTGCCTCCGTGGAGCGCGGGGAGCCCGTCAACCCGCCCATCTGGTGGCTCGACCCCACTGATCAAGTCGCTCTTGCTGTTTGGGATGGTATGTACTAACATTTATATACTATTAACTATGGCCTAAATGGCCTCCCACAAGGTGGACCGATGACCTTGTGAGTTCGGGAAACCGTTGGATGCGGGTAACGCAAGGTCGGCCATCGTCGAGATCCTTGGATCCTTTTGTCCAGTAGACATCTTTCGGCTGACATGATGATATCCTACTGTGGTAGATCTTTCAGTTTTGGGGTTTGGTTGAAACTTGGCCCATATATTGGATGTTTTTTTTCCCATCTCGATTTTTTTAGGTATTATTGTAGTCATCATTATGAACAACTTTTACTATGGGACCAACCCTGAAATCACGAAAAAAAATACAACTTTTCATACAAAACATCTACATACATATCTTGGTCGGTCAAAATGTATGAAATGTTTGAAAATAACTTTGAAATGTCGGAACTTGTATCCACAATAAATCTTTAAAAAAATTTAGAGAGTGGCCTTTCGAGTCGTCTCCAGAAGTACGTGAAAAGTTTTATTAGAACGGCCATCATTGGGCCACCATTATACTAAAACCCTAAAATATAACATAAACTGACTGACTACGTGACTGAATATGACTTGAAAATTATTTAACATAACATAATAAAAATACATGAAGAATGAAGTATATAAAACACAATGTTCAACTTGACACTGGCAAAATACACAACGTGTGATACCAAAAAAGTATACGGAAGAAGTTTGAGTTAGAATGTAACCTACTTTTCAAATTGCAGAATTCTTACTTGGCGACCGCTACCTAGCCGCCCCAGTGCTGGAGCAAGGGGCAGTGTCCCGCGACATCTACCTGCCGCGGGGGACCTGGCGCGACCCCTACACCGGCGCCCAGTACTCCGGCCCTACCTGGCTCCACAGCTATCCAGCGCCCCTGGATGTCCTCCCCTACTTCATCTTGGAAAACTAGGATTATAGGATTAAGTTTATTTATTGTTGAAATATAAATTAATTGTTTATTTCTGGTGTTGTTTATTTGTTGGGCAGTGAAGGGCAGGAAAGATGAAAGACGATTAAATAAATAAATATCCTGGGACATTCCTCACACACGGTTATCTGATCCCAAACTAAGCAGAGCTTGTACGGTGGGAACCAGATATATAACTGATATACTACATATACTACTTTTTTTTGTAAATACACCCAGATTCAGAACAAACAGACATGTTCAAGCACATAAATGTTTGTCCTGGATGGAATTGGAACACACGTGATAGGTAGTGTCTTAGGTATCTGATCTGGCGTAGGATTGCAGTTGAGATAAATGTGTGGAGTGAAAAAAATGGATAAGATTAGAAACATAAGTGAAACTTATTTAGCGCCAGTCTATATACTAATAATAAAGCTGAAGAGTTTGTTTGATTGAACGAGCTAATGTCCGGAGTTACTGGAGGCCAATTCTCGCGCGGGTAGAGATGAATGTCTATGAAAAATCTCACCAAAATGTCATCATTCGACATCGAAATCTCTACTGTCGCGGACCATTCGTTGTATCTCGAACGAAAGGGATTTGACATTTCTCTAGCGTGACATCCCGAGAATACGAAAAATTGATTATATTAGAGATTCGCCATTTTGTTTCAACATATCTCGAATTAGAGATAATCTCTACCCGCCCGAGAATTAGCCTCCTGGTCTGATTCGAAAAATTATTTCACTAATAGGAAGCTACATTATCCCCGAAGGTTATAGGCTACTTTTTAACCCGGGAACGCGAGTGAAGCCACGGGGAACAGTGAATGATAAGTTGAGAGGAAACCGTTTCTCATGGTATGGATGTTATGGGATGGGATGAAACCCATGTGACTAAAAGAGTAATGAATATTTTTATTTTTTTTTTTATATAAGATGGGCTTGCGTTTGGCCACAGACTCATCCATTTAGTGGGCGATGACGAAGCCTATGATGGAGCACGCTTGCCCAGAAGAAACCTATTCACCCTGGCCTTGAAAATTCCGAGATTATAGGAGTCTGGAAATACAGACGCCGGAAGCAAATTCCACTCCTTTGCTGTCCGCATTATAAACGAGGAAGCAAAACGTTGTGTCCGTATCTTCGGTATATCAACAACGTATGGGTGAAATTTTTCCCGGTGCCGCGGTGTCTAGTACTTCGGTGTAAAAAAGGGGAAGGCTGAATCAGGTTGAATATGAAACTACTTAGATGTATGTAATCTTCTAAAATGTATAAAAGGAAAGCGTGATGGCTAAGTCATAATAGCTACCTATCTGTATGCCAATTTTCATCCTGATCCGTCCAGTGGTTTGAGCTGTGCGTAGATAGATCAGTTAGTCACGCTCTTCTTTTATGTATTTAGATTCCAGGCTTTTTTTAAGGCTCAAATTATTCCTTAAGATCCAACCATGGGTCAATAAAAAAGTAAAATTAAATAAAAAAAATTCTTTTTAGCCCAATTAGATCCTTTTGTTAATCCTACATAAAATACCTACGATAAGTACATAATGTGTGAGTATTTGAATTAAAACAACATCACAAAAAAATCAACATTTTCTAAAAAATATTTTATGTATGAATAAACATGGGTACTGAATTTAAATTCCATACAAAATAGTTGGAAGTCGGATTGTAAGTAATTCTTGTCTGCACTAACCATAATCAAAATCTTATTATCCATTATAATACTGACTAATAATAATGACGTCATGGGAGAATCCAAATAGGTAAAAGTAGAAAGGTTTGCCGTTACTATGGGGTCCTAAATTACACATGGTAGGTACACGTAAAAACCACATGCAAATTTCAAAACAGCAATGATTCAGATCAGAAGTCAAAGTAAATATCGAGACATTTCAAAAGTTATCTGCAAGAGATTACATTCGAACTGAAGATCAAACGATAAGTAGACATGTTTATCTCGCTTCGAGAAAATATCAAATGCTATGTCACGAGACGTGGCAGTTGGTGATGGTGGCTGAGAAGTAATGGCTGCTTTGAGGACAGTTCTGGGTAAGCTAAGTAAACTAAAAATACTATTTAAATTTTTTAAGAAACCCCCGAAACTCACTAGAAAATTGGTGATAAATTTCAAAAGGCTGACCGGATTTTCATGAAACATAGCTAAGAACACTCTCGATTAAGGGGGAACGTTCGGTTGGAGCGCGAAATTCAAGTTTTATCAAGTTTTTGGCTAATTGCAGCTCAGTTATAGGTCGTAAGTTATCAACATGTTATTTGCGACAAGAATGGTAGTATATTTACTGATTAATAACAAAAGAAATCATCAAAATATTCCTCCAAGGTATATTAGTAACATTTTCATGAAATAGTCGTATATGTCAGTAATACTACCATTCTTGTCGCAAATAACATGTTGATAACTTACGACCTATAACTGATCTGCAATTAGCCAAAAATTTGATAAAATTTGAATTTCGCGCTCCAACCGAAGGTATACCCTTAACTTAAGTCACTTTTCAAACAAAAATGACTAAACCAGATTCGGTCCATCCGTTGAGGAGCTAGGAGGCCACAGACACGTCAAACTTATAACACCCCGTCGTTTTTGCGTGGGGGGTTAAAACTCACACTTAGCATAGTGATCTAGAGATAACATAAGCCAAAGATTAAGAGATAGACAGTTTGAGCGAGATGCGAGGGTATCTTATTTGATCATCATCATCATCCCAGGGTACGTTTATCAATATTACACATCACCAACATCATAATCACCTCCTAGAGTCACACCTTAGGTACTTCATACAAGCGTATTAATACCTACGATGTGATGCATATGCAGCAGGTGACGAAAAATTCGCGGGGGGCATGTCAATTACCACAACTAAACGCTTTCATCCAGCTATTCTGACCAGACCATCTTGTGAAAGATCGTCCTGTTTGGTCCATGGAGCCACTAGAAAACATTTCTTCCCTGTTGGATGTCAGCTCTTCGAACGAAGTTTACTTTGCTGCCTCAACATCTTCTATTAAAGCACTGTGTTCTGGTTCACAATTAACTCACGTTTCCAGCGATCCTGGCGCTAGGTGCGCGGGCGCATACAGCGAGCGTAGACTTTCGCGCTGATGACGTCACGCTGACTTTGGAGCCGCAACTGACTGGAGGGTTTCAAGTTGTATTGAACCAGGGTGAATATTTTTATGTACTCGAAATTTAAACATAAATAATAAACAAATCTATCGCACACAACACAACAAAATGTGTTTTTTAATCATCAAAAACATTCTTTATCAGAGACTATTAAATATTAATGCATATCAATGACAAACAAGTTAAATGAAATAAAAACAATATCTTTCTTAGATGAAGAGCAAATGGTGTTCGGTCACATCGGCCGAACTCTGTCAGGAAATTTCATCACCGTAGCGATCGAAGGAGGTCTAGAAGTCCATATCGGTAATGTTAACTTGACGATCTTCACAATATATGATGCTGATACTCAAGCTAGAGGAATTAAGTTGAAATGGGATGCTGAACCACAGGTCCGGCTTGAAGACTGCATTGATTTCGGTAAGCATGTGATTTTTGTGGCAAGAGAAAATAAATAATAATGCAAAATATAAAGCAAATTGAAGAAAGCTTGAAAGATTTACAAAAGAAAACAATTAAAAACGTCAAAATATGTATATGTAAATGTGAAATGTTTTAGGTTCGAAACACTGGTACGCCGGACCAATGCAAGTCAACCAAGTATACCCAATCGAAAGCGCCGAGCAAGTTTATTCCCCTTGCTATTCAAAAGAGTACGATAACGGAGCAATTGTCGAGAGATACTGGCTCAATTCAGCTGGCGAATATGTCATAGTCCATCCTGAAGTACCACTCTTCATAGACTACAAACATTTGTTGAGCAATCACCTTTGCTTTGGCGCACAAATCGCTGATCCATATTCCTCTCGAAGAACCCACGTAGAGCTTGCGTATGACGTGTGGTTCCTACCCGATGTCAAGCAAGCACACCAACACGCAGTGGCCAACTATTTAGGCCAACCTTCAGGAGTTCCCGACTACCGAATGGTCCAACATCCAATTTGGTCGAGTTGGGCTCAATACTCAAGAGATATTAACGGAAGCAATCTCATAGATCATGCTATTCAGATCAGGGAGCATGGTTTCAATAACTCTCAATTTGAAGTGGATGATTTGTGGGAGGTTTGTTATGGATCACTGACAGTTGATGAGAATAAATTTCCAAACTTTACTCATTTTGTTCAGGAGATCAAGTCACTGGGTTATCGCGTGGCGATTTGGGTGCATCCGTTTATTAATAAAAACTGCGAACCTTGGTACTCCGAAGCTTTGAACAGTGGGTTAGTATTTTCTATTTACCATCTTCCTGAAATATTTTTGGACATTTCATCGCACCGCACCTCATGCATTTTATCATCTCTCCTTACATGTGATAGGTCCACAAGTTTTTTATGTACACGTACGAGTCTTATATGCTCTCGTGAAGCGATTTTGCAATCCATATCAATAGTAGTAGACAAAAATTTGATAAACATAATTAATGGACAAATAAGATCTGTATCATCTAACTCTACTCATTGCAGGTACCTAGTCCTAGATGAGTCTGGCAGTCCAAACACCACGTGGTGGAACAACAACGGAACGGTGGCCGGCTACATTGACTTCACCAACCCTCGAGCGGCTGCTTGGTGGTCTAACAGAATCAGTGAGCTGATCGAAACGTACGATATCGACAGCTTGAAATTTGATGCTGGAGAAAGCAGTTTTACACCACAGGTAAACTAAATAGTTTAAGTAGGTATGAACGCAAATAGGTCATAAAAGATGCTAAGGAATTTAATCTTGCTAATTAGCGTTATTTTCAAAGTGATTATTCTTTTTAGATAGCTGTCCAAACTGGCGACATAGATTATCAACCTCACAACATCGTAGAGGCCTACGTTAGGACTTGTGCTAAATTCGGAGATATGATTGAAGTAAGATCTGGTTTCAGGTACGTGCAACTGATATCTCTTTTACAATAATTTTAGCAAGTAGTCTCTATGAGATTCCAAAAGCGCACGTTTATCATCGGTATCTTTCAAATTCATAGCTTTTAGTATCTGCCCACTATTTTATATGCTTCTTCCATTAATCCTTTTATATATAAATTTAATAAATAAATAAAGATATCATCTCTGAATTCAATCCTTCCCTACTCATTATTAATCCTCTCTTCCCTTCTTTGGTCTTTCTCTCCATGTACACATCACTATAATACAAGTTAAGACCAAGAAGTACTAATTTAATATCTTCTTCACACTTAATTTTCAGGACCCAAGACCTCCCAGTTTTCGTACGAATGGTAGACCGGGACTCAATCTGGGGTCTTAATAACGGTCTTTCAACAATCATCACGACCACCATTCAGATGAACCTCAACGGCTACACCCTAGTGCTGCCAGACATGATCGGAGGAAATGGATATAACTTGGACCATGACCAGGCCGACCTTCCTACTAAGGAGCTGTTCATAAGATGGGTACAAGCAAACACGTTCTTGCCTGCGATGCAGTTTTCTTTTGCGCCGTGGAATTTTGATGATGAGGTTGGTAGATAAATTTACATTAGGTACCTAGCACAGTTAGTAAAAAGGGAAAGCAGCAAAGTACGTAGGAAGGAAATTAGAAATACGAGGAAACCCATAATAGCTCTTATTTATTATTAGGATCATAGTGAATGCGCAACAGTGCTATACTTATAACATGATTTAAATATTTTGTAAAATAGTATCGGCACCAGTAAAAATAAAACAAATATTCCACAGACGGTAGAAATAAGCAAGAAATATGCAGAACTACACGCAGAATATGCAGCCGAGATCTATGCAGCAATGGAAGCGTCAGTCCATGATGGAAAACTTGTTAATGCTCCGCTTTGGTGGATCGACCCAACTGATAAAGAAGCCCTAATGATTTGGGATGGTAATTCTTTTTTAAAATTACATTCCTACTATTTATAACAAGCAGGCATCTATTACAAATACCAGATAGGCGATATATTGCCGACCTTGTAAAGCTCTTTTTACACTAATTTTTAACGAAATCCATAGATTGATCCGTAGATGTAATGTAGATTGCCTTTCTAGCCAAAATCCAGCACTCTCATATGAGGTCCATAAGCATATTCAGAAACTTGGACATACAATATAAATAAAACCGGACAAGTGCGAGTCTGACTCACGCACAGAGGGTTCCGTAATTTCCTATGTTACTCTAAATACCATAGACTTCTTATAGGTTTACCTGTAATTTATACGTAAAGAAATATTATTCTGTATTTTTGTCAAAATGTTTGGTCTGGTAGTTTCGGAGATAAGGGGGGAGGATGGTCAATATTCTCCTAGTTTCTTAAATAACTTAAAAACTATTTATCTTAAGATTATAAAAAATCTCAACTCAATCCAGTCCAGTATTTTCGGACAGACACACGAGTAATCCTATAAGTATAGGATCCTAATTTTTTTTTTCTTTTGAGTTTCGGAACCCTAAAAATATCAAAGCAATTTAAAGTACACTTGAAGGTTGATTCTGCAGAGAAACTGCTAATCAATAAGATATTCATATTAGACCAATAATAAAACTGTAAACATTTTCAGAGTATCTATTAGGAGAAAACATCCTAGTTGCGCCAGTGCTTAAAGAAGGAGCGATTTCACGTGACATCTACCTACCAGTAGGCACATGGCTTGAAGAAGGTGACCCTGAGAGGGCCCATGAGGGTCCAACATGGATCCGAAATTACCCAGCACCTATAGACGTACTACCTTATTTTGTAAGAGACAACAATGATCCTAATACCGCCACAGTTTCTGATGTAACAATTTTTGCAGTACTCTTAGGTTTGATATTGAATTTTGTAAACGTTTTGTAACATATGGAATGACAAGTCAAAGATAATCTTGAAGTGTACCGAAATGAGTCAAAAGGTACTTTTGATACTGATATGGATAGGAGTGAGATATGTGAATAGTTGAAGATATGAAAAAACGTATTATTATCAAGTAGCTACTGAATTTAAAGAAAGAAAAAAGATTTATTGTCCCATACAAATAGGAAAGAAACTTAAATAAAAATAAATTTAGATTAGGTATATTAAAGTTAATAAATAATACAGTGTTGCGCGGGGACAAAAGGTCCCTACCTCAGCATTAAGTCACACTACACAAAGCAGTGCATTCTGGCAGGGCCTTCCCAAAAAGAGTGACAATATGAACTATGCCAAAAATAATACTCGACACTGGAAGAAATAAGAGAAAAAGTTACTACTCTTATACTCTAGCACTATTTGCTTGCTGTAAAGCAGATGTATAAATATCTAAAATCTTTTATTAAAAACTATCATACATAAGTTAGCTCTAAGTATTTAATAAATTGAAGCATTGTAAATATACTTATTGCCTAATAAATTAATTGAAATCCATAAATTATTCTAATTTAAAAAAAATGTTTATCTTTTAAGTATATTGTTTCATCTTTACATAGTATAAAATGAAGTCGCTTCCGCTGTCTGTTCGCTTAGATCTTTTAAACTACTCAACGGATTTTAATGCAGTTTTCAGCAAATAGTGATTCAAGAGGAAGGTTTATGTGTATAATACATGCATATTATAGTACAGAAAAGCCGACAAATTCAAAGATTTGTACACCCATGCGAAGCTGGGGCGGGTCGCTAGTTAATTTATAAAATGTCAATAGAAACAGGATGAAGTGCTATAATTGTTCTGAGAATAACAATTTATTTAAATGATATGTTGTGTGGAATTAAGCCGCTTAAACGGTGCTTTGTAATCGTAGGGAAAATTGACTCTGCTTTGTAATTAATAGACGAACGAATGACAACGTGACTTACAACGATGCGTTTGTTTGTTTATACGGTTAATAAAATCAGATGTTTTGGGAGATTTTAGTAGTTTTAACTCATTTTGAGTCTTTCTTGTGTATAGTCTAACATTATCATTAAGGTTTAATGGTCCACTAAAACCTTCTTGGAACAACTGTTACATCACTGAAATAAATAAAGCCCTTTGATTCCGGTCAATAATGAAATACATACTAATGATTGTGTGAAAGATGATTTAAGTAAGACAGGAGTGAATGCCGATATGACAGATGCAGGGCCGAATGGTAGAAGAGTTTAAAGCCTTTGGTTCGGGATGGTAGGTTGGCTTTTCACCTGATGTTAGCGTTAAAATGATACGAGGATCTCGGAGCAGTATATATATATAATATTATATTGGGGCGTACAGTATTGGTACAAACTCTATCATAAGAGAAGCTATACTCAATTAATGACCTGTTCCAGACCATGTCTTGGAAAATCAAACTCTTGTCTTACTGACAAGCTACATTTTAAAATAACAGTATAAAATTCTTCCTTTATGTACGGCTATATACAAATTCGAAATTATAAAAGAGGTTGGTAGCATTAAGCCACCACAAGTTCATAACGTGCTGACTTAGAAAAAATAAGTGCGGGAATTCACTGAATGGTAAAACTGGATACCAAGAAACTGATGAAGTTTGAAGTGAAGTCAGGGCACTCAGCACGTCAACAATCATTACCTATAAAATAGCAACAAAAAGTGCACTCATATCATACTGTCGAGTGTTTTTGTTGAATTAATCACTTCATATCAGATGGCAGACAAACGTACAATTTCCGCTGTAAGAATGAACGTGACAGAACCAAATGCATATGCATATTACATTATTTATTAACATATTGTGCAATAATTTAGGGGTGTCATCGTCTACCTTACATATGGGAGAAACATGCAGTTTCATCTATATACGAACCTCTTTAATCTAAAATGGCGTAAATATATGATCAAGATAAATGATCAAACTTTAGATTACATCACCAGCAAAATACGCAAAGCAAATACGCATTAGGTAAACTCTAAATCTAACTACAAAGAGATAATTTATGCTATTACAAAAAAAAATACCTACAAATGCATTTTGAAACAATTCCTTTACAATTTAGAGTAAGAAGTCCTATGCCTAAAATCTTAACACTAGTAATTGACCTTGGAAGAAAAAACTCAATGAATAGTATCTGTACTCCCCCTTGAGTTTAACAGTGGAAATGACGTATTATTATGAGATCTAGTACCCAAGGAATAGGAAAGAATGTCAAGTGTGCTCGTAGGGCGCCAGCGTGCAACGCCACTTCGAGAGCTTTGTTTACCCGGCCCTGCGTATGCGCGGGAGTCGATTGTTTCGCACTTTTTGTCTACAATTGTTCGATTAATCTACTTATGAATGACGCAGTGCTAAGAGAACTTATACATTAGTATTATTGTTTTCTAAACCGACTTAAAAAAGGAGGTGGTTCTCAATTCGTTTGTATGTTTTTTTTTTTTTTTTATGTTTGTTTGCGCCTAACTGTCTTTGAAAATTTGATTATTTTACATCTATACATGACGAGTAACATCGTCAGGAAACTGTAGCACGGTAGGAGGTACTTATTAGTACCAGCCTGGCTGGCTCAATTTGAAAATGTGTGTTCTGACAGGTACACTTAAGAACCAGTTTTCTTCTAAGCATTGTGTGCTTGCATCTTCAGAAATATCTCTTAAAATTGTTCTTAAAATTTTGGTTAATTTATTGTTTCTTGAAAATCTACTATCTATAGGCTAAGGCTATAAGTGTGTTTTAAAACTTTAGTAGCATTTAAAAAACAAACATAGTTTTCAGTTCGGCCAGTGAACAAACTCCGTAACCGATGCAAACTCAACTTTATGTGGTAATAAATAACAACGCTCTTCCTCAGTCGATCTCAGTGTCAAGCTGATTGGCGGCCAGGATGGGTTGCAGAAACATCTGTAAGTATCCTGTGTTTTGTTTATTTTATACTTGGGAACATTTTCCTGAAGGAATTTTGAAAAATGAGATGTATTTTTATACAGGGGTTTTAATTCACCTGCAGCGCTTTATGGGCTGGAAGTTCTCATTATGGACCGCTTTTTGAATTTTTAATGAACAGATTTTTTTTGCGTTTTAATTTATAGGAATTTTGTGACCATTATCAATCTATACTAATAATAAAGCTGAAGAGTTTGTTTGTCTGTTTGGACGCGGTAAACTTCGGTGTTGCTGGTCCGATATGAAAAATTATTAAACTAACGGGCACGCGAGTGAAACCGCTGGGGACAGCTAGTCAATAAATAAAATACTTTTTATAACAAAGTACTATTATGTAATATTTTGAAAGCAAAATTAATATGTAGGTACTAAATCTGTGGTCAAAAAAGTTGGCCACGCATGAATTTTAACAAATTATAAAAATACCGTAATAAATAAGTCAAAAAGTTTAATAACTAGACAGAGATTAGACAGACATGGTAAGTAACGTCATATAACAAACACTACGGCCATATAAACTACTAATCCCCGCGGCTTCATTCGCGTTCCCGGGATAAAAAGTAGCCTATAACCTTCGGGAATAATGTAGCTTTCTATTAGTGAAAGAATTTTTCGAATCGGACCAGTAACACCAGAGATTAGCGCGTTCAAATAAACAAACTCTTCAGCTTTATTATTAGTATATATATACAGGGTTACAGGTTAAGTCGACCTAGATCCGTTAAGGGCGTGTGGTACCCATCTTTTCTGACATATTTCACTATAGAACACCCTACCCCAAACCTAAACGTTTTCAAGAAAATAATAATAATTTTTTTAATAAAAATTGCCGATTTTTTGTTAACAAAACGTATTTAGTTAACCTACGTAGGATTTTGGTTATTAAATTCATAGAGCATCTTAATCCGCATGTAAAAAATCAATAATAATAATAATAAGATGCACTAACTTCAAAATATCGTAATTAATGGCAAAAAATCGGCAATTTTTATTAAAAAAATTCAATGTCTATTTTCTTGAAAACGTTTAGGTTTGGGGTAGGGTGTTCTATAGTGAAATATGTCAGAAAAGATGGGTACCACACGCCCTTAACGGATCTAGGTCGACTTAACCTGTAACCCTGTATATACATAGATTATTTTAAGTATAGATAACGAATACAAAAGATTTCAGTGTACATTGTAGGTACTTACATAAACCGGTCAGCGTAAGTAATTAGAACTTACAATTATTATTATAATTAGATTGACAATGGCTTGAGAAAAAAATTATAGCAGATTAGAGCACGCATCACTAAAGATTCCCTTAATAATGACTTTATACCATCAGAGCAATCTTATTCATAAATTATTTATTGTGTAACGCCCCCTGATAATTGTTGGCCGAGATTCAAGCAACACGAGTATGGAAATCGATACATGGCAAGTCTACTCGTTGGCCAACTGTTATTTGTGACCAATGTCTGACTATGGAAAAAAACTTTTAACAAAAAATTATACTAATATTATAAACGCGAAAGTTTGTGAGTATGGATGTATGTTTGTTACTCTATCACGCAAAATCTAGCAGAGCATAAAATAATGATGTATGAACTATAATCTGACAGTTTTGAAGTCAGCGAAAGTGTAGTTCATGTTCCATGGAAAATATCATGGTACCTGGGATGTATACACTTTGAAACAAAAAAAAGAATTTCCAATTCGGTCCAAGCGTATTCACGTAATCTTTTTTTTTAGGTATGTTCCCCATACATAAAAAAAAAGATTCTGACATATTGAGAACCTCTTTCAATTTTGAAGTCGGTTAAAAATGTGTGGACTAGATTGGAAACCTCGAAAATCTTTCTGCCGGGTTCGAGTGGAGGATTTTTTTAAGAAACTTTTAAGAAGGTATAGTTTTTCCCTCTATGTCTAGGTAAGTTTGGCACAGTTTTCTTCTAAATGATCCCCCAAAAATCTCGTTTTTGCCTCTAAATGTTATAAATATTATATTTGTTTGCCTCAGTGGTACTTGCCGCACTGGCTGCGTGCGCACATGCCGTGGACATCAGTCTCCTCAACACACCAACTGTCAAAGCGCGTCTGCAGAAGAATGTACATGGAGGACTCAATTTGATGGTGCAAAGGAGTAAGTGCTCACCTTATCGATTTACTCTGAATTCTAATATTGAATTTTAGTAAGATAAAGTACTCTAAAGTCCTCCTAAAGTGCATGGGAGGGATAACATGATTACATAAGTCCCAAAAATATTAGACTAAAATATATTTAAGAAGAATTGAGGATGTAAGTCCCTGTCAAATCTTTTGACATAATAAAATAAACGCAAAGGCTTTTTGAAAAATTGGTACTGAGCTTAGTGCCCAAAAATTCTCAAACTATAGCTTTATAAAAGTACCCGCATTAGACCATCAGTTACTAACGAGCTTAACAGAAAGTCATAAACCGATAGAAAAACCTAACACAACCATTATCTGATCAACAGAAGGTGTATCCCAAGTTATAACCGTGATCGGGCGTCGTGCCGGCGAGATAAAGGACGTGGTTGAAGACGATGACGTCGTCATACAGTTCGCGAACCAAACCTCAGTGAGGATCAGCACGGACGAGATCGTTGGTGAACGGAATGGACAGGTCATTACCATCACTTGGGAAGCACCAAAGACTGCCCGCCTTGAGGACTGTGTTAACCTTGGTAAGCTTATTAATATCCTAACTAAAATAACACCCTCAGAAAATTTACTGTTTGTAGATCGTCACATTTTACTTCCTTAAGACTAGCAATAGGTAATATGCATGAGATATTTCATTCGTTTATGAAGCAGTAGGAAAAAATATATCGGGTAACTATAAAAATAACCAAGATATAAGCCATCAAAGATTTATTGCTATCTCTTTCTAGCAAAACAGAATTTAGCATGGAGTTTATGTGGCCGTCATAGTATATGACGTCCGATCTCTCTGTCTAATCGCTGGCTAATTAGTAGTTAAATATAATTATCTTCCGTGTTTCTTGGCCGATTTTAATTTCACTTTGAAATCTTTTTTACGATATTTGTTAAGAAATACAATAAAAAAAAACATGCATTTTCCCTATTGCCGAGATTGCAAAATTAAAGGACATATCTTCAACTAATTCCGGCAGTATTCAAATTTTCTGCATCTTCCTACAGGTAGAAACAACTGGTACGGCGGCCCTCAACAAAAACGCCAGTACTGGCCCATCGAGCGTCTGGTCCTACCCAACTACTCATACGTGACAAAGGAAGCCGACAACTGCGGCGTCGCTGAACCCTACTGGCTGAACTCTGAAGGCATCTTCTACTACTTCGACAAGAAAGTACCACTGTTCGTCGATCAGAACAACTTGGAAAAGAACGCTGCTTGCTTCATTGCCGAGATCAAACCACCTTTCTCGAGCAAACGTGAGAGAAACGATTTAATTTATGCTGTTGGTATATTCGAAGATGTCAGAAAAGCCCACGAATACGCAGTAGAAAAGTATTTAGAGAAGCCAACTGGAATTCCTGATGAGAAAATGATCAAGTACCCGATTTGGTCAACCTGGGCGCGTTATAAGACTGATGTCAACCATGACGTCATAATGAAGTTCGCTGATGAAGTGACCAGCTACGGTTTCCCCAACAGTCAGTTGGAGATTGATGACCTATGGGAGATCTGTTACGGATCGCTGACGGTGGACGTCAGACGTTTCCCGGATATGAAGAACACAGTTGATAGCTTGAAAGAGAAGGGTTTCCGATCAACGATGTGGGCGCATCCATTTTTAAACAAGGGATGCGAACCCTGGTACTCAGACGCAAAGAGCAAAGGGTGAGTGTTTAAACATTTTCAAGAAAACGTAGGGTACAAAAGAAATGTGTCAATTCTAGCTTTAATTTACATCAAAATAAACATTGATTAATTATTTTTAAAATGGAAGACGCATAGACCTCCTTAAGTTTAATCCTCATAAACTACTTTATCTCTTTGACAGATACCTGGTCGAATCCGAATACGCATCGGTAGAGACGAGCTGGTGGAACGATAACGGTACCACTACTGCATACATCGATTTTACAAATCCTGAAGCCCGACAATGGTACATCAGCCGTTTGGAAGCTCTTCAAAAGTCTACTGGCATTGACAGCTACAAATTTGACGGCGGAGAATCCAGTTGGTCTCCGCAAGTATGGGATCTTTTTTACTATGTATAGGCCTGTGTTTGACCACAAGCTCACCGTGGTCAATGATGATGTGACACGGATCGGAACACACTGAAAGGTGCTTGGCGACAGATTTTCAACTTGAGGGTGGTAGCCAGCCAGGCGGGTACTACAAAGTACTCTACCACCGTGCTATGGTTTCCTCACGATGTTTTCCTTCGCCGAATAGCGGGATAGCTCTTATATCGCGTCATGATAAGAAAGAGAAGAGAACTGGCACGCAAGAGCAGCTGTGTAGTCACACAGCTGCTCTTGCGTGCCAGTTCTCTTCTCTTTGACTGACAATCTAAGGTGTAAGAACTCGAAGGGTCTTGAACCATTTTAGGATATATATTTTTTTATGTCAGAAGGTTGACAATCAGGCAGGCGGTCCACCTGATGGTAAGTGGTTACCGTCGCTTATCACCATTTGTAATACCAGAGGTATTGCTAATGTGTTGCCGACCTGTTACAATGCCAAGAAGGCAACTGGCTGTCAAGTGCAATTGATGGAACACACCGTTAGGTAGGTTTTCTTTTTAACCGACTTCAAAAAAAGGAGGAGGTTCTCAATTCGGTTGTAATTGAACTCTTATGCGGATAAAGAGAAAAAACGTTAGACCTTACTCTTTGTACTTTGTTTTTTAGATCCCAGTGCTGAGAGGTGAGATCAGGGACCAGCCAGGTGTTATCACAGCTGACTACGTGAGGGCTGTCGCGCAGTTCGCACCCATGGCGGAAGTCAGGGCTGGATACAGGTACATTATGTTTATATTTTATATACCTGCAAAGGTATGCTGATTTTTATCAAAATTGGGAAGACTTTGTAACGTCAATTAGAGAGAAGCACGACTGAGGCAGAGTTTCTACTGAGGACTATTTGGATATGGAAAACCATTAGGATTTTCCCTCAGCGCTACGATATGGGGTCTTTCAAAAGAAGTATTGCAAATGTCCAAAGGCAGCGATAGCCACTTTCCATCAGGTGGATCGTAGGACTGCTTTTCAACTTATTTGCGAAAAAAATAATAGTAGCATAATATATGCAACCCTATCTTCCAAACTAGCATTAGCTGTGGGTCAGACAGTTTCCACCCAACTCTTGCCTTGATTATTTTCGATTAAACAAATACAAAAGAGTCATTACAAACCACGAGAGATATCAAAACAAAAAGTTACGTGAAGTGGGACACCTGACAGAACTGTGTGTGAAGTTGAATTTATCAATGCTACACTCTTGAACTGTCTCACTCACTCACATGCGAAACAAGACGTCCTGCCCAACTAATGAGATGCATTGCAACCTTGCATTCGCTCGTTTCACATTTAGCAAGATCTATTAACCCCACAGAACTCAAGACCTCCCAATCTTCGTGCGTATGATCGACAAGGACACCTACTGGACCTACGAGAACGGTCTCCCGACCCTTATTACCACCCTGCTCCAGCTCAACATCAACGGATACCCGCTGGTGTTGCCAGACATGATCGGAGGCAATGGCTACAACGAGCCACCCAGCAAAGAGCTGTTCATCAGATGGTTGCAAGCCAACACCTTTATGCCGAGCTTGCAGTTCTCTTACGTGCCATGGGACTTTGATAATGAGGTAATGTTCAAGTCATTTAAATTACTCTATCATATAATAGGAATGCATGACTGACTGACTGATCTATCAACGCGCAGCTCAAACCACTGGATGGATAGGCGATTTTTACAGAATACCGCAGCCAAATCAGCTGGTTGTGTTCCTGCGCGTGAGTAAGGTCACCAGAGCTCATCGGGGTGGAAGGAAGGGTCGGCAATGCGCGAGTGGTACTCGAGGCGCGGATTAGTATATGGTCTCTGTTCCGGGTGTCGCTAGCGTCTATAGGCTACGGTAACCGCCTACCATCAGGGGTGCCGTATGCTTGATTGCAGACTTTGTTGTATAAAAAAAAAAAAACATACAGCTATTATGACGTCAGCATCCACTGAGAAAGGACTTTTGAAAAATCATCGCCTAAGGGGACAAAGTAGGGGAAAGCTAGTGAGAATATAAAACTCGTCAGGAAAACTAATGATCCTAAACCCGGAAAGCAAGTATACAGTTTTATTTTTTATCAAAATCGGCGGCGAGACTCCATTCAGCATTTTTAGTTTTAGGATTAGGATTTGGCCTACCACGCCCACTTGAAAAAATCACCTGTGTAGTGACCCCTGGTTAGACACCAATGATAGATGGCGCTGCAATATATCAACACTATCTACATACAAACGTACATTGCGCTAGTGGAGTTTGTTCGCGCATTCGCATATATACGGGATTCCAACATCAACAGTTGAACCGCGTTCCCCAGGCACGATGACCTGTCTGCCTGTCGGAAGATCTTCCCTTTTCAATGGAGGAATCATCCACCTTGTTCCACCATAACCTGAATATTTGATGATCTGTATAAGGTAATACTTCACTGCCCTTTCTGTCTACAATACCTAGCTTTTATAAGACGTGTTTGATCGACAGACGATTGCAATAAGCAAGAAGTACGTGGAGCTGCACGCGCAGTACTCGCCGCAGATAGTGGCGGCGTGCCAGCGAGCCGTGAGTGTCGGCGCGCCGGTCAACGCGCCGCTCTGGTGGATCGCGCCCAACGATACCGCCACATATGACATCTCCGACCGTAACTATACTTTTTAAGTTCTGTACTTCAAAAGGAAAAACTCGTGTGTCTGTCCATCCGTCTGTCACAGTTAATTTCGAAATTACTGGACCGATTGAGTTGGAATTCTTATTAATAGAAATCTATGGTATTTAAAGTAACATAGGAAATTACGGAACCCTTGCTGCTCGAGTCAGACCCTCACTTGTCCTTTAATTAATATTACGATACATTGTTTTCTTTTGGATAAATTAATACACTGGGTAAAATAATAAATGACAATGGCATAGATTAATTTGACAACTTTAAATATTTTCTATGTAGGAAAATTATCTAATAGGTAGTTTATAAACACCATTGCCAAATCGAGCCTATTATTAAAACTCAAAACTCATTTATATACTTTGATAATAATAATAATCCATACTTTAGATCCTGATAAGGCACTTATGAAAGTCTGAAGTTACAATTGATTGACTACCGGTTCGTAATACACTCCGGCAAGATACTCAACACTATTAAAAATATTAAAATCATATGTATTTTTGGTCTCAATTCTCAATGTAAAGTGCAAATTTTCAATATATTTGCTTTTAATTGCTTGAGCTCTGAGTCCAAAATAAATATCTCTCTTTCTATTCCCCAGAATATCTCCTAGGCGAGACAATAGTAGTAGCGCCAGTGATCGAGCGCGGGTCGAGGTCCCGCGACGTGTACCTCCCGGCCGGGACCTGGCTCGCGCAGGGAGACCAGGACCACAAGGTGGAGGGGGGGGACTGGCTCCGAGACTATCCCGCACCATTAGACACACTACCATTCTTCGTTAAAGCCGATTAGTTGTTAGTTGCAATACTTTGTGTAATAAATGCTTTTAGAATCAGTTATTTGGGTTGTTTTTCTTTTTAACCGACATCAAAAAAAGGAGGAGGTTCTCAATTCGGTTGTATTTTTTTGTTTGTTCACGCATAACTTTTTTTTATATACTGGATGTTTTCATCGTTAGTCCCACTCGTCACATTTTCCCGAGTACTAGGTATAGGCTAAGATTTACTACAAGAACGCGGGCAGAACCGCAGAACACAACTAGTAACATAATTCCCCCTTCCGCCCGAACCCTTGTAGAGGACACACGCGTTTAAATTTTAGTAATTCATAAAATAAATAATTTTATTTTAATAAATCGTAAATTGCCCAGAGTACCAGGAGCTAAGTGTTAAGAAGAGGTGTACTTGTCGCAACAAAGCGGGACGGCAGTGCCGACCATTGGAGAGAGTGAGACAATTTATATTTCTCTGTTCTCTTAATACGAATTAACTCCGCCCCTTGCGCTCGCGCATTTGTCGACTGCCACAGCGATAGGTGACGTCACTCGGTCAAAAAGTGGGAAGTATTTGCCACGCCCACTATCTGGACACTTTGCCGTCGCAACATTTAGGCCTACGATACAATTTTTATACCGTTAAATATGCTGCGATCACCTACCAAATGCGGTTCTGATTCGGAACTTGCTTTAAATAAAGAAAAAACATCACCAAAGGACTCATCCCTTGTTACGACGAGATTTAAGCGTCGCCGCCCTGATTTTGACTCGGATTGGAAGGCTTATAAAGACGATATTAAGGAGATGATTCAAGGCTTGAGAGATGACATTAACTCAAAATTCAATGCAATAGAAAAATCACTAAATGATATTCAAACTAACTACCTAGAATTCGAAAAATCTTTGGAATATCTTTCTGGCCAGTACGAGGATATGTCTACCAAAATAACATATTTAGAAAAGAAATGCAAAGAAAACCACGAATACATACTTTCCTTGGAAGACAAGATGGAAGAACTTACTCGTACCACCAAAACAAATTATATAGAAATCCGAAATATACCTTTTAAAGAAAACGAAAAAAAAGTAGATTTGCGTAATTATGTTTTGACTCTGTCTAAAACGCTTAAAATAGAGATTGAGTCGACGGATATTAAAGAGGTCTATCGCCGTTCAAGTAAAAACCAAATCAAACAAACAGTTGTCGCTGAGTTGTCTGGCACCCAAACTAAATTTAATTTACTTAAAGCAGCAAAATCACACAACCTTAACAACCCCAGCAACAAATTGAACAGCCAGCATATAGGCATAATGAATCAGACCGCTCCTATCTACATAGCTGAACATCTCACAAATAAGGCTAAACGGCTTTATTTCTTAGGAAGACAGTTGACAAAAACAAACCAATACAAATTCTGTTGGACATCGAACGGTATAGTCTTCTTGCGAAAGAGCGAAGGATCTCCGGCTATAATACTTAAGAACGAAGAACAAATCGAAGCATTGAATTCCCCAGCCTGACTTAGAACATACAAATGCTATCTTCTTATCACATCACAAATTATCACTTGTAATTTAGTCATTGCTTTTAGTTTTTTACTAGGTACCATTAACCTATTTGTCATGATTTTGTTACTATCTGATACCAACCGCTATTCTCATTTACCAATCCAATTACAACTAAACACATACTATAACTACCCACCACCAAATACTCATTATATTACTACATTATATTTACATCTATTTTACTGTAATATTTTTAAATCTATTACCGTATATTCATTAATATATTTTCATAAAACATTCAATTGTAACTCACCGTTTTGTAGAGGAAACATAATATTAAACCACTCACATCTTTCCATACACTCACTTCACCTTACACCTGATTTTTCCACACATTTCATAAACTTCATATTTATAACTTACCACTATGATAACTCAATTAACGTCGTACCACCAATTCACGTCAATATAGAATCTATTCCCTATGTAATTTCCCAAATAACGAGTAGCTTTGATACCCGACGAAAAAACGCTCAGTCTGTTCACCTAATTATGAAATATGTATTCAATGTAATTTACAAACTCCCTTTCCTGCTTTTATACCACGAAGATTCCAATAAAAGTAACATTCATCTAAATAAATATTTCTTCACAAAAAAAAGGTCTAACATATACATACAACCCATTCACATCAACTTGACCTATTCAACATACACCCTAATTAATAATAATCCTAAATGATAAATGATAACATACACTTAGATCTAGACAACATAGTTATAGCTCAAACGAAGTTTTGTAAACCTGAAGATGGTCACCTATATATAGGATGCACTTCAAATAGCCTAAAGATAATTTCAATAAATATAAGAAGTATTTATAAAAATATCTTGGCTTTTGAAGTCCTTTTAAAGAGGCTCAAATTTAAATGCGACATACTAGTATTATCTGAGTGCTGGTTACATGAAGCAAAGAATCTCCCAACCATAAACGGCTATACCTCCCATTATTCAAAACATTGTCGAAATCAAAACGATGGTGTTGTCATCTATGCTCGTTCCGAACTAATTTACACTACAGAAGAACCAACTTTTGAAGGCGCAAATTGTATTATTATTAAACTTAGTAACCATACAGCCATACTTGGAATCTATCGCTCCCCATCTTTTCATAATATAGATACCTTCTTGGTCTCCTTGGAACTATCAATAAAATCCCTCAATAAATTCCAAAATATTGTAGTTATTGGTGACATTAATATTGATATAAAAAATACCAACTCTGATCCTCGCTCTGAACCCTACCTTAATATTACCTCTGAGTTGGGACTACTTCCCGCACACACCCAACCTACAAGAGAACAAAACTGCTTGGATCACGTCCTGTTAAAATCTTCCTGTCTTTCCTACGTTCTTATCCTAAACACCTATATAACAGATCATCTACCGGTTTTATTTTCTCTAAATCAAACACCTTCCAAAAATAAACCATCCCGCTCAACTCGTTTAAAAACAGATTGGCCTGCAGTTATTGCTTACCTTGAAAATAATTCCTTTGACGCTGTATTTTCTACAACTGATCCTAACACTGCAGCAGAAACACTTGTTGATATAATTTCTCAAGCCATAAAAAACCACTCGACGTATATCAGGATCCCAAAAAAGGAAAGACACATTCAAAATTGGATGACACCCGGAATTCTCAGATGCATTCAAAACCGTGACAAAATGCACTTGAAATGCAAACGTAATCCAAACAGTGAGATTTTAAAATTAACATATTCTAGATATAAATTCTACTGTAATGATTTACTTCTCAATACTAAACGGAAATTTGACCAATCAAAACTCGAAATGACTCAACATGATCCAAAACAAACTTGGAAAATCATTAAAGATATAACTAACTTATCCAAGTCCGATACAGTACCAACTGATCTTTTAAAAATTAAATCAACTCCGGAAGAGTCCATACAAAGTGTCAACCAGTTCTTCTCTACCATCGGTAGAACACTCGCAGAAAAAATTGTTCCATCTACTCCTTCTACTTCTATACCAATGACTTTTTCTCCCACGATACCAGCTCTTAACTCCATGTTTTTGCTCCCAACGGATGAATATGAGGTGGGGAAGATAATTCAAAACCTTAAAACTACTTCTGCAACAGGTTGGGACGGCATTTCGTCCAAATTCCTTAAGATGGCTATACATGTCGTTGTTCCCCCATTAACAAGAGTATGTAACCTTTGTATGGATAATGGCATTTTTCCACTTGTTTTTAAAAGGTCCATTATTCGTCCTATTCATAAGGGTGGTGACAAATGCTTAGTCACTAACTACCGGCCTATCTCAGTTCTATCAGCATTATCAAAGGTTCTGGAAAAAATATTAAATTCTAGACTAGTTAAATACTTGACCAAATACAACATACTATCCGATAACCAATATGGATTTAGAACCACAAGATCTACCGAAGATGCCGTAAAAAAACTCAGCAACCTAGTCGTCGAGTCCTTGGACAGAGGGAAGAAGTGCGTAGGCGTCTTCCTTGATTTGGCCAAGGCTTTTGACACTGTTTCTGTTCCTATCCTTATCAATAGGATGGAACGTCAAGGAATAAGAGGAATCACTTTGAAACTCTTCTCAGATTTCCTTCAAAATCGCGTTCAGAGAGTCGGGATTGGGGACTATCTGAGTAACGATGCACCCATTACTTTTGGTATTCCCCAAGGCAGTGTGCTTGGACCGAGTCTCTTCCTGATTTATATAAATGAGCTCTGCCAAATGACCCTTCAAGGTGGCGAGATTATCACATTTGCCGATGATACTGCAATCATTTTTCAGGGAGAGACTTGGTCTGAAGCATACTCTCTTGCGGAAAAAGGTCTACACAAAGTGATGCTATGGCTCAATGAAAGTCTTTTGTCGCTTAACATCTCCAAAACTAAATTTATCCCCTTTGCAATTCGGTCAAAATCCCACCCACCGCAAAACCTCTTTTTAAAGGCCCACTCTGGCAAATGTCTTGGGCTTGCTAAATGTGACTGTCCAGTATTAGAGAAAGTTCAAACAATTAAATACTTGGGAGTTGTACTTGATGGACAGATGTCATGGCTACCCCACATAAAAGTACTTGCGACACGCGTTAGAAGATTAGTATGGATTTTCAAGAAGCTAAGGCATATTGTAAATATTAAACTTCTGAAAACCATCTACACGGCACTGTGCCAGTCTGTCATAGCTTATTGTATTACAGTATGGGGTGGAACTTATAAATCCCACATAATACAACTAGAAAGAGCTCAAAGATCTGTCCTGAAAGTTATGCTATTTAAAAAACACAGATTTCCCACATCAGAACTCTATAGTATTAGCCAAGTATTGACCGTTCGCAAACTATATATTTTTAATACAGTCATAAAAGTTCACTCCAGTACACCATTCGTTAAAACTCTTAACTCAAAACGTAGGCACCATGCTATCTGTCTCACCTATAAATGTCGAACAGATTTTGCACGCCATCAATTCAGCTTTATAGCACCCCGGATGTATAATAAAATAAACAAGAAACTTAGTTTGTACCCTCTCACAATATCACAATTAAAAGTCAAGGTGAAAAATTGGCTTCTTACCCTCGATTATACGGAGACTGAGCTTCTGTTAGGTATTCAATGTTTATAGCACAAATTGGTTACATTCTCAATCGTTCTGCTTTATACTCACCCACCTCATTTATATTTATATCTATATCCACACTTTATATATTCTATCGGTTGGTATCGTTAACTTATTTTTAAGCATAATTTCATCTAAATTTTTCTCTTTTAGTTATAAATTTGTATTTGTATTGTGTCCTATGTTAACAATTTTATTTTAACCACGGAAGGCGTTGGCAACCGGGATACAGAATCTTCTAGTCCGGAGGCCAACGCACCTTTAAAAACAAAGTGTGCATTTAAATTAAATTTATCGCCGTTGTATTTAGTTATTTAAGTAAAAACCATGTACCTTTTTGCAAATAATAATAATAAAATAAATAAAATAATTACTAACTAATATTAATAATAATGAGACAATCTTCACACACGGTTAACTGATCACATACTAAGCAGACCTTGGAGTATGGAATATACTATGGACAACCAGATAACTGATATACTATTTTTTATATATACATAGATAATTATACCCACTCAGAACTGACTTATTCATGCACACAAATGTTTGTCATGGATAGGAATAGAACCCACGACATTACTTAACCAACATTAAATGCGAAAGTCAGTTTGTTTGTTACCTCTTACGGTACTAGTAATCATGATAGCATGCAGGTAGATTATAATATACTAGCTTCCGCCTCGCTGATTCACCCGCGTTCCCAGATCTTATGTTTTTCCGGGATAAAAAGTATCTTATGTGTTAATCCAGGTTATAAACTATCTGTGTTTCAAATTTCATCCAAATCTATTCAGTAGTTTTTGCGTTAAAGAGTAACAAAGATACATCCATATTCAAAACCTTCGCATTTATAATATTACAAGCTTCCGTCCCGCGGTTTCCCCGCGTTGCCGAGGGATTAAAAGTAACCTATATGTAAATCCAATGTGTCAGCTACCTCTATACCAAATTTCATCAAAATTCTTCCAGCTGAGGAAGTAACAAACATACTCGCAAAATATTCGCATTTATAATTATTAGTTCCTACTAAATATCCTTATTTAGTAGAACTAATAAATGAAACACATAACTACATAACAGTACTTATAATAGACAGATAACTACAAGTAACTATGTATTAACAGTGATATCTCTCACGAGGCCTCGTCCGATGAGCTTGAAGTCCTCGGTCAGGGCTGAGGTGTTCACCTTGTACTTCGTTTCACCCTTTACGGTGATGGCTTGAAGGGCGTTTGCATTTGTTAGCTGTGGACATATTTTTTTTATGAGAGAGTACGCGAGTGTTACAAAAAGTTCAAAAAATATCAACAAGAAAGAAGAAGCCCGAATGTGATACGAAAAGGTTTTTATCTACTCTCATATCGTAATGTCATAGTATAAAGAGAGGGGAAGTAGGTTATCTTCATACAAACGCACCGCGCGCGGCTTGTATGTGTGCGCTATTGTATCTATGTGTCGACGCACGCACACTTTAACAAAATCTCGACCCGTTTGTCAGTGCGCCAGTCGGGGCTAACACTGTACAAGGTTCGCGCGCGCGTCACGGCTTTTCGGCACCGCTAAATGATTTATTCATCAATATCATCATCAAAATGTCTGATAATCGCAGAAGAACGTATTGCTGTGTGTTTGGGTGTCTTAATAATTCATCGATTCCAGACCTGTCTCTGTTCAGATTACCTATTGAACAGGAAAGGTAAGTTAGTCACTTATTCTAGCATAATATAATTTTACTTGATGATGAGATACCTACGTACTTACATATTTTTGTTTGTATTAGTTTTCTATCACTTCCTGTGTGATAGAAAACTAATACTATAGTAGGTAATAGTAGGTAGGTAGGCCTAATTTCCTACTAGAATGTATTAGGTACTTTTGATCTGGCAATTGGTTTGCCGCTATTTCTTTGTTTACGTTTAGTTATGCCGATTTCTCAGTATTGTAGGTATAGTAACTAAGTACCTACATACTTACAGAAAATCGTAATTCAAAATAAGTACGTACGAGTACCTAATTGACTAATAGTAAATCAAATACATATAAAACAAAGTTCGAATCATAACAACAAATTCGATTATAGTCTAAGAGACTATAGTCGTTATTTTTTAATGTTGTTTTTGTTTCTTTTAATGATACTATTTCATTCACTTTATTCATTTTTTGCGGTTGCTAGCGAAGCGCGAACAGCCGCGCCTAATATTTAGCTAAAAGTGACAACCCTAAGACAGTAGGCAATTATATCGCGAATTGGGCCGGAGATAGCCTACTCCCTCTTCTTTATACTATGGTAATGTTCTTATTATGAAATCAAAATCAGTACTTTAATGACCCACTTTAGGCACACCCGTGTATAATGATTCATTATAGTACAGTTGTGTTCCCAAGATAATGGTATAAAAAAAAATTGTTTCTATTAAAGTACACTTTGGACATATATAATAGTATAAATCAATCAAATTTTTGACTTGAACTTTAGAGGTAAGAATTTTTGGGAGTTGGCAACACGGATTTGATTAGGTATATGATTATTGTGTCTGTTTATTTTATTGTTTTTGCCTACATACCTATATCATTTTGACCAAAAATGACACATTTTTTTTTTAAAGTTGGTAGAATCGTTACTATCGATTTTTCTATTTTTTTAACATACATTATTTATATGAGTTTAGATAAAGTACTGTATGATACTGCACATAATTAGGTATTAAAAACTCGTGTGATACTATTAAGAACCTCGCCTACGGCTCGGTACTTAAACTCACACTCGTAGTTAATAACCCCTATTATGCAACAGTATCATAAACTACTATTTATATTTTCTTATTCTTAATTATATTTACTAAACATATTTTTTATAACCAGTCAGGCGGCGCTGACATATAAAAAAAGGACAATCTAAGAAAGTCGTGAAAAGCAACTCTTTTGCAGGCGAATCTTTTCTTTATTGACTTTAAAAACATTATTAATATAATTCTTATATTTTCCTGTCAAGGTTGAAATTTAAATAACATTTAAAAATAATAAAAGCGTAACGGAAACTACTTGTTAAATTGTTGGGCCAAATATGGACAGCGACGCCAGACTGACGCTGAAAAACACACTCGCTGATAATGTAGCTTTCTATAGGTGAAATCTATTTTGAGTTTATACATTACAAACGTTTGTTTGTAATGGATATGGATATGTGTTTACATTGGTGGGAATCGGCACCATTGAATGAAATCATTAATTAATAGTGTTAATTCCGATTACCACGAAAAGATACGCAATAGCCCGACAGTAAATGAAGTTATTATTACCTGAAAGTCTCTTAGCTGTTGAATGTCAGGTTTCCAGAGGACAGCTATGACATCACCGCCGTACAAGTCGTGGAAGAACAACGCGAACTCTCCGTATGCGCTCTGTAAGAAAACACATAATACAATACAAAATAGATCTTCGCTCGCGAGCACTTATGAATAGTCTCTAAAGCCTATGAAGGGTCCAGACGAGTGTAACGTGTAATGTAAGATTACGTGTAATTTGATTTGTTGATGCGCCTTTGTGTTCGCGCGAAAACCGACAGCCGATGGATCTACCCCGAGCGCCGCGCGACCGTTACATGTAATGCTCGTAGTGCCGTCCACACGTACAATAGGGTAGTTGACTGACATATCAAATCAGCTACTTTTTAATAAATGTCAAAACGGTTTATATGGAATTTTGTATGAAATATTACACTATGACGTCATAGTTTCACAGCATCAAATCGTCTACTCTTAGTGGTTCCACTGGTCATTAAAAATCATAAAATGCATTAAATATACATCATATTTGATGTTTCCACGTGTTTTTAGATGTTTTATGCATTGGTTAGTGTTTGGTCATTTATTTTTGACACTGTCAACTACCCAATTCATGTTACATTACACGGTGCATTACATTACACGTTACACTCGTCTGGAGCCGGCTTAATAGAGTCACTCATACTCGTAAGGTTGCGTTTGCTGATAAAAGCCGTCAATAAGTTCAACAATAGGGAATATCGTCGGTGATACTGCAATACCGCGTAAGTAGGTTTTACTATAAGGCCGAACTTTGGATTTAATAACGTTGAAATTGGCCGAATTTTGGATTTAATAACGTTGAAATTTTGACCTTATAGCACACGCTACTTACGCGGTGTCGGTGATACTGCAATACCGCGTAAGTAGGTTTTACTATAAGGCCGAACTTTGGATTTAATAACGTTGAAATTGGCCGAATTTTGGATTTAATAACGTTGAAATTTTGACCTTATAGCACACGCTACTTACGCGGTGTCGGTGATACTGCAATACCGCGTAAGTAGGTTTTACTATAAGGCCGAACTTTGGATTTAATAACGTTGAAATTGGCCGAATTTTGGATTTAATAACGTTGAAATTTTGACCTTATAGCACACGCTACTTACGCGGTATTGCAGTATCACCGACGATATCGCATTTCTTAACAAAATATGAAAAGATTTTAAAAAGTCAAATTAAAATTGAAATCGGCCAAGAAACACGGATGATATAAGCATTTTAAGCTACTAATTAGACAGCAATTAGACAGAGAGATCAGACATAGGATGTGACGTCGTATACTATGACGGACATATAAACTCCATGCTAAATTCTGTTTTGCTAGAAAGAGATAGGAATAAATCTTTGATGGCTTAAATCTTCGTTAATCTATATATACTAATAATAAAGCTGAAGAGTTTGTTTGTTTGTTTGTTTGTTTGTTTGTTTGAACGCGCTAATCTCTGGATCTGCCAGTGGGATATGGAAAATCCTTTTTGCAATTGAAAGCCCATTTATTAAGGAAGGTTATAGGCTATAGAACATCACGCTACGACCCTCAGGAGCTGAGCAATGATAAAAAGAACGTTAAGCGGGAGCATGTATAGCATGGGTGAGCGATGCGAAGCGGTTGTCAATGGATGACAGCGGTCGCCTAGGTAACAGTTTTTTGTTATTTTTAACTGTCATCAAGACGAGGTTATCAATTCGTCGGAATCTTTTTTTATGTATGTTCCTCGATTACTTGAAGATGCCTGACCCGATTTGGAAACTATACATACAGGTGGTCACATGGTCACCAAGTCAGGGTCTGATGATGGGATCTTGAAGAAATCGAGGGAACTCTTCAAATTTTATAGGCACTAACAATGTTTTTCATATATTTTCTAAAACTATTCAGATATTTGCGTCTGGTAGTCATCATGTTATGTTGCTGAGCTGATGATGGACGGTACAAATCCTTAATGGTTAGGAGTTAGGGGATAATTCTTTAAATGTTATAGGGACGATGATGGAAACTACAACACTAATATGCTTATCCTAGGTCAGTGACCTTGAGAGTCATTGATTACACATAAGAAACTAAAAATTTAAAAATAAAATACTTTTAACAAAAAAAAACCACAAAGGCACTAATAAGTATAAAATAACTATGTAAGAACTCTAATCTGATAATTTTGAAGTCAACGAAATTAGCCATTGCTGTTGCATCATCAGATATTTATTGCTGCTACACTATTGACAGGTAGAAGGACGGCTCATTTCACTTCTAAACAGACCCTTACGGTATTTCTTGAAAAAGACAGCGTACGCTCTATACGTAAAAATGGACCATTGGGCAAGGTTTTACAAGATGCAAACCTAATAATATGGGATGAGTGCACAAGACTCATAGAGCTCATCTAGAGGCTTTATATAGAACTCTCAGAATTATAAAATGCACAAATAGATGGCTAATGTTTGTTTGTTTGAACGCGCGAATCTCCGGAGTTACTGGTCCGATTCGAAAACTACGCTGTCGGCTGGTAGTTTAGCCATTATTTACCACCCATGGGGGTGGAATAACTTTGATGTTTTCTGGTGATTTCAGATAAACGTTGCCTGTTAGGGAAACTAGAGCAGATATTATTAAATCTTGCTTAAAATCTTCCTCATTATGAAAGTCTGTTGAATTATTGAAACTGTATACCAAAATGAGGAGTCACTTGGGTAGAGGAAGCACAGATTTCCCAATAAAGCTCCATTTAATCGGGGATGGGAAAGTACCTGAATCAGATAAAAAAATAGCTATTGCCAAAGACCTTGGTAAAATCGTGACCAACATTGAAGACCTGATCTGTAGAGTATATCCGGATATAGCCAATATCGACCAAAAAAAATATTAATGGATGTATGAGAGGGCAATTTAATTTAATTAGCTGCTAGAAATATAAGCGTTGACGCCATCAACGACAAAATAATGGCTAAACTACCAGCTGACAGCGTAGTTTTCGAATCGGACCAGTAACTCCGGAGATTCGCGCGTTCAAAGAAACAAACAAACTTTTCAGCTTTATTATTTAATGCTAAATAGCTTTCCACCCGCGATGCCCCCCGCGATCAGTCAGTCAATTAACCAACTTCAAGCGGAGGTTATCAATTCGTTGAAATCTTTTTTTTTGTATGTTCCCCGAATACTCGAACGCCTGGACCGATTAGGAAAATTATTTTTTGTTTGAAAGGATATACTTCACAAGTAGTCCCATGGTCACCAAGTCAGGATCCTAGACAAATCGAGGGAACTCTTCAAATTTTATAGGCACTTACAATGTTTTTCATAAACTTCTCAGCTTTAATATAGAATGCTAAATAGCTTTCCACCCGCGATATCACACGCGATATCACCCGCGATCAGTCAGTCAGTCAGTCAATTAACCAACTTCAAGCGGAGGTTATCAATTCGTCGGAATAATTTTTTTTGTATGTTCCCCGAATACTCGAACGCCTGGACCGATTTGGAAAAATATTTTTCGTTTGAAAGTATACTTCACAAGTAGTCCCATAGTCACCAAGTCAGGATCTGATGATAGGATCCTGGACAAATCGAGGGAACTCTTTAAATTTTATAGGCACTTACAATGTTTTTCATCATACTTTCTAAAGCTATTCAGATATTTGCGTCTGGTAGTCATCATCTTATGTTGCTGAGCTGATGATGGAAGGTACAAATCCTTAATGGTTAGGAGTTAGGGGATAATTCTTTAAATGTTATAGGAACGATGATGGAAACTACAACAATAATATGCTTATCCTAGGTCAGTGACCTTGAGAGTCATTGATTACACATAAGAAATTCAAAATTGAAAAATAAAAAACTAAAAAGCAGAAAATAACTATTAGTAACTCTAATATGATAGTTTTGAAGTAAGCGAAATAAATCTGCGGTTCCATGATATCGGTTCTAATTTTTATTAAAAGTTTTATATATTTAGATTGGCTATTGGACGCCGATCAGTGTTATTATCACCATCGGCATCAAAGTGACCATAAGAAAGATCTTGGGAAAAACGTAATCTTTTGATGGGTTGGTCTTCTGTACCAAATTTGGCATACTGGTTTCCATTTCGATATACTTCAAATACAAATGGGTATATTTCACCGGCTGCAACTAACTCGCAGAAATGTAGAGTGTTGTAGAATGTAGAATGTACATCTAATTTATACTTTTCTTTTGTCCCATGATTGTTGCCAAGATGGTCATGAGACATAACAGCAAATTCATCCCAATTGTTCGTCATATGCATTGCATTGCACCAAGCTTTTATGTGAGTTCAAAAGCAGTATTGATATCAACTTCGATGCAAATCACCACCAAAATAACTTTCTACAAATCTAAATCTAAATTTGAAGTAGATTGGACCAAGGAATCACGTTGTTCCATACAAACTTTGTCCCAGTTTTTCAACCCCTAAGGATTTCGGAAGATCCTTTCTTATAGGATGCCTACTTCATACGAAGAACACACCCTCTAAGTTTCAGGTCTCTACGATCAGCGGTTTAGGCTATGCGTTGATCCGTCAGACAGTCATTCAGGACAATGCATGTTAAATAGATATTAGACCACCAAATTTATGTAATGGTACCAGACTTCAAGTAAAATTTCCGTCATAGTAGCGATTGGTTTTGACTGGGCCAGCAGTTGGGCAAACAGTACTGATACCTCGCATTCCGATGATACCCACAGATTTACCATATAGATTTAAACGAATAGGTACAATTTCCTGTGAAATTACCTACCTATCGTCTGAAGTCAATATAAATAAAGCACAAGGACAAACTTTTAAGCATGTTGGAATATATTTAAGTGAAAACTGTTTTTCCCATGGACAATTATTATGTTGCCTTATCTAGATCAGGTTGCATAGGCTACTTTTTATTTGGAAACGCGGGTGGAACCGCGGGGGACAGCTAGTTTTATATAAAAACAAAGTTTCAAATCAAACTCACCCTCAACTCGTCTAAATAATTGAGTACAGGATGGAACTGCACCACGGGTATGACATCATCAGCGAGTGTGTCCGGAACCGGTCGGGGGTCCGGCGTCCGGTTCAGCCGCTCGGACACGTACGGAACTGATTCCGGGTGGAGGTGGATCAACACGTCGTAGCCGGACAGGGACGGAACGAACGCGCCCTGTTCACAACAATTATATTATACGTGGGCTTAAAAAGTAGCTTATATTCTTCTCTTAAGGGTATACCTTCGGTTGGAGCGTTAAATTCAAATTTTATCACGTTTTTTGCTAATTGCAGCTCAGTTATAGGTCGTACGTTATCAAAATGTTATTTGCGACAATAATGGTAGTATATTTACTGATTAATAACAAAAGAAACCATCAACACATTCCTGCAAGGTATATTAGTAATTTCGCGCTCCAACCGAAGGTATACCCTTAAAGGATTTGGTTGCCATCTATATCTATCTATACTAATAATAAAGCTGAAGAGTTTGTTTGTTTAAACGTGCTAATCTCCGGAGTTACTGGTCCGATTTGAAAAATTCTTTCACTAATAGAAAGCTACACTGTCCCCGAAGATTACAGACTACTTTTTATACCGGGAATGCGAATGAAACCGCGGGGAACAGCTAGTATTGAATAAAACTTAAAATACACGATTTTATTAAAATAAAATGAAAACGCAATAGGGATGATGAGTGGGTAAAAAATAATTAATTCTATTTAGTCCGTCAGTTAGGTTATCAAAAAATATTGGATACGTATTTTTTATTTTATCAAATCAATAAAAACTTACAAAGATAGGTCGCATCAAAGTTCAGGAGTAGGGGTTTGTGACGTCACTTTTGTGTAAAAAGTGTACTATAACGTGACGTCACGCGATATTTATACGCACTGTATCTTCGTTATTTTTTGTTTTCAGAACTAAAGAAAAAACATGTGTCCAATATTTTTTGGTAATCTAACTGACGGACAAATTTTTTTTTTTAGTCATCACCCCTATTGTCAAAATCATCATAACTTACCAAAACATGATCGTTTCCTTCGTTCATCAACTTGTCCTCCATGTAGGCAAGTGTACTTGCCGCTAGTGTCCGCACTCGCGCCAGTACTTGCGCGGTGGGCGCTTCAGAACTCCATATAGAAGGTAAGTTGCCATCGTAAGCTGTTACTATTCTAAGACAGCGGCTTTCGGATTCCGTTAGCTTTCGTTCCACTTCTGATATTTCTTCGCCTGTTCGCAGAAATACTTATTAATAAATTGATTTGATGTAATACAACTTGTATGACGGTATAGCGACACTTAACTAATTGACTCAGGCGTGTCTTTGCGGAAATCCATTATAAGGTTAGACAGAAGACAAATATTTAGGAAACTTAAGGGGGATCGGCCAAAAAGCCCGCGAAAGTAAAATTTTATTCGGTTTTTTCAAATTGCAGCTCAGTAATAGGTCATTTATTTGTCAAAATGTGATTGGCGACACTGAGATATGGCTATAGATATATCTATGTATTCATTTTGCATTCAAAATATTATAGTTTTCTGCGCGTTATTTATCGAAAAGGAACCAATGTATGGAGTTAAATATTTTAAAAAGCATAATGTATACATACAGTAATCAATTGGCATATTTATGAGGCGCAAATCATATTTTGACAAATATACGACCTATTGCTGCAATTTGAAAAAAACCTAATAAAATTTGAATTTGGCGCTCCAACCGAAGGTGTCACCTTAACAGGAAATCGCCACGTGTTTCGCTTGTTCACGAAGCATCATCAACACGTAGTAGTCGTACAACAACAGTGTAGTTGAGTCACTAAGTTTCCTTGTGTGGGACTTGACAGAGGAGATCCAGCGGAATTAGTTACTAAATATTTTTCTTCTGTTTAATACTCTGGCAACACTTATTAACTACATAGTTCACACACCGATGGGTAGATGGCGCGACGCGGGCCTACATCGCGCTGGCGAAGTTTATTCCGCCATTGTCATATACAATGGATAGGTATATCCTGGGACATTCTTCACACATGGTTAACTGATCCCAAACTAAGCAGAGCTTGTGCTATGGAAATCAGGTAACTGATATACTACATATACTACTTTTTTTTGTAAATACATACTCATATAGATAATTACACCACTAAAAACTTTTAACAAAAAATAGAACCGACTTCAAAACACTAAAAAGCATAAAATAACCATGTAGGAACTCTAATCACTGACACTGTTTTGAAGTCAGCGAAAGTGTAGCTGGTGTTCCATAGAAAATATCAAACATATGGAACCCCAAAAACATCCTTTTTTTTAAGTCAGTAAAAAAAACAAATACTCACGCGACATATCATCGTTGAAGTCCAGCACTACCACCTCCCTGGTCCAGTCAGTGTCCACCAGTACCCTGAGTACCCGCAAGAACCCCGCGGCGGGCTGCACGGGCGCCACGTGCGGGTAGCTGGCGCTGAACACGCTGGCCACCACCAGCTCGGCCACTGTGGGGGGGAAGTGGGGGGGAGCCACCAGGTGGCAGGAGAGCCAGCGTTTGAACAGGCAGGTTGTAGGACCGTAAGCCGGGTGCTTCTGGTGAAGCCTGCGGGAAATTATCACTCGTTCAGTCTGTATTTTTTTTTATACTACTAAGGTAGCAAGCAAGCATACGGCCCACCTGATGGTAAGTGGTTACCGTCGATTGTTACAATATCGAGAAGGCAGCTGGCTCTCAAATGCAATTGCCGGAACACACCGGTAGGTGCTTGGCAACAAATTTTCAAATTGAAGGTGGTAGCCAGCCAGGCGGGTACTACAAAGTACCCTACCACCGTGCTATGGTTTCCTCACGATGTTTTCCTTCACCGAAAGCTCAAGCTCATTGTAGGATTCGACCCCACGACCTTCGTCTCGGCATCCGACGTCACTACCACTGAGCTATCATCGCCTTAAATCAATTGTTTACTCAGTACATTCTCAGAACCTATTGACAAGAATTTTCATGAAGATGATGAAGAAAAAAAAAACTTTAGGCCTGTTAAACACGTGAACCTCCTCCATCTTTTTTCTGAAGTCGGTTAAAAACGTTTAACTCACCCATGCAGAGCTCCCCTCAACCTCGGCAACAACACACTATCACACTGCAATTTCACACTCTCATCACTTTCTTTATACTTCACAACTCCTCTTTCCATCTCTCTCCTCAATAGTGTTATCTCTTTCGGGTGCGCGATCACCAGTCGAAACACTAGGCCGTTTTTGAGCACGTCCACGTGTGTCGGATAGGCTTGGGTTGCGAGAGAGTATTGCGTTTTGAGGCGTTCTGCTATTTGTAAGTTGAATGCTGCTTTGAGGCATCGGAACGCTTGGATGTCGCCCGGCCATTTTCCGCTGTGACCTGTAAAAAGTAATTTTTTTTACTGTGTATGACCACAATATTACCGTGGTCAGTGATGATGTGGCCGATAGTGGTAAGCACACAAAGCCTAGAAGGGCTAACAGTATCCACTTGTTATTTTCTGTCCACTTAGGTTATTTACTTTTTGATGATTAATGCCCAGCACGCAGTGGCGGACGGCACGGCAGAGGATTTAAAATTTATCAATTGAATTCAATAGTTATCCAATCGAAATAAGGTTTATATTTCAAGTAGCGATGCTTTAGAGAGAACTGTGATTCTTCGAGGTCGATCACCGAGCATTGAAATATATACTTTATTTCCGTTGGATAACTATTCAATTCAATTGATAAATTTCGCCGCCCGCCATTGTGCGCCGGGCATAAAGGTGAAAGCACACTTATCCGAGCTGAACACGTCGAATGAATCGAAGTCAAGGAGGCCTCATACACATATCCGATTCGACGCAGAGGGGTGTTCGAGGTTTCATAGGATTTCATTTAAAGAATTTTAAAATTCGTTATGTACGACTGGTTCTACGCGTTCGGTTCAAATAACTGTGCGTTCACCTAAATATTGGCAAAGGAAAATTAACTTTATGACTTTGCGAAAAGGTTAAATGTCAACACATTCATGAAAAATCATTTCATTTTATGCAGTCTGTTTGTCTCGCAAACGTTCGCATTTATAATATTTGTAGGATTGTTAGGTATATTTTTGACGAGGATTAAATACATGACTCCACTTGACACTGGCAAAATACACAAAGTGTGATGCCAAAATAAAAAAATAAAAGTTGATTTGTTAACATTCCTTTTTTTTTAATTTTGGCATCACACTTCGTATATTTTGCCAGTGTTAAGTTGAGAAATGTAGGTATTTTTATATTCTTCATGTCATGTTTAGTTCAAGTCATGTTAAATTTTCTTTGAGTCATGGTCAGTCAGTTTAGTTAGGTTTTAGTACGATGGTAGCCGTTCTACTAAAACTTTTCATGGACTTCTTGAGACAACTTGAAAAGCCACTATACACGTAATCATTTCATTTCACTTCACTGGTGCACTTGTATTGATCTTTATTGGACAAAATACCACCGATAATATTCAATAAAACTCACTTCGCAAGTTCCCGCCAAAAAGTCCGTTAATATTCTTTGAAGTATGGAAATATTTTAGTGTTGTTTTCCATTCAAAAATATGTTTTTCATAACCTGCATAAGGTATACTTTTGTAAAGGGAGTTACTTACCCAGCTCAATAACAGCTTCGGAGACAGGCACGTAGTCGGGCAAGACGAAGGTCCCGTCTGGTTTGGGCACATCCTTGATGAGGCAGGTCCCCCCGCGCCGCCACGGCACGCGCGGGGGCGGCGCGGCCTGCGGGGGCGCCGGGCTGCTGTAGCTGAACCACGGGGACGTACCTGCGGGGGGCTTCACTCATCAACCTGGGGCGATCATAGCTCAGTATTCACGTCGGATGCCAAGTCGAAGGTCGCGGGTTCTAATTCTACAATGAGCTACTATTTCCCAAGGAACACGACCTACACTTTCGCTGACTTCAAAGCTGTCAGGTTAGAGTTCCTACATAGTTGATTTATGCTTTTTAATGCGTTAGGTTTGTTTGTTTGAACGCGCTTATCTCCTGAGTTACTGGTCCGATTAGAAAAAATATTTCACTAATAGGAAGCTAAATAATCCCCGAAGTTTATAGGCTACTTTTTATCCCGGGAACGCGAGTGGAACCGCGGGGAACAGCTAGTCTTAAATAACTTCAAAACTACATTTTAAAATTATAAAAAAAAAAAAAAACAGATTCTCACAACGTGTATCCCAAGATATCTATTATTCAGTGACGTAGCATAGGACGTAGTAAAACCTGGACTAGGGAAAAATCTCATCAACGAGGCCCCTTTTCAGGGGGACAGAATGTTAGAATAGTTACCATAGACTGCGCTAATATCTAGCGGCAACTGCGTCAACTGTCGCAGGTCGCGTCGTAGTTCATCAAACGCCCGCAGCACGGTGAGGGCGCTCTCCTCGCTCTCAATAGAGTATTGCTTGCGAATCAACAAACTGTCCAACTGGTCGCTGATGTTGAACAGATCTGATTTGGGTATACCTACAGACAAATACTTAAGAATAAATAGTTTTAATCGAAAATAAACCTTATATCTGAAGCTGTAAGGCGACGATAGCTCAGCAATAAGCTTGAATTTCGGTGAAGGAAAAAACCGTGCGGTACTTTGTAGTACCCTGGCCGGCTCCCACCCTCAAGTTGAAAATCTGTCGCCAAGCACCTACCGGTGTGTTCCGACAGCTAGATTTGAGAGCCAGTTCCCTTCTAGGCTTTGTGCTTACCACCATCGGCCACATCAACACTGACCACGGTGAGATAGTGGTCAAACACAGATAAAAAAAACACTTTACTGGTTCAGGAAAACTAACCAAATTTGAGTTGCAAGAGGTATTCCACGATCTGATTAGAGAGAGCGCGTCGCTCGGACATGCTGTCTCCCTCCCACACGCACGTCTCCGTGATGGATCCATCCTGGAACCGACGCAGCTCCGACTTCTCGCCCCAGAACTCTCTGATACCATACGAAAAGCTATTACATCTATCTGTCCCTTTTTAAACCCCGACGGAGTTTTTTTCCTTAGAAAGGTGTCTTAATCGAGAGACTTCTTAGCTTTGTTCCAAGGAAATTTCGCTCAACCGTTTGAAGATCATAACCTTTTTGCTAGTGTCGGGGGTTTCTTTAATTTTACTTGTTGTTATTGAAGAATATATATCACCTATGATATACAAGCTTCCGTCCTACGGTTTCACCGGCGAGTCTCAAAATGAAAGAAGAGACGGTCCATCCTTTGTTTAGATAGAAACCAAAAAAAGGCAATAATAATGTTACTAAATTGGTCCACGCATTCCTGGCTTAAAATGTAATCTAGCGTCTTCTCCATATCAGAGGCTACCAGCAGGTGGGAAAAAGTAATAAACAAACACAGACTTTTGCATTTATGATTTTTGACAAGCCAGTTGGCGCAGTTGGTTAAGGTTCGATTCAACAAACATTTGTGTCCTGAGTCTGGGTGTAATTATCTATATAAGTATGTATTTACAAAAAGCAAGTAGTATATGTAGTATAACAGTTGTCTGGTTTCCATAGTACAAGCTCTGCTGGGAACAATGTCCCAGGATATTTATTTTATTTAGATTCTATACATACACATGACAATATAAAAGAAATGACATAGCAAATAGTAATACAAAGTGGCAAACCTAAATTGTTCAGCTTCAGGTAAATTGGCAGGTGGTCCTTTCTCAATAATGTTTGTACAATTCTCAGGATTCAAAACAAAACCAAAGTATAATTTTTCCTCGTATCTGAAATAGGAAATGAATTGGAGCTACCTAAGCTTATAAAACACCTTGTAAGTCTTGGGCGTCGGCCAAAATGGGCTGAAGTTTAAGCGGAAGCCGGAGGTTTCTCGCGCGGTGGGTCACACCAATCATAAACTGAATTTCTTTCGGCCGAAGGTTGTGACTTTTGACGATTAAGAGGATGCTCTCCGCAAATGATTCTGTCCCTTACTAAACTGACGGAGATAAGCGAGACAGGAAAGGAGTATTTTTAGTAAAAAACACGGTTTTGTAATAAACCTGTCTAGATAGTGTTCCAATTTGTCAGGCCAGATTTGTCTACTGTTTGACAAGCGCGCTGCGTCACTCAGTTATGCCGATACCAGTTCTTGAATATTTCCCATTAAAGTAGATGAAAAATATACTCTGAAGCATATTTGGAACAGAATTCGACAGGATACGTGCATAAAGCACAAGAACAGTGTCAACACTGGCGTTTAGACGCGCGAACTCTTTGTCTAGCAGTGGCAAAGGGTCCATACAAGCCGATTCCCATCGGCTTACCTTTTAGAAATCCCAGTCCCGCATTTTCATCATTTCAAAGCCACTTTTATCATGCTTAAAATACACTGTAATTATAAAATTACAGGTGAACGGCTTACCCTCGCCATAATTTCACCCCTCGCCACTGCTGTCTAGATAGGTTTATTATTTAAGGTTCATTCATACACTTTATCAGGGCCTAAACTGAATAAATGGGGTTTGAGTTTGAAAAATAGTCATTCAACAATCAAAACTATTGGTGTGTGTTCTTCATTTATTAGTTTTTTTTTGGGATTTTAGTGATAAAATTACAGTTACTCACGATTCCTTCTTCACCTTCTGCAGACTCTTCTTCACAGGCCAGGAAAAGTCTGCATCAACAACTTGCAGGATCTGATCTACACGGTTCCCAAGGCCTTTGGCCAGGAGTGTGTATAAAGTGTCAGTCACAAGAGATAGCTGATCAAGGCCATAGTTGATCTTTGACTCTTTTGATGCTTTGGCCAGGATTAACTCTTTGACGTTGGGGAGATTTTTGAATCTGTTAAAAAATTTTGCTTATTTTTTTTATGTTTCAACGATAATTTGACTCTGGTTTGCAATTATATTGCTAAGATTTTACACTTAGCTAGTTAGCTTACAGATAAAGGCAGAGGGTCTCTAGTCTAGTCAGATCTATAGTCTACCATAATCGCTTTTAGCTGTAGTCATCATCTCCCTGCCCTGTTCCCAATCAGCCCTTCTATCTCACTTATCCACAATTTTGTTTCTTTGTTTGAACACGCTAATCTCCGAAGTTACTGGTCCAATTCGAAAAATTCTTTCACTAATAGGAAGCTACATTATCCCCAAAGTTTACAGGCTACTTTTTATCACGGAAACGCGAGTGAAGCCGCGGGGAACAGCTACTTTAGAATAAAGAACATTCAAAAAGTAAATTTTATCAAAAATTACCTCAAAATATGATCAAACTGTGTCAAAGGCTTCACAGGTGTCATAAACAGTGGTATGAAACTGTTAATTTTGCTGTTATCCAACATTTCAACTGCTAACATGCTTTCTCTCTTCAATGCATCGTAAGTCCCTTTGCACATCTGCCCACAAATGTTGTAGTACCCTGTCTTATCAAGGAATACTACGGGATAGTGTTGCAGGAACTCTTCAAGGGGTGGTGAGTTATCACCTTTATAAAGGGATATACCTTTGGTATCCCATTCTGAGGTTTCTGAAAAATTCAATATGCAAACTCAAAACTATATTCAGTTTAGGCCCTGATAAGGCCCTTATGTATGTTAAAATTACAATAGACTCTACTACCAATCAAAATCAAAACTCATTTATTCAGTTTAGGCCCTAATAAGGCACTTATGAATGTCAAAAGTTACAGTTTAACAATAGACTCTACTACCGGTTTTGAATACACTTGAACTGAGAAGACTCAGGCAAGAAACTCAGCGAGGCTTCTTTATTTTTTTTACCGGTTCAGAATACTAAACTGAGATGACTGGTAAGAATCTTTTATCCTTTTACATTATACCTTTTATCTTTTGAATTAATTATTTAAGTTTGTAAATTGTCCTTGAATGAATAATGTATCATTGGTTGTAATAAAAAAAATAACATGTAATGTGTTTGTATTTTGTTTCACCTTCCAGCAGGCAGAGATATAAAGGATATTTAGGGAACATTCAACTAATGGGAATGCAGGCAAAATTAAAAATAAAAATTATACATAAAAAAGGTAATAACTTACTTAGTGCAATCCAAATATTCCTAACAATCTGATAACTACTCATAATATTATTAATTCTCTTTGTCTGAACAAAATATGCAACAATCAAACTGACAACATGTCCGGACACTTGCAAATTCCTCTGACGTATCCATATCTTCAATAAAACTATTGCTTGCTTTAAATTGTCACTCTTTTCTAGTATGTCTTTCAAAAATACTTGATTCTCTACGGCTGTCAAGTCACATAATACACTACAGTTGTAGTACGGTGTAGGTGGTCCTATTTCTGCCGTATTGTCTGATGATTCAGTAGACATTAACCAAGCCTCTCGTAAGTTATTACGGATTGGACTAAACCTATGAAGTTTGTATGCCTCTGGTTCACACACTAAATTGATTCGGACAGATAAATGGTTACCAAGCTTTCCTGCAGGTTTTAAGTCTATTACCGGTTTAGTTTCACAGCCATTCAGCCATGAGTATGACAAGTCTTCAATAGATTCTAGTTTCATCAAATGTGAAGCGATAACTGCTAAATATGCAGCCCGTTTTTTGTGATACCTATAATTAATTGAGTAATTTTTCGTATAAGTTTCAGCTGGTACTGTAATTTGTAGGTCTATACGTAATTTGGAGCTTATTGAACAACCTAAAGAGTATGAACCAACAATTTCAACATCTGTGAACTTGTGAAATTTGAAAACGCATTTTGTTTTCTCAAGTTCTTCGGTAACTGGTAACTTTACTTTTAACTTCTTGAATAATGTTTTTTCAGATAAATCATACTCTAAATCCTCTTTGGGGATTGCAAGCAAATGGTTTTTCACCGTTGTGTACCACAGTTGAAACTTTTTCTCAGTTTTCTCTTTAATTTTAACCTCTTCCAAGATTTCTTCGACTTGTAAGCGAAATAAGTTTGAGTTAAATAAGTTTTCAGTCTCTTGGAGCCTATTCAGTTCTCTCACCGTTGGCTGACGATACAAACTTTTCGTTCGTATACGTTTTTTTCCATCTACATTTTGTGCGTCGGTTGGCCTTTTTCCGTTCTCATTCACAACTTCTGCGTCTCCATCATCTTCAGAGATAGATGTTTTTATATCCTGAAAGAATTATACGTCTCAAAAACTGCAATTGTATTATAAAAATAAACGAAATAGGCTATGTATTTGCAGAGTTGTATACCACGAAGAAATATATATTTCCACGAATTCACTACAAGATTCGTTACTAAATTTCAAAATGTTACTTACCCGCTTCACCATTTTCAAGAATATCACATGAAATACTTGTTTAATAATAAAATTAAATTATTTTATTAGGTTATTTCAATAGTAAACAACGTGCACGGTACGGCACACACACAATCACGTTCTGACGTTGACGTATGATTCAGTGCTGCCAGCGCTTTTATATCGAAAAATACGTTTTTTGAAAAGTTACTATTTTGCGGTATTTGTAATAAGCGACATAAAAGAGCTCTCAAAATATACAAGATATAGAGGTATTTCTAATTCTTCAACCTTGAAGGCGACATGCGTAGGTAGATTCCTAGTAGTCGAAACCATTTTCAGAATTACTAGCTAGTGTAGACTAGATTACATGACATCGAAGTAATATACATATTACTTGTGACCATTTCTAAGTGTTAGCCGCGGCTACATAGGTGGAGGCGTAGTCACAAATTAAGTAAAGATACTGGGCGTAGTATCTTTACCTAATTTGTGGGGGGAGGTCAAATCAAAAACTCATTTATTCAGTTTAGGCCCTAATAAGGCACTTATGAACGTCAACAGTTACAGTTTTACAATAGACTCTACTACCGGTACGGAATACACTTTTTCAGGTTTCTGAATATATATAGGATATAATGAAACAAAGTAATTTTAGCTTGTTTTTTATTGATACTCATAAAGTCAAGTTAGGTAGGTAGGTAATTTTACAATAATATGAAATAAATATAGTGGACCTACCTTTAATTTAGCAGTTTCGATGAGATTTCGCTAAAATTATGGAATCTGTTTTATTTTATACATATTCATATTTAAATATATTATTGAGACAACATGATTTACGGTTCTTCGTCACAGTTTCTATCCTAGTATGTTATCTTCACAGCGGCATTTCCATATTATATTAAATATTTTAGATATCAAAAATATTTACAAAACACATTCATAACAAAATCTCAACAGTAAGATAAAAAAAAAACAAAAGTTTATTGCTCAGCAATACTTGAAAAACTAACCAGACTACTAAAATACGAATTAGTAAGTACTTTGGTGATTCTGATTCAATATTTTTACAATAAATACTATTTGTTACGACCGCATCTAGAATGCAGAATGATTACCTACTTATGCCGTTGCTCGGCCTGAATTTTTAAAAAGACAGGCGATTTTTCTACATATTCGAGGACTAAGGTTGGATTATATTCAGCCTATTTAATTCAGCTTGGAAATGATAGCGTTGGTGTATTCGCTACATTTGCCGGTGCCTCCGAGGTCACCGGTTAGGGATTTGCCCTCACGAAGTACTTCATAGCATGCGTTCTGAACTCGGTCAGCGTATTCGTTCAGCTGCAGATGTCTAAGCATCATGATGGCGGACAGGAGGAGGGCAGTGGGGTTCGCCATGTCTTTGCCGGCTAGATCCGGAGCAGTTCCGTGGACCTGGAGAGAAAGAATAATAAACATGAATCATTTTCTGATAAGCCATGTAGGTACACGCTGAATATATGTACCTATATATCAAATATGTACCTATTTTGTGTTTACTTCAATAAAGATGCAATAGGTACACTTGCACCAGTGTAGTGAAATGGTAATGTATGAGTCTTTGAAAAGTTCTAGTAACACGGCCACCATTGTGTATATAGCTAGTTACAACTAACTAGTACTAAAACCTGACATAAACGGACAACTATGACTCTATAAAATGTGACTTAAAATATATCTTGACGCTGGCAAAATACACAAATTATGTAACACTGAAAAGAAAAAATAACAAATTTCAAAGAGAATATAATCCCTACATGATCACCAAAGAGAATTCATTACTACGTTTATATCCAAGTATGAGAACTAGCGCGTGAAAAATCAGACTAAGTAAAAATCTAGGTTTATATATTCGTAGTCTACACTACGAATAAATAATATTTATATATTTATAAATAATATTTATTCATAGGGTATATACTTGCCCTTACTCTTGCTTAGCCATTATCGCTGAAAATATAGAAGTTTATCTCTACAATACTAAAGGGTATTTTGGTTGGTGTGGCATTTCCTGGCAGAGCCACCATCATGGATCTGAATTCCAAGTCTGTCGCTATTTTGTCCTCGAATATCAGATTTTGTCGCGTCCTGGTTCAAAAGTTATAAGGGTTTTATGGGACAAAATCTGGGATTCGGGGACAAATTGGACAAATTCTGGAAGCAAACAGATCTTCGCTAGGTGCTCTTGTTCTTGAGATATGAAGCATGCTTCCTGGCAGGGCCACCTAAAAACCCTTATAACTATTCTATCTAACCCTTATAACTATTCTATATAACTATTCGAGGACAAATTAGGGAAAAAATAGCGACAGACTTGGAATTCAGATCCGTGATGGTGGCTCTGCCAGGAAGTGCCACACTTTTGGTTGAATAAACAGACAAATTATGATTTTTGAGTTTTTTATTGAGCTACTTATTTACATAAATAATACTAAACAAAAGATATACCTAAAACTACATCATACTTTCATTTTTATAACTTCAAAGTAAATACAATAATAAGATGGTATACAAACCTGTGCAAGTGTATAGAAGATCTCTGAAAGTGGATTCTGGAATGCTCAAGTATTACATAAAATTCATCATATAGCAAAAAATATCGTCAAAATAATAAAAACATACAATAAATGTATATTACATAATTTGCATCGCATCTTACATACATATTAAAATGCTTTATCAGATTTAATCTGAAAATTAAAATAAATAGAATAGTCATTCACAGTTTTAAATTAATTTGCATTGTTAATTAAATACTTAATTCGTAAAAACTAAAGTAATACAATCTCGTCATTTTTTTATAGGAAATAAAACTGTCAAATTTCACCACTAGTGGCGCTACTCAGCATATGCAATATCTTATTATATATATTTTTAAATGGCCATAATAATACTTAGATAGCATTGATATTCCCAAATAGGGAGTATGCATCTTGCTATGCTTTTCTGTTTATGGCATAAGGTGGCCTGACGCCATCTACGAATCGCGTTGCGTTTATCACATATAATGGGCCTACAGCAAGGTTTCTCAGTGGTAAGCATACCCCTAGATTGACGTCAGTTGGTCGCGACACTATTAATTAACGGCTAATCTGAAAACCATAACATTTTATTACAAAACTTTTTTATTATAGGATTTTCATATTTGGTAGGCCATTTGTGAAATTCAAAAGGGGTTCATGGCGCTGTCAGTTTGAGAAACCCGGGTAGGTTAGCATAGGAAATAATATGGCGCAAATACTATTGTACCGTTCGACATGTATCACAACTGATTACAAAGCTCAATTTAGAATAGGTATAGCAAACCGACATAGCCCGAAGAATTGGCTGCACTGAAGTGGCAGTAGCAACTCGTAGAACCAACGGCCGCTGGGGCAAAAAGGTGGCAAACACGCAGCGTGGACCACTACAGGCCCCCACAAGGAGATCCTTGAGGCAGTAGTGGCGGGTCCAGGGGGGTGGGGGGGCCAGGGGGCCATGGTCCACCCCACAAGGCCTTTGCGATATTACCTACTGCTGACCGTCGAGCCCCCCCCCCCCCCCTAATTGGTATCCTGGATCCGCCCTTGCTTCAATGATTTCTTGTTTCTTCAATTTATGCTAATAATTGAATTAAATAATAACTTAAACTAAACAAAATCACAAGCTAAGGAACAAATGTAAACTAACTGAATAAATCACGACAATACTATGGTATAAATAAAATAAATATACACGACCATAAAATACTGCATAATTGGCATTCACTGGTAACAAAATTATCGACCATATTTAGATTTGGTTATATATAAATAAATCTCTATGAGACATTAGCACATGGAATTCTTAAAGACCAATAAACTTTTTAAATGCATTTATAATACTCGGACGCTTCATTTCGCTTCAATAAAATTTTCAATCTATTATTGTCATACTCGCGTAGGTAAAAATCTGTCATTAGCAGATTCACATACAGACAGACATATAAACGTAAAATTTGTTTGGATTTAAATTTGTGTGAATTCTGCTTCCATAGACAAGTGTCATCCAATTTCTTGTTTATGGCTCTATCGAATGACCGCTGACTTTTCCAGAAGTTTTGGTTAATTAACACGTCATTATTATTTCAATGTCAATGCCATACAAAAAGTTCTTCTTCTTCTTGGTTAGATGGCAACTGTAGCCATTAGCACAATATGTATGAATGTCTTGTCTTGTACCTAGTTTCTTCGTGACATTGGGAAAGTCATCGGTCACTCGATGGAGCCATAAACAAGAAATTTACACAACTACCCTAAAAAAGGAGTGTAATGTGTTCAGTCAGAGTTGATGAAGTATACAGACGTAAATGTCCGTATACTTTGATTCGGAACAAACACACAAATGCTTGGCCAGAATAGGAATCGAACTCACCCGTGATGTGGCAGTCCCGTAATCTAACTTTATTGAAATGTTACTTTCACAAATAAATAGCGTAAATAATAAATGTTCAATGTTTCTTTGGCAGCTCATTCCATCTTAGGGTCTAAAACGGCCGCTCGATTTACTAGCTTATTTTTGCTATTTTTATTTATTGTATTTGTGTGTTTTGCAGTAGGATTTAAATGATGTTAATTTCTTTCTTTTTTTCTAAACGGCTGAGCGGAATTTCTTGAAACATAGCAAAGATCACTCAATTAAGACTTTTCATGAAAAAAACTATCAAAATCGGCTCAGGAGCTATAAAGCTACAGACAGACACACAGATACACACTACAAACTTATTCTTTTGTTTCAAATTTTTCGTCCAGGGTTAATGAGTAACTATTTCACCAAAAAAAAAAATTCGTGAATTTAATTGCATGCAGCAAAATTGCTCTAGCGGCCATTTTAGGCCCTCTGTTCCTAATAGCCCAATAAATAAATAAGCGAATTAAATATTATATCTAACGAAATGCTTAATTAACAGAACACGTTACATTTTATAGTCAACAGTTTGATCTATGTAATTGAACTATTATATTAAATTCGTGCCGTTTCTGTCGTTTACAAACTAAACTAATATTAGTCACGTCACCATAAAAACTATTGTAAAAACATTGTAAAAGAATAGGAGATATTACAAGCTGTCAAATTTGCGTTGTTTCACACGTACACACAGCCACAGATCAGGCTACACATTTTTGTTGCAATATAGCTCCTATTACAACCGCATAAAGTGCCGCGGTGTTTACCTTGACTTGTGGTCGTCCGTACCACACCACACTGTCTCGACAAAAGTCCTATGACAATACAATAATATGGTGTCATTGAACAGATCTAAAAGAATTTTTTCCTTATTTTTTTTTGATTTAAAACTTTTTTCATACAGATTAGCGCCCGACCACATATTTTGTTTGTGGTACGTGTGAAACAAGCCTTAGTCTATGCTTGTCAAAAGTCGTGACAAATAAAAGATCTGCGACAAAATTCTCACCAATTTGACAGGACTAAATTTCTTTTATCCCCGTTTGTATAGAGATATAGTTTGATTAACTTAGTTTAATTTTTAAACGACAGAATCAGGGCCATCATAAGTCTTGATCACTGACGATGTCTTCAAAGTTGCATACAATTTCAATCAAAATAGCCAAGACTGGTTCACTTCAGTTTAGATACAAAAATGTACCTACAAACGTCAGCTATCTGACACTCGCGATTTATAGACGAGTTTTTGTACCTAAACAGTTTTTATTTGAGAGTAAACCTTCTGTTCGATATTACTAGTGTCCGACCAGTCGATTTCTGGTCGAAGCTATTATTAATCGGCTTTGATCGAAACCTTTGATCGAAGCCTTAAAAACCGTAAGAAATTTAAATTTGGTATCGGCGTCACTCATTCGTAACTATTCGGTCAGATTTGGCGCTTGAAAAAAATCTTCAGCCAAAACCGAAAGTTTCGCCGAAAGTATTTTTTGGCCGAAAGTTCGGACAGACACTAGATATTACTATTTATTATTCTGTGCTCATTATCATGTAGAAAAACACATTGGTGCTGATGTTGTTTACCTAAACTAATCTTGGATAGAAAATATTTGAAGCTGTTTATACTGTAGTAATTTTCAGGAAAATATTCGATCAAATTTTAACGTCGGAACAAAATCAGCACCAATATTTGCCATTACATCCCATTCAGTGATCAAAACCCAACACTTTAACCGTCCAAATTCTTGATAATCTCGTTGGTATACTGTGTACAGGTGCTGGTGCCTCCAAGATCCTGAGTGAGCACTCCTCCTTCGCGAAGCACCTTGAAGCAAGCTCCCTCGATCTTATCAGCTTGCTGGGGCAGGTGCAGGTACCTCAGCATCATCACTCCTGACAGAAGTAGGGCTGTGGGGTTCGCTAAGTCTTGGCCTGCGATCGCTGGGGCTGTGCCGTGGACCTGCAAGTTTATAACTGTGATAAGATGGGGTATTTTTGCTGATGAAGGATTTTGTTAGTGATCACAGATGTATGTCTGGATTATAGAACTAGAATCAAAACTTAAGTCAAATCTCAACATTGTGTTAATAGTTCTTTTGAGTCAGTAGATTGACAGGCAAAGGCACTTCATGGTAAGTGGTCATTGGCGCATATGGAAATTTGCAATAACAGGATTGTAATCATTGATGGGCTCTTTTTACTCCTTTTTTGACCACATAATGTATCGCTGAGGGAAAACCGTAAGGCTGAGTATGAACGCAGCTGACCTCATCTCTGGTGGATGCCCGCCCTAATGGGGAGCTCACTCTACATGCCAAAATGAACTGACTGAAGAATAATTGCGTGAAAAGAAACTTTATAATTATAAAACCAGGTTTAAAATTCAAATATTTTATTTTGGACTCAAAACTTGACATAAGTTTTAATTGAAGTTTTATAATAGACCATAGAGTAAGCTAGATACCGCAAGCGTGCTCATGCGCATTTCTAACTCTAGGTAAACTCTATCAAATAGAAATACCTTTGGAGGTTTTTGTTTCTTTATCGTGCATGTAGCAAGTCGTGTTGTTGAAGACATTAAAATATATAATTGCGAAATTATCAGCTGTAGACTTTAGTAGTCAGTATAACTCGGAATAGTGAGACAAAAGAATCTTTATTTTCGTCATAAGAAGTAATACGAAAACGGTCGATTTACTTTTTAATAAACCTACGGTTTCTAGCTTACTCTGAATCTTTGATGGGTATTGATTTTCAGTAACTATTGAATAAATAAACTTATGAAGTTATACAGAATGTACTTCTTAAATTTTCAAAGAGCGTCTTAGATAAAAAAAACCTGTCTAGATAGAGCGCTGTAATCGCAACAAAAAAATCAGGCCAGATTTGTCTACTGTTTGACAAGCACGCTGCGTCACTCAGGTACGCAGAGTGATTCCAGTTCTTGAATATTTCCCATAAAAGTAGGGGAAATATATATACTGCAGCATATTCAGCACACGATTTGACAGAATACGTGTCTATAGCACAATGACAGTGTCACCACTGAGCGGGCGGAACAGGCTTTTTAACTTTGATATTTAATAAGTGACATTATTTCCTATTCTGTCTTTTTAATAATAAATAAATAATGTTTTTCATATTATAATATTACTATGTATTTGCATCCTTTTTTAAAGCTATTTTGTTGAAGTTTGATTGTATAATGTAAGACCTTGTAAACCACATTTATAGCAAATAAATAAATAAACTAGTCTATTCTAGCTTCTATCAGCCAACAGTTAACTAATATTTTTTTGGCGTTTAGACGCGCGTACTCTCTCTAGACAGGTTTATTATCTAAGCATAGAGTGAATACAGTGTTAAAAATCGATATCTCCATCCACACGATTATCAAGAGACTGTTATAATCACAAACTTAAAATTAAATGGTCAAATTATACATAATGACAATGATAAACAAACAGACTAGACAAAATATGAGTTATTACGTAATGCATACATGCATATATGATAATTATTAAAAAAATAAACACGATTGTCGTTAAAACACTGAATATATTATTGCTGTCAATAAAAAAGGGACATATTATTTTTGTCATTTTGATAGTTTAGGTACACATGTTACCCGCGATTACATCATTATGTAAGGATTCTAATAAATAACACTTCCAAATTTGTTGAAGCGTTTGGAAGCTAACTACACTAATATAATAAAGAGAAATGATTCGTATTTTTGTTTGTAATGAAAAAACTCTAAGTATTAGACTGATTGTGAAAATTATTTCAACAGTAGAATGCTATATCACTGAATAACATAGGCCTAGTAACCTATAAAATTCCATCACTACCACATTGCCGACAGAACAAATTACTCTTTCCCTCCTCCCTGAAGAACCCCACACTATATGGAGCTTCTGAGTACCATAAAATGATCTATGGAGGAAAGTCACGCTTATGAAACTTAAACAGTTTTTTTATGTACTCCCAATATAGTATTAAATGCTTTTTAAAAAATACACAATATCTATACATATGTATACAAGTCGGGTTATTTACACCAATAATAACTCAAGAACGGCTGGACCGTTTTGATGATATCTGATTTGTTGGATTTGTCTACTCCGATAGCAGAATAACTATGAAAATATAGACAAATTTTTTTTTAGGTAGGTAGGGGTTGGTGGCTAGGGGTTTGTAGGTAGGGGTTGGTAAGTAGGGGTTGGTAGGACTAAGTTTTTTTTATTCTCAAGGCAACGTCTGCCGAGCCAACAAAATTAGTACACAAACAATTTTATTTATTTATCCACTCCATGCGGTTAATATCCACAAAGTAAACTGTGAAATGATAGTGCTATACCATAGACACGGCCCACACCTTGTTAGTAGACAAACTCTATAATTCTCATCAAATAGACTTACATATTCAATGTATTTCATTGCAGTTTCGTCGCACTTACATTTTCACAAGATGGGTAATTAGACTTTTTGTAAACATGTTTTTAAAAATAGGGGACTGATATTAAATATTATATATTTATTGAGATAATATATTTATATACGTTATAAAATAACTGAAATCGAAATCAAATTTGAAATTTGTCAAAAAATAAAAAAAACTTATATCAAAGATTCTTGTCTATCTCTCTCTTTCGAAGAGAAGAACAAAACGAAGTTTCGCATGTAATTTACATGGCCATACTGAGCCATGACGTCACTACTCTGTATTTACCTTTCCCTAATTGAGAATTTCAAACGTTCATTAGCTTTCTTATTTTTGAAGATATTAAAAAACTATTTATAGCAGGCTATTTGTAAGACTTTAATTTTAATAATAAAAAATATATCTAGCCTTTACTAGGAAAAGCTATCACACTAACATCCAGAATAACGAATAATCCCCACAAGAGCACCATACTGATATAGTAGAAATACGAAATATTGGTGCCGATTCTGTTGTTTACGAGCTTAACTAATATTAGACAAGTCACCTCTCTTTCATTTTAACTTTATTGAAAAAAGATAGAACATTTTTAATGCTGTCAGTTTAATCCATACCGTCGTAATGTACGGGTAAATAGTCGTGACCAATAAAGATTCACGTTGAAATGTGTGATCGGATTAAACTGACAGGACTAAAATATCTTGCATCCCTTTCTTATATTTACTATTAGAAAGAGATATAGTGAGATTAAATTTATTTTAGTTCGTAAACAACAGAATCGGCGCCAATGTCGGAAAAATAGGACATGCATATATTCGCGTGGAGGCATGTTATTTAAAACTACAGTTTTTATATTCTTTGATGTCAAATAATTCGACTATTCTCTAGAATAATCGCTAACCCACTACGGCATACGTTTTAAACATTTTCAATATCATTTATAATGAGGAATAACAACAAAAAAAATTAATTAGTCCGTCAGTTAGATTATCAAAAAATATTGGATACTTATTTTTTATTTCGATCCGAAAACAAAAAATAACGAAGATACAGTGCGTTAAAATTTTCCGGTCTGCAAAAAGTGTACTAAAAAGTAGTTGTACAATGACGTCACAAGCCCCAATCCTGCACTTTGATGGGACTTATCTTTGTAATTTCTTATTGATTTGATAAAATAAAAACTACGTGTCCAATATTTTTGATAATCTAACTGACGGACTAATTAGATTTTTTTGTTGTTATTCCTCATTACAAAATATACACAATCATAGAAAAAATACCAGTAAAATGTGAAGAAGTTATCTAAGTTTAGTAAATAGCGAAATAAATTATTAAAATTCTACTATAAACCAGAATAATATGATACATTAAAAGAAAACTCTGCTTTCAGCAAGGCAATCACTTAACGTCGTAAGAAAATATTACCATGAACAATTAATCACTGTTTAAATATGGAGTTATCAAAACATACAATAAAACCGCTATATGTAACTAGTTTCAATCAAAAATTTATTGCAACGTTACGTAAATGCCCCCCAGATATTTAGGCCCGATGTATAAAATCAATAGAAATTTGAGTTCCTAATTTCGCCGCAACATGGCGAGGTATCCATGTCACTGCAGTCCATTTCTGATTATTCTAAAAGCATTTCAACTTGATATTTTTCCACGTCGTTATCTGGCAGGGCTTAAAAAAATCAGCATTTTATTAGCATAATGCTTGTATGGTATGAATTGATTACTTACAGATTCAAACAGGGCTCCGTTCTTGCCGATGTTGCCCGAGGGCGTGAGGCCGAGCCCTCCGACCAGACCCGAGCACATGTCAGACATAATGTCTCCGTACAAGTTGGGCATCACCTGAAATTGTTACACAGTAGATAGATTACACCAGTATTAAAAAAAAACCGGACAAGTGCGAGTCTGACTCGCGCATTGAGGGTTCTGTAATTTCCTATGTTACTCTAAATACCATAGACTTCTTTGATAGGTTTTCCGGTAATCTATAGGTAAAGAAATATTTTCTGTTTTTTTTTTTTAATATGTGTTGGTAAATTTTCCCCTATTCTTAAATAACTTCAAAACGATTTATCTAAAGATTATAAAAATATATATATATATATTTGTCATCCTCAAAACGAGCCCTTCAATTTGATATGTCACAAAGTATAGTTTGAAAAACAGTTTTTAAAATTTTCTAATTTACCCTCCAAAAGTGGCCTGCATATTTGATAAATTAATTTATTTACATTACACGTCCGTGTTTGGGTCACCGACTTACATAATCAAATTTCAACTCAATCCAGTCCAGTGTTTTCGGACAGACAGACTGATAAACACACGAGTGCTCCTATAAGGGTTCCGTTTTTATTCTTTAGAGTTTCGGAACCCTAAAATTGGCACAAAATCTGATAAACGTGTTACACATAGGTCAATATCCAGTCTGGCGTCGCTGTCCGTATTTGGCCCAACAATTTTGTTGTCATATGTTGTCTTTTGTTTATAACAAGTAGCTTCTGTTACGCTTTTATTATTTTTAAATGTTATTTAAATTTCAACCTTGACAGGAAAATATAAGAATTATAATAATAACGTTTTTAAAGGCAATAAAGAAAAGATTCTTAGATTTTCCTTTTTTTTTTATTTGTCAGCGACGCCAGACTGGATATTGTAGTAGATATAATGAAAGTGTGCGACTCACGAGCACGTCGAACTTGGAGGGGTCCTGCACCATGTTGAGGCAGACGGTGTCAAGGTAGCGCTCCTCGAACGTGATGTCCGGGTACTTGGTGGCCAGGTCGCGGCAGCACCGCAGGAACAGACCGTCCGACATACGCCTGCAGGGAATACATACACCATCATTAAGGGTGGAACACAGGTCAAATCGCGAAAATACGCTGTGTTTAGGCAGTCTATTAGTCTTACGAAAAATATATGTTATGGTTTAGTTCATCATGTTTCAATTGTATTGATTAAAATTGAAGTAAACATCCCTGAATTTGGAAAAAAAGCCTATCACATGCAATTTTAACCTAAATTGAAAATTGACAAAACGGCTTATATCCGATGTAAATGAATATTACACCAAAAAAAAGGAAATAGGTATATTTTTTACAATTTGTATTAGTTAAAATTATTTTTATATCAATCATTTTAAAATAATAAATAAAAATCAAGCAGAAACCATGGATCTCTAAATCCCACCCTCGGACGCCTAAGCTTAGAGTACTTATTTTTATGGACAAATTGTCAAGGTCATTGGCGTTAGTGATCCTCTTAACTAGTAGGTGTATCCTACTTCCTACTTATATTATAAATGTGAAACGTTGTGTGGATCTATGTATTTTACTCTTTAACGTAAAAACTACTGAATGTATTTGGATGAAACTTGGCACATGTATAGATCATACCCTGGAATAACATATAAGCTACTTTTTATCACAGGAAAACATAAGTTCCCTCGGGAACGCGGGTGAAACCACGGGGCGGAAGCATTACCTTACAAAATTCAAAAGGCATCAACAAAAAGCCGTTAAGAAAAACTTGTAACCCAGTTTTATTCATCAATCTTCACCGTTGTTCAATTCACGACCATTAGCCACGCGTACAAAACACAATTTAGAATAAGGTCACGCTTTGTACTTGTAGACTAGGTACGGTCAGCAACGTTACTCAGAACAGATCCAAATTGAGCACCAAAGAGATATTTTTTTTCCACACATTTTGATGGAGCAATTAACCTTCTTAAAGCTGTGCAACCATTGGGCAGACCTATACTACCAAGAGTACTGTTACGTTATTAAATTGTGGGCGACAGCGGGTGACGTTACATTCGCCGGGGAGTTCGAGTACACATTCTTTACGAAAAACAATATTCTATGCGTTCGAAACTACAAAAAAATAATTATAACTGTCAAGAATATTAATAATACCTATTAGTTACTTGTATTGGCAAAGTATGCCTCTAGTATGAAAACTAATAGGGTTCCTGGCACCCTTTGGGTACAGAACCCTAATATACCTTTTTGACATTGTTAATTTGGATCTATTCAGCTACTTACATCGCTGACTGTACAATAATATATGTAATCAATACTGTAGTTAGCAACCATGCAATATGTCGTGTAAAGTACGATGAGACATTTCAAGTAATTTACCGAGTTGTTAGAATACGCAGTACGTTATCAGGTAATTAACTGAATAACTGTACGTTTCGTTTTATTATGTCTAGAAGACAGCTAGAAGGTGGCGAGGGATTTTTGAGTTCTTGCCCAAGTGCTTTACCAGTTTGATAAATTATTGTAAACTAGCTGGTCACGCAGACGTTGTCCTGCCCTAAGAATAAAAGAAACTAGGAACCTACCTACCTAACGATTTTTTTTATAAGAAGAGGATAAGGTCCGACAGGTCCGGTCAATAACAAACACAACAAAAAAAGAATTAGCAAAATCCAGCCGTTCACGCGTGATCTCGTGACCAAAGGAAATAGGGATTCAATTTTACATATAATACTGGCTGTTCCCCGCGGCTTCACCCTCGTTCCCGGGATAAAAAGTAGTCTATAACCTTCGGGGATAATGTAGCTTCCTATTACTACTAAGGAAATATAACCTATCTAACTATCTGCTCTGCTTAGTTTGGGATCAGATAACCTTGTGTGAAGAATTTACGAGATATTTATTTATTAATCCCCGACGCAAGAACGACGGGGTGTTATAAGTTTGTCTTGTCGGTGTGTGTGAGGCCGATTTAGATTTAGTTTTTTTTGTTTCAAAGTTGACTTAATCGAGAGTGTTCCTAGCTCCATTTCAAGATCACCAATTTTCTAGCGAGTTTCGGGGATTTCTTAAAAAAAATTTTTTTCTTTCGGATCGTTATTTGAGTGAATCGGTATACTCACATGATGTTAGCCTTGTGTACGGCTGTGACCTTCTTCCTCTTGTTATCCCTCGCGAACTGGAAGGCGAACTCGGCGACCCTCTTGCTGGCCTCCTCCGTGATCAGCTTGATGGACTGCACTACGCCGTCCACGATCTCGTGCTCGATGCCGGAGTACTCACCCTCGGTGTTCTCACGGATTGTGACCACGTCCACGTTGTCGTATAGGGTTTTGATGCTGTAAAGAAACTTTGAGGGTTACTAAGGAATATCTGAAATAATATATCCTAGTAATATTATAAATGCGAAAGTTTGTGAGTATGGATCTATGGATGTTTGTTACTCTTTCACGGAAAAACTACTGAACGGATTTGGATGAAACTTGGCACATAGATAGATCATACCCTGGAATAACATATAGGCTACTTTTTATCCCGTGAAAACATAAGATACCACGGGAACGCGGGATTTTATTGTGTGACATGACAAACGTAGACTAGAGAAGACTAGTCTTCGACCAATAATAAGCGCGGATTAATGTCCTCACGTTATATTTATGTGATTTTATTGGCCGAAGATTCGAGTCTTCTCTAGTCTACGCTTTTCATGCTAGGCAGATGGTAAGCGGTAAGTACCCGTAGCGTAGCATAATGTCTGAGACACTTGCAACACTTTGTTTTTGCTTACATTTATTTTTAACCGACTTCAAAAAAAGGAGGAGGTTATTTATCCAACATTATTTACGAATGATAACATTTAATCGTCATTTATTAATAAGTACATCTTATCATACAAAAAAAACCAACGAACTTGTACAGTGAAGGTCAACATTGGAATGTGTGATAACAGTGATTTGGCTGAGGCCGCCTGAGGGTATTGACATTGATAACGCAGTGGCATTGAGATGATAGTCGCGACGGAACATACCAACATATTGGAGGATAAGTATTTTAATCACTGATACGTTGATATGTCAACTTTAGTCTGGGACTACATTTTTTTAAGTGAAAACTTCTTTAAATATAAATAAATAAATATCCTAGGAAATTCTTCACACACGGTTATCTGATCCCAAACTAAGCAGAGCTTGTACTATGGAAACCAGATAACTGATATACTACATATACTACTTTTTTTTTGTGAATACATACTTATTACTTTTTTTAAATACATACTTACTTTTTTTTTTATAATTACACCCAAACACAGGACAAACAGACATGTTCATGCACACAAATGTTTGTTCTGGATGGGAATCGAACCCATGACCAGCGGCGTGATAGGTGGTGTCTTAACCAACTGCGCCAACTGGCTTTAGCGGCGTTGTGCACTTTTTGGGATGGGTAAAAAATGTTAAACTCGCGTCAGGTGACCTGATAGAAAATTCGTAAGACGGAGGGAGAGTAGACCGCCGGCACGGCGCAGGAGAGGAAGTAATATCCCTCTCTTTCTACCGCGCGGCGAAAATGTATGCCTGCTTCTGCTATTTCGTTTAAGCGACGCAGGGCGCTTGCGCGAATGTGCGTGTGTTTTTCACTTCTGCCGGCACTCCCGGAGTGCAGCCCGTTGTTTTTATTTTGTAAGGACTAAAGTTGGTAGCCTCTGATGGCTGCATCAAACTAACCGGACAATCGGCGAGCGCAGAAGGGTCTTAGCCGTGGAATATTTAGGTATCCACGCCTGAGGGCACCCCCAAATGGGTTACGAACCTTGGCTCAGGACGTTACCGGGGGAGGGGGAGGGCTTAGTACGAGTTACGACTAATTGGGGGCATTCGGATTACTAATGGCAGCTCGGGCCGCTACAACGGGACGTCGCAGTGGTGCTCGCCGAGCGTAATCGGTTTTGTGTAGTGTACTTTTACGAGCTTCGTCAGTTTCGATCTGAGCTAATGTAATAGGGTCCTGGGACTATATATTTGTTTTAGTTTTCAATAGCTGTCCGCCCTGCTTACAAATCAAAATCTCATTTATTCAGTTTAGGCCCTAATAAGGCACTTATGAATGTCAACAGTTACAATTTTTAGACTCTACTACCGGTTCGGAATACACTTGAACTGAGAAGACTCCGGCAAGAAACACAGCAAGGCTTCTTTTTTTTGTGGATCTTTTTTTTTTCTTTTCCATTGTTACCCCCTCAGCACACTTATCAAATCGGAAAGGGATCGTCACCGTATCGCCGTGGCGACAACCAGGCGTCAACATAACGTAAGCACGTAACAAAAACGCATCAGTTACGCAAAGCTAGGCGACGACGGCGACGACGCCGCGCTTACGGCTCGCCGACCTCTGGTTGACGCCTAGCCGTAAGCGCGGCGAAGTTCGTTAGCTTGTCCGAAGCGATTAGTGTGCGTTGCAGTAGGGAGTTTCATACAAAGAATACTAAACGGCTCGAGTTGATACGGTGGCAATCCCTTTCCGAGTTGATAGGTATGGTGCTACAAACTTTATACGTATAGGTACTCGACTCGATATCCTTGGCAGCACGCATTACGTTTATCACCTAAGTGGTTAAAAATAAACGTTTATTGTACGTACTTACGTTCTCACTCAATACATAAACGAAGTCATTATCTGCCTATAGTTAGTTGACTGCTCATATATACGATGTATATTTTCTTGTTGATATTTTTCAGTCACATCTTATTTGAATCTCCTTTTAAATATCCTCCGAAAGTAAACCATTGTGTCAGCAATCATTATCGACAATTTCTACACGTATAGCTACGCTGCTGCGCCAAACTGAATAGATTATGTAACAAACTCTGATGGATAACGTAAAGTACATTTCATATTAGGCATTCTTTGATAATTGATTAATTTCGTTATCAAAAAACTGGCGAGGCTGACTCGCGCACCGAGGGTTCCGCAATTTCCTATGGCCCTTTAAATACCATAGACTTTCATTTGTATTTTTTTTCAAATTTTTTGGCCCAGTATTATTTTGGGACAGACAGACAGACACTCGAGTGATCCTATAAAGGTTCCGTTTTTTTTCTTTACAGTTCTGGGAATCCTAAAAATAAGCCTATCAAACCTATAAGTACTTATGTTACCAACTATTTGAATACTTCAATGTAAAAGGTTGTAAATGTAGCATTATCTAAACGATACGATTGACAGGATCATGTGATTCAAATCAATTATTATTACATTGCGATAAAAACATGCTGTAAATGGATTCTTTACACGTCGTCGTAGGCTTGTAGGCTTACGTTTCAATTAAGATTTTATAAATTATCAAGATCATGATTATTATTGATTTACATTAGGTATAATACGTACATATCTATTTGCTTATCTGTTCCCCGCGGCTTCACTCGCGTTCCCGGGATTAAAAGTAGCCTTCGGGGATGTTCTTCCTATTCTAATATCTATACTAATAATAAAGCTGAAAAGTTTGTTTGTTTGAACGCGCTAATTAGTTTTAAGTCATTCTATCTGTTCCATGAATGTATTTCTTTCTTCTATTACACACTGTATCTACATATCTATCAAACTTTCCAGTCGCAGGGTTGATTGATGGAAGAAATTTATATTAGAAATAAGCTGTCCCTTTGTTCCTTTGTATCTGGTTTTGTCTTTTCTCTTTACTTGTGTGTGTGTACATAAATAAATATAAGGTACATTATCCCCGAAGGTACTACTACTTTTTATCCCGGGAACGCGAGTGAAACCGCGGGGAACAGCTAGTGTATAATACATATTGCTAACAGCGCATTGAATGATGCAAATCGCTCAAAACAGATATGGGGATAATCGTTAAAGGTCAAAGTCTGAGTAACCGTCCTTTAGCGTCGGGGTTTATCTATATTTTTTCCTTATACATAATCGTATATCTAGAATTGACATCAATAATTTCATTTACAAGGCAAGTCATGATTTAAAATTGTATTTTTTTTTGCGTATAAAATAAGCTTTATTTTTCGTAATAAACATTTGATTGAACACATCACCTACAGTAGCAAAAGCATGTAATCATAATAAATCTTTTTTGATTATTTTTCTATTATTGTATAGGTATTATTTTCTATACCAGGCCGGGGGCTTCTAAACTGTGCGTCGCGAGACCCAGGAGCGTCACGAACCGGTATACTTACGTCACGTTCTACGCGGGTAACTTCTTTTACAAGGGATCCGCATACAAATTACAACATGTAAAGGGAGTCGCATTACAAAAAAGATTGAGAACCCCTGGTCTATACTAATAATAAAGCTGAAGAGTTTGTTTGAACGCGCTAATGTCCGGAGTTACTGGTCCGATTTAAAAAATTATTCCACTAATCATTATCCCCGAAGGTTATAGGCTACTTTCTATCCCAGGAACGCGAGTAAAACCGCGGGGAACAGCTAGTACATAATAATATTACCATATTATTCTTTTCATAAATCTTTTACGTGGGGAGGGCCCTTATAACAATGTTTTATGTACGACTTCATACCTCATTTTCCAGTATAACCAGTCTGGCGTCGCTGTCCATATTTGGGCCAACAATTTTGTTGGCATATGACTTTTGTTTATAACAAGTAGTTTCCGTTACGCTTTTATTATTTTTAAATGTTATTTAAATTTCAACCTTGACAGGAAAATATAAGAATTATAATAATAACGTTTTTGAAGTCAATAAAGAAAAGATTCGCCTGCAAAACAGTTGCTTTTCACGACTTTCTTAGATTTTCCTTTTTTTTATTTGTCAGAGCCGGCTGACTGGTTAAGTATGCATAGCTACAACACAAAAGTAATATATGTATAGATGCAATCAATAAACCTTGAGCGAGACATCGTCTAGACTGCAGTTTATCGCGCGCCCGGGCTCGCGGCGACCGATTGACCTCTTACACTGCAATAAGGAATACTAGCTGTCTGTCCCCCGCGGTTTCACCCGCGTTCCCGGGATAAAAAGTAGCCTATATGTTATTCCAGGGTATGATCAATCTATCCGAACCGGTGGTAGAGTCTATTGTAATGTTTGTAACTATTGACGTTCATAAGTGCCTTACCAGGGCCTAAATTGAATAAATGAGTTTTCGATTTTGATATGTGTCAAGTGTCCAGATCCGTTCAGTAGTTTTTGCGTGATAGAGCAACAAACATACGTAAAAACTGTCACGTTTATAATATTAGTAGGATTATAATTATTCGAAAAATATTATACGAGTACGCTAGCGGGTTACCCTATAATCTTCGGGGATAATGTAGCTTTTTATAAGTGAAAGAATTTTTCAGACAAGTAACTTCGGAGATTAGCGCGTTCAAACAAACAAACTCTTTAGCATTATTATTAGTATGGATAAGACGTTAATTAACTTTAAAAGAGACGTGTTGTTTACTAATTTGGATAGCCTCCAAGTCCGTCCAATCCTTAATTCTTCAATAATAGAAATGTATTCATGAAGTTGACTAATTTCGAAATATAACATAGTTCCATCCAGGCCCAGAAAGCCACTTATGAATGTCAAATTTACTGAAATTACTTATATTATGCCTTCAACTGAGAAGAGCCGGCAAGCAACTCAGAACCCTAAACATACATACATACATGTTAATTACACATATAAAAAAAAAAAAAAAAAAAGGCATAGCTAAGAAGCTTGGAGTAAGCAGCAGCAGTTACAAAGAAAACAACTTACCCATCCAAACTCTTGCAAGGCCTGACATTGGCGTAGAGGTCAAACTCCTTCCTAAGCGCCAAGTTCAGTGACCTGTACCCCTTCCCCACGGGGGTCATGAGAGGCCCCTTCAGCCCGATCTTGTTGGCATTGACGGAGTCTATCGCCTTTTGTGGGATGCCGAATTTGCCATCAGGTCCCTAGAATAAATTGTTGAAGTTAGTACTGTATTGGGAATTTTCAGTTGTCTTTTCTAAAAATCTTATGAACACAACAGAAAGTTGTATCAGAGGATCTTCATTTTTTAAAGAGACATAGGTATTCTATTAAAATTATTCAAGTTCTGATTGTTTAAGGATTAGATAGTGTGAAGAATGTCCCAGGATAATATAATTTAATAAAAATAATTTAATGTTTCTCAGCAAAAGTGAATTAATATTAAGAGATTATAGTTTTAATAAGAACATTATTATTTTACTGTTAAGATTTTTACTGCATTGTATTGTAATATACTTTCACAGTAAAGGTTGGAGACTCTGCACTCGAAGTTGTAGACGACTATATTTACCTAGGACAGACCATCCAACTAGGTAGGTCCAACTTCGAGAAAGAGGTCAATCGTCGAATCCAACTTGGCTGGGCAGCGTTCGGGAAGCTACGTAATATCTTCTCGTCTCAAATACCGCAGTGTCTCAAGTCGAAAGTCTTCGACCAGTGTGTGTTGCCAGTGATGACTTACGGAGCAGAAACGTGGTCGCTTACGATGGGCCTTATAAGAAGGCTCAAGGTCACCCAAAGAGCAATGGAGAGGGCTATGCTCGGAGTTTCCCTGCGAGATCGGATCAGAAATGATGAGATCCGCAGGCAAACCAAAGTAACCGACATAGCCCGAAGAATTGCCAAACTTAAGTGGCAGTGGGCGGGGCACATCGCTCGTAGAACCGACGGCCGCTGGGGCAGAAAGGTTCTCGAGTGGCGACCACGAATCGGAAGACGTAGCGTGGGCAGGCCCCCCACAAGGTGGACTGACGATCTTGTTAGGGTCGCGGGAAACCGCTGGATGCAGCTAGCGCAAGACCGGCCATCGTGGAGATCTTTGGGGGAGGCCTTTGTCCAGCAGTGGACGTCTTTCGGCTGATATGATGATGATGATGATGATGATACTTTCATGTGAAAGAATTCATAATTTATTATAAAAATAAATTAGATATTATTTAAAAAATTTAAAACCTACTACAAAGTGAGTCAAATATGGTCCACCATCCGCCAAGAAGACTCATGGAGAAACTACTAGACTGATTTGGATGTCAATTATTGAATATTTGCTCTCAGTAACTAGGGCTACTCTTATGTTGGCAGAGTTGTCCATTAGAACCTAGAGGTGAAAATATCCCTTTACAGGCAAATCACAGCTAGTTTGTACAACAGATTGTATGTATAAATGTACAAACAATATTTATTTCAACTTTTTCCTGTTTATAAAGTCAATTCGAGTTTATTGAGGAAATTAGAAAAAGCTGAACATAAAAAGGCAAACCTACTTACAGTTTATGATATATATTTCACTGACTTACTTTATTACACTGCCTAGCCACGAAATTTCATTATGGTAACTAACTACATCTATTTAAAATGATTTCCCTAAAAGTATGTTTTTCAATAAAAATAAAACAAACTTTCTTACTAGTTAGGCAGTTTAATGCAATATACTTGTCACATTTTCTAATAAGAAAAAAAAACTTACGCGAACAGCTGTGACATCGACTTCGTCCCATTCAATGGGAACTTTGGCTGCTTCGAAAATTTTTTGTACAGCCACTGTGATCTCGGGACCAATTCCATGGCCAGGAATGAGCGTCACCCGCCGCACTCCGCTGCTGTATTGGGCCGTTCCAGCCCTAGCAGCTGGGACCTATCCAAGAAGACCAAAACTGTCACATAACCTCAAACGACTATCAATACTAAATTCATAAAAAATAAAATTCAACCTCATTTGTTCCACCCTTAATCGGTACTTTACTATCACTCGCGGTCGGCTCCAAAAACCTCAATAACGAACCCAACACTTTACTCTCACGAAAAGGCTCCAAAAGCACTTTTATGTAATTCCTCGACATATCTATACTACGTCTATTTTTGGATGGCGAGAATAAATTGACGGACAGCCTTTACACACAATTTAGATAGGGGTGGCATGCAATAATGCAAAATATAAGTTATTACGTAACACCGATCTATGCACTTACAATTTTCTTGATTATTCTCGCAGCCATTTCACGAATTTTGCAAATTCGACGACGAGCGATTATTCCGCTGCGAAGGGCGGAGGGGGAGGAAGTTGCAAGCGCGGCAACTACGCATGACCGGAAATTGATATCAAGGACATTCAATGATAAATTAACAAGATCACTTTAATTCATTAAAAAACATTTTAAACGTTATTACTATGTGTTTTAATCATGATTTTAGGTGATATTTTTTATTATTGATGATTTTTTAAAGACAATCAATTTTTATGGTGATGGCAATATTAACAGCTGTCCAAAAAAAACATTTTCATAAAGTGTTGTCAGATGACAATACAAAGGTAGAGATTTGAAGTATGGGCCGCATTTTTTATGGATATTTTTTGCGATTTATTAGATCTATACCTACTGATTGTTTTTTTAAAAATGCTACAACACAGTTGATATCAATTGTGAAGTCAGGTAATGTTTTGACTAATGAATCAAAGGACTTTTTGGCGGGAACTTGCGAAGTGACGTTGCGTTTTCATTTTATTTTTTTTAAATCGTGTATTTTGAGTTTTATTGAATATAACAGGTGGTGTTTTGTGCAGTAAAGATCAATACAAGTGCACCAGTGAAGTGAAATGAAATGATTACGTGTATAGTGGGATTTTAAGTGGTCTCAAAAAGTCCGTGAAAAGTTTTAGTAGAACGGCTACCATTGTACTAAAACCCTAAAACCTAACATACACTGACTGAATATGACTTAAAAATGTTGTTATTTCTAACATGACTTCCACTCGACCAGAATATATATAGTAATTAGATAGTAATACATGAAGAATAAAAAATACAATGCTCAACTTGAAACTGGCAAAATACATAAATTGTTATGCCAAAAAAAGAATCAGATTAAAAAAAAAAATTGTCAAAAATAAAACCAAAATAAGTCAAAGAAAGTTTGTTGTGATGAACGATTAAAATAAAATTTCAATAGCAAGCAAGCTGTTATAGCAAATAATTTTTATACATTGATTTTGTTAAGAAACATATACGCTCAATGCTTCATAAATAATCTAAACAATGAATACCTTGGATCAACCTCTCTCTTTGAAGTTAGCTTCATTGGGGCTTATTTCTCAATGCAAATTACAAAATATTTTGTCCCAGTGCGGAGATAAAAAAGACCTTATTATTGACCCATCACTCATCAAACCTTTGGAGAGAATATGTGGCGTGACCTGGCTAAGGTAAAATACTGAAACATATAATTTCATTACATACAAAAATCATATTGTCATTGTGGAGAAAGAGCAAAGTTACCTGTCTTCCATCCAGGATTAAATACATATACTTCCAGGTTTAGATAAATTGGTTAACTGTAAAAACCTTGACTGACTTTAGATATCAGTCAATGAAAAATAACTGAAGTTATGCTTTTTATTCTTTAGGCATGTCATATCAGGGATTTATTAAAAGTTAGTTTTTTTCCAGGCAACATGGAATAGATAAAATATACAAAATGGATCCCCAACTACGAGCCACGGTGAACACAAACAGGGTTTACTTCATACCCGCCTGCATACAAAAATACAAATGTGTCTTAGACCAAATCTCTTCTCTGTTGAGTCAAAACACTTCATTAGCAGACTTAAAATGCTTCCACATCATTATTACACCTAAAGTTCAATGCTCGTATGATTCTATGCTTGAAAGCCGAGGGTTATATGGCATAGTTACATTGCATACATTTTCGTGGGAACTAATGTCTCTAGATGAACAGCTCCTAAGTTTGGAATTACCCTTTCTTTACAAACAATTGTTTGTAGAACACAACCATTCTTTGCTATCAAGCATCTCAATGTCAATATGGAGTTTATTTCATGTAACTGGAACCCCTAAGGCAATATTCTCTGTTGGCAAAATGTCTGCCAGCATTTTAGATATGCTTGAAATTTATAACCAAACTTATGCTCGAGATTTCTTAGATAGTAACAGTTCACAAGAAATAGGAGCGTTGATTGTTGTAGACAGGAATCAAGATTACGCATCAAGTTTGCTCACACCAGCAACATACAGCGGGTTACTGAATGAGATTTTTAATATTAACTGTGGTCATTTAGATATGAATTTAAAAGATACTAAATATAAGAAAGGAAAGCTAGACTTTGGATTGGGTAATGACAGCGCTGTAAATAAAAATGCCATCATGACATTAGATAGTTCAATAGATACTCTATACGGTGAAATTAAACACAGACACTTCTCAGAAGTTCTAAGTGTTTTAAGTTCGAAAGCTAAACTGTTAAAGAATGAAGATATTAAAGCTTTAGGGATACAAGAAATGAAGCAGTATGTTGCAACAAAACTGCAGCAAGTGACCCTGTTCAAACAGAATCTAGTCAACCATGTTCTAGCGTGTGAAACTATTATATCAGAAATGAGTAATAAGTTTGAAAATCTCAAATTGACTGAAACTGAAATGTTGAATAATAGAAATAAGAAAGCAAACTTCAATTTTATTGACGAGAACTTTGGAACGGACATACATAGTTTGAATAGCCTCCGTCTTATGTGCTTATTGAGTTTAACGCAAGGTTTATCTTATGATGAATATAATTCTTTAGTAAATAAGTATTTATTAGCCTTTGGTTATAAATATCTATACATATTTAACAATTTGATAAATGCTGGTTTGCTAGTGCAGCCATCAACTCCTAAACTATCTTTGACCATCTCTAATTTGGGAAATCTGAGTGAAAGACTACCAAAATGGCAGAATGAGTTTCAGACAGCCGCTAATAAATTAAAACAGTTGCCATCTCAACCTGATAAAGTTGGTAAATCATCACCAAGTTATGTCTTCAATGGTGGTTATGTACCCTTGGTTGCAGTTCTGTGCAACACTATTTTAACTTCAGACACTTTAGCTGATGTTTTATCAAAACTGTCAGCTTTGACAGACTTGAAAATAGGTGGGAAAATAGTTGAAAACTTGAAAGACGGACTTGAAACTCTGGATGAAAAATTATCGAATTTGAAGCTACAGAATGACTTGGAATTTGGTTGTAGAGATGCTAAAAGTTTAGCCAAGGCTCTGAAGAATGATCCAAATTTAGGAAATATATTCCCTTTGAAGCCGAGAAGTGTTTTAGTTTATGTTATTGGGAGTGTGAATTACGCGGAGATAGCGGCTTGTGATGTGGTACAAACAGCTACTGCAAGTAAGATATACATAGCGAGCGATTGTATTGCAAGTGGCAGTGATTTGATGATGGCTAACATTTGAGACAGAAACTGACTGTGTCAATCATTATTGCTTCTGAAGCGATGCTTATCTATGGTTGGTCTTCTATTTCACACAATAGTTATTTATAATAAGAAATTCAGTCCTGTCAAATTAGTCAGTTTGCTTGTTTCAATGTGTTTTTCCCTGTAAATGATAATAGTGTAAACAGTAGCAATTGATTTAAAGCTATCAATTGCTACTATTTACCTTTTCAATAATGTATGGAAGAAAGAGATTAGTTTGAAAACAGGAATTGGCAACATTATCTACTTATGATTTAAAATGCTTTAAAAAATAAATACAATCCTAGAAATATATGAGTACCTCCAGATTGTTTACTCGAAACTACGAATTTATGTTCCTTGATATTAAGTTAATTTAAACTTAATTTTGTAACATTTTTATGCCTAATATTTAAACGCGTTTTATATTTACAAAATAAATACAAATCTCATTTTATTTAAAATAGTTTTTATTTATTTCTATACATATTTCCTAATACATACCTATAATGTATATCACAGTACAAAATTACATTTTCCGCCGTGTGTAACGGGCTTTATACCTACGATTTTTTTATTACATGAGAATAGGGTAGATTCCTGGCATATCAATTCAGCAACTTTTTAATAAATGTCAAAACGATCGGTTACATGGATAATTGTATGAAATACTAAGCTATGACGTCATCGTTTCACAGCATCAAATGATCTACTCTTAGTGGTAATTAAAAAATCATAGAAAGCATTAAATGTACAACATATTTGATGTTTCCACGTGTTTTTAGATGTTTTATGCATTGGTTAGTGTTTGGTCATTTATTTTTGACACTGTCATTCTAGCCTATTAATAAAGTACACACACAATGTAGAGGCATAATAAGTTACTGTACTCGTAATTATATTGTTTATAGTTTTTATCTACTCTCATATCGTAAAGTTCTAATTATGAAATCAAAAACAGTACTTTAATGACCCACTTTAGGCACATCCGTCTATAATGAAATTAAAAAATTATATTATAGTACAGTTTTCTTCCCAAGATAATGCTATAAAATAACTTTTTTTCATTAAAGTACAAGTATTTGGACATGTCTGGCCACTTATAATGTTTTTTGGGTTTTAATATTTCATTACTGTCAGTCAACTTGTCAAACGAAATAATAAAGAAAAAAACATTATAAGTGGCCAGACATCAGGACTAAACAATTATAATTTTAGATGCAAATTTACTTTGTCTGTGGTCGCGTATGCGGTAGAGATCTCAACTTGGGTGTTTTCCCCACACGGATTTGGGCGCCATGATGATTAATGTTTGTTTATTTTATTGATTTTTTTGCATACATATTTTATTTTGGCCAAAAATGATAGAAAAATAGCAGTGATACTAACATGAAATAAACTTGGATCTGAAATTGAGGAGGCGGCAATGGAAATGACGAATAATTGATACCCGTAAGTAATGAAAACCTATGACAAAATATTATCGATGTTTTACCTTTAAATTACATTATTAAATGAGTTTAGATAAAGTAATGTATGATACTGCACATAATTAGGTATTAAAAACTCGTGTGATCCTATTAAGAACCTCGCCTACGGCTCGGTACTTAAACTCACACTCGTATTTAATAACCCCTATTATGCAACAGTATCATAAACTACTATTATTTCACACTAGACGTGTGTCATAAATAACAAGTGACCTAACATTAAAAACATTTCGAAGCCTCGTTTGACTATGCTAATTCACTTGCGCCAGTACTGGGCGAACTTGTGGAACTGTTCGACTAGTACCGCCATGACAGCTGTCACGGACATATCTAGTAGGTTCTGGAGATAGTGGACTGCTTCTTCGTCACCCAGGTCCAGTCTATGGGAAAAAAAATATGAAAAATTAATAGGCCTTAAAAATTCTCGCTTCAAAAATCAGTGAGATTTACAGCTTATGTAGTAAAACGCACAGGGTGTAAGGGACAGCGTACCGAAAACTGATTCATTGGATTCAATTCGGGTGAAACCGCGAGGCGGAAGCTAGTATTATAAATGCGAAAGTTTGTAAAGATGTATGTATGTGTGGATGTATGAATGTTCGTTACTCTTTCACATAAAAACTGCTGAACGGATTTGGATGAAACTTGGCACATGGATAGATCATATCCTGGAATAACATATAGGCTACTTTTTATCCCGGGAAAACTTTTTTTTTTAAATTCAGAAGGTTGACAAGCAGGTAGGCGGTCCAGCTGATGGTAATTGGTTACCGTCGCCTATCGCCTTTTGCAATATCTGAGGTACTGCCAATGTGTTGCCGACATGTTACAATGCCGAGAAGGCAACTGGCTCTCCGGTAGGTGCTTGGCGACAGATTTTTAACTTCAGGGTGGTAGTTAGCCAGACGGGTACTACAAAGTACCGTACCACCGGTCAATAGATCGATGTTTTCCTTCACCGAAAGCTCAAGCTCATTGTAGGATTGGAACCCACGACCTTCGTCGCGGCATCCGACGTCACCAGCACTGAGGTATCATCGCCAACTAAAATTACGTGGATAAACTTGACTTACCTGAGTTTATCCTGTACTTTTTTTACAGCCTTGTCGGGCTCCAGGGCGATGTCTGGAACCGACGCGTCCACCATCAGCGAGAACAGGTTGAGCATCAAGTTGGCGTGCCTGCCGAATGAGGAATACCAACAAAAAAATCTAATTAGTCCGTCAGTTAGATTATCAAAAAATATTGGATACGTATTTTTTATTTTGATCCGAAAACAATAAATAACGAAGATACAGTGCGTTAAAATTTTCCGGTCTGCAAAAAGTGTACTAAAAAGTAGTTGTACAATGACGTCACAAGCCCCACTCCTGCACTTTGATGGGACTTATCTTTGTAATTTCTTATGGATTTGATAAAATAAAAAATACGTATCCAATATTTTTTGATAATCTAACTGACGGACTAATTAGATTTTTTTGTTGGTATTCCTCATTAGTTTGGGCTCATTGATTAGAAATACAAAACTCAATTTTTCTAGTGTAGGTACACTTAGCACCAATTTTTGCTTTTATAGTAGAATACAATGAGGAATAATGACAAAAAAATCTAATTAGTCCGTCAGTTAGGTTATCAAAAAATATTAGATACGTATTTTTTTATTTAGTTCCGAAAACAAAAAAATAACGAAGATACAGTGCGTTAAAATTTCGCGTGACGTAGACGGTCTGCAAAAAGTGTACTAAAAAGTAGTAGACCGATGACGTCACAAGCCCCCATTCAGCCCCAGAATAAAATGACTATGATAGACTTGGTCATGTCCATCAAAACGACCACAATAAGGTTCATGTTTGACCCTGGAAGTAAAAAAAATATGCTGTCGTTATTTATTATGTGGATCTGTACCCACCTGCGCAAATGTAAGAACGCTGTGTAACACTGCTTCCGGAACTCATGGTACAGTTCAGAATGGATCCCTCCCATGGCCTCCACCATCTCCTTGCTCAGCTTCATGGGGGGAGGGAGGGGCTTCGGGTCCCGCCCCAGGATGTACCCGAAGTCGATGTGGAACAACGCACCGGCTTTAGTTAGGAGCAGGTTGTCTAAGTGCCGGTCGCCTACACCTAGAGATTAAAAATATATAAAAACTAGCTGTTCCCCGCGGTTTCACTCCCGTTCCCGGGATAAAAAGTAGCCTATAACCTTCGGGGATAATTTAGCTTTCTATTAATGAAATAATTTTTCGAATCGGATCAGTTACTCCAGAGATTAGAGCGTTCAAACAAATAAACATTATTAATAGTATAGATTGTCCTTCTAGGCTGTGTGCTTACCACCATTGGCCACATCATCACTGACCTTGGTGCTATTCAGATCAAACACAGGTCTATACGTAATAGGGTAGTTGACTGACACATCAAATCAGCTACTTTTTAATAAATGTCAAAACGATAGTTTATAAGGAATTTTGTATGAAATATTACATTATGACGTCATAGTTTCACAGCATCAAATAATCTACTCTTAGTAGTTCCACTGGTAATTAAAAATCATAAAAAGCATTAAATATACAACATAATTGATATTTCCACGTGTTTTACATGTTTTATGCATTGGTTAGTGTTTGGTCATTTATTGTTGACAGTGTCAACTACTCTATTAAAAAAAAATAATCTTGCCATTTCTTCTCAATATGCATGTTTTTTTTTTTGTTTTAATAAACGATTATTTATATTATAATGGTAGAAAAAAATATAAAAATAACCAAGATATAAAAGATTTATTCCTATCTCTTTCTAGCGAAACAGAATTCAGCATGGCGTTTATATGGCTGTAGTGTACTATGACGTCACATTCCATGTCTAATCGCTGTCTAAATAGTAGTTTTAAATGCTTATATCTTCCTTATTTCTTGGCCGATTTTAATTTTAATTATTGTCAAAAAATACCTATTCTATTAGAAAAACAAAACTAAACATCCTATCAAAATGGTTTTTCGTAGTAGGTCCTCAGATAAAAAAAAACACTTACCGAGTAAATAAGTTATAACGCAATAACCGGCACAGCTCCTGATATACGTGTCCATTGTCTCTGGCTTTATACCATAAGGCGCACCTTCACACGGGTTATATTTCCTAAAGAAATTCTGTATACTGCCTTCAGTAGCTAACGCCTCAGCAACGGTCACAGACTCAATAAACTGTAGAAAACCGTGCTTAGAACTCGTTGCTAAAACCTTATATGGAGTCAATTTCAAATCCAAATTCTCCCTTCTCAACAGCTTATCCATTAACGTTATCATTTGAAGAATCAGTTGGTCTTGTCGCAGATCGTCGCCATGTTTAAAAATGGCTTCGTATTCCACGCCCTCTGTGGTAAGGAAAGTTAATTTTGAAGGCATCAAAGCCGATTTGAAGAGGCTGGCTTTTTTTGCGACTATTCCTTTGATTGTCACGTTAGGGTCTAACGGGAAGGGCATGGGTTCGAAGTTTGTGAAGTTGAATTTGAAGGCGTCGGCGTCAGCTAGGAGTTGTTGGAGGCGTTCGGCTTTTTTGTTTCTGTTGCCGCTTTCTCGAGCGACCATTTTGACTAGTTTCACCAGTTTGTCTATGAACGTTTGCTGGCGAGCGAGGAATGAACGCGTGCGTTGATGGTCCGTGTTACCTGGTGGTTAAAGTTGGGAATTGCTTGATTGTTTCGACTTCTCACACACAAAATTATATCTGCGTTTTTGGCTTCACACAATAAACTAGTATTTTTTTAATAATAAATTCTTTATCCTACTAATATTATGAATGCGTAAGTGTGTTTGTATGTTTGTAACTTCTTCACGCTCAAACGGCTGTACTAATTTTGATGAATTTTGATATAGTGGCTGACGCCCTGGATTAACACAGGCAACTTTGTATCCCGGGAAAACATACAATCTCTCAGGCACGCGGGTAAAACCGCAGTGCGACTTTTGTTTTAAAGAGAAGAAAAACAGTAAACGCACTTGGTCGGTTTTATATAATAAGCTGTTACCTTTAACCTTCGGGGATAACGTAGCTTACTATTAGTGAAAGAATTTTTCAAATCGGACCAGAGGGCCTACTCCGAAAATCGATACACGATAGTCCGATCATCGTTGCTCACAATTTACATCTCGTCGGTTTGCTGCAATTCTATTGGTTAATAATTTGACAACGATGATCGGACTATCGTATATCGTTTTTCGGAGTGGGCCCTCAGTAACTTACATCAGCGCGTTAAACTAACAAACAAACTGTTCAGCTTTATCTATACTAATCTATACTAATATTATAAAGAGGAAAGATTTGTTTGTTTGTTTGTAATGAATAGGCTCCGAAACTACTGGACCGATTTCAAAAATTCTTTCACCTTTGGAAAGCTACATTATCCCCGAGTAACATAGGCTATATTATATTTAAAAAAAAATTAGGGATCCTTACTAAAACTCCAATAATGTAACATAAGGTGTAAAAAAATAACCTGGAAAATTCCTTACGTCGCGTGCGCTGCGAAAACTATTGATGATAGAACAAAATCATTTACTACGACTTTGCAGAACTCATCATTATCTACAAAAAGTGTCGCGACAGCATATGTCTAAATATTATAGTTATGTCACAGTAAGCAGTTTTTTATTCTAAAATATTAATTTATATATGCCGCCTCTTGAAAAGGCTCTTCATTTGTACCTTGGTATTAATCCTCATCAAAATAAATTACTTTATATTCAAGACGGCTTTAATACCTTTTTATAACTTTTTGAATTATTCAATTCGGACATTTCATTCGGAAGATATCACGAGTTTAAAAATGCAAGTATTAGAAAAAAGTCGCGTGGTTGTCGCTCACCGCGATCAGCTAGCCAGCATGCGATGTAGGCTCCATGTAAGCGTCACTGGGGTACGGGGGAAAAGTCAATGTAATAGATAATAAAGTCGTGTTAGTTACACTATTTATAACTCAAGAACGGCTGAACTGTTTTGGCTGAAAATTAGTGGGAAGGTAGCTTAGAGGTAGGTAGGTAGGGGTAGGTAGAGGTAGGTAGGGGTAGGTAGGGTAGGTAGGTAAGGTAGGTAGGGGCAGGTAGAGGTAGGTAGGAGTAGGTAGGGGTAGGTAGAGGTAGGTAGGAGTAGGTAGGGGTAGGTAGAGGTAGGTAGGGATAGGTAGGTAGGTCCCAGTTTTATTTTGTTCTCAGGGCAGGACAACGTCTGCCGGGTCAGCTAGTTATTACTATATGTGTTTAGTTAGACTAACCTTTAGCAAGTGTATGGGAGAAGGTTCTCATGACTGTGAGGTACATGTGCCGGTGTGGCCCCCCGGCCCCCCCGGCCCCGGCGGCCCCCCCGGCCCCCGGCCCCCCGCCCCCCGTGTCCTCGCGCTCCACCAGCAGGTACCAGTAGAGGTAGTTAGCGACCACGCTATTATGGCACGCGCGACCTATCAGGAACGAAGCTAGTGAGAGAGTTTCCTCAGCTGGTTCACAGGATCTGCCGGTGGAAATTCCTCAATGAGGTTCTGTCTTTCAGGTTCCTTAAGTAGTAACTAGACTCAGACACACTAGAAGAGAGGTGATGATCTTCAAACGGCTGAGCGGAATTTATTATTACACAGAATTCCAACTGTACATTTGAAGAAAACTGTTCCCTTCCTATTGGATTTCAAAATGTATGTTAATATTTCCAAGTTATTTGGATGACCCACTTACGAGAGAGAATCAGAGAAAAAATCATTCATAGTTTTAAAAAGTTTTTTTTCTGACGTTACTAACGGAAAATACCATTTTTTTTTTCAAAAATATTCATCGTCACTATTCTCTAGTTTAACATATATTTTTTACAAATCTCTTGCAACAAAGAATGCCGAGAAAAACTTAATCTAGAATCATATATCAGGATATCGTCGCATTAAATAGAGGAAATCCTCCACAACAGAAAGCAACTCACCCAAACAAGTTATTATTATCCACTATGCTACTGTTCTCTACACTGTTGGAGTTATCCTCAGTGGCTATGGTTGACTCTTCCGGTTGTGTGTCTATGGAACGGCGGCTTGTCACAGATGTCGTCATCTCGCTCGCTGTTATCACTGGAACAACGTTGACAAAACTATATTTGATAGCGCAAAAAAACCGTACAAGTGCGAGTGAAATAAAAGTAGTATTTTTGTAAAAAAAAAAAAAACCATTAATTTTTCATATAACATTACTTCCCGGAAATAATCATCATAAGCGACAGATTAGGAGATGGAACAATAATACAGGCTGTTTTTTTGCACAGGGTGTAGACTCTGGGGGGCGCAATAATGGCCAGATCAGGCAGGACTATATTTTTTTTCTGTTTGCTTCTGATAAGTTCCCGCTGCGCCCCTAGTGTTCGATTCCAACACATACGTACCTACATGCCAGTATTTTTTATTTTTTTTTACTATCTATAGGCCTGTGTTTAACCACAATCTCATCGTGGTCAGTGATGATGTGGCCGATGATGATAAGCACACAAAGCCTAGAAGGGAACTGGCTCTCAAGTGCAGGTGTCGGAACACACCGAAAGGTGCTTGGCGACAGAATTTCAACTTGAGGGTGGTAGCCAGCCAGGCGGGTACTACAAAGTACCCTACCACCGTGCTATGGTTTCCTCACGATGTTTTCCTTCACCGAAAGCTCAAGCTCATTGTAGGATTCGAACCCGGGACCTTCGTCTCGGCATCCGACGTCACTACCACTGAGCTATCATCGCCTCAAATCATTAAAGTCTGTTAAATTAGACAAAACATCGAGTTTTGTAGGGTTTATCGGAAACAAGGGCGCAGTTATAGAAGCTCGCTTAGGTCGCAAAAAAGGCTATTTACGGCACTGAGTACCTCACGGCACATCTTCGGATTTCACTCATAGATTAATGAAAAATATCAAGCCCCATATTTTCTCTAACCATGCCATTCAGCATTATCAAGGCACAAGAGACAGGGCGATCACATTAAATTGGTCCTGGCTGTTTAGGATTTGGTCTACCACGCCCACTTGAAAAAATCATTCTGTATATTCGATTCGATGATATTAGAGTGATATTTTTAGTGCATAACCAAAGGCGTCGACAACCGTGTAACAGCTCTACCTCGGCGTCGACAACCGTGTCACAGCTCTAACTCAGCGTCGACAAAGATGTCACAGCTCTAACTCGGCGTCGACAACCGTGTCACAGCTCTAACTCGGCGTCGACAACCGTGTAACAGCTCTACCTCGGCGTCGACAACCGTGTCACAGCTCTAACTCAGCGTCGACAAAGATGTCACAGCTCTAACTCGGCGTCGACAACCGTGTCACAGCTCTAACTCGGCGTCGACAACCGTGTAACAGCTCTACCTCGGCGTCGACAACCGTGTCACAGCTCTAACTCAGCGTCGACAAAGATGTCACAGCTCTAACTCGGCGTCGACAACCGTGTCACAGCTCTAACTCGGCGTCGACAACCGTGTAACAGCTCTACCTCGGCGTCGACAACCGTGTCACAGCTCTAACTCAGCGTCGACAAAGATGTCACAGCTCTAACTCGGCGTCGACAACCGTGTCACAGCTCTAACTCGGCGTCGACAACCGTGTAACAGCTCTACCTCGGCGTCGACAACCGTGTCACAGCTCTAACTCAGCGTCGACAAAGATGTCACAGCTCTAACTCAGCGTCGACAACCGTCTCACAGCATTTTAGAGGACGCTGTCAAACCTTTTATTTCTGCGAACTTATTTTGAAATTTTCAGGTGAAAAAACAAAGCTAGCCTAATCAGTGGTCTCCTTCTTTTGAATTTAGGCGCCACAATCGGCGGGTCGACGCACCAGTGGTATAATATTATAGTATAAATAAATAAGTATATTCACCTGATGTGCTCAATAGGCTATGTTGGCTCCCCCGATGCATCAAAAGTTTGCCATCCTCGCCAAACATTGGCGCATCCTTGCCACATAGTCTGGCATACTCTGCACAATACAACATTATATTATTTTTCCATTATCTTTATTTACCACTAGCTGTTCCCCGCGGTTTCACTCGAGTTTCCGGGATAAAAAGTAGCCTATAACCTTCGGGGATAACGTAGCTTCCTATTAGTGAAAGAATTTTTCGAGTCAGTAGCTCCGGAGATTAGCGCGTTCAAACAAACTCTTCAGCTTTATTATTAGTATTGATATGAGCATTATGCTGAGTCAGGACTATTCTTGACATCGCGCAACATTACATTATTGTTGGTTTGTACTCTTTTTATATTATTTTTTTATTTTGTTAAGTGTTGTCATGAATAAATGTTTTTTCTTTCTTTCTTTACTTAGACTTTGCTCAGACTTTACCGTACAAAGTCGGTATTTAAAATGCAATCTTCGAATATCTCTGAGTGTGTGCTAAGCAAAGCCTAAGTGCACCTAATCGACGACTTACCAAAAACATGGCTACAAAACACTTTGAGAGCGGATCACGGTGTGTATACGTTACGCCTAATTATCCTTATTCCGCCGCTCAGATAATTACCGGACCATTCTATAGATTTCTTCTCTATAGATCTCAGCCTAAATGTCTATTGTTAAAATATCTAATCCTCAAAATGTATACAAACATACATACCATTATGTATTTCCATATAGTCTTCATATTTGAGAGCCTGCACCAACTGTAGCAGATAAAGCAGCAAGTCGTCGTCTGGAGCTTGCTTTAACCGAGATATCGCGTACCTACACAATATAAAAGACTTTTTTACTACGAAAGTCGGCTGATGGTAAGCGGTTACCCTAGCCTATAGACGCTTGGAACCCTAGGAGTTACCGACATTCATATATATATGACTGCGCAATTCCAAAAACGCTATGCTCCCCATATCTTAAAAAAATAAACCGTACAAGTGCGAGTCTGACTTGCGCATCGAGGATTCAGTAATTTCTTATGTTAAAGACTTCTTATAGGTTTTCCTGTAATCTATAGGTAAAGAACTATTTTCTGTAATTTCAAAATTTTTGGCCCAGTAGTTTCGGAGATAAGGATAAATTTTCGCTTATTTTCTTAAATAACTTCAAAACTATTTATCGTAAAATTATAAAAAAATAAAATGAGATTCTCGGAACGAGCCCTTTCATTTGATGTATCACACAATAAGGTTTGCAAAACTTTTTTTTTAAAGTTTCTGATTTATCCCCAAAAAGTGCCCCCCATGTTTGAAATTCATTTATTTACGTAACATGTCCGTATTTGGGTCACACCGACTTACGTTACCTATGTGTACCAAATTTCAACTCAATCCAGTCGAGTATTTTGAGAGAGACAGACAGACACACGAGTGATCCTTTAAGGGTTCCGTTTTTTCTTTTGACTTCCGGAACATTCGATCAACAATATCATAGATATCGGGACACGTACAAAATCCAAGCTAAATGCTGTCCGCGTGAATATACACTTTTACAGCTGCATTTGTTTACTAACAAACGGAGAGAAATGTTTTAAAACAGTTATAAGTTCAACCTAATTACAACCATAGCACCAAGTAATAAAGTCACAAATCATCAAAATATTATCTAATACTTACGATCATTTGAACTAAACAAAATAAGAGCTCACTTCTTCTATAGACCCGAAATCTATGATATTGTTGATGATTGAAGTCCCTAAAATGAAGGCAACGTACTTTCTAACAGCGGGATGGCTGAACTTTGGTGTAAGTAGTTCAAGTGCGTCTTCTACGTCCATCGGCGCCCACTGCTTCATCATAGACAAAGCTTGTCGCACCTCACCTGGAATGGAACAATCAGAAGTATTATTCTACTACTTACGCCGCGATTTCACGTCGGAAAGAAATACTAAGGTCTATGTTTCCTTGAAGCTCTCAAAAAGTCAACCTTCTAAATAATGTTCTTTATTAAGGCAAAAACCCCACATTAAATATACAGCAATAAATTTAAAATTATAAATAAAATACATAGGTATATGTATGTATGTGTGTGTATGTAAATTGTAACCTTGTGTATCAAAAATTTGCCTATAAGTCATTATTTGGCTTGCGCTGTAAAACAACTGATGATACATCCGCTCAGCCGTTTGGAAATTATCATCAATTTTCTAGTGAGTTTCGAGGGTTTCTTTTAATTTTAGATGATGTACGCTATCCGTAGAATTCGGGCTAACATACCTTACCCAGTTTATCTGCTTTATATCATATCCTATTGGGCGTCGCCACCATTTAGATATATAGATAGATAATTCTTTATTGTCACACCACATTAATATTTGTACAGCAATACAAGAATTTAAATATTAAATTAAAGTGTTACAATCGGCGGCCTTATCACTAAAAGTGATCTCTCCCAGGCAACCTTTGGATGGAGAGGAATTAAAATTATCTGAATATAACGGGGGTGTACAATTAAAAAGTAAAGGAAAAAAAAAAGAAACAAATTTAGAGAAAAAATAGATAAACACCTGCATGCTAGTAAATAAATAAAACTAATTATACTTATATATCTAAATAACATTATACTATATAAGGATACAAGGTATATGTAATAAATAAAGCAATATAGACTAAGGTACACACATACAATGCCATTTAATACAGCTTAAATAGATTTCCCTTTTATAGTGGACAACCGTGTGACGGCATTTAAACGCTTTTGTTTCTGGGAACTTATTTTGAAAATGTAATGTGGAAAAACAAAGTTAACTAGCTAGCTAGGCAGCTATCAGTGACCTCCGCTGTCAGATGGCCGACGCCCAACAGGATATCTACAGTACAGGCTTGAGATGTAATGTATTTACCTGGTCTATTCCAGTTGACGCACTCTAAGAATTTGGTTAAAGCCCTACGGTGTGAAGATAAGTAAAATCTGAAAAAAAAAATAATATATTACTCAGTGTGAAACTGTTCTGCTAAGTGTGAAAAAAAAAATAGCGACTTCGTGAATACAAATGTTTGTCCTGGATGGGAATCGAACCTACAACCCTTGGCCTGTCAGTACTTATCAAATTTATGTAACTAGCTTCCGCCCCGCTGTTTCACTCGCGTTCCCGGGATAAAAAGTAGCCTATAACCTTCGGGGATAATGTAGGTTCCTATTAGTGAATCAATTTTTCAAATCAGATCAGTAACTCCGGAGATTAGCGCGTTCAAACAAACAAACTCTTCAGCTTTAGTATTAGTTGGGTCATTTTAACTCCTTTTTGGTGTAGTTATCTATATAAGTACATATTGGTGCAGATTCTGTTGTTTACGAACTTAACTAATATTAGTCAAGTCGCCTCTCTTTCATTTTAACCTTATTGAAAAAAGATAGAACATTTTTAATGCTGTCAGTTTAATCCATACCGTCGTAATGTACGGGTAAATAGTCGTGACCAATAAAGATCGCGCTTAAATTCACGTTGAAATGTGTGATCGGATTAAACTGACAGGACTAAAATATCTAGCATCCCTTTCTTATATTTACTATTACAAAGAGATATAGTGAGATTACATTTATTTTAGTTCGTAAACAACAGAATCGGCACCATTATGTACTTACAAACAAGTAGTAGTATATGTAGTATATTAGTTATCTGGTTTCCATAGTACAAGCTCTGCTTAGTTTGGGATCAGATAACCGTGTGCGAAGAATGTCCCAGGATATTTATTTATTCCAAAAGTCCACGTCGTCAGGTAACAGGCATATTTCATTTTTTTTTAATAGTAGCCATTTTGAACCGTAACACGGACCTGAACTTCCACAAGAGGTCCTGGTCGTGCGCAGGCAGGGGCCTGGCCGGGGGCGCGGCCACCAGCGCGGCGAGCTGGTCCCTCTCGTGCGCGGTGGGCTTGGCGTCCCTCCCCGAGGCCGAGCGCAGCGACCGCGCCAGCCGGTGCTGCTTGCTCTCCACTAAGTTCTCCAGCCCGATCTCCGCGTCCGGGACCGTCACTATCTCCGCCTGAGCCCGGAACTGGTACATCTCGTCGCCGTCCTGCTCGTAGTATACTACTGCGTGCTAACAAACAAGGGGGGAGGTTTCTCATTTGTTCAGTTTAGGCCCTGATAAGGCACTTATGAACGACAGTACAATAGACTAACACCGATTCGTAATATCGTTATCACTGTATGTTCGTGATGTCATGGATTTGGGCCCCGACGAGATCAGCACGAGAGTTAGTTTCCCAAATTTACCTTCGCACAATGCAGAGTCGGGATCTATTCCGGGCATCACGCAACATTACATTATTGTATTGTTACGTTCCTTTATTTTTTATTGTTTCATTGTAATGTTGTGTGTTGTCTATATAAATTTTATTTCTTTCTTTCATAATACACTTGAATTGAGAAGACTCTGACAAGAAACTCAGCAAGACTTCTTTCTTTCGTAAATGTTTCTTTTAAATTTATACAATTATAGTTTTTGTTTTTAAACATACATAAACTTCATACAATTATCACTTCGCCAGGGGGACGTAAGTGCAGAGAGAAGATACTGCAACCATATACTCTTGTTTTAACGTAACGAGCCACGTTATAAACACTATTTCCAACTACTGAGATTTCTAGCTTTATATTATTTTTATTCTTGTCTTGCGATTGACTTAGTCTCAACGGATTTTCTCATAACAACACTATCCCCTCCCCCACCCCTTCCAATCAAGCTTAATTTATAATGATAACAAGAAATAAATAGGACATAATGTCGTGAATGTTTTTAACCTTCTGACATGAGAGATAAAATTCAAAATTGTTAACGATTTTTTTTACAATCTATTGACAATAATAATTCATTCTATGGGTTTATCGATCTATACTAATATTAGAGAGAAGTATAGTTTGAATGTAGGAGGTAATCTCCGTTACTACAGATCAAATTCAAAATAAAATAATAAGTTAAAATTTTTAATATTTTGTAGTTAGGAAAACTTTTTTTATATTCAGCTCCATCATCAGATCAGCTCAATGACACCATATTATTGTATTGTCATTTGATTTACATATGTGTACCAAATTTCAGATCAATTGAACACCGGGAAGTGGGTTAAAATTATAATACTATATGCGTAATTAGTGGTCTGAGGAGCTAAAACGGCCGCTCAAGCAATATTGCTATGCAATTCATATCTCGAATTTACAGCAGAACCAAATGTTTTTTTATAATTTTTTGGTGAAAGTGCAAATCATTTTAATCAATTAATTTACAATTTAGAAAAATTACACCATAATCTGCTGTAAATTCGAGATATGAATTGCATAGCAATATTGCTCGAGCGGCCCTTTTAGCCCCCCTGTGCCTCGGGTTAGATGGAAGACAAATATTAAGTAACTAATTCCGCTGGATATATCCTTCTCTGTCAAGTCCAAAACAAGGGAACTTAACAGGAAATCGACACGTGTTTCGCTTCTTCACGAAGCATCATCAGGACGTAGTAGACCCACTGTCGACTACTCGACGAACGCGAACAAACACAGAACTCGTATGAACGCGCACAAGCACACCCGTTTGTTTTTGTTCGTTCGGGTGTTTCAAACGACCATAGGTTAAGGTAACCGCTTACCATCAGGCAGGCTTGTTAAAAAAAATCAGCAGAATTCGACAAAGACTACATTGCAATAAATCTTGCACCTTAACAGCCGGGTATAAAGTAGATTATCGTTGTACTTACGTTGATTGCATCGACCTGTACTGTAGGGAACTCAATCATGAGGTACATGTAGTCGGAGCTCCTCTTCTCTTTCTCGTTGATCATCTCTATCTCTCTGAATGTGAGTCTATCCAGCCAGTCCACCTGGTCAATTGAACTTTATTAATGGGAGATTACAGTTGAAATTGTTTTGCAGGTAATAGGTTTAAATTACCGACAACTTAACTGAACCAAAAACATTAATGTGAAAATGGGGCTAAGTTCGGTATAAACGATAGTCCGGGTAGTCGGCCTCACCGATATGTCACTGACCTAGGATAAGCATATTAGCGTTGTACCTTCCATCATCGTTCCTATAATATTTAAAGAATTATCCCCTAACTCCTAACCGTTAAGGAGTTGTACCTTCCATCACCAGCTCAGCAGCAACATAAAATGACTACCAGTCGCAATATCTGAATAGCTTTAGGAAATATGAAAAACATTGTAAGTGCGTATAAAATTTGAAGAATTCCCTCGATTTCCCCAGGATCCCATCAACAGCTATGTATAAAGTTATCTCTCACCTTAGGTATATGTCCGTTCCGGTGTTTCTTGGCCAGCTTGGCGAGTCTCTGCATCTGTTCCTTGCCTCGGTCGGGCGCCTTCCCGGGAGTCTTCTCACTCCCTTCCACCCCGGGCCATACCCGAAGATCGAACATACCCTTTTTGTCACCAAAACATAACTTTTTAAATTTACATACCACAGTCAAGTAATGCACTTGGATCTTGCGCAAGGTACTCTTATTGATGCCCATTTCAAAAGTATTTGGATTTATTACAAACTTTCCCAAATTTTTTTTGAGACAAAAGTTATTATTTTACACATTTTATATGACACACTCATCTTTTTAACTGTAACTATACAACCAATTAAAGCTCAATTTAATTTTTATACGTCCCATAATATTAATGCTAATATTAAAATATATTTTACAAAGTGCAGAATATGAAAACGTCTGCACTGCTCAAGAGTTATCCAACTACTGTAGAAGAGACTAAGAAATAACTAATGACGTCTAAAGATAAGGAACTGGAAAGGGGCAGAGCATAATTTATTGTGAGCATCACTACATAGTATAAAACAAAGTCGCTTCGCTGTCTGTTTGTCCCTATGTATGCTTAGATCTTTGAAACTACGCAACGGATTATGATGCGACTTTTTTTAATAGAAAGAGTGATTCAAGAGGAAGGTTTATATGTATAATACGTACAGATAAGCTGAGAAAATACCGGACGAAGCCGGGGCGGGTCGCTAGTAAAAATATAAATCATATGGTCCAGAGAGTTTGCGTAAACATATGACGTTTATATCAAAGATGGCATACTGGTGGTGCATTGATCTGTTATTGGTATTCCAACCTCTGATTGAAAAGGTTATTTAACCGACTTCTGTTATGAATATTTTTATTCAAATAAACTTTATTAATTGACTCTAATGTACGGTTTTTTATACCACTAAGGCAGCAAACAAGCATACAGCCCACCTGATGGTAAGTGGTTACCGTAGCCTAGGGATGCTTGCAACACCAGGGGTTATAACTCGCGCGTTGCCGACCCTGCAAAAATCTCTTCAGGGTGTGAAGAGATTGAAGAAGAGAAGTTTTGAAGAAAAGTAAATATTTTTTTTTAATTATGCGATCTTTAGATCACCCGCCATGTATGTCTAACAATGTTTTGTCTATCTTAATTTATTAATATTAGCACTTATGAAAATAATATGTAATATTTGAATTTACATTATTTTGTTTAGCGTAATCCTTTGAACTATTGACATGATGTCTAATACAAAAAGACCGATCGTGATGTTTGGCACGCAGATAGTCTATGGTATGGAGACCGATTATCTTAGACTCGTAGGAAAGATATGTTTATCATAAAACTATAAATGCTTATGTAATCCATACTGTCGTAAAATTAAAATTTATAGAGAATATTTTGCCTAGAAATAGTTATCAGATAAAGTGCTTATTATAATCTTAGTTACATATTAATCCTTAAATACCTTGCCTAGACAAACTAAACTAGTGTTATCTCTAAATAATCTATATATATACTAATAATAAAGCTGAAGAGTTTGTTTGTTTGATCGCGCTAATCTCCGGAGTTACTGGTCCGATTCGAAAAAAATCTTTCACTAATAGGAAGCTACATTATCCCCGAAGGTTATAGGCTCCTTTTTTATCCCGAGAATGCGAAGGGAACAGCTTTATTTCTGTTTGTTCCAAGCAATTGGATCGGGGTTATAAAGACTCTTGTCTTTGCTATATTTTGTCAGTCAGTCAAGTTATAATAAGTCGATTGAAAAAATAAGCTTACCAGCTAACAACTTACAAAGAAAGGTATGTACGCAACTGTCCGGCTCCGATTAGATTTATTTGGATATATGTTAGAGAGTAGTCTAAAATAACAGACACATATTTTTTTTAGCTGCCCAATCTTAACCCATTGGGAGAAATAGTCCTCCAAAGTACTAAAAAGTTACTAAACCCTCTAACTTTTGCAGAGATTTTAGTTGAAGCAAATTGCTAGTGAACTTTGAAGGATATTTAAAAAAAGATGAGTTTCGCCTTCGCCTCGGTTTCGCCTTGGGTATCGTGCGGGAACACGCACATCTACCCAAGCCCGTGCCCTGATTCCACATACCTGTCTCAACATGCCATGTTTTCCAAATAGTGATATGGTAGTGCCACCAACTACCATCACTTTCCCGGGCCCTGCGCAGTCGTAGATGGTCATTGCGAGGGTAGCATGGCGGGGAAGGTCACTGAAGTATACCGGTAATGTCACCCATTCATTCCAGCTGTGGAATTAGTTGTATTATAAAACTAGCTGTTCTCTGCAGACTTTGTTCAGTAAGGTTGATGGAAAGACAAAAGAAGACTTGAGTCATTGACTAATGATGTGTTCCGATAGTTGCACTTAAGAGCCAGTTTCCTTCTAAGCACACAAAGTTTACCACATCATCACTGACCACGAGATTGTGGTCAACACACTGTTCTATACATAGTAAAATAAATCGTAGATTAATTTTGTTCAGTACATATACCTAGTTATTAAGATATAAATAATACGAAATACATGCGGAAGACTGCTTCCAAAACATAGCATCAACAGCATGGGGGTTGTGGACTTTGCATACCATCTGGTTGGCTGCCACCTTCAAGTAAAAAATTTGTCGCCATGTACCTAAGTGTTCTGCTTGAGAGCCACATTTATTTAGCATTGTGAGATTATAGTAAAAAAAAACCTATGACACATAATAACTTCTTCCACTTACTTCCACCTATTAGTAAAAGCCTTATAAGACGTAGTGACAGGCAGAGCAAGTGGTACTCCATCACTCAATATCTGACACGTCACATATAAGTCTGAGCATCCCTCCTGGTACAAGCCAGAGAACTTGAGCATGGGATCGGAGAGTAGCTTATCATATTCGGGCTTTGTGCGTTTACCTTCTAGTGTACCGCTGTAAATTAAAAATAATAGGTTAATTGATAGTATGAAAAATAAATGATCAAAAACTGTAAAAAACATCTAAAAACATCAGATATGATGTAACAATTGATGCTGTGAAATTATGATGTCAAATGGAAGTATTTCATACTAAGGTTCATGGTAAAAATATTGTTTTTGGAGTAAACTTCAAGTAAACCTTTAGGTATAGTACTGGACTTAAGCAAGACTCAATGTACATTTTGTTACGTTAAAATTTTCAAAAAATAAGCTCAGGTGGAGGTATATGCGTGGCCTCTTTTTCTTAGCAAGCAGAGATATTTAAGACATACAGGGTGCCAGGTTGAAGAAGGGACAACAGTACAGACAGGAAAGTCTGGCAATATGACCAAATTTTTTATTGGACCCTGATAAATGTTTTATTCTGCAACATACATTATGTGAAATAAATTTGAGAGGCTATGCTCTAGCTAGATATCTCAGTACAGAACTAGGGTTGTCAAATATTGAGATTATCAGTGGCAACCCTAAAAATAACTGTAAATGATATCATAGGGATAAATACAAGATCTACAAGCGAGTTCTACATACAAAGGAACTTTGAATTCAAGGTTCCATTGTTGTTCTAATTACTTTAGCCTCTTCTTGGATTCTATGCAGACTGTTACCCAAGAGCGTAGTTAAGGCAAAGATTGTCTCACACAATAGCGTAAAAAATAGGTCTAGTCTTGATGAGATCTTGTACTTACATCTTTATCTCAACTTTATGATCCAATGATGAACTGTACACATAGTAAAATTTATCGTCTATTTCGTTCATTTTGTAAGATAACTGTGAATGAACTAGTTAATTGATTATATTCATATTATTCTAACAAAATATGCAGCAAACCAAACAAAAATGAAATGTTTTGGTTACTTTTCAAAACGTCACTCCACTTCCACTGTCAGTGTCAAGTCAATGTCACTTTTCAAATTCGGATACATACCTACTATTGTTTAATAAGCGTGCGTCGTGTTTGTTCAATAACATCCAAGTATTTATATATCCGAACACAATTAGTTTTTTTATGTAGCAACATTTGTATAACCAGCCAGCGCTTGTCATATTGTTTTGAAGTTTTGGATTTTGTCAATGTAATGTCATTTGTTTGTTGTGCCGTGTTTTGATGATGTGTTTTTCGGCGATTTACAAAATTAACAAGAGAAAACATTTGTCTCATATATAACGTTATATAAACATTCGAACATATTAATAAATTGATTTCATCTCTGAAGGTAAGGTATATAAGTTTAATCATCAGCTTTATTCCATTTACAAATCTTTTACTTTAGTCTTACTACTTCTTGTATACTTATTTCCAGAGCCATGACGAAGCTTTTAGAATGGGTCTCGGTGCTGTCTGCAGCGTTTGCAGTGTGGTATTCTTTAATAGGGGGTTATGTGAAACACCCAGCTATTGAAAACAATATGAACCTTATATTATATTCGCCGTTAATTTTTGTGATACTATTCGGGCTATATGCCGCTTCCATAGTGCTCTATCGAGTGTTTACGTTCAACAACTGCGAGGAAGCTGCGAAAGAGCTACAGGCCGAAATTATTGAGGCTAAAAAGGACCTCCAAGACAAAGGTCTGAAGTGGTGAAAGAAATTAACCATTCCATTGTTTAGTGAGTAAATTAACTGTTGTATGTAATATTTATAAAAACCTAGAAAATATTTTTATTATTGAATAAATGGCAACCAGTTATTAAAATTTGCATTTTTTATTGTCAATCATCACCAGGCAATAACTGCATATATCTACCTTCCATTAGATTTTCAAATAATCTTGATCAGTCAGGATTTGAGTTTTCCATTAGATTTATTGGACAAAACATTTATTTTGTCATGACAACACCATAAACCTATTCATACTTTATATTAATGTCTTTACTGGGGTATAGCAAATATGTTGCAAGCCTATACAAAGTTAACTGGCTCTCAAGTGCAACAAGAGGAATGCACCAGTAGTTCCTTGGCTACAGATTTTCATGTTGAGGATATATCCATCTTGATGAGTACCACAAAGTACTACCATGCTGAAAGCTGAAGTACATAGCTGTCAAATAGTAATATAAATATTTTTTTTTTATTGTTGACTGGTCATGTTTTATAAGGATACTGATGTAGCTTCATATTAGTGAAAGATTTTTTCAAATCCGACTGGTAGTTCCAGAGATTTGCACTTTCAAATAAACAAACAAATTCTTGGGCTTTATTATCAGTATAGATTACATGATAAATGAAACAACATTGGCTTGTTTTATCTTAAGCTAGTTAAAATTTATTTTATATGCATACAATATTTACATTTTCATCAAATTTAAAAATACATTTGAATCCACTTAAAATAAATATTATTTATTTTATATGATAAAGTGAAGGTAGTTAAAGGTACAAATTGAGAAGGTCATTAGTTTCATAAGAGTAACATAGCATCTTACATCTAAATATTAAAGCTGGCCGTCTTAACAATTATGTATGCAAAATATGTAATAACCCGCAAAATATCACACCATTTTATTTTAACATATTATTTTATTGTAGAAGGTGAAAAATAGACAGTGAATTTGAGGTCTTTATTGTATAATTATAAAGGTTATATTGTTTTACTCTGATTGTATTAAGGCCTGTGAAAAATTATGTGGTCCATGAAATATTAAAATATGATGTCACTAAATTGTTAGGACTAGTCCTGTCAAGTGTGATCAAGAGGCCACTCTGCTGAAAACAGTTTGGCATAACTTCAGAAAAAAAACTAACCTAAATTAAATAATGAAATAATTACAATAATATTAAATCCTTAAACTATTGTTTTTTTTTTATTTCAAATAATTATTATGATCTGAGTGATACATAAACTACACCAATTCCTCATTTATGGTTTAATGTTTTTTTTTTCACAAACAGTATTGAAGGAATAAAAATATTTTCATGGCTAAAATTGCAGTACATAATTATACAGGCTGATTTTTTTTCTCAATAGTATGTTATAAAAAAGTTTGTATGTAAGTACCTAGACTTGTAATTTGGCCATGCTTTTCAGTAGGTATTAATCACTATTTATGTATGTTACTTTTCAACATAAACTGATTGTTTTTTCTTTAAATGAGCTATTGATAAAACTTTTATAGCTACAAATAAACTTAGAAATAAAAATCTATCACTTACTAAAAATATTGGCTCTCGCCATAAAATAATGAAATTGTAAATATTTTTTATTGATTTTTATCAATTAAAATTTTGAGCTAAATAATATCTAACCTACATTAATCCTTTCTACAACTGATCCCTCTTTCATGTTCTACGCACTGAGATATATCTAACTGTAAATTACCTATCTAATCGATTTTATAACTAGAATCTGTAATAATAAGAATTCAATTCCGTTTATATGTTATGTAATTTTGTATTCGTGGTTAGTCGAAGTTATGATTTTATTGTCAATGTCATATAAAAGTCATGCCATAACTAATATTTTAATGGATCACGCGAAATACCAAGTGACGTTGTATTAGAGTCAGAAGGTCGTTTTTAGTTTTCAGTGCCATCAAGGAATAAAACCATTCTCGGAAGTAATTTATTAGGTTAATTAAATATTCTACTATTTATTACTTATAGGGGGCCGTTCAAGTATTACGTAAGCACTATAGGGGGTGGGGGGTCGTTGTTTTTTACACGAATGGCAACCCTCACATTGTCTATGCTCACGCAAACGCATACGTATTTTTAATTGAAAAATGTTTACGTGGGCATGGGGGGAGGGGGTAAGAGCTTTGCTTACTTTTGCTGACAAGGGGGATGGGATTGTAAATAATTGTAATAAATCTGCTTACGTAATATTTGAACGGCCCCTAGTGAACATTTTAAAAATGTCTACTTATAGTTTGTGACTTTTAAGCACGCCGCCATTCTTGGAAAACTGCTGCTCTTTGTTGATTTATCACGCACTCTGGTGCCTTCAATATTATAATAAATAATACATACGTATTAACTGTTTCAGCGAAAAATTCGATAGATTAGTAACAAAAGCACCCTTTCGAAGGACCTTGAATTTCCTGTCAAATTACGCTGTATGGCATGAACTTTATTCAATGTCCAGTCTGTAAACTTTGAGATCTATTCACGAATACAAACTTATGTACACACGGACATCTATATTAACGCACTATTTGTATTTAATTCTATATAGCTGATGATATGATATTTAAAGCTACAATTCCGAAATGTGACTAGCTAAGAAACATTAGAAGTGGGATTTAATATCGCATGCAATCGTGATGTATAGACTAGCTAGAGTGTTTCTTTAATTCAATAAATACTTTATCGACTAGGAAAATAAAAATCCTGGCCATTGTTAGGGATTATCGACAATTAATTAAATAAACTTGTGTATATTTAAATGTTGTGGCACTTTCGTTGCAGGATTTTTATTTTTCTGGACTTATTCAGAATATACAGAGTAGTTTGAAGTTAGCAAACAATGTATCCTGTCAAAAGGGGTCTAACGTATCAAATTAATGTTTGGAGAACTGAAACGATACACCTAAAGATTCTGTATATTCTAAATATTAATTTCCGAACTACATTATGACGATAATAAATCATAAACACGTCACATTCAACATTGAAATCATAAACAAAACAACGATGCTACTTGGTTACATAAAATTGGTCCGAAAATTTATTCAATTCTTGCCATTGGTAAATGAATATTTTAATAAGGAGGGTTATTACAGCCTCATTTACAATACGATTGTGTCGTGAAGTGTTAGAGTAGGTATATGAAGCCAAAGTTGTTAAAAGAAGTTTGAACAAGGCATGCCCTCAAGTTGCCGCAAGCAGAATAATATATTAACTCATTACCAAGAAATCAAACTATTCGCTTTAAAACCGACCCATCAAGTTTCATGAAGTTAAATTGAAATAGAGTCCACAAGTCATAGTTACATTGTGAGATACGGGATAACTTAGAACTGCAGTATATAAATGCTCCCAAAGGCAGCCAATAACTCACTAACATAACTAAGAATGGATCGTTTAGGTATTTGCCATCATTGACTGCCGTTATCGACTTCCAACCACAGATTTCATGTAAGCTTCGTGCTTCCTACATCCTTTCAAAGATATATTTTACCCTTTGGCCATTTTGATTCTGTTTAAGTTCAAGCATGTTACAGGCATTCTCTTGAATTCTAAGGTCAATCATACAAAATCACGTCTTCAATTCCTCTAAACCTACATAATCCATATTTCATACGAATCTGGCGACTGCGATAGCTAGCAAGGATATTCCAGCCTTGAGTTCGACGGACGGTCCATGGTACGGTGCTGAAGAGTTGCCAGCAAGGATTAGCGCTCGCAATCGTTGCCTCTCGCGGTATCTCGTATCTTCACCTGGTGGGTCAAGGCATTCGAACTCGCAGCAACGCTCTCCCACTCGGAAGTTTTTACAGAACTGGAAAGTGAGAGTAACCATGAGAGCGAAAGCAGAGTTAAGATTAATGAAGATTTACCTGCCAGTCTGGCCTCGATGGAAAAACGAAAGAAAATTGGAGAGAAAAATAATTTTATTCTACTGTCCGGCTGCCGGACACTCGACGCCCGACTTGCAAATGATATCTGAAGTATCTTGGATACTGTAGAAATTTTTGTAACAAGTAAAAAAAATTAATCTAGGGTACAGTATGACACAACATAGATGTAGCATCGGCGAATCGTTTTCGTACACTTCACTTCCGATTTACACAACTAATAAAAATAATTCATTATCGCGCCATTCAACGTTCAACAAGATCATTTTCGCCGATCATTTTTTAACTCATGAGTAATGTTGTAGGAGCACTCTTTTCGGGAACGATCGATTTTACGAATTTTGCCGATGCTTCATCTAAGTTGTGTCATACTATAATACTTGAGGTCATAATTTTGCCCTTGTAATGTTTGGTAATACATTGGTGCCGATTCTGTTGTTAACTAATATTAGACAAGTCACCTCTCTTTCATTTTAACCTTATTGAAAAAAGATAGAACATTTTTAATGCTGTCAGTTTCATCCATACCGTCGTAATGTACGGGTAAATAGTCGTGATCAATAAAGATCGCGCTTAAATTCACGTTGAAATGTGTGATCGGATTAAACTGACAGGACTAAAATATCTTGCATCCCTTTCTTATATTTACTATTAGAAAGAGATATAGTGAGATTGAATTTTTATTTTAGTTCGTAAACAACAGAATCGGCACCATTGGCTAACACCTTGATATTGCTAATGTCCATAAGCGATGGTAGGTCGGTCACAACCATCATGTGAACTGCCTGCTTGTTAGGCTTCGGACATAACGGAATTGAAGAGAATAGCAGCAGTCATTGTTTGTACGTTAAAACGGGATTTACCAGAAATAAATGCATAGCGTTTATAATCATGTCCAATCTAAACCCTTTGCTCGGCAATTTCCGTCGCGTGGTCTCTCGAGAACCTTCATCAGTTGACGCTTATGTTATCTCATAGTTGTAATAATGTGTTAAAATACTCACATAAGGCGGATCACAGTAAATTGCCTTGCACCACATGGGGTTCGAGTGGTAGCACACACAGAGCGAGCAGACACCAGGTCCCGGCACGTAGAGCAGCCCGTGGGGGATTGACTTGCCCTCCCAGTCGGTGCATTGTTCTTCCACGCACGCTGTGGAAATAGAAAATAAAGAATTCACCCAAGGATTCTAGTGTTCTTTGTGACATTAAACATGGCTGGTAAATTCTCGAAGTTCAAAGTCAAACATTGTGTCTTCTGGCAATTATAGTTGAGAGCCGATCGCTTCTAAGCTGGCCTGCCGGTGATAAAATTGTGGTTGATACGCAAAAAAAAACAAATAGAATCGATTTTGGATTATTAATCTTTTTCATTTTAACAACAAAGCAATCACATCTCTAATCATAGTAAAAGTAAATAGGGTAGGTACTGGTTTTCTTCTAATTACCTTAATAAAGGCTTAAGTTTTTTATGTATCTGTATCGTGCGTGACCAGCCTAACCGCTCCGTGAGATAGGGTCTTAATACCGCTTTCGGACAAGTATATATATAGGGAATGTCGTGTACCCCGGTTTTAGATAAGACATTCCAATGCCTTTACGCTATATACATAACTACTATGTACAATTGAATCAATGGATATTAGGCTACATACAATACTTCCAATATGGTGTTATTTGATGAATCTGTAACATCAAACAACAAAGCCCTGGATTTTAAACTATTTGAATTTAAACTAGCTTTCGATATGTAACGAACGTACCCGCCTGGCTGGCTACCAACCACCCTAACCTTGATTTGTTGGCAAGCACCTACTGATTATTCGAGTAGCTGCCCTCAAAAGCCTGGGCCCTTCGGCTTTGTGTATTTACCAATTTGATTAACTTTCAGATTATAAAAAAACAAGCCAATCCAAAACCATAATAATTTTATTTATGAATAACAAACTTTATCATATATATATCATCAACATACCCCAACGTCGAATCTAAAACAAACATTAATTTCGATAACAATACGTGCGGGTCTCGTTCGAACTCATTAATTCAGTTTAGGTCCTGATAAGGCATTTATGAACATTACAATTGACTTTACCGTTCCTCTTCAATCATGAATTCAGGATAGAACAATAGAATAAACATAACGATAAATGAATATCGTTATTTGAACACGACATCTGGTCTCAAATCAGAATACTCTCGTTTACATAACATAATATACTGTCATCTCGACTCGAACCGGAGAAATAAACTGCGGGATTTCAACGAAAAATGGGAGCTTATCTAAGCGCAATGCGATAATTCTAAAGTATTTGCCTTGTTGGGGATTCCTTTACAGAAAATCTCTTTATATCAGTTCAAAATGTTTGCTATCATTACTTTGCATATTGCTTATCAGAAAATACCGACGTGTTGTCATCATATTTTGTTAGATGATACGTGTAAGAAAGGAGTTAATGCAATATGTTGGATAGAAGGACTGAAAGGAAGATGAGTTCATATTGCGCTGACTCCAAATAATTGGGAACAGGGCAGGGAGATGCTGATAATCTTTTGTTTGACGGACAAACATACTTGAACCCTGAAAACAGAATACTTTTATTATTCGAGCAGTCGCGTAAACTTAAAATTGTGTATTACAAAGCAATTATAAATAATAATCGTTTCATTAATTCATTATTTATGAAGGTTTGATAAAGTAAACATACAAATCTTCCTATGCCATTAAAAAAAATCTATAAGTACAGATTTATTAAAATGACGCACGACGAAATGGCAAAAATATAAAAGCTACACTACAAATAACCTACTAACATACTCTTCGCACTTGACCGATATCCAACATTTTGTTTGCAGGGCACTGTACTGACAACCTCTATATTTTCATAATGACACTTGGCACGAATATATACCACACATAATCTAATAATATTAATATGCAACGAAAATAAGCTCAACCATTTATCTAATTTAATACCGCCCATTGACGTAGTTTTGAGAACACTCTGTATATCATACGTGGCTACATTTAATGTTGCCATATTATTTTCTGTATATTTTTTTCTGATTGTAGTTCGGATACACATACGATGCAAGAATATGATTATATTTTATTAGCTTTCTGCCCAGTGGTATCACCCGCGTTCCCGAGGGATGTAAAGTAGCTTATGTGTTAATCCAGGATGTCAGCTACCTCCATACCAACTTTCATCAAAATTGAGCCAAAATTTCAGCCGTTTGAGCGTGAAGAAGTAATATACATACAAACACACTTACACACTCGGAAATCTTTCGCATTTATAATATTAGTCGGATAAGTACTCGAATTCTGATCCTAAAGAAAAGAAAGAAAGAAAGAAAAAGTTTTTATCCTACAAACATAGTCTTCGCAATTTATTGTCGAAACCCACAAAAGAAACTCAAAAAGAGATTCTATTTTTAAATCTAGGCCTTGTGTAGGTAATCTTTGATAAACCATTGTTACTGTCATTTGCAGTATCCTGTAATTTATGCAAATATTTACTTTTTGGATTTAGTTACGCCTGAAAATAATGAAATTATGTGACTGCTAACTTAGTTTAAGTATTAAAATATAGATCCGTAATTGGCTATAAGTCTAGTAATCTAAGAAAAATATTTTGTTAGTTTCTAAGAGCTGTGGATTTTGTTACACAAATAAATAAATATCCGAGCGTTTTGCATAACGTTCATATTAGTTTAATTTTAAGTGAATTAAATTCAATCAGTGTCAATAAATGGGTGACTTCCTCTCTCGGGACGGGACATAGAAATATTGCCAACTCTACGAGTGTAACCTTATAATTTCTACATTTTTATTTTCTTTCAGTTCCTTTGAGCGATACAATTTTTCAGTTTAGTTTACAGTTAAATTCTAATATAAATACTTTTTAATTATGTCCTCAATTTAGAGATTTAAAAAATCTATTTGGGAGTGTCAATCTACCACTTCAATTTTAGGTGCCATAGTCTCCATTTCAGAATACCAACGGGTCTTTATAAATTAATATAAATATAATACATTTTACAGAGAGCTCATATTTCTACGTTTAAGTTCGTTTATGAAAAAGGTAGCAACATAAGTTAGCATTACCACCCAAATAAAAAAAAAATATAGATGTATGAATTGTAGTAAGTAGGTACTTACTTAATTTTTCATATTCAATAATTTCCTGAAGTAGGTACAGCGACCTCGAAAAAGCTTCACGAAGGAACTGTTATTATATCGATATTTAGTACCGTCACTAATATGCCATAAGAATATTCAATTTGTTCGATGTTATAATGTCGTAGCATTATACTCGTAGAGAAAATTAAATATTCTAATCATTTAATTTAAATTTCATAAAGAAGTAAAGTTTTTTAGTTTGTATTGTCGAGGTTATCGTCGCCTATCGCCATTTGCAATACCATAGGGCATAGGAAATTGCCAATGTGATGCCGACCTGTTACAATGTCCAGAAGGCAACTGACTCTCAAGTGCAATCGCCGGAACACACCGGTAGGTGCTTGGCTTGCTATTAGTCTAATTATTTTAAAAATAATTAGACTAATAGGAAGGCAAATTATCACTGAGTGTTATAGGCTACTTTTCATCCAAGGAACACGATTAAACCCGTGGGACACAGCTAGTATTTTTTAAATATAAACGTATATTTTGAGATCGAAACATTATAACACATACGTATTGTGTAGCCAGAATGAATAGCCAAGTTTTATGGTACAACTAAGTACTATAGAAGAAATTTATTTGGAACCGTAAAATTTGACGTTTTTTTTCTATCGTTACATCGTATTTACATGTATGTACAAGTTTGTGACATTATTCGAATTAATATTTATCCTACTGTATATTAATTATATTTTATCAAATCGCCAATAAAAATAACCAAGCTGCAGTTGGATTATTTTGATAAAATTGTATCACTATGATTGGGATTTTTATATTATTCCAGTATAAACATCACGAGGTGGGTCGTATTACAACCGAAGATATTCTAATAGTCAAGTATTGTACGCCCGTGACCTTCGTCTGAAGGGCGGGCTTCAGTAACTAAATACTTTATCAGATATTTCTGGTGCCGATGTTTCCACTCCGTGTGGAGTGTTCGTCTCCCTTGAATAAAATATTATATCTATGTTTCAAACTTTGGAGATGACGTGCGGAAGTAACTGGCCATCTTAAACACAATTCATGGAAAAAGAAAGCTGGTACATATCATTGTATTTTTATTAAAGAAATTATATTTTTTGGGGAATTTTCAAAGTTATAAGTAGTTACGATTTAAGAGTTTCTTGACATGAGTTTTATGGGTAAGATTTTTTGGGAGTTGGCAACACTTAATTATTGTTTAGCGACATGCATAGGAAATGTTTTATGTTGGTCAAAAATGTCGAACTGTTTTACTACTTTTTAACCTCCTTAAAAAAAGGAGGTTCTCAAGTCCCTTGTATGTTTTTTTTTAATGTTTGTTCCCGTATAACTTTATTGCTTACTAGCTGTTCGGCGCGGTTTCACTCGCGTTCCCGGGATAAAAAGCCTATAACGTTCGGGAATAATGTAGCTTCCTATTAGTAAAACAATTTTTCAAATCGGTTTAGTAGTTTCGGAGCCTATTCAATGCAAACAAACAAACATACAATCAAATCTTTCCTCTTTATAATATTATTATATAGTATAGAAGTATATAGTATAGATTAACCGATTTTAATAATTCTTTTTGCGTTGGGTTCAGTATAGCTCCAAGGTGGTCCCATTTCAATGTTATTGTCTTTGAAGGGAGATTTTATTCTTTATGATAAAAGTTAATTATTATCCTGCCGGGATAACTGCGGGGGACAGCTACTGTTTGTACTGTACACACGGCCACAGATCAAGCTAACACATTTTTGTTGCTAAATAGCGCCTATTACAACCGTATAAGGTGCCGCTTGTGTGTAGCTTGATCTGTGGCCGTGTGTACAAATAATAAAGCTGAAGAGTTTGTTTGCTTGAACGCGCTAATCTCCGGAGTTACTGGTCCGATTCGAAAAAATCTTTCTCTACTTTAGCCCCGAAGGTTATAGGCTACTTTTTATCCCGGGAACGCGAGTGTAACCGCGGGGAACAGCTAGTAAATAATAAATGCATTCAGTAGTTGTGTACCTACCAACTTATATAGTAAGCGGTCATAGTAAGGTTATAGTTAGGTTACGTTTATAGTTAACTTTAACAGCCGAAAGAAAGCAAACTGGGTTGCTCGTGTCACTTTAACTAAAATTTTTACCGTAACCATAACCGACCGAGGGAGATCGATCATCGTCAAAGTGACTCTACGGTCAAAGCATGGTAATAGTTAAGTTAACTTTCACTATAACTTTAACTAAAATGCACGAGCAACCGGCCCTTAGTATAACCAAAGAATAAATAATATATAGGGTATAACTAAACATGATATCTGCCATTATTATCGAGCTATAAGAACACTCAAAACTCCTTTATGTGTAATCAGAACTTTCCCCCGGGAGTTATGTAATCAGCGTCGTGTCTCGTTTTGTAAAACGCTTTATATTAGCTATTATATTAATTAATATAACGTTCAAACTTCTGTAAAGATTTAGGTATTTCGATTAAAAATTGATGATTATAGGCATAAAGAACATGGGGCCTATTCCGCTACATTTCAACGGTTGTCATCGAATTTCGATTTAGTTAAAGTTCGTTTCCAATCCAATTCTAATTTTACTAAATAACGGTATGCCACTAAATAAACGAAACCGAACCACGTTTGGATTACGATTGGATTGTAATCGTTATTGGCCTTGGTAATCTAAACAATTCCAATCCAATCAAATTTCTCTAATGTTTAGTGGAATACCATTTGACCAAACGTCAACGTCAACTCAACCATGATTGGATCTCGATCGTTGACGGATTATTAGTGGAGTAAAAGTCGTTATTCAGCTGCGATCGAATTGTAATCTAATCAAAATTAATTAGTGGAATTGGCCCCTAGTTTCTTTGTAGGGTACCCGAGCCATAAGACTATTATGGTTCTAGTATTGTCGCTAGAACCTCCTATAATGAACTTCCTTGCTCCAAAAATACTTAGGTAGGTACTTCAATCGTCAGACTGAATGTAATTTTATCGCAGAATGGAAATAGACTGGACTACTGCCTCTGAGATAGTAAGGAATGCAAAACGTCTGATCTGCCGGACACACAAAATAAATGACCGTCTAGCTGTTTTGAAAAGAAGAAATAGGTAACGAAAACCTTGGTTTCTGTACGCTATTTTTGACCATCTTAGCTTTATAATTTGCGTAGTTTAAAAAAAAACAAAGTGCGATCAAAGCCGTATTTTTTTTAAAAGACTGACGTAAGATTTTAACGAGAGGGGTCTGGAAACGTGTACAGATTCCATGGTTTTAGTTTTCGGTATATTAATTAGGTGCTGAATTTCAAGTGTAATTTCATGCAAGAGTTAGAAATAGTAGCAATAACTAAGGAATAATTTAAATAGTTTAGGTCGCGTGCTAAAAATTGCATTGCCTATGACGTTGTTTATATATATACAAAGAAAGTAAGTAGTAGGTATAGCGATATAAGTAAAAAACAAAGCTAGTATAATCGTTCACCACAACTTATTGCCTTTTGGTAACAAGTCTTATGTCATAATATGCCTGCGAGTGATATCATTTATTTTAAAAATATGTACTTATGAAAATATTTACATTTAATAATCAAATGTCTTTCATAACAAAAAAGTAAGATTTATTCATATAGCCTGCCAATAATATGAACCTAGTGAACCTAGTTTTTATGAAAGAAAGAAACAAAGAATGTACCTACCTAAGTAAGAAAAAAAAACTTCGGAATAACTTTTCACTTGAAAGCGCTTGATAATAATACAAAAAAAATGTTTTTGACTTTCTTGGAACACAAAACTTCGAATTCATTGACAAAGATAAAATTACTGCTTGACTTTGAATGTTTGAAACGGTCCGTCTTTCTTTTTTCCTTGGTCTGAGTGTAGTTCATCCTGTCGATATAGTGATGTTTTTAAAACTAACAAAACATTATTAAAGTAATTTCAGCCTAAAGCTTTTGTCATATCCTCAACGTGCTAGCAAAGCGAACAAGTGACCTTGTTTAAGTATAAATGATGATCAATAATGTGCTCAATCATCCATAAACTATTCATCAAAGAGATCACCTGTATAATAATTCCATGCATGAATTGTGAACGAACTGGCAAATACGTCAATTATCGTAGCGTTCTAAATTGGAGGCGTGTTAGTTTTATTATTCAAATCAGCATTTAGTTTTTTTGCAGTTTTATATACTCAGCCATGATTTGTGTTCCCTGCCCTATTAAATTTTTTTTCTCTAAGGAAGATTTATAGCGAAATATCCTACTTTCTACTAATATTATAAATGCGAAAGTTTGTGAGTATGTATGTTTGTTACTCATACTGTTTCACGTAAAAACTACTGAATAGATTTGGATGAAACTTGGAACATAGATAGCTCATACCTTGGAATAACATATAGGCTTTTTTTTGTCTCGGGAAAACATAAGATCGGGAACGCGGGTGAAACCGCGGGGCGGAAGCTAGTCAATGATAAAATAAACACTTAATATGTAGTCATATGTCATTTAGGTATAGAACAAACACTTAAATAGTAAGTTGGTACCGCGACTGTCTAACTGATAGTAAGACAACGCACAGCGTAATCCTTGGCTACTCCTTGCCCAAGCAACTGGTCATAGAATCATGAAAGAAGGGGTTCTTATAACATAGCCTAAGGGTAAAATAAAAAAAGATTTTCAGAAAATTTATTCCAGTTCAAAAGAGAGTTAGTGGCTGAAACCGCGGCGGAGAGCTTGTTTTCACTAAAGCTTGAAGTAAGCTCAACTAGTAATTGCTATAAATTAGATTTAACACGATAATTTTCAAAGATTCAGATTAGTTACTTTTCCCTTAGAGTGGTAATTAATACTAATAAGAGGAATTATCATAGAGAAACTTTCACCTCGTGCTTATGTTGGAGGAATTATCATAGAGAAACTTTCACCTCGTGCATACCGTTATGACCTCACTCATGGGCATAAGGCTTGTTACCAATAGGCAATAAATCGTGGAGTGATGTCGCTCGTCTTATCCTGTCTATTACTACTTTAAATGTCTTTGACTTTTCCCGATTTTATCTTTTTACTATTTGGTTCTAAGTTCTAACATGGCTGATGAAGGTTGCCGTTGTGATTCTGGCAGATTCGAGTTATCATTAAACGTTTACATTGTAGGGTTACTGATTAGCTACTTAGAGATACCCTTTGGAAGGCCTCGAGAACGCCTGATTGTAACAAACGTTCGGTTATAGGTTATAGTTTTGAACAGTTTTGCTTTATGAACTAAAATACTATTATTAAATATTAGATACAATTATTATTATCTGTCAAGTTCACAGATTAATAAATAAGTATATACTAAAACACGTAGTCTGAAATACGTCTGAAATGAATGGTGGTTTGACACTTCTATTATTTTTTTTTTAATTAGGTAATAAATATTATGTTCTTGAGTTAGTTTAACCAGCCTGTCCAAATATATCTGCATAAATTATACACTATAACTAACTAATATACACACGTAAGTCTCACTAAACAAAGAAACCCAGTAATATTTTTTGATTTTATCTCACCGTTCATGTGGACAAAAGTCGTAAGCACATAAGGCCTAGTTGAAAAAAAAACGAAATTTATTGTCACTCGGTAAAGTCAAACGGGAGAGAAAATTAACAAATTTAGACTCAAGAGTCATTAACATAAAGCAAGTAACGTCTTGTAACATTGTAACGCAGTTAATAAACTATCGAAGTTTGTGTTCAGCTTACTTTAACTTTAATTTATACAGTCTCGAAACAAACAACTCGATGAAATTGTAATCTATTGTTTTCATTTAACTTTACGCCGCTGTTAATAAAGATTTAAGCGGAATTGGAGAGCAATAATTACTTAAGTATTGCACACTGGAAAATAAGTACCTAAATGTTTTTAACTTCCAAGAAGAATTTTGATTCAAAACATAACAGATTCAAAAGACGTTTTAAAAAATAACCGTTGGCATTTTCAAACCGGACCAGTAACTCTCCGGAAATTAGCGGAAATAAAAGAATAAAAGATACAAATATCTAACAGTCCTTAAATATTTAAAGAATTTTCGTTTAACTCCTAACCGTTCAGGAGTTGTACCTTCATCATCAGCTCAGCAACATGTGATGACTACCAGACGCAAATATCTGAATTACTTTAGAAAGTACTTTATATGAAAATCATTGTAAGTGCCTATCAAATGAGAGTTCACTCAATTTCTCCAGGATTCCAACATCAGATCCTGAACTGATAACCACGGAACCACTTGAAAAGTATACTCTATAAAAAAAAGAATTTTCCGTATCAGTACAGCCGTCTTCGAGTAAAATAAAGATTCCGACGAATTGTTAACTTCCTCCTTTTATGAAGTCGGTAAACATTACATCACACGGATCGTGAGTGAAACTGCGATGCCGAAAGCTATTCCACAATAACTGAGTTACAAATAACACCTCCACTTCAAAATAAACCTCGAGATAATTTAAATTACGCCTGATCTTTACTTAGTATAAAATGAAAACGCTTCCGCTGTCTATCTTTTAAACTACTCAACGGATTTTAATGCAACTTTCAGCAATAGATAGAGTCATTCAAGAGGAAGGTTTATATATATAATACATGCATATTATAGTACAGACAAGCTGAGAAAAGCCGTGTGAAGTCGAGGCGGGTCGCTAGTCAAGAATAATGTGGTAAATATGACACAACTTAGGTGAAGAATCGGCAAAATTCGTAAAATCGATCGTTTCCGAAACGAGTGCGCCTACAACATTACCCATGTTTATTATTACTTTAGGCGAAAATGATCTTGTTGAACGTTGAATGTTGCGATAATGAATGATTTTTATTAGTTGTGTAAATCGGAAGTGAAGTGTACGAAAACGATTTGCCGATGCTACATCTAAGTTGTGTCATACTGTACCTACTTTTCCTCGCCTCTAACAGGAGCTTTATCTCTGTTCCAAGCGATCTGCGAACAGATTTGCAATGCAAATACTTTTAACCCTCGTAATTGTTAAGGTGACTCGGTATAAGGGTCAGGATTAGGGCATGGTTAATTAATACCCGTGCTAACCCTTATCGGGGTGGTTGATGTTTTTTTTGGCGATACCTAATTTTGTTGTCTTGTTTGTGTTCGCCGAATTTATTTGAATGACTTTGCAAATGGGAAGGTAAACGACGAATTCATTCGACTTTCCCCGTAGGCTTAGCATGAGAGTATAAACGAGAACGAAAAAACTTTTAACAAAAAATTGAACCGCCTTCAAAGGCACTAAAAAGCATAAAATAACTATGTAGGAACTAATCTGACTGTTTTTTTTTTCACACATGGTTAACTGATCCCAAACTAAGCAGAGCTTGTACTATGGAAACCAGATAACTGATATACTACATATACTACTTTTTTTGTAAATACATACTTATATAGATAATTACAACCAGACTCACGACAAACAGACATGTTCATGCACACAAATGTTTGTCCTGGATGGGAATCGAACCCACTTGCTTTGAATTCAGAGAAAGTGTAGCTCGTGTTCCATGGAAAAGGTCATGGATTCGCAGATTTTTTTCGCTGACTTTGAAACTTTCAGATTAGAGTTCCTACAAGATAATGACGAATTGTTAACATCCTCTTTAAAGTCGGTTAAAGATGCACGAAATTTCTATCAAGTGACCGATGCATTTTTAGTGGTATGTGCTTTGTCTTGCGTAGCTCAAATCTCGTGCTAGGCCTACCATTTACCGAAACACTGTTTAGAAGCTCAGCGTAAGTGTAGCACGTGTTCCATACATAATAAGAAATGCATACATAATAAAGCTTGTATGCCAAAGCCCAAGTCGAGTGGTTTGAACTGTGCGTAGATATATCAGTCAGGACTTTGAATTTTATATTAACCAATAGAATTGCAGCAAACTGACGACACGTTTTTATGCAATCTATCCTACTTATTATTAAAGTTTGTGAGATCGATATATGTTTGTTACTCTTTCACGCAAAAACTACTGAACGGATTTGGATGAAATTTGGAACACAAATAGTCTGTAACCTGGATTAACACATAGGACACTTTTTATGCCGGGAAATCATAAAATCCCTCGGGAACGCGGGTGAAACGATGAACGAACTATCATGTATCGTATATACGGTCTTTCGTAGTAGGTCCTCAGACCTTCACCTAAATATCCACCCGTTGTAGTTGTTTATGATAGACATAATAGTTGCGCGCCACTAATCGCTTCAACGAACTTTGTGGGGTAATCAGCCGCGACAGATATAGTTAACTACCTAAACTATGATTAGCAAAATAGGGATGAGGAGTGGGTAAAAAATAAATAATTCTGTTTAGTCCGTCAGTTAGGTTATTAAAAAATATTGGATTTTTAATTTTATCAAATCAATAAAAAAATACAAAGATAAGTCGCATCAAAATTCAGGGAGCTTGTGACGTCATCTCTCTGTAAAAAGTGTACTAAGAGTGATGTCACGCGACATTTTATCTTCGTAATTTTTTGTTTTCGGAACTAAATAAAAAATATCTGTCCATATTTCGTAGGGATCCCTAATTCTCTGAAAATGAAATATAGCCTGTTACTCAGTGATATTATTAGGTATATAGCATTCTCCTGTAGAATGATTTTTTTTAAACATACAAAAAATCAAATCTTTCCTCGTTATAATATTAGTGTGGATATATGTTTTATTTTGGTTGTATTTGACTGTTTTCATAACACGTGAACCCAAACGTGAGCCAAATGCCTTCACGAGGTTTGTGTCGTCCTCTATCGGAGGTAATGGCCAATATTTCCTTTTGTGGGAAAAAGGAAAGGAAACACCAAATATTTGGTCAGCCCACAAATTAAATTTCGTGCCATAAATAATTCTGTTTTGCGGTTATTTGTTATTTTACAATGAAAATAAATACGCTATAGATAGAGAATAATATGCTTGTTTTATTGCTTTAAGGTGAAACGTTCGGTTGGAGCGCGAAATTCAAATTTTATCACGTTTTTTGCAAATTGCAGCTCAGTTAAAGGTCGTAAGTTATAAACATGTTATTTGCGAGAAGAATGGTAGTATATTTACTGATTAATAACAAAATGAATCATCAACATATTCCTCCAAGGTTCACCAATATTTACTTTTTACTGTTACATAAATCAATGAGCCTTATCATTGATTTATGAAACAGTAAAAAATAAATATTTTTTTGACTAACTATTAAAATTGCTAAGAAATAAGTCATCAAAGATTTTTTCTCATCTCTAACAGCGAACTAATCTATAATTTCTGGAGTAAGGGTCGGTTGCTCGTAGTCTAGTTAAAGTTAACTTTAACCTTACTATAAGCATTACCATGCTTTGACCGTAGGGTTAACTTTGACTATGACCGATCTCCTTCGGTCGGTTATGGTTACTGTTATCATTTTATTTGCAGTGACAAGAGCAACCCAGTTTGCTTTATTTCGGTGGTTAAAGTTAACTAGAACCGTAACCTCGCTTATGCAACTCACCCTAAGTTACAGAATACAAAAGAAAGCCTTAAAGCTAATAAAACAATGACAAAACTCACTGAGGATATATTTTAACGTGAATTAATTCAAGCAACGTGAGTTACGTTGGCACACATCACAAGCTGTCTACAGCAAACTCGAGTGGCTTAGGGTTGCCAGATATAAAAGCTTCATTTCCGGTACATTTCCTTAACGGTAGTTAAAAGAAATACTTATAAAAGGTTGCATAAGGTTTTACCTGGGAATTAAAATAGTACAATGAATTGTGAGGATTTATTTTTCGAAACTCTTCTAAAGATTTTCACCTTTACTGCTGCAGTAATAACAAATGGGTTAAGGCCTAAAAAGTAGGTGAATATATATATATAGCTTTTATATTAAATAGGGTATACCTGTGCATCATTTAACAAAATATGTAAATATCGTAAAAAAGATATCGACAAGTGAAATTAAAATACGGCGATTATTTAGACAGAGAGATCTGACATGGTATGTGACGTCATATAACACTACGGCCATATAAATTCCATGCTACATTCTGTTTTGTTAGAAAGAGATAGGTACCTAGAGATAAATCTTTGATAGCTTATAACTTTTTGTTTCTTATTATGTACAAGTAACATTATACAGACTAAAAATACAGAGTAACTATAAATAATAAACCGCATTTAACTCGCCGCCTGCAGGCAGGGTTCCCAAAAAGCTGGCAACGTTACCTCGTTGGATTGCAAGGCTGATGCGCTGCCCGAGGTAAGTGCCAGCTCTTTGGTCACCTGTAGTGTCAATAAGGCGTCTGGAACTTATAACTTGTTTTTTTTAGAGAAAAGTATTTTATGTACCTACCTACTGATTTTTATATGAGAATAGAAAATTCAATGATTTCCAACTACTGAAAGCTCTACTAACATTTTCTTACGCTCACATCATAAAAACCGCTACCAAACAAAATTCATAAAAGCGTTCACGAAAAAAGTTCATTCATCAAAAATATTAATTCACAAAATTCCACGTCGAACATCAATCAAAATAATAAATTAATATACGCTTAAACCGTGAAACTATTGCGTGAAGGGAGAAATGGGGAAGGGTAACACATTCCCGAGACAAGATGGATGGGTCGCAAGGCTTAACTTCGAGATTGATCACGGTTAGTGATGTCCCGAAGAATAGCCAACTGTCACATTTCCCGCTAAATGGTTTTATGAAAGGGGTCACATCCTTAGGGGCTGTGACCTTTGGTATTGAAGGGCTATGACCTTTTAAGTATTTTGAAGTATGAACATGGAAAAATGATTACTAGAAGCTGTAATTCATTTCAGAACCTTTAAAATTATATAATAATAATAATAATAATAATAATAATAATTTATTTCATTTAAAAACTTAACCTATTACAGTCTGGAAAATTGTAATTAAGTAATACAAATAAATATTAGGTTGATATATTATATAAACTCATAACTTCAACTAGGTAATTAATTTTTTATGGAATATGTACGAATTTTTCCTTTTAAATTACTTCACCAAGTATATTTTATAACTTGGTCTGAATGAATTAATATTCACTTGAAAATCATACTTAAGGGGGAACGTTCGGTTGGAGCGTGAAATTCAAATTTTATCACGTTTTTTGCAAATTGCAACTCGAGAACTTCGAGAAGAACGGAATTTCGCGCTCCAACCGAAGGTATACCCTTAACTGTGATATTTTTCCTTTTAATTTCATTACTACTGCCGTCGCGTTAATTTTTAGCTAAAATATCTAGGAATTTATTTTCACATATTCGCAATATATTTAAACGACCCAACACCATGGGATAGACGAGAAGACAAAAAACATCGCATTACATGTAAGTGAGGCGCCCTAAAAAAAGTAGGTACTAAGTGTATCGCAGGCAAACCAAAGTAACCGACATAGCCCGAAGAATTGCCAAACTTACGTGGCAGTGGGCGGGGCACATCGCTCGTAGAACCGACGGCCGCTGGGGCAGAAAGGTTCTCGAGTGGCGACCACGAATCGGAAGAAGTAGCGTGGGCAGGCCCCCCACAAGGTGGACTGACGATCTTGGTTGGGTCGCGGGAAACCGCTGGATGCGGCTAGCGCAACATCGTGGAGTTCCTTGGGGGAGGCCTTTGTCCAGCAGTGGACGTCTTTCGGCTGATATGAAAAGTATATCTGAGCTAAGCCAAGCCTCGGACAGAGGGACGGAGTGAAACTATAAGTTCCTTTTTTACAAAAAATATTATTCAAATAGATTTTCGCAGGCACTAATGAATAATCTGACTTTAGTACCTACCTATTTTTAGTAAATATGTTGACAATTTAATGCTTTTCATGATTTTTAGTTACCATACCAGTAGAATAAGAGTAAATCATTTGATGCCGTGAAACTATGACGCCATACTACAGTATTTCAACTATCGTTTTGACATTTAATAGTAGTTTATGATACTGTTGCATAATAGGGGTTATTAAAATACGAGTGTGAGTTTAAGTACCGAGCCGTAGGCGAGGTTCTTAATAGTATCACACGAGTTTTTAATACCTAATTATGTGCAGTATCATACAGTACTTTATCTAAACTTATCTAATAATGTAATTTAAAGGTAAAATATCGATAATATTTTGTCTTAGGTTTTCATGACTTACGGGTATCGATTATTCGTATTTTCCATTGCCGCCTCCACAATTTTAGATCCAAGTTTATTTCACCTTATTATCACTGCTATTTTTCTGTCATTTTTGGCCAAAATAAAATATGTATGCAAAAAAATCAATAAAATAAACAAACATTAATCATGATGGCGCCCAAATCCGTGTGGGGAAAAACTCCTAAGTTGAAATACACATACACATACGCGACCACAGACCAAGTAAATTTGCATCTAAAATTGAATTGATACTGATTGATTCCTAATTGTTTACAAAGAGAATATAATACTACATTTAATTGTTTAGTCATGTCTGGCCACTTATAATGTTTTTTTCTTTATTATTTCGTTTGACAAGTCGACTGACAGTAATTGAAGTATTAAAACCCAAAAAACATTATAAGTGGCCAGACATGTCCAAATACTTGTACTTTAATGAAAAAAAGTTATTTTATAGCATTATCCTGGGAAGAAAACTGTACTATAATATAATTTTTTAATTTCATTATAGACGAGTGTGCATAAAGTGGGTCATTAAAGTACTGTTTTTGATTTCATAATTAGAACTTTACGATATGAGAGTAGATAAAAATCAAAATCAATCAAATACAATCATTACAATAGACTCTGCTACCGGTTCGGAATACACTTGAACTGAGAAGACTCCGGCAAGAAACTCAGCCGCTCAACTCAACTCAACTCTCCGGCAAGAACTTTAATAAAAAGTACATTTGAAGATATTAATCAGAATAGAATACTAGAATAGAATATTAAATATAAGCTACGTCATCAATATGAAATGCCAACTAAAATAATATCTTGTACTATTATGTGACATTGCCAACTTCTCACACGTTATGGACTTTTATTGACGCAATATAATGTAATTTACGATACTGTAAGTGGTCGGTGGTTACTGAAAGCTTCGAACTACACTATTGGTTGTTTCGATGTATTTTGCGGAGTTTTTAAATAGCATTTTCGTCCGTTGTTAATCTCTAAATAGTATAAACAATGTCGATTACCGTCTGTGATTCATGATTTTTGATAGTAAAAAAATACAAAATTTCTAAAAAACTACTCCTCGTCATATACCTATTCTCTAGATTAAGAGGATGCTCTTTGTCTCCGTTCCTTACTAAACTGACTGAGCGAGACAGCCGCAGTTTTTGTAAAAAATACGGTTTTATGTTATTTAAAAAAAACTACGCCTTTTTTTTAAGAAAATTATTCCCTTTCTAATGGATTTCAGAATGTATATTAATATTTTCAAATAGAATGGCCCAGATGAGAAAAATGCATTCATAGTTTTAAAAAGGGGCATATTCACGATTTTTTTTAACATATAGGTATTTTTTACAAATCTTTTGCAACGAAGAATATATGAAAAAACTTAATGTAGAATCATAAATTCTCGTCTATCTTCGCCTTAATACAACTGAGCTATCATCGCTTTGTCTCTGTCTGTTTCTCCGCATTTTTACGACGCAACGGATTTTGATAAGGTTTTCACTAATAGAAAGAGATTTATAGGTACGAGGAAAATTGTAAATTGCACCCGTGCGAAGTCAGGACGGATAGCTTAGCTACTTAATTCATTTACCCAATATTGGACTGCACATAGTTAATTAATACGAAAGTTTGTGAGTATGTATGGATGGATGGATGGATGTTTGTTACTCTTTCACGCAAAAACTACTGAACGGATTTGAATGAAATTTGGAACACATATAGTTTATAACCTGAATTAACACATAGGATACTTTTTATCCCGGGAAAACATAAGATATATATAACATTCCCACGGGAACGCGTGTGAAACCGCGGGGCGGAAGCTAGTAGTTAATAATGAAATGTGTTGTCTATGGTTGCATTGCGTCTCGGTTGTCCTTCGGTCAGGCAATGCGATTGAAGGTATTTATTGATTACCCATTGTGATATATACCTAGTGGGTTTTACTAAGGTTTCACAATTATACGAGTTATTATCAGGTAAGGTACCTATAGTTTTAATAAAAAAAATATAAACATTAGGTATCAATGTCAATATGAGAGAGTCGCGGGAAACCGCTGGATGCGGGTAGAGCGAAACCAGCCATCGTGTAGATCCTTTGTCCAGTTATTTTTAGGGTTCTTAGTACTCAAAAAAAAAGAACGTATAATTTTGAAAAAAAAAACAGGATGATAGTTCTTTACCTATAAATTACAGGAAACCCTTTAAGAAGTCTATAGTTTTAAAGTACCGGAAATTCCGGAACCTCGGTGCGCGAGTCAGACTCGCCCTTGTCCGGTTTTATTTGGAATTGCGTTTAATAAGAATAGAATATAAAAAATAATAATAAATATCCTGGGACATTCTTCACACACGGTTATCTGATCCCAAACTAAGCAGAGCTTGTACTATGAACAACCAGATAACTGATATACTACATATACTGCTTAAATAGAAGTAACAATAAAATTGCTGCAGAAGAAAAGAATAAAAGAAGAATGCAATTGGTTTGTACGTGGTTTTACAAAGCAGTTCTAGCACTTTCATTCCCTAAGGCATCCACTCATTAACATCATTGGCAGTGCAACGAGACGATTATTTTTAATTAAAGAGGAACATCCATTCCTTTGGTTTAGAAACCTACTAGAGAATAATGTACTTAATGTATGTAATGTAGGAACAATGAAACTGCTGTTCTACTGAAGCTGGATCTTCACATGGAAGAAACTATTTTCATAAAAAAACTATTTCCTTAAAATAATAACGCGTAGATGATTTGTGAAGGTTCTAGGCGTCTAGGCATGTCGAACAACTTTTATTTTAGTACCTCCGAAAATGAGTTTTATTGATTACTAAATAGTTGTTCCCCGGGATAAAAAGTAGCCCATAACCTTTGGGGATAATGTAGCTTCCTATTAGTGAAATAATTTTTCAAATCGGACCAGTAACTCCGGAGGCGCACTCTTTTCGGAAATGATCTATTTTACGAATTTTGCCGATGCTTCATCTAAGTTGCGTCATACTGTATCTCTGTGAAGTACTTACCTACTTAATATTTATGCTTGAGTCAGATTAACTAAAGTCTAGAAAATCCATTGTTACAGATTCTTTTATTACCGCAAATCTGTAGTGGTTCCTATAGGTACCTCAGTGTAGGACAAAAATCTATAAAAAATTGAGGTTACGTAAAAAGATACCAAACTACTTAGACGTTAAAATACAGTTTAAGATTACAACTGAGACATGTTACACCATTTTGTTTTGGGACACTAAACACTTATGACATTTACAACCACTAAAGTTTATACTACAGACAGTTCTAATTTAGGTGAGGTGGACGGTATATTCTGGAAATAAAGCGATCGAAGAGAAGAGTTTCTTCGTTCGTACACTAGTCTGAGATTTCTAGAACGACGGATATTTGTCTTTTAACTATTGCACCAAAAAAGTTTTTTTTTTAAATACGTACTATTTTTCGTTACTGCAGTTAGCAGTATGGTGCTACAAAGAAAAAAGTGGCCAAGTGTGATTCCGAATCGCGCACGAAGGGTTCCGTAAATTGATTATCATTGTCTATAGAAACGGCAAAAAAATCATGTCTGTTGTATGAGAGCCCCTTAAATATTTATTTTATTCTGTTTTTATTAAGAATTTGTTGTTATAGCGGCAACTGCCTAACTATCACGGATTATGAGATACAGCCTACAGACAGACGGACAGACAGTGGAGTTTTAGTAATAGGGTCCCGTTTTACCCTTTGGCTATGGAACCTTAAAAAGATTACGAATTTGAACTTACCTACCTCCAGGGTTTAATAGGTCCTTACCTTTTTTGTAATACTTACCTACATGCGGTAATGTAAAAAAATACCGAACTCAAATCTAATTACTAATATAATAAATAGGTAGTATAGTATGACACAACTTAGATGAAGCATCGGCAATATTCGTAAAATCGATCGTTCCCGAAAAGAGTGCGCCTACAACATTACTCATGAATTAAAAAATGATCGGCGAAAATGATCTTATTGAACGTTGAAAGGCGCGATAATGAATTATTTTTATTAGTTTTGTAAATCGGAAGTGAAGTGTACGAAAACGACTTGCCGATGATACAACTAAGTTGTGTCATACTGTACATACTAATCTTATTACTATTTATAAATATGAAAACATGTCACGGCAAATAGCTAAGTTAAAATATTTCTTAACCTCCATTAGTAAATCGGCTTTACTGTTCACTCTATATTATTGTAAAGGTTAACTAATTCAAGGTTGAGTGGGTTTCTTCTTCATAATGTTTGCCATTTGATCCTTATTAATAGGTTTCACTAATAATAATACTATTTAATGTTAGAAGTTGATTTTAGGCGTCCTACGAAATAAAGTCTTGTTTATATTATTTTTAAATCGAATACTCTGAAGTATTTCTCTTTATATGACCAGTAATGACCACAAGTCAATTTATTATGTAGGCAAAAGTAGTAAGCACACAAAGCCTTGATGGAAGACTGGGAAATCAGAAAATATACAGTAAAATAATAACAATTTATGTTTTGAGCTGAATAAATCTTTTCTATTCTAAAAGATATTGGACAGTTTGTTTTTTGTAATCGGAATCACACTTATGTCCGAAAAAACGCAATTTTTTAATGCGAATGTGTGGTCTCTATTAGTACGAAAGCGAAATGTGATAAAGTCTTATTTGAGGCTTCTCGCTCTACTAATGCCAAATACCTAAATCGGTATCCACATAATTCCCAAGAGCCATGTTAGCAACCAATAACTACAAATCAGTGGTTCTCAAACTTTATTTATGTCCCCGTCAGTTGCGTTCTTTTTATTAGCTAAGTATTTAATGTGCAAAATAGTAAAAAAAAAAAATGTATTTTGTAGCCTTTACAAATATCATTTTCCTGAATATATTTTTTTTATTGAAAGTGACATCCCGGCATTGTGCAAAAGAAATACAGTTAAACTAATTAATTTAGTTTGTTAACAACTACCACAATAGGTATGTTGTCTTTGTGTCAAGAGCATTTTTCTCAGGAATGCTTGGAGTTTCATGTTGAAATTAACATCAAATCCGACTGTCGATGTTAAAAATTAAGCTTCTAAGTCAATGCGATAAAACAATATGGCCATTTATGTCGCATATTTTAATATTTTTAATACTACCCGTTGAACCTAGAATCAAGATATTTGGCAAGCAAGGTATCACAGCACAAACAAAGGAATAAATCCTTTTTTAATGAGTTATTTATGAGTTTAAATTTAAAAAAACTTTAAAACAAAAAATAGAACCGCCTTCAAAGGCACTAAAAAGCATAAAATAACTATGTAGGAACTCTAATCTGACAGTTATGAAGTCAGCGAAAAAAGAAGATATTTTCCATGGAATCTAGAAATCTATCTTTGTTTTTTTTTTATATAGTGACGATAGTTTGAGAGCCTCTGTCGTAAAGGGTTGGAGGTTTCAAGGTTCTTAGTACACGTGTACATAATCCAATAAGTATAATAAAGAATCTTAGCAGACATGGCACAATTACATTAGTAAGTAACTTGCGTAACTTTAAAATTATTTAATTTTAGTTCTTTTTATTTTCTCTTTAGATCTATAGGTACAGTATGACACAACTTAGATGTAGCATCGGCAAATCGTATATCTACACTTCACTTCCGATTTACACAACTAATAAAAATCATTCATTATCGCGCCATTCAACGTTCAACAAGATCATTTTCGCCTAAAGTACTGATAAACATGGGTAATGTTGTAGACGCTCTCTTTTCGGGAATGATCGATTATACGAATTTTGCCGATGCTACATCTAAGTTGTGTCATACTATACTACCTATTTATTATACATACTGTACATATTATAAAATAAAGTGTCTTCCCTAACCTTGTGTCACTGCGACCAGACTAGGTCTATTGTGATCGGCACATACCTGCTATAAACTGAACTATATTCTTGATAGGAATATTTTTTATTTCATCTGATGTTTCCCCAGATGATCGTTAAGGCGTCAGTGGATAGGTTGAAAAATGACGCTTAAAAAGTTCAGCTTCAAATCGTTATGTATGGATGGACATGGATTTTTATGTACGACTAGCTGGCCCGGCAGACATTGTCCTACTCTGATAATAAAAAAACTACCTACCTAATTAGAACTTAAGCTATCCTAGTAGTCCGCAGCAGAATTAGGCGTTCGTTAAATTTTAAAATTTTCCGATTAACTTTTTTTTCTTTCACAAGAACCTTCTCCTGACAATAACAAATACAATAAAAAAAGAATTATCGAAATCGGTCCAGCCGTTCACGCGTGATGCCGTGACCAAGGGAAAGAGATAGAAATAAACATTTATTTTGATTCGAATATCAAAAAGGTCAACATCCTTTGATTATAAAACAAAAAATAATAATGTTGGATGGTATGGTTTACCCGAATCTAGGTAGATACTAAGAAGTTTTCGGGAGACAAGCTTTTGATTCCCTATTGTTATTTCTGCTTCCCCTTGGAACGAAGGGATAAAGATTACCTGCAAGTGTCCCATTGTGGATTTCTGGACAAGTTCGGATTTTCCTCGCTATTGTTGTTCTGGATACCTACTAAATGCAGTGACTTACATAAAAAAAGGTAGAGTCCTAGTGTAGGTATATATAAAATATTTCAGTAAAAAACTACAATTTAACTTTAGCTTTTAGGGTACCCAAAGGGTAAAACGGGTCCGTCTGTCACCAGGCTCTCATGAACCGTGATAGCAAAGAATAAATATTACGCACTAGTGATAGTTGAAATTTTCACAGATGATGTATTTCTGTTATAACAACAAATACTAAAAAAAGTAAAATTAAAAATTTTGAAAAAGCGTCGTGGTGCGGTTAAAAAGTAATTGAAAATGGATAAAATAACTTACAAACCCCCGACTTAAAAAAGAAATGTAACTTAATAAAAAACCTAAGAATGTCCGTCTGGGGCTCCCTTCGTGCGCGAGTCCGACTCGCACTTGCCCAGTTTTTTATTTCAACTCGACATTGGCAGAAACGACCTAAAAAGACAATTGCCAAAAAAGTAGATAAAAGGTCACATAAAATAGCTAACCCTTGGCTAACCTACTTAACATATGTTTGAATTCAGAAGCAAAACAATTTATTCGACTAACTCAGAGTACCTAAGGTTTTAGGAAATAATATTTACGAACGCGCGACGGACGTTATATTGCGGGAAATCTAAACATAACAAATAAAGGTTACTTCAATGCGTCACTGACACGAGATACATAAGTACTCGTACAATAACGATTAAATTATGTTACAATCGTAGTTTTAAATCCCCTTTGTTTGATAATAAAAGTAAATGTATATCTATGAAATAAAAATACAAGAGGCTAATCTATGCCGGTTTAGAATTCGATTTTCCTTTTTTTTTATTTGGGTAGATACTCAGTTTCAAAAAACGAACGATTGCCAGGTTTTTAAGTTTAAATAGAGTTCACGTCTTTTTAATGCACATCCATAAACTAGAACGGGCACACACGTAACAGGATAGCTGTAAACTTTTTGATGCAATTATTTAGCTTCTCGGTGCAGCGGGCAGCCAGTCCTGCACTCTCCATGTAATTTGCAAACTTAAGCAAGAGCGCATTTATTATGCAGATGCTTTGCGAAACAGTCTGTTTTTTTTAACAGAAAATACTTGCCTTGATTTTGAAATAAAATGCCTTTTCTAGGATATACAATTTGTTCCAATGTATCGGCTGTTTGAGTAGACATTGAGTAGGCGTAAGCAAATAAACTTCTTAATTAAAATGTTTAATCAACTTACTGTATTTTATAGCTCCATTATATTTTTATCCAGCTAATTTATTCATGAAATCAATATTACAATCATAAATCAACAATTTTATTACCTATAATATTGATAGCCATTATTTTTAATTATTAATCAAACGTAATTCCTACCCACAAAACAATCACTTAAAAAAAAGATGAATGAACAAATCTTCCTCTTCCATAAACAATATAAATTTTCATAATTGGAATGCAAACTCACCGACGAGCGCGGTGAGGATCGCGAGCACGGCGGTCGCTAGCGGCAGCGCTGCGGACGCGGCGGCGACGCGAGACATGACTGCCGCGTCACGAGCACGAGTCACGCGTCCACACGCCGCTGCCGCCGCCGGCCGCAGCACGCTGGTGCCCTGCCCGCCCCGCGCCCCCGAATGCGGCATTGCGCTCTACATGACGCTTTTCCATTTTCACCGATAACTTTACTAATAAAAGTGTAATCTGTGATGCGCCTGAAATTAAATGTTTTCGACGGAAAATCTATAGCCATCCTACCCTGCGTCAGTAATTAATAAAGTATCTGAAATGTGTATTTGTAGTTATCTTGTGTGCGTCAATTTCTGTTAAATAAATGCATTTTCTTTCAATTAGACTATAGATAAAAGGAGAAACGGAGAAAAAGATGTGGCGCCCGAAGTCAATGTTAGTTCTGTTCAAATATCTAAAGGATTTCATTACAATATTGCAATATGAATATTAAAAGTTACACTACGCACCCCAGATGTCCTTCAGGTTGCTGGCATGGTGCCCATTGGAGCAAGTTGTGAATTCTTCCGCCAACATCTGACTATTACGGTTTTCTTGTTATTGTGCAGCTACTTATGGAAAGAGCTGTATTTATGTTTTACTTTGCCTCACTTTATTCACTCCTCACGCAAAAACGACAATAAGTAAATAAGTTTGACGTGTCTGTCTGTGTGTGTGTGCCTGTCTGTGGCCTCATAGCTCCTGAACGGATCGACTGATTTTGATTTATTTTTTTTTGTTTGAAAGGTGACTTAATCGACTCAGCCGTTTGAAAATTATCAATTTTCTAGTGAGTTTTGGGGGTTTCTTATTTTTTTAAATTTTAGTTATATTTATATTAATAGTTTAGAAAGGGGATACAAAATCAAAATACTTATATAGTTTTACTATAAAAAAAATATCAGTCTCAAAAAATATTTATTTTAATATTTACTTATGCAGCATTGCACCAAAATCTATATCGTACTGTGCCAAATGGAAAACGACTTTATAGTGAACTGATACCGCACGATCCCGCATTCAATTTGCACGCTAACACCTCCAGAGCATGCATTATGCGTACGTACTCCTTGATCACAACACTACGTCCATTATTGAGTGCCACTTCCAGTTCATTATTGATTGTGCGCTAATAGTTCTTTGGTAATTGGCGTTCCAATCCTTCATGTTATGTTTGCCTGGTACCATAATACGCTGAATATTTTTTACCCGACTGCTTAGGAATAAAGCGAAAGAATATTAATAGGTTCCGTCTGCTACTAAACTTAATGGGGGTATTTAAGTTAGGCTTTCAGCTCATAATAGTCTGTTATACCGAAGTAGAGTTTACTTTGTTTATAATTTTATTTTCTATTCTCAATTGTGTTTCGGTCTTTTTCATCATCATACCAGCCGAAAGACGTCCACTGCTGGACAAAGGCCTCCCTCAAGGATCTCCACGATGCCCGGTCTTGCGCTACCCGCATCCAGCGGTTTCCCGCGACCTCACAAGATCGTCGGTCCACCTTGTAGGGAGTCGGTCTATTTAGTCTATTAATTTATATTTCTTAAAAACTAAGGGTTTGTTGGTGGGAAAGTAAGATCTTATGCAGTACTTAGTTCCTTGTTATATTTCTGTGTTGAATTTTTCGATTTTCGAGCAGACATTTCCTAAATTTTCCTCTTCTCTTCACATAAACAAATAAATAAGGAAGGTTAACAAGACTATACGACGTACTGTAAGAAATCAGCTTTAATATTAACAAAAGCATTGTGGCATACACGCAAGTGTTAAATAGCAGCATGCGTCATAATACACGCAATACGTGACGTCATTTAAACTGCATCTAGAAATTGTAAATTATTCAATTCCAGTTTGGCAACACAACATGAATAATGTGAACGCGAACTCAAATTCGGGAATCTATACGAATATTATGAATTTGAAGAATTTGTTTGGTTAAACGAGCTAATCTCTGGAGTTACTGGTCCGATTCGAAAAATTCTTTCACTAATAGGAAGCTACATTATCTCCGAAGGTAAAAGGCTACTTTTTATCCCGGGAACGTGAGTGAAACCGCGGGGAACAGCTAGTTTACAATATAAGTATAGATTTGAAGTCTGACTGGATTGAAGGAGAAAGAAAATCATCTTGTACCTTTCATATTCGATTAAGAGAATCCAAATTTTTCAACATGAAACCTTTTTTTCACATACAGATAACAATCAAAAACAGACGGCAAGTTGTTTACTGCGTGCGGAAATAAAATAAGAGATATACAAGCAAAACGAGCGGAATGTGGGTTAAGTGAGCCACTGAAGACAGTGGCCTCGTGTGGATTCCGCACATGAAGGCAGCCTGGGATCGTATTTCATTCTACATCACAACAGACATTAATCACAACTATCTGTGACGCTGCAATTTTATTACAACTGTGAGATCAACCATACATTATACACTACTAGCTTTTCCGCGCGGTTTCACTCGCGTTCCCGGCATAAAAACTAGCCTATAACCTTCAGGAATAATGTAGCTTCCTATTAGTGAAATAATTTTTCATATCGGTTCAGTAGTTTCGGAGCCTATTCAATACAAACAAACAAACAAATCTTTCCTCTTTAAAGTATATGTAGTATGTAGTATATGTATTGATTAGTATATATAGATAACTAGCTATTATGATAACATGGCGCCCCCTCACTCGGGGATACTGTAGCTTCCTTTTAGTGAAATAATTTTTCGAATCCGACTGGTAGATCCAAAGATTAGCGCGTTCAAACAAAGAAACTTTTCAGAATTCAAATAAAGATAGAAATAGATGTAAAACTGTGTTTGTTACCATTCTACGCTTAAACGCTGAACCGAGAGCGATGATTTTTTGCCCCCAAATAGCCTATAATACGGAGAAGGAAATAGGCAGCTGTTTTCTGAAAACGCGGGTGAAACCGCGAGAAAAACTAGTATAGTAAACTCATTCCAAAATAAAAATACCTATCAATAAGTATCAAGATGGATTGATTGATATCTACGAACTACAAAGTGCTACGAATTCGTAGCACACGCTACGAAGGCTACCACGGCAGACTTCGGTATTTTTCTTCAGATACCTAAATTATTTGATTTGTATTTTTAATCAAAAATATACAAATAAAATACACCCAAAACAAGTACTTTTCATATCGATTTATATTTTTCATTCAGTGACCATGTATTGATATTCTAAAAATGGTCTAATAAATACATTTTAACTAAATTGTTATCTTCTGAAGAAACAGAATTTACCTACATATAAAAACATTATCGAAATATGAATATTGCATAACTATTACGTAAATTGTATATTTCCGTATTATTTTCGTATTTCTAAATGAATCGTCTACTATGAATGAAGTATTATTTGCTATAGAAACTTCGAATTTATACTCAAATGTACTGAGGTGGGTTACTTACCAGCTCTGGGGGATTAAGCTTTAAAATCAAAGAATATTGCTTTGAAATAGCTATAAAAAGAATGTCTACAGAAGTGCTACGAATTCGTAGATGTTCGTAGCACTGGTTACATAAGTGTCCGTTCAGAAAGAGAGCCGTCGTGACCAAATTGTGAACTAACGTTCCAATTTTATATTACAACCATAATTTAGAAGGGTTTCTTTCTGTCGACATCTATACTAATAATATTATAAAGAGGAAAGATTTGTTTGTTTGTTTGTAATGAATAGGCTCCGAAACTACTGGACCGATTTCAAAAATTCTTTCAACTTTGGAAAGCTACATTATCCCCGAGTAACATAGGCTATATTATATTTTAAAAAAAATTAGGGATCCTTACTAAAACTCCAATAATGTAACATAAGGTGTAAAAAAATGACCTGAAAAATTCCTTACGTCGCGTGCGCTGCGAAAACTATTGATGATAGAACAAAATCATTTACTACGACTTTGCAGAACTCATCATTATCTACAAAAAGTGTCGGGACAGCATATGTCTAAATATTATAGTTATGTCACAGTAAGCAGTTTTTTATTCTAAAATATTAATTTATATATGCCGCCTCTTGAAAAGGCTCTTCATTTGTACCTTGGTATTAATCCTCATCAAAATAAATTACTTTATATTCAAGACGGCTTTAATACCTTTTTATAACTTTTTGAATTATTCAATTCGGACATTTCATTCGGAAGATATCACGAGTTTAAAAATGCAAGTATTAGAAAAAAGTCGCGTGGTTGTCGCTCACCGCGCTCAGCTAGCCAGCATGCGATGTAGGCTCCATGTAAGCGTCACTGGGGTACGGGGGGGAGTCAATGTAATCTATATATATAAAAGAAAGTCGTGTTAGTTACTCCACTTATAACTCAAGAACGGCTGAACCGATTTAGCTGAAAATTGGCAGGGAGGTAGTTTAGAGCCAGGAGAAGGACATAGGATACGGTTCTTCGCACAATCTCCCGCCATCTCTCCCTGTTGGCAGACTGTCTGGTACAGTCAGATACGCGGCCTCCCAATGCGGATTTTATTTGGTCAGTCCAGCGAATAGGTGACCTGCCGCGTGATCTAACCCCTTCCACCTTTCCTTGCACGACCAGCCGTTCCATGGAGTCGTTGTCCCTAAGTTGTTATAAGGCACTTAGGAACGTCGATAGTTACAATCATTACAATAGACTCTACCACCGGTTCCACATACACTTGAATTGAGAAGAATCCGGCAAGAAACACAGCAAGGCATTATTTTTTTGTGGAATCTGTTTATCTGTTGATCAAAACGGAACAGACGCGTTATTGTATTGCCGCTAAACAAAAGGCAAATACCTAAGTACAGCAGCGCCCTCCATTTCCACGACGGTTCTCTTTCTGAACAGACTCTATCTCTTAAATTTTATATAGTAACGGGAAATCCTTATCATTTTATAACCGATTTCAAAAAGGTTTAGTTTCCCCCGTGTGATTACGTACGGGAATAGGTTGAACCAAAATTTAACAATGGTATATGGTCTCACTATTTCATATATAAAACGTTTAAAATAACCATGATCTCTAATAAAACTGTATAAATTACTTGTAAGTTATTTCTTCCACGAAGAAAATAAAAAGCAATGCTAAAAAAATGCCCTTTTCTCATTTCACCTCTGGCGCGTAACAAGCGCGTTCGTCACTCTCATTAGGCTGTAGATGGGTCGACATGTGCCTCATATCCGTCCAACAATTACAGGGGCAAATTAAAACGATAATCTATGACAATGGCTCATCGCTGCCGGGGAAAGAATGTAATGTAAAGGTTTTCAAATGAGAGAGGCAAACCACAAAAGGGTGTAGGTAGTTAGTATAATTTTTTTGTTTATAAAAATTGAAGAAAGAAACTAATTTTATTGGTGGCAAACTAGGCCAGAAGGGTACCTACATAAATTAAATTTTAAAAATATAAAATCATGAAATAAAAAGAGAATATAAAACCAGCCAAGTGCGAGTCGGACTCTCGTACGGAGACTTCCGTATCATTATCTATAAAAACGGCAAAAAAAATCACGTGTTTTGTATGGGAGCCTCCTTAAATATTTATTTCTTTAGTATTTTTTGTTATAGCGGCAACAGAAATACATCATCTGTGAATATTTCAACTGTCTAACTAACACGGTTCATGAAATAAAGCCTGGTGACAGACGGACAGACAGACAAGGGAGACTTAGTAATACCACCAGGTCCTGTTTTACCCTTTGGGTACGGAACCCTAAAAATAAACAACATTAAACAAAAATTGCCGCAAAACGGTCCCAACTCAGCATAATAAAGCTGTCTGTTGATAACCAGCGCTGGTCTAAAAAGACTAGGGTTCCAGAATAATGTATTCCAGAGAATCCATGGTTTCAGTTTTCAGTGGTACATAACTTGATCATCCGAGGTGGAAACTGTACTTTCTGCGAGGCCATTTTGGTTCAAACTTTGAGGATGTATTCTCCAAAGAGGATACAAAGTAGGTACACGTAGTAGATTATTTACTCGGCCAAGAAAGTGATGTGCCAGTTTTGATTTAGTTGCCTAGTCATAGAAAATTACAACAAGGTTCAAACTAAGAACAGCTGTCACGTAACAAACAGTAAACAATTTGCAAGCGAAACTAATCATTATCACATTTTCTTGGCCGACCGTACCACGTACATAAGAGGCCTCCCCTTCAATCAATGACGAGAAAAATGAATCGATCTACTTCGCTATCAAAAACAGTTTTATTTTCTTTAAGTTTCAAGCCAGCATCAAAACACCTACAAGATCACCCCTGACCTTTCCGCGTGGAGGCACCGTAAACTCGGTTGCCTAGCAACGGCTAACGACCCCTAGCAACTGTCCTGTTGATTGACTTCACTCAAAGACTTCACTAGTGCACCCAAACCTGACGGATTTACGAATTGTATACATTTTATTTATAAATTAGTTTAATTTTGTGAAATGGCAGCTGTTAACAGACCCATGAGTCAAATGAGGAAGATTGAAACTGTAAGAATCCGTACTATATCTACTATTAGCGATCCGCCCCGGCTTCTCACGGCTTTCTCGGTTGTTCTGTACTATAATATGCATGTGTTATACATATAAACCTTCCTCTTGAATCACTCTATCTATTAAAAAAAACCGCATCAAAATCCGTTACGTAGTTTTAAAGATTAACGGTCTTATTCATAAAAAGTTACGAAACGTCATTTAGTTAATACTGGTGCCGATTCTGTTGTTTACGAACTTAACTAATATTAGACAAGTCACCTCTCTTTCATGTTAACCTTATTGAAAAAAGATAGAACATTTTAATGCTGTCAGTTTAATCCATGCCGTCGTAATGTACGGGTAAATAGTCGTGACCAATAAAGATCGCGCTTAAATTCACGTTGAAATAAGTGATCGGACTACACTGACAGGACTAAAATATCTTGCATCCCTTTCTTATAGGTATTTACTATTAGAAAGAGATATAGTGAGATTAAATTTATTTAGTTCGTAAACAACAGAATCGGCACCACTAGTAGTGATTAATAGAAATGCGAGTGTGCGTTTGTTGGCTTGCCTAAAATAGGAAGGTTAGGAGTTCTATGTTCCCTTCTAACTACTAAACGGTTTACCCGATTAAGTTAAATGATACGTTATAGATTCGTCTTTATTGCGCGATGTCTCTCACTATGGTACTAGCTGTTCCCCTAGGTTTCACTTGCATTCCCGGGATAAAATAAAAAGTAGCCTATAACCTTCGGGGATAATGTAGCTTCCTATTAGTGAAAGAATTTTTCAAATCGGACCTGTATCTCCAGAGATTAGGGCGTTCAAACAAACTCTTCAGCTTTATTATTAGTGTAGATTAAGCTAGGCATTTTCTCTTTCAGAAAGAAGCTCTCTTCCGCGCCAGGAAACGCATTTTAAAGTACCTGGTGCTGGGATATCTGAAGCAAGAAGGCTACTTCCATACAGCCGAGACCTTCACCTCAGAAGCTGCTGTGACCGGGGAATATGTCGTCTGCGATAATATTGATCTAGACATCATGTTGCAGGTTAGACTTTTGATAACTTTGCAAGGGTACTTCGTAGTACCCGCCTGCCTACCACAGTGAAGTTGAAAATCTGTCGCCAAGCACCTTCCAGTGTGTTCCGACAGCTGCAATTTAAAGCAAGTTCCCTTCTAGCCTTTGTTGGCTTACCACCATCGGCAACATCAATACTGACCACGGTGAGATTTTGGTCAAACACAGGCCTATAAATAGCAAAATAAACATCCTTAATGTTAGGCGACGATAGCTCGGTGGTAGGAACGTCGAATGGCGTAGCGATCGGAGGTTCGAAACCTACGCTGAGCTTGAGTTTTCCGTAAAGGAAACTATTGAACGGATACTATTCCCTCCCGAAGTCATCGTGTGAAGAATAAAGATTTCATTAAATAAACATGACCTAAAAATACAGCGTCGAAAGTAATATGAAATTGGCGAATGTCGGGAGTAAGTAGGTACCTAATTGTAGAATCTAGGTTACAGGTATACGCCGCCGCGTCTACAGCGCGATGGATCTCAGGCAGGGTTGTTAGTTGTTAGGGTCTTATCACACAAGCGATTTGCGAGCGTCTTCAAAGCGGAGCGGTCGCGCAACTAGCTCGCCGCGAATAGCGCTGGGGACGCCATTTTTTATACTCGTACAAAACACGAAAAAACGATTTTTTTGAAGTACGATTATTTTTTTATCGTTTGCAAAACAGCACAAAGTAGCCGCTCTCTTTCAGATTAGTTAATAATGGATCCTACCAAATTCGTCGATGCCTACGTTTTTATTTCTTGCGTCTTTGAAGTAACAAAGCTAACAGAAGTGTTTCCTCGTCGGAATCCATTATGTTAATGAGTATATTTGTAAGTCGCGAACTCGCGCACAGGCGTCGAAAACGTTCTGTAATCGCCACGCGTCCGCGACGTCTACGCTGTGCAGCCGCGGCGTGTTCGTTCCGCTTTGAAAAAGCTCGCTAACCGCTAGTATGATAAGGCCCTTAGCTAGCGGGAATGTGGAAGTAGGAGGGGGGAGTGGGACGTTCGTACCCTTTCGTTTTATCCCCGCAATTGGCACCTAATATCCTTAAAATCGTTGCGAGTTTAGAAGTAAGTGGAAAAACAGAGGCAAACAGCGATTTTTAACCGACTTAAAAAAGAAGGAGGTTATCAATTCGAAAGTATGTTTTTTTCTCAACGATTTTTCTGTATAGCACCAAGGTGGTAATTTTAATTTTATTGTCTTTGAAGTTAAAAGTTGATTATAATTTATAGCACTATTTACAACGACTATTTAGATATTCTAAAGTACCTAGGTATAGTACTGGGTTAGGTACGCGAATTTATTGACACTAAACTTGTAGTTGATAAAGTTTGTGTAATGTTTTCCAACACGCAACATGGTAGAATATTATTTTTGTGACGTAACCCGTTCATGCTTTCGCGATGTGTGTAACTTTCGAATATATGGCGAAGTTTGTACAAAAACTTTAAGAAGTTATATCTTGGTTGCTGGTATGGTAGTATGTGGTACAGTTTGATAGTAAAATTAATGTATTTGTTTTTTATTTTTTATTGGAAAAGGTTGACAAACAGGCATATTAAAAATGCATTAATTTGGAATGATATTCTATAAGTGCGACCGAAGTGCGACCGGATACCTCAGACCTCCAATGCGACAATTATCGACCTGACGCATTAGCTAATAATACGCTGCTAGTATGTATGATGTAGATTAGAAAACCAGAGAGTATAAAACTCTGGGTTCAAAATAACGTAACTCCACTTTAAAAATACAAGGTTCCTCCTGAGAGATCCTCCCCAGACCAAGAAAAAAAAGACGGAGCGTATCCGTTACATACACCACCAGTCGCAAGGCGCCGCGGACAGCCAAAGTGGACCGCTTTATCTGTGTTAACTAATGCTTGTTGAGGTTTTGTGTTCCAAAAATCTTTACTATAAATAAAAGGTATTATTATCAGATGCTTTCAAGTGGCATGTGATTCCGAGAGATGTTTTCTTTGGTTTACTGTTATTCTTACATATTTATTCAATATTCAACCTATCTTTGATTTTATGATTGTTGATTGATTTTACATTTCTCGTTGTGCTAGAGAAGCAAGGTTTTTAAAGCTTCACTTGGTTGTATACACACGACACTGTCTTTCTTTTTTTCTTGGTCTGAGCCTGATAGTGGAAGGAGCTGGCGCAATCTTGCGGGAGAATTTAATAGCTCTGGAAGTGAGCTTGGAAATTATTTCGGATGTTAGCGCCTTAGTGAGTTTAATGCTGAAATTTAATTTTGCTATAAGATTTAATATCGTAGAATTGTGGTAGGGAATGATGTTTAGAGTCACAAAAAGGTAAACACCTATAGGTACACTTAAAAGTAACAATTATTAAGGAGAGAAGGGGCGGGAAGGTTCCCGCGAGGATCGTCGCCCACCGCTGTCGCCAGTAATGTATAAAATACCTACTATCCATGATGTAATTGTAGATATACCTACATATTTAAAAAAAATGTCTATTTACTTTTTTTTCATGTTATAGACAATTGTACAACACCAGGCAGGCGCTGCAACTTGACTCGTATAATACCTACCTATATCAGATTTTGACATGTAGAGAGGGTAAATATTTCGAGACCAATGTCAAAGGACATGACGTCTTACAAACAGTTCGAAATGTATTATTATTTGAATAGATTTAAAACTTTTGAATACACATGTAGACTCGATATTTTGCACGAAAATAAACTGTATTCCTGTTGTAAATTGGCGCTATTACAAAGAGCGGTAGCAATATTATTTATTAGGTGACAATTAGGCAGACCATGGCGAGAGTGTAACGTCAGAAGTTGTGAAATACATAAACTAGATCTTTTTTTAGTGGAAACTTTCGAATTGATGTACGTACGTAATTACTTACAGTTTTTGATTCAAATATGAAACATAAAGTTTGACATACAAGTGGAGAGATAAGCTACTACTACAACCATCTTTGTCTTCCACGTAAAGAGACAACTTATATCATTAACTAGCTGTTCCCCGCGGTTTCACTCGCGTTCCCAAGATAAAAAGTAGCCTATGACCATCAGGGATAATGTAGGTTCCTAGTAGTGAAAGAATTTTTCAAATCGGACTTGTAACTCCGGAGATTAGCGCGTTCAAACAAACTCTTCAGCTTTATTATTAGTATATAGATAGATCCTATTGTTTAGTAAACTAAGGTTTAAAATCTAAGGTAAAAAATAAATCTGAAATCACTAAAGATTTCGTATCACAGATTGAGAAATATTTTGGACTGTTGCCGAAGCGGAGTTTACCAAGAGACTGGCAGTAGCCAAAGACGACATACAATATCGAAAACCAATCTTGTTAAATAGTAGTACCCTATATATTATTTATTCTTTGGTAGTACCTACCTTACGGTTTAAAATTGTAAATCAGTTGGTATATTTTTCGAGAGCTCAACTACAAAGTTCCTGAAGTGTAATTTGTATTTTTATCTACTCTCATATCGTAATGTTCTTATTATGAAATCAAAAACAGTACTTTAATGACCCACTTTACGCATACCCGTGTATAATGAAATTAAAAAATTATATTATAGCACAGTTTTCTTCCCAAGATAATGCTATAAAATAACTTTTTTTCATTAAAGTACAAGTATATGGACATGTCTGGCCACTCACAATGTTTTTTGGGTTTTAATACTACAATTACTGTCAATCAACTTGTCAAACGAAATAATAAAGAAAAAAACATTATAAGTGGCCAGACATGACTAAACAATTAAACGTAGTATTATATTCTCTTTGTAAACAATTAGGAATCAATCAGTATCAATTCAATTTTAGATGCAAATTTACTCTGTGGTCGCGTATGCGGTAGGGAGTTTTTCCCAACACGGATTTGGGCGCCATAATGATTAATGTTTGTTTATTTTATTGATTTTTTTGCATTCATATTTTATTTTGGCCAAAAATGACAGTAAAATAGCAGTGATACTAAGGTGAAATACACTTGGATCTGAAATTGTGGAGGCGGCAATGGAAATGACGAATAATCGATACCCGTGAGTCATGAAAACTTATGACAAAATATTATCGATTTTTTACCTTTAAATTACATTATTAGATGAGTTTAGATAAAGTACTGTATGATACTGCACATAATTAGGTATTAAAAACTCGTGTGATACTATTAAGAACCTCGCCTACGGCTCGGTACTAAACTCACACTCGTGTTTAATAACCCCTATTATGCAACAGTATCATAAACTACTATAAATAGCAAACAGGTAATATAGTTTTACCACATTTTACCGTAATATCGTAATGAAACCAAAGCGAAGAGGAACGTAGGTAATAGGTAGGTACTTACATAGATAGGAATACTGTTAAAGTTTAAAATATATTGGTATTCTACTGCAATATGTAAATATGCTGGTATTTTACCTATAGTTGAAGAATCAATGTTGATAGAGCACTTTCCAAGAAATGAAGATTCATATCGTCTCCATTTAGGTAGGTAGGTACTTATATTAAAAGCTGCATGCAAATAATAAAGGGTTATTTGCGATCCACCTGCAGAAGGTACTTACATCAACAAAACTAAGAAAGAAAAAGTTAGGTATATTGGTGCCGATTCTGTTGTTTACGAACTAAATAAATTTAATCTCACTATATCTCTTTCTAATAGTAAATATAAGAAAGGGATGCAAGATATTTTAGTCCTGTCAGTTTAATCCGATCACACATTTCAACGTGAATTTAAGCGCGATCTTTATTGGTCACGACTATTTACCCGTACATTACGACGGTATGGATTAAACTGACAGCATTAAAAATGTTCTATCTTTTTTCAATAAGGTTAACTTGAAAGAGAGGTGACTTGTCTAATATTAGTTAAGTTCGTAAACAACAGAATCGGCACCATTATCATAGATGAATAAAGATTTTTCGACTTTTAACTTATAATATACCGGGTGATTTTTTAATGGTACCTAGTAGGCTGAAGCTGAGAGGGCATTGATGTATATCTTATAAATAAAAAAAAACCTTATACCTCTTAAGTATAGAAAATATCACCATAGGTAGTAGATTTTAAAATGAGCAGTCTAACCCTAATCAAGGAATGCTGCACAACCACTCACCTCCGATATGGAGCAGACCTGCCGCGTTCTTTCTTCGTATTAAGGGTCGATTATCTGCGGTTCTTCCATATGAGAGCGGACGAAGCCGTGCTGATGATGCACTGGCTGAAAAGCTGTGGCGTGGAGAGCTCCTTAGTAGAAGAGCACATGCGACTGGGCGCAACCGACGATGGTCCAGAACTAAAGCTTGTATTGTGGGTAGTCGTGCAGCGAAATGAGTTTGAATCAATATATTAGTAGCAAAAAAAACACGTTTTTAGTAAGTATAGGCCTTTGACCACAATCTCACCGTGGTCAGTGATGATGTGGCCGATGATGGTAGCACACAAAGCCTAGAAGGGAACTGGTTTCTAAGTGCAGCTGTCGGAACATACCGGAAGGTGCTTGGCGACAGATTTTCAACTCGAGGGTAGCCAACGAGGCGGGTACTACAATGTACCTTACCACCGTACTAACGATGCTTTCCTTTAGGGAAAGCTCAAGCTCATTGTAGGATTTGAGCCCGTGACCTTCGTCTCGGCGTTGGACGTCACTACCACTGAGCTATCATCAGTGCCGGTTTTAGCTATACCAGCATCCTGGGCGAGATGTGATAACCCCTCCTCCACCCTTCTCCCGCCAACAAAAGGGATTTGAAGCTATTATTATTATTTTTCTTTTATTTATAGCCATTTTATCTTTAGACTCGAGAATTTATTTATTTATTTAGACTCGAGATAGCAGGACTCGCTCATGAGCGACCGGAAATAAAGGTGGGCCTGGCGCCCCTTTACATCTGGCGCCCTGGGCAATCGCCCTACCGCGCCCTACCCTAACGCCGGTACTGGCTATCATTGCCTTAAAACCCAAAAGTTTTTCGTCCTCAGGACTACTGCAGCTACTACTTAATCCGGTTCAACAAACAGCCCCAGTTCTGCAGGAAAGTGGAGGAGCAGCAACCCCCACGGCGCCCCGTCACCAGAAAAGCGAAGACTGAACGAACCTCTATATGTGAGAAGGAGGATACAGATCTGCCCTCTACGTTTACTGTCACTAAGTTATGTAAGGTAAGTTATTTAAAACTAGGTACCTAACTGTTCCCCGCGGTTTCACCCGCGTTCCCGGGATAAGAAGTAGCCTATGTCCTTCTCCATATCATAGGTTATTTGCGTGCTAAATTGCATCGTGATCGGTTCAGCATTTAGGCGTGAAAAGGTTAAGTTAATTTCGAAGTTAATTAACTATCCCATTTATAACAATAATAGGAAATAGTGTATCAAGCGCCACAGATAGTTCATACACCGATGAATAGGTAGGTATTGCTGTCAATATGTGTTGAAGTGGCATTGACAGTCCACTTCGCGTCGGAGTCAATAAATCAATCTCTCGAAGGGGAGTCTAGGTTTTAATTAACTACTATATACTAAACTGTAGTTGTTTTATAGCAGCACTCACATTTTCCTACCATATTTGGTAGCATTTTCCTCACAGACATCAAAGCCTCTGGATACGAGCTTTATGTTGCTGCCAGAAGAGGGGTTAGGTCGCCATCTGGCGTCACATGGCCTAGATCGCGCTATCGATGTTCGAAGCATATATTAGCGTAGCTTGGCGGAAAATCTTATCCTTACAATAGAGAAGTCCTCAATAGTAGGATATGATGACTTAATTTACAATTGATAGCAATTAATATTCCAGGAACCTGAATCGAATTTAGAAGGAACAGTACCAGCGATCGAGAGGAAGTCCTTAGCTGGTTTCCTGTCTAACTTATCATCAGAGAAGAAGCAACTCGTGGAGTTATTATACCAGGATATCATCAGACCTTCGGGGGTATCATGGGATGACATCAAGGGATTGTCTTCAGCTAAGAATCTGCTGATTGAGTCAGTTGTTTATCCAGTCAGGTAAGAGTAGAAAGAGACCATGAGAAATTTGTTGCTAGAACTAAATCTAAATTTTAAAGAAGATATCTGTTTGTTTTAATTAATTTACGGGTTTCAAACGTTTTATCTAATTCACAATAAAACTCTACACATTTTTTGAGCAAAAGCCAAACTGTAGTCCCATGGGTAATTATGGCTATTCGCAAATAACTTTTAAAAAATACACTTACGTATATTTAAAATATACACTTCACTTTTTGATCGAGCAAGACTTTTTCATTCATTTTTTACTGTGTAGGTATAATCAGTTTTTAGATCAGTGATGATGTGGCCGATGGTGTTAGCACATAAAGCCAGAAGGAAGATTTACAGCAAATATAGAAAATACAATCAACTTATTAAAAAAATCCTCGATCAACGGCAAGGTTCCTAGCAGGCCCACACACATCACTAGTATTAAAAATATAATAAATACACTTTGGAATTTCAGGTATCCAGAAGTATTCACAGGACTCCTAGAGCCATGGCGTGGGGTACTGCTCCACGGCCCTCCTGGCACCGGGAAGACGATGCTGGCGCGCGCAGTTGCCAGTGAGAGTTGCTGCACATTCTTCAATATAGCTTGCAGTACTCTTATCAACAAGTGGAGAGGGGAGTCGGAGAAACTTGTTAAGGTATTTATCAACAGGAAGAAAGCAGCTCGACTGATACCTCCGCCTTACAGAATACTGGAGCCAAATAACTTTATTGTGTCACGCCCAGGAGGGCGTGAGTAAGGTCGCCTCACCAGAGCTCATCGGGGAGAGGGAAGGGTTGGCATCTCGGTCTTGAGTAATATCTCGGATGCTGTGTGATAAATAGGTAATCAGGATGTAGAAGAAAAGAACGCCACATAAAGGGAATCTCGTTGCATCCTGTAAGTCATAGTGTCGACTGATTTTCAAAAAACTGCAGATGTCTTCTTCTGCTCTGACACTATTATCTTTGCTCTGTCTTCCAACTAGAACACAGATGTTGTTAAATAGATTTAGAGAAGTAATATTCTAATTTGAGATACTTGTAAAAATATTATGCGACTTTAAAATCAGTTTCATACTTGATATCTAGAACGCGCCAGCTTATTTATAAATTCTGATCTTACTTTGATTATTATTTTAGCCCTTTCATAAGCTCCTGGCCCAATGAATTCCAATGACGAGTTTGAATGATTTATTCCAGGTGCTTTTCGAAATGGCTTCCTACTACTCTCCCTCAATTATCTTCGTAGATGAGGTGGAGACCCTGGCCTCTGACAGGTCAGCACCAGGAGAGCACGAAGCCTCCAGAAGACTGAAGGCACAACTCCTCACTGAGCTGGATGGAATTGGTGGGAGGGATGGTGTTGTATTTCTGCTGGCAAACTCAAATATGCCGTGGTTAGTAGATCATAAAACACCATTATAGCCAGGAGAATTTGCAACTGCTGATAATTTTTGTAACATGATTGATAGATAGGTATATGTAGGAGTAAGATGGATGACTCTTATATTGATCTTCAAAGGGAGAAAGGGAAGATCTTCCGCCAGGTTGGGTTATAGAACTTGGAGACCGGAATCTTTGTTGACGTTGGAATCTATCTATACTAATAATGCTGAAGAGTTTGTTTGTTTAGTTGAACGCGCTAATCTCGGAGTTACTGGTCCGATTCGAAAAATTCTTTCACAAATAGGAAGCTACATTATCCCCGAAGGTTATAGGCTACTTTTTAACACGGGAACGTGGGTGAAACCGCGGGGGACAGCTCACTAGCTGTTTATGTTATATATGTCGATTGCAGAATAAACTTCGTCAGCGCGACGTAGAACTTTATTGCGCCATCTATCCATCGGTGTGTGAACTATGTATTTAATCGGTGGTAGCAAAGAATAAATAATATACTACGTACGTGGTAGCTACAGATACATTATAGACCCCAAAGACCTCAATAAATGCCTTTTCCAGGGAAATAGATCCAGCAATGCTAAGAAGATTGGAGAAACGAATCTACATACCACTACCAGATCACAAAACCCGGACTGAGCTGTTCGAGAAATACCTTAACACGAAGAACATCGAGCTATATCCGAAGGTTGACTTCATGGAGTTGGCAGCCAAGACCGAGGGGTATTCTGGCAGCGACATAAAGCTCGTTTGCAAAGAGGCTTTGATGTCAACTGTGAGGAAAATGCTACCTAATATGGTAGGAAAATGTGAGTGTTGCCAGTTTACTATCTAGTAGTTAATTAAAACCTATACTATTTACGTTGTAACTTATTGCGGGTGCCAGAGAGATAAGAAAATGAGACTTAGGTTTTTGCAATAAGAATAGAATAACCTTTTATTTGACAGTACATAACAGATTACAATAATAAATCTGTTTAATCTATGATTCATCTGTTTAATATATGTAGATTCAGATGAACCTTATTGCAATATCGTTTGGTTCATTTTCATGTCTCTGGCTACCATCAATAGCCCAACGACCCGACAATTGGGCTGTCAATTGACACGAACTACTGACAGTTCATGTTGGTTTTTAATCTGTTACAGGTAATCAATCCAACCGCAAAGACAGATTAGATCTATCAGACATATTGACAGCGATAGGGAAGACTAAACCTGTCTCAAAAAATTTGGCCAAGAGACACATGGACTGGCAGAACGAAATGGGCTGCTCATAACATAGCACAACTTATTTTTTATATTCCTAGTTATTTTATTTACATTGATTATAATGAGGTATTTATTTATTAGTCTCATAACTTGTATTTTACAGTAGTAAATCGTAGTACATTATTGAAATAAAGATAATTTTTGGTGTAATAAAATTAAATATTAACTTATTCGAATTCTTTGTCACTGAGATTTTTTGTTAATTTAAATAAATAAAAGGAAAATGTGACTGAGTGATCTAGCTCAAACCACTGGACGGATGGGGCTAAACTTTGGCATACAAAGCTATTATGACGTAGGCATCCGATAAGAAAGGATTTTTGAAAATTGAACCCCAGAGGGGGTAAAATAGGGGATCGCGGGTGAAGCCGCGGGACGGAAACCTAGGAATAATATAATATGCCCTTATTGCCAATTTCAAAAAGTGACATGGTTTAGGAACTGAGCAAGAGCATATCCTACTAAATTGGTAGAAAATAAAGCTATTTAGTGTAGCTTGGTGCGGGTGATAGGTGAGAGTTTGGCATTACTAGAGATTGGACAACTTTTAATCGAATATAAATCGATAAATAAGTGCGCTCCTATGAATAAAATACGACATTACCTTGCGTACCTAAATATCGTCACATATTACGTAAGAAGTTGATAGGCGTGATATGGCAACTGTCACTCACACCACGCGACAACGTAAATAATGTAATTTTATTTCAAATGTTAAATTAAACACAAATAAATAATGTTATTTATTTATTTACGACATCTATACCAACATCGGTTACTCTATACAAAATATTTTGTTTAAAAATACACGTCTTACACTTAGGAATTACTTAAACAGCTCAATTCCTTAATCACCCATACATACATACATACCGCGATATAAACAAAAACACATTTAATTATCAACAACATAAAGATCATTACTAACTAAGATAATTTTAAGGGGAAATATTTAAAATAGTTGACATCATTTAAAAAGTAAGTATTAATTCTTCATGACTTTTTGACTGATGGCCAATGGTAATGATGTCATATAAATTTGACTAGAAACGTATACCAATTTATAACAAATCAACAAGATCAATACATGAATAGTGAACTACATAAGAATGTTACGATGATTTTAAAACTCCATAAAGTTATATGTTTAATTGATTGAACTGTTACTGATTTGGAAATGTCAGCCGCACCGAGTAACTCTAACCCAAAAAACACATTCTAGAATGTATACATGAATAACTTTAGATAAAAAAGGATAGAAGGGCTGAATGGAAGAAGAATCACCTATTGCGCCCACCCCAAAGGATTGGGAATAGGAAAGGATGACGAAAAATAAAAAAGGTCCGGATTTTCAAACATGGATTGCTTAAATTTTGAGGGTTTAGAATGGGCCAGATACAACTTTATCGGTAAACTAAATAAAACTACTTTCACAACCTAGAAACTGCGAAAAGAAATCAATTTTGTATAATACGTCGTAATAAAAGAAAAAAAGGTACGAAATTTTGTTTTTTTGGCAATTAATCTCACTTCACAAGAAAAGGAGAATAACTGATGGAATTTTAAATCACAAGAAGAATCTAAACTATATTTTTCGGCGTTTGTTTTTTTTTATACGTAATAGGTTAATGAATAAGTATGAATAATGATACAAGTGTGCTATGTTGGTCATTACGCACGAGGGAGCCGAGTGTGTAATGATCAATGCACACTCGTTTCAACATTTTTCAACACACTTGCGAGGAAAGTCAAATTTAAAGTAAAAAAAAAATAACGACAAGCTTTTTTTTATTCATCTCCATCATCAGACCAGCTCAATTACACCATATTGTATTGTCAACATACTTACATAATGTGTACCAAATTTCAGATCCATTGAACACCGGGAAGCGAGTAAAATTGTACTTACAAGATTCGTCCTAAACATTACTACTAAGATGCATACTAACACAAGTTAAATAAAAGCTTGTAAAAAACAGACTTGTATTGTTAACAACTTTATGGAAAATGGCGCGCTGGTTTAGTTTCTTCCGCGCGCTCCGGTAGGGCACAGGTGTAAATAAAGGCACAGGTAAAACCGCTAAACAACCTATATAATGAAGTCGATTAAAAATATAATAAACACAATGTTTTGAATACGCAAATTAAGCTTGATATGTAGCGAAAAATATATAATTTTATGAAATTATGATAATTTTGTTGATTAATTTGTCATATTTAATACAAAATAAAATTGTTTTATAGCAACCCTGCCTCATAGACAAGTCTGTCTCACGCGCGGCCGCATCCCTTCCCGTTATCTAAAGCTACCATATAGGTACTTATATATCCCGGCAAACTCACGTCGATGCTACCTAGAACTAGATGCGAGGCTACGCCTCATACCCCGTTCCTCTCCGTATGTAATAAGCTGTAATATGAATCTTATGAAACGGTACGATAAGAGTCACTTTACAAGCAAGTGTGTTGAAAATATATTACAATAAATTAGGCAGACTTACAGACTAAATATTAATAATATTCACAGTACATTTATAGGAAATAACTTACAAACGACCTCATCACACAAAACGGATAAAAAAAATGTTCTCTAGCTCGGTGAAATCCATCTACCACTTCCGCGACCACATTAAACCACAAATCTATCACAGATTATTCTGTTGAAATTAGAAGGAAGCTAAAAAGCCTATTCACACGAGTAACATTTTATTTACAGATTTTATAAAGAAATTGAAATTGTTTGAAAGGATTTATCTACTTTTATTACAGAGAAAAAAAAACATCATAGGGATTGCTCGCATTTTTTTATAGATTAAAAAAAAATCTATTTCTTATATGTTTTAAAGACTGCGAAGGAGGTGTCTGAATAGCCTTAAATTTAAAACTTGAATATGATGGTACAATTTCATAAGTATTTACATTCAATATGTTCGATTAACAATGAAGTCTCAAAATTAACGATATTACTACATAATCTACCAATTTAGTATAAATCAAAAGATTTTCTACTATACTTCATTTGATTTTTAAAAGGCCTAATATATAACGAGAAATTTCATATAGGATGTGATTGATGACTTTGTCAAACTATAATATACAGTTTATATCAAGGCTTCATTCGCCAACGTATCCCAAACTGTTACTCAATTTCATGTCAGTAGGAATAGGACGTCGAAGAAAATTAAAAGCATTTGTTTATACATCGAACGATTGTTAAAAAAAAACATTTTGAGTTAGAAAGTTCTATCAAAAGATTAAAGCTACGGTTTTAGTAATATTTAAATTCAGCTGGATTTAGGTTTCTATTAGGACTGTTCGCATCTTGGAATTGCATCATACTTTGAACATTTTAACAATGTAATTGGCTGGTTTTGGACTTAATTTAACACTTACTCTTGTTTTTTATATTGAAAAAAACTATGGCGAGACTAAATCAGTTTAATTTCGGCACCATTATTCGCTTAATTTGGTAAGAACAAAAGAATTACGTGTTTTATATATTAAAAATCCCAGTAAAAGGAGAAATAGTAAGAAAAGGTTGGGAAACCCTGCCTTATACGACAAAAACTCCATAGCCAAAGTATACTTTACGTCTTTGGTCTAAGAGAGAAATTGCCGTGGAGGCGATACACACCTTTGTTTTTTTATACAAAATACAAAGCATTTTTACAACAAGATTGCGACTTGAGAAAATATTTTTTTTTACATTTAATAGCAGATATAAAAGTTTTAGCTTATCTACAAATTTTAGACAACTTTTTATCAACTTTTTATTATTATTTGTATGATTGATAGATGATTAAATGGAGTCTTGAGAAGGATCTTGTTCTTTATTGTGAATTTCTTTATTTTGATATGTTTAGTTAAAATCGCTATATTTACAAGGAACATTATGTTTGATTTTATGAAAATTCTACAACTATTTTGTTGATTTTTAGCAGATATTTAAAAAAATACTAATTCTGGTTTAAAATATTTTGTCTCTTCGTTTTAGTGTTTTTGTATTAATAAAAATACAGTTTATTAGTTTGTGATTGGTTTTTGTTCGATTATCGAACTTACTCATTTAATTTTAAAACTGTTTACAAATATTGTGACTCTATTTTGTGCAATACTTTCAGTAAACGACATATTAAAATAAAAATTTTTTGGCTATTGGCAGTAAATGTAAATCAAACCTTACACTGAGTAAGTCAAAGGCGATATTATTGTATCGGATTTTTTACCAAAAAGCTACAACACACCGGCGAAACACCGAAAATAAGCTTTAAATTCGAGTAAATAATAATACAAATCGTTGTTTAAGTTAAATTGACTGCATATTTTTTACTCAAAGGTTTACAATAATTTTGCCCGAAAAAGACTGAATCGACCTTAAAAAATCTGTTAGTTTTCTCAATACCATTGAACAGTGAATTCTATTCCCTACACCAAAGACTTAAGCTCCATTTTGGTTCAGACTGTGTGATATCTGTAGCCTATCACAGTGTAAAAGATCCAAAATCACATGGTATTGAAGAAAAAAATTCAAATAGACTTGTAGCCATAACTTTTTAGTGCCAAAATAGGCGGCAACTTTATATTTTTTTTAAATATAGAATATGATGGCTGGTATCTGACCGTCTTCCACAGAGGTTCCATTGTTATTTCCCGCCGCGTAAGAAAATTGGAATACTACCTTTTCGCCATTATTGCAATCAACTGTGACGCGACGCAAACCTTTTGTGCCGTAATAAGAATCGGTGCCCTGTAATATAATAAAAAAAATTATGACCATTTTTTATATTTTTTCGAATCGTACCATTAACTCCGGAGATTAGCGCGTTCAAACAAACTCTTCAGCTTTATTATTAGTATAGATAAAAAAACGTGTCACGTTATTTGTCCTTAATGAACTCTAAAATTACTTAACTGATCTTAAGGTGGAGGCTTCGGTTGGAGAGCGAAATTCAATTTTTATTACGTTTTTTGCAAATTGCAGCTCAGTTATAGGTCGTAAGTTATCAACATGTTATTTGCGACAAGAATGGTAGTATATTAACTGATTAATAACAAAAGAAATCATCAACACATTCCTCCAAGGTATAATTAGTAATATTCGTATATGTCAGTAATATACCTTAGAGGAATATGTTGTAGGGGAAACTGCGATGCAAAGCTAGTATAGATATTTTATAATATTACCTTCAATTTGGCACTAGCTATGTACGAAGTGTTAGGTAGTATCTCTACTGGCTCTTTGAACATGGCGCGGAAGGTGTCATCGGTACCATCGCAACAGAAGGTGGTAGTGTTCGAACCGCACACTTTTTTTGTTGCCAAGTGAATTATCTGAAAATGGTGTAAACAATATTACCGGCAAACCAAATTCAATATTTATAGTTTTATTTTTTCAGCAAATAAATATTATAAATGTGAAAGTTTGTATAGATGTGATCATGTTAGGATGTTTGTTACTCTTTCACGCAAAAACTAATGACTGAGTTTAATATATTTAGCAATAATTTAAAAGGTAAAAATCAGTGCTGATGCCAATTACCACAGCTTATACTGAGTTGGAGTCTTTTTAGGGTTCCGGAACACAAAAGAAAAAAAACGGAACCCTTATAGGATCACTCGTTCTCCCCCCCCCCTTATCTCAGAAAATACTGGTCCAAAAATTAAAAAAAAAATACAGATGATAGTTCTACCTATAGATTACAGGAAAACCTATAATCAGTCTATGGTATTTAGTACCATAGGAAATTCCGGTCCCCTCTGTGCGCGAATCAGACTCGCCCTTGTGCGGTTTTATTTGGTATCACATCACTATTAAGTTATTTATTATTTTTTTAATTTTATGTATTTTTTTACTTTTGTTTATTTACTGTATTCTTTTATTTGTGATGTCAAAAAAGCTATGTCTATTAACTGTTTAAAAATATAAAAGAGAAAATGATATCCACTATATTATTATTGAAACATCGCAAACAAGTCAAGGATTGAAAGATCTATTACTTTTGTTAAAAATTATCATTACTACTTACTTGCAAATGAACCTCATACTCAGAAGGTCCAAAATATGACCCATACAGTCCAAAACCGACAACAAAAATCCTCTGGTCCACCGTGAACCTGATCCGATCTGTTGTTCCACTGTAACCCCACCGTGACTCTGTCTGGGGAAATCTATTCACCGTTAACTCTTTACCCGTCATACAGCATCTTGGTGTATCGAGGAACCCAACATTTGGCTTCGGATTGACGGTAAAATATAGAAAGAGCTGAACTATCTCCCTGTCATCGAGCAAGCCACTCTGTGCGGGCCCCATTGCAAACTCTTCAACAGACATCAGCGGGAATCTGATTGCGTTAAAAGCACGCCCTAAAACCATACGTTGGTTTGTTGGTGTGACCGGGAGCTGGCGACGTATACATTCTGCTTCAGACCAGCGTAGCACTGCTAGGAAGATTTTCGCTTCTCTTATACGGAGGGTATCTCTGAAAGGATTATTATAAAGTAGGTACATAAGTAAATGGTTATAAAAATGTTTGATATGTTTGTTTATATTTTATTACAGATTTACATAACTATTCATTGAGTTAACAAAGCAAACCCTTAATAGGGCAATTAATAAATTAATACTTACCTCTCCAAAACAGCATTGAGTGTATCCTGATCAATATCCGTAAAGCCCTCAGCGTTCAATGCATCGGCTGTATTCTTGTCTATCATTTCCAAACACAACGCGGCTAGCTGAGGCTCATCAAACAACCGTGCTTGTGTTAACAACAAGAAAGCATTATCTGTACCCAAATTACTTTTCAAAAAATCTACACAATGTTCTTCTAATGCAGCTACAGCATACTTTTTGGCTGTATACAGTGTCGTCATAACACTTTCTGGACCGATTCGAACTTCATCTGAATATAGGAACTTTAGTAAATGCAGAAATGCTGCAGGCTCCACATCAGGTAGCTCTATTTCATCAGATTTTGTAGCTAGGACTCCGTTAAACATAGCGTCAAACACCGCACTGCCGACGGAGAGGACAAACTTATGAGCGGGAATAACTTGTTGATTTGCGTCTTTACCTACTATGAAATGAACGTCACACAATATTTCGTTGTTAAAAAGGAAGGATAATCGTTCTTTGACGGTTGTTTTCGTTGCTTGCCAGTTGTGTAATCGTCCTCCAGAGGTGTTGCTGGGTTGAAGGTTTTCTATAGCCGACGAGGAGGGCATAGCATCCGAGGAATGACCGTTTTCGTCGTCGTGTGATATCGCGATCTGTCTCGACATTTGGTTGGACGGTAACATGTTCTGTGGAGGCAGCTCGTCCCCGCCGCCTCCATCATCCAGCCGCACGTTAAGCAATCTATTAACAATATCATTTTTGGATCCCGAAGCCATAATTCACGTGTAAAATAAACTATAGTAACATTACAAGAAACGCCGGGCGGGTATTTGACACGCTCACTAAAACTGTTGTTTATTTGTAAAGTTATTATTGATAAATGGTGGTGAAAGAATAACAATTACAGCTGATTTGTTGTTGAAAATAAACACAATTTACACTAACGCAAATATTTCGTTCTGGATTTTTTATTTTTGACACATGACAAGACTGACATTTGATTGATTTGACAGCTGACAAACTGACGGTAAAAAATGTTTGGTGTTGCCGCTTAAAATCATCAATATTCTATTATCTCCTAGAACAAAATATAAAATTAAAATCAATGATGTACTTCATGAATAAAGTAATCTTTATAATAATATGATGTTGGATATATCTTGAAGAGTACTTATAAGACCACATACTTAAAAGATCACAGTTTGTTAGAAGTTTTACCTTCACATTTTTCAGAACTTATACCCGGACTTTCAATAGACAAGAACTACAAGGGCTTTACCTACAGAAAAGGATACCATGGTGTAGTGTAACTAACTAACGTCTACCTGCTATTTAAATTGAAAATATGTTTTATTTTTTTAAATTTCTTTCAGACATTCAAGGTAAACTAAAATTCTATCCAAATAACACTTCTATATTTTTAAATAGTTATTTAAAGGTCGCGTCGTTTAACAAGAAACGTGATAATAATATTCTTATATTTAATTTCCTCGAAATAGTAAAATGAGAGTTACGTGCCTACACAATAAGTCTATTTAAGCAGTAGGCACCTAAAGATACAAAGATGGTCTTATCAACCTAAATAATTTATATACTTATTATATTAGATTTTAATATAGGTAAGTAGCGTAAATGTTGTACAAAGGTAAAATGAAGTTCACGGCGCGTGTAAAACAAAGATATTAAAGGGAGTACGGGAGTTTTAATGCCGCGGAAACTGCGACTCGACTCACTGAATACCCATAGACTTAGCAACATCATTTTGGTTTTGAAATGGCCATAACAAATATTTTCGGGATCAATCAAGACAATCTAATTCTGAAATCTGATTAAAAAACACTGCTACTTTCACATTATTTACTTATTTGAAAATTTCTGTTTTCATGTTTAGGTTTAGAATGAATGTTTTTATCAATATAATCATGTGAGTTAGTTATCTATAACTAAGAACTTAGCTTAAGTTAGGAAATAAATTACCGGTCATAGAAGTTCTAGTAGTACTAAATTCTATGGTATTTCTCGTACGTCACCAAGGGCACGCAGGCGCGCAATGGTCGATTCAGCCACAGGTGCGAGCCCGGCAGTCGCACTGTCGCTCTCAACCAACTAACAACCTACAATCTATTTAAGACTTGAAAAAAATATCAAGGCGAACTAATTTATGACAGACTGGCGCGTAAATTTTAATATTGTAATCCGTGAATGCGCTTTATAACTTTAAATAGCGCCTGTATAAATTGTGCGAGCAAATTTATGATTGCAGCAATTTATTGCGTTTATAAATTCAACAGGCGCTCGTAACGGTCTGTGCTTATGAAATATGATGGTAGTGTAAATACATAATCTTTGAAGTTGAATATTTAATCGTTGTCTCGTTTCTACGCTATTTATTTATTGTTGATAATTCTATCTGACGTGTTGTCTGTTTACTATTTCAATTAATCAATCGTTCGATTAGTAATTTTAATAATGTTATTTCCATATACCTATTGTTAACCTTCAAATGGATGTTGAATGAATAGTATTTTACAAAATATGTGAGAAATACCTAATATAAATAATATGATTTCATTGAAGTAAAAGGTGAGTAACAAGTTTTACAATATAAAATGGATGTGTAATGTTTTTTGACAAATCACGCAGTCAGTCTCTGAATTAATTTTAGCACGTAAATTGATTTAATAGAGTTCAATATGCAGTACCTACAGTGATCCATTAGTTTCCATTTGTACAGTAGCACCTAAACCCGTAAACCACAAGCTAGATTGAAAGAAATTACTTGATCATTGCTAATAGAATTTGCTATTAAAATAGGTAGGTATCTACTACGAAATATGATGATTACATAAAAGATAAATATCAAATTCACTTGGAAAATTTATTGATTTATGAAGCAGGTTTAATTAGTTTTAAATTTATTCGATACCCGGCTTCCATTACCGCTGTTGACGCTTGCAAAGATAAATTAATTTCCGATTATGACTTTGCTAACTTTATAATAGACTGATACATAAAATAGATAGCGTTTACACAAAAGCTTCGAATAAATAATAGGTTGATTAGTTATTTATGTTGTACCTAAGAATAAATAAATTGGAAGTTGTTTTTGAAATAGAATTAATTAACGTTAGATACCGTCCGATGGTGCCTATACGCATTCTTGTGTTTTGTAGAAAATTTGATAGGTCATAGTTAAAAACCTAGTACCTACCTACTATTCAAGAAATCGTGTTTATTTTTTTGCAAAAATAATGAAGTCCACCACATTGTTCTACACGATATGTCTTTTTTTTCTTTCAAAAGTACCTAGGTACTAAATTTTCATCCAAATTCGTTCAGCCGTCAATGCGTTCTTTTACTACGTATAGGCATGTGTTTGACCACAATCTTATCGTGGTCAGTGCGATGATGTGGCCGATGATAGCCTATTTAACGATTTTTTTTGATGTATTGTACGGTCAAGTAATAAACTACTAAAAGGTGTAAAGTTCTTCAATACAACGTTTTTCGAAGTACCTACCTATAACGTTACATCGCACTAAAATGACTTAGAATTATCTACCAACCTAATTTAACTTGGGAGTAGGTATCCTACTAAAACTTGTTTGATTTTGCACAATAGGGTAGTTGACTGACATATCAAATCAGCTACTTTTTAATAAATGTCAAAACGATAGTTTCTATGGAATTTTGTATGAAATACTACACGTTGCGACGGTCCTCGCCGTCGAGGACGATACTTATAGTAGAAGTTGGTTTTGTGTGTCGTTCTGTCAAGTTAAATAGGCTGCATTCTGGGCGAGGGTTATGGGGTCATCCAGCTGGCTGAGGGCTTGGCTTGGACGTCGGATTCCCGAGATTCTAGAGGTTGTACAGGTTGCAGCCTGTACTATGAGAGACCGGTCGACTCACCTTCGACTTCACCATTGTAAGATCGTACTTTGTTATCAGATTCCATCATCATGCTGAGTCCGAAGATTCAGCGGTCTGTCAGAGTCAACGATGGGCAGCTCCTCGCCCTCTCCGACAGGGCACAGTATGACCATTCACAGGTAACTTAACCTTATTCATTCTTCTTCTTCATCACAACTGCGTACGTTTTTCCTAACGTCACGTGCGTACGTTTACGCACGTGACGTTAGGAAAACGTAGAAACTGTCAAAGGTGTTCGTGCTTTTCTATTTGCAGATCCTTTAACGTTTAGCACAGTTCGAGATTCAAATCTCCATAAAATTTTGATTTGACGCACTCGATACGATGACGCTACACTTACGGCAGAGGTTCGTGCTCAGGGCTCTGTTATTTTAAGCCCCAGCTACAGGGCAGAATAGGTACTTACCTATCTCAACCATGAACTTGAGCTTGAGGTGAAGGAAAACATCAGGAAAAATGTTATGACACGACACAGTGGCGAAGGCTAAGGGTCCATACAAGCCGATTCCCATCGGCTTACCTTTTAGAAATCCCAGTCCCACATTTTCATCATTTCAAAGCCACTTTTATCATGCTTAAAATACACTGTAATTATGAAATTATCGGTGTTTTTTGAACGGCTTACCCTCGCCACTGCACGACAGCGATTGATAGGTTATTTTTAGGGTTCCGTACTCAAAGGATAAAACAGGACCTTATTACTAAAACTCTGTCGCTGTCTGTCACCAGGCTGTATCTCATGAGCCGTGATAGTTAGACAGATGAAAATTTCACAGATGATGTATTTCTGTTGCCGCTGTGCTATAACAACAAATAAAATAAATATTTAAGGGGGCTCCCATACAACAGAAATAATTCTCTTGGCGTTTTTATAGATAATGGTACGGAACCCTTCGTGCGCGAGTCCTACTCGCATTTAGCGGGATTTTATTTCTCATCGGATTTAAGGATCCCTAGTCATTGGTGCCGATTCTGTTGTTTACGAACTAAAATAAATTTAATCTCACTATATCTCTTTCTAATAGTAAATATAAGAAAGGGATGCAAGATATTTTAGTCCTGTCAGTTTAATCCGATCACACATTTCAACGTGAATTTAACCGCGATCTTTATTGGTCACGACTATTAACCCGTACATTACTTACGACGGTATGGATTAAACTGACAGCATTAAAAATGTTCTATCTTTTTTCAATAAGGTTAAAATGAAAGAGAGGTGACTTGCCTAATATTACTTAAGTTCGTAAACAACAGAATCGGCACCATTATGTCTGTCACAAGTACATAATAATAATCATGCTATTTGGCCTTAATATAGCCTGATTCTCCAGACGCAGTTATGTTTTAACTGCTTTTACCGCTACAAGATGGCAACACCGATAACATTCCCCTAATGCGTCGTTAAAACATTAACAATCGTTATTAAATTATTAAACATTTTCATAAAGTCCTAAGAGGTCTATTCAATATTTTTACCATCCCATAAAATGTAAAGTAACGTTTTATGTAGCTTGGATTTTTTACTTTTTTTTAATAAGTACCTCGTCATTAGCAACTGTAGAACTTTAAAACTTGTAACTTAGGGCCTGCTCCACGCCTTTTATAGCCTCTGACGTAGAATGCTAAAGTTAGGTACCTAGGCTGTCCGACCGCTGACGAGAAAGCGACTAACAATCAACTATTTAAAAAAATATATATCATAATATTATGGCGCCGTCATTATATTATCGCAATACACATTGGAGATGAAATCAAGCTAGCGCAACTCGTAAAAACGTAAAAAAACACAAATTTAATAAAAATGTATTTAGTAGGTTAAAAATGTATCCGTCGCATATCAACTCGAAAAGGGATCATCACCGTATGAACTTGAGCCGTTTAATATTCTTTGTATGAAACTCCCTACTGCATCGCACACTAATCGCTTTGGACAACCTAACCAACGGCTTCGCCGAGCTTACGGTTAGGCGTCATCGCGTCAACCACCGGTCGACGCGAGCATAGTATAAAGAGAGGGGCGTCGTGTAGCTGCGTAGATGATCCGCTTTTGTTTTGTGCTTAAGTTAGGTTGACGGCGCGGCGAAAGGCGATACGGTGACGATACTTTTACGAGTTGATAATGTCTGCTACGACACCACGTCCAATTTTGCCTTCACTTAGTTAGTCTATATAGTTCAATCTAGGTCTTCCTGAAAGAAAGAAAGAAACTTTAGACAAAAAATTAAAACAAAGCAATAAATTAATTAACAACTCATACAAAAATTAACATATTAATATATAATTAGATTAAAAAAAGTTCAGCCAGTTCCTTTGTAGGCTTTGTGTGCTTACCATCATCGGCCACATCATCACTGACCACGGTGAGATTGTGGGCAAACACAGGCCTAAAAAGAAAGTGCAAAATACTAAATAGGAATTTTAGGAATACACCATTAATATAAGACGAATACACAAAACATATACCCAAAACGAATACCTACGCAGAACACATAAATACAGCCCACGAGAGCCAGAGCTGCCACTACAAATGTTGACTGTCCAGTTGTAGGTTGAGTATGTAAGCTTTAAATTTTAATCTAAATAGTCCAACTGTTCCTCTTCTTCGTTTTCCTTCTACGATTAGCTGGACCGAGAGAAACGAGGAAGTGTTGAGACGAGTCAAAGAGAAAAGAACCTTATTAGAGACGATAGAAAATAGGAGAGGAAAGATGTTAAGCCACCTTATAAGTGCGTGAATCGAGCTAAAAATGAAAAAATACTAGTACACCTTCCTGACGACACACGCACGATGCGACATCGTGTGATAAAGGTTGACAAGTTAATGGTGCCTAACTGGTGACATTTGCCCTTAGAACGATTATTATTGTAGATAAAATTGTTGGTCGACTTGTTATGGGTATTCGAAGCAAATACGTACAAGTTCTATTGGAAAATATCTTCATGCAACATCTAGAACAACTATATTTGGTGTTTATGATATATTTGTGTTTGTTGATACATAAGTTGTAATTAAATTAAATTATTTACAACAAATACGTTTACGATGTATAAGCCTGTATTTGACCACATTCTCACCGTGGTCAGTGATGATGTGGCCGATGGTGGTAAGCACACAAAGCCTAGAAAGGAACTAGCTCTCAAATGCAGCTGTCGGAACACACCGAAAGGTGCTTGGCGACAGATTTTCAACTTGAGGGTGGTAGCCAGCCAGGCTGGTACTACAAAGTACCCTACCACCGTGCTATGGTTTCCTTTACCGAAAGCTCAAGCTCATTGTAGGATTCGAACCCGCAAACTTTCTTCTCGGCATTCGACGTCACTACCACTGAGCTATCATCACCAACTAAATTAAGTTTATGTAAATATGAACCTACTTGTTATCTCAAACTCAAAACTCATTTATTCAGTTTAGGCCCTTTTTTTTTTCTTGAAAGTACTAAAGTTGGTAGCCTCAGATGGCTGCAACAACCTTACCGGACAAATCGGCGAGCGCAGAGGGCTCTCAGTCGGGTAATATTTAGGTAACAACGCCTGAGTGCACCCCCGAATGGGGTACGAACCTCGGCTCAGGGCGTTACCGGGGAGGGGGAGGACTTTGTACGAGTAACGACTAATTGGGGGCGGTCGGATTATTAAAGGCAGCTCGGGCCGCTTGAACGGGACGAGACTGAGTGGGACGTCGCGGCGGTCCTCGCCGTCGAGGACGGTAGCGTAATCGGTTTTGTGTAGTGTGTTGTGTACTTTTACGGGCTTCGTCAGCTTCGATCTGAGCTAATGTAATAGGGTCATCCGGCTCGCTGAGGGCTTGCCTTGGTCTATGGATACGGAGTATACGGGAGGGCGTGTACGTTGCGGCTTTCACTATAAGAGGGTTGCGGTGATTAACGGCGGTATTGAAAAATCTGCGTGAGGTGCGTTTTATAAATTGTTTTATCGTGGGGAGACCTAAGTCAATGTGGAGATTTTCATTACGCATGTACCACGGGGCGCCCGTGGCCTTGCGCATGAAGCGATTTTGAATCACCTGAAGGCTATGGATCCGTGAAGGAGCTGCATGTGCGAACACAGTACTAGCATAGGTCATGATGGGGTTCGAGGGCGTGTAGGTTGCGGCTTTTACTATAAGAGGGTTGCGGTGATTAACGGCGGTATTGAAAAATCTGCGTGAGGTGCGTTTTATAAATTGTTTCAGTTTAGGCCCTAATAAGGCTAACTGTAATTACTGACATATCAATAGTTACAGTTTTTATAATAGACTCTACAATATGACTCTACATCTTGCCCCATCACAACGTTGCTGTTTGTTGCAGGCTGGTTACTTACACAAGAGGAGTTCCGATAACACCAAGTGGCAGCTACGGTGGTTCATCCTCTACCAGGTAAGTCATGTAGCTGCAGCTTTCACAAGGGGGGGAGGGCAAAGGTAAATAAATTTTTGAACGTGGCATCTCGTGATAAAAAGGCAGTTTAGAAATGTCATACACATATCCTTATCTCTAGCAAGTGACACTTTAGATGGATATCGTCACGTATTCTAAAATTTTAAATCTGGTGATATAATTGTAATTTCAAATTAAGATGTCAGTAATATACCTTGGAGGAATATGTTGATGATTTATTTTGTTATTAATCAGTAAATATACTACCATTCTTCTCGCAAATAACATGTTGATAACTTACGACTTGCAAAAAACGTGATAAGATTTGAATTTCGCGCTCCAACCGAAGCCTCAACCTTAAGATAAACATTGGCTTTAAAAGTGAATCAAGCGGTATGTTTAATGTTTTTTAGGGTTCCGTACCCAAAGGGTAAAAGTCTTTCTTTGACTCATTGCATTTTTTCCAACAGAACATCCTGTTTTACTACGAGTCGGAGAACAACACGCGACCAACTGGCGTGCTTCTGCTCGAGGGGTCGTATTGCGAGCGACTCAGCAAGGCACCTATGGAGCGAAACGCTTCGGTGAGTTACTTTTACTGAACACGTGGGGCTATCGCGTAACAAAATGGTAATTAACTTAATTTAAATCTATATCTATACTAATAATAAAGCTGAAGAGTTTGTTTGTTTGAACGCGCTAATCTCTGGATCTACCAGACGGATTCGAATTCTTTCACTAATAGGAAGCTAGATTATACTCGAAGGTTATAGGCTACTTTTTATCCCGGGAACGCGAGTGAAGCCGCGGGGAACAGCTAGTTCTTATATAATAAAAATCTATCAAAAAGCTGCGGATAGTCCTTGCACAAATCATTGATACGACGAATAGGAGAGTCGTTACCAACGTTAATCCTACATACGGACAGGCATAATCTGAAATCCAAGAGAAAGGCAATAGTTTCCTTACTTTAAAAAAAGGCTTAGTTTTTTAAATAACATAAAACCGTATTTTTTACTAAAAGTGCTCCTCTCCTGCCTCGCTTGTCCCCTTCAGTTTAGTAAGAGATAGAGACAATCGCGGAGAGCATCATCTTAACTTAAATTCGATGTCGCAGGTAACTAGGGACATGATCTAAAATGAGATTTTCATTATAACAAGGTTAAACAAAAGGTAAAGGTTAAACGCTTTAAATAAATTAAATATATAAAAGATCCTGGGATATTTTTTTATTTCTGTTGCCGCTTTAACAACAAATACCTACTAAAAAAACAGAATAAAATAAATATTTAAGTGGGGCACCCATACCACAAACGTGATTATTTTTGCTCGATATAACTGCAACAGGTAACTGTAGACGCATGAAATATAAAATTAAATTAAAATAAAATTAATATTTAAGTGGGGCTAGGCATACAACAGACACGTTTTTTTTTTGCCCTTTTTATACCTAGATAATGGTACGGAACCCTTCGTGCGCGAGTCCAACTCGCATTTGGCCGGTTTTTAAATTCATTTCAGATATAAAAAAAGTTTTTTTTTTATAGTTTTGCTTCACAATATCATATCGTCGAGAGAGTCAGCGGCAGTACGAGTTGCGAGCGGCTTCGGAAGTCGACTGCGTCCACTGGGTCGACTCCATCCGGGAGGCAAGGTTAGTCTTTCTATGCCTATTGATTTATAACTTTTGTCTATGGATCCAGGTTTTTGAATGGAGGTTGTATAGCATTGTTGTGTTCTACTGAAGCTGAATTGATTTTACATCTTTCTGTTTTCATAAAAAAATAATAGTATTTTTATTGTTAGTTACATACTAAAGTACTTACTTTTTTTAACCGATATAAAAAAGGAGGAGATTCTCAATTCGATTGTATGTTTAACCTTTATGTTTGTTATAAAAATAATATGGTAGGAACTCTAATCTGATGTCTAAGTTGTGAATTTTTATTTTTTTTTGTTTTATTTTTGTCATTTCCATCAATAGATCTTTCGAATAAAACAATAATTTTGAAAATCGCGTAACATACATACAAAAAAAACATACAGTGGAATTGATAACCTCCTAATTTTTTGAAGTCGGTTAACAAACACTGAGGTATATTACTCTATATAGAGAAGCTATCCTGAGCAAGGGTCATGCTCCATTTTGCTAATTTTTGCTGCAGCGCTGAAACAATAATTAGTCGTCTAACCAGATAGTTTAAAAACATAGCGCTAGAACGCTTTTAAGGTCTAGATTTTTCGCGACCAAAAAGTCTGTCGCTTAGCTTACGGCAACTAAGGCTGAGATCTATAGAGCGTACTTTGTCTTTGCTCAGACTTTACCGTACAAAGTCGGTATTTAAAATGCAATCTTCGAATATCTCTGATTGTGTGCTAAGCAAAGACTAAGTGCACCTAATCAACGACTTACCAAAAACTTGGCTACAAATTACAACACACATATATTTACTTTATTACGAAGGTTTATACTCTAAGTAAAGTCTGAGCAAAGTCTAAGCACGCTCTATAGATCTCAGCCTAAGTGCGGCCGGCTGCACTTGAACGGAAAATAGTGGTTATGTGTGGCGTCTTCTCTATAAGTAGTAATATACTCAAGTGTAAACTAAAGAAGTATCAAATATATACAAAATCAAAATTTCCTATTCCGTTATATATTTATGAACTCAATATTACAAATAGAATATTGAGTTCAGATCGCTGCCCGTAGGTAAAGTGCCCAGAAGGCTGGCAGCATTACCTCGCTGGATCGCAAGGCTAATCCTTTGACCGAGGTAAGTACCAGCCCTCTGGTCACCGGACAAAGTTATGAGGCGCGTCGAGAGCTCTTTAAATAATTTAATGTTTTCGTGTAAATAATTGTAAATACCTTAGAAATAAGCCATTTCTCTTCAGTGTTAATAAATAAGCTGTCCATATTTCCAAGCGATTGCAATAAAAGGCTATATGATATAAAGGTAGTAAAAACGGAGGCACACGCGTTACATGAAATATTGAATGTTTTGTCTGAGAATGTCCTTACACACGCAATACGAGCATTAAATGTGACATCCTCTCTGACTAGGGCGACCATGAGACACATGTGTGTCGGAAATTTGAGTGTAAGATTTTTTTTTACCATGGGTGTATTATCACGCTTTCGTGATCGTTTGTCTGATCAATATAAGTACCTGGTTGACCGAGCGTTGCTCGTTTTTTTTTAAAAACGACGTTTTCTAAAAATGAAACCTAGCTAGATCGATTTATCTCCCCCGAAACCCCATGCATACTAAATTTCATGACAATCGTTGGAGCCGTTTCCAAGATTCAGATTATATATATACAAGAATTGCTCGTTTAAAGGTATATGATAATATTAATCGAAGAAAAATTCAAAGTCTGGGGGCTCCAGAATCATGTATTGAATCCATGGAATCAGTTTTCAAAAATAATTTAATCAGATATTTTTTTTATGTCTTTAAAAAAAGTATAAAATTTATAATAATAAAGAAAAACTGAAAGAGTTGATGCCGTTCGTTGTATCCATATTGAATTACTTTTTCCTGTGCCGTGGGATTGATCACAGTTTCACCGTGGTCAGTGATGATTTGACCGATGGTGGTAAGCACACAAAGCCTAGAAGGGAACTGGCTCTCAAGTGCAGATTTTGGAACACACTGGTAGGTTGCTTGGCGACAGTATTTCAACTAGAGGGTAGCCAACCAGGCGAGTACTACAAAGTACTCTAACATATCACTATTTTTTCCTTCACCGAAAGCTCAAGCCCCTTGTAGGATTCAAACCCACGACCTTCGTCTCGGCATGCGACGTCACTACCACTGAGCTATAATATAATCGGTTTCTAGAAAACTAGAAACTGATTTTAAGGCTCTGATAGCTCAGTGCCCATCTGGCTGACCACCCTCAAGTTGAAAATCTGTCGCCAAGCACCTACCGATGTGTTTCGGCAATTGCACTTGAGAGCCAGTTGCTTGGCATTGTAACAGGTTAGAAACACATTGGCAATACCTATCTATTATTGCCATGGCAGACTTACCACTTACCATCAGGTGGACCGCCTGCCTGTCAAGTCAACCTTCTGACATAAAAAAAACTGACATGATATTGGTGCCGATTCTGTTGTTCACGAACTTAACTAAAATTAGACAAGTCACCTCTCTTTCATGTTAACCATATTGAAAAAAGATAGAACATTTTTAATGCTGTCAGTTTAATTCATGCCGTCGTAATGTACGGGTAAATAGTCGTGACCAATAAAGATCGCGCTTAAATTCACGTTGAAATATGTGATCAGACTAAACTGACAGGACTAAAATATCTTGCATCCCTTTCTTATATTTACTATTAGAAAGAGATATAGATAGTGAGATTAAATTTATTTAGTTCGCGAACAACAGAATCGGCACCAATATGAAAATCATGGCCACTGCATTTAATACACTCACTCATCGTAGTTATGAAAACGTTTACGAAATATTGAATCTCCAATCATTATGGTACACTTAGCTTCTGCCCCGAGGTTTCACTCGCGTTCTCCATATTATAGACTACTAGCGACCCGCCCCAGCTTCGCTGCGGTGTACAAATCTTTGAATTTCTCGGCTTTTCTGTGCTATAATATGTATCTGGGGGCACGGTCGTGCCCCCGCCAAACAAGCCAGCGAAGCGCAAGGGCATTACAGTATGACACAACTTAGATGTAGCATCGGCAAATCGTTTTCGTACACATCACTTCCGATTTACACAACAAATAAATATCATTCGTGATCGCGTCATTCAACGTTCAACAAGATCATTTTCGCCGATCATTTTCTAACACACGAGTAATGTTGTAGGCGCACTCTTTTCGGGAACGATCGATTTTACGAATTTTGCCGATGCTTCATCTAAGTTGTGTCATACTATACCTACCTTTTCTCGAAGCGCTTCGTTGTTTTTTTGAATGTATTATACATATAAACCTTCCTCTAGAATCACTCTATCTATTAAAAAAAACCGCATCAAAATCCGTTGCGTAGTTTTAAAGATCTAAGCATACATAGGGACAGGCAGACGGGAAGCGACTTTGTTTTATACTATGTAGTGATATGCGTGCCTAATTCCAATGCGATCGGTTTAGTAGTTTAGGCGTTAAAATTAAGTTAACAAGCAAACCCACTTTCACAATTATATTACTAGCTTGCGCACCGCGGTTTCGTCGGCGTTTCCAAGGGATGTTTTCTCAGTATAAAAAGTAGCCCGTATTTTATTCCAGTGTAAGATTTTTCTATGTAGATATTTTTTCCGGAAGGTTTATTATGTAGAACATCCTAATTAAAATAAATGTTCATATAACCAGTCTGACGTCGCTGACAAATAATTAAAAAGGAAAATCTAAGAATCTTTTCTTTATAGAATTTAAAAACGTTATTATTATAATTCTTATATTTTCCTGTCAAGGTTGAAATTTAAATAACATTTAAAAATAATAAAAGCGTAACGGAAACTACTTGTTATAAACAAAAGCCATATGACAGCAAAATTGTTGGGCCAAATACGGACAGCGACGCCAGACTGGTTAAAGACAATATTTTGAAACCATGTCGCCAAAAAAAAAAAAAAATTCATGTGTAATTTTTACAATCTAAATTGCACCCGTGCGAAGCCAGGCCGGGCAGCTAGTTCCTAATAAACTACTAACATTATAAATGCGAATGTTTGTCAGTATGGATGGATGGATGGATGGATGAATGTTTATTACTCTTTCACGCAAAAACTACTGAACGGATTTGGAAAATTTGAAACACAGATAGTTTTTAACCTGAATTCTTTTTATCCCGGGAAAACATAAGATCCCTCGTTAACGTGAAACTATCTAGATATAAAAATCTAGTTTTTAATATTAGAGGCATTCTGCACGAGAACCCGCCCCCCTCTACAGCGCAGATGACGACCACCGCAAGTAACCTGGCTCTCCCCGGGGCTGAGTATCCTACGAGGATTTCACCACGAAAAAAAAGTCATAAATGATATTACCAATGTCAAGGAGATTGTTTAAGATTTAACTCGTTACACGGTTCTATTTATTGTTTTCTGCCAACAATGCTGACCGCTTGCTGTCCGTTCAATAATGAACGCTGACAATTACCTACCGTTGCATAATAACGGTAACCTTGACCGTGCCGCGTAGGGATGGCGGTTCTCTCCGAAAAAGATCGTTTCCAATCCTGATGAATATATTCACAAAAAAAATGGTCTAAAAGATCGATCTTTTTTATATGAAAAACAGAAAGTGCCTAGAAAATTTGAAGAGATCCCTCGATTTTTCCAGGATCCAATTGTCAGATCCTGACCATGGGACCACCGGGGAAGTGAAAGTGAAATGCAATACCTATAAATATAATTAGCCTATCCTTTTTTTTTCAGAAACAAAAGAAATCGTATAAACAAAAATCACTTTTGATTTGAATTCCTCCGTACAGGCACATGAGGTACAGGGAATCAAATTTATTTTTCATTTCGATATGAACGAAAGTTCCTAGTTATTCCTGGAATTCGATTCCAAGTGCAAAATATATCGGATTAATATTGTTCCCCCGGTTGCCATGGATACGTGGATAGGGATTAAGGTCACACTGACCCTGACCCGCTCCTACTACGCACCGGGAGAGCTGCGCTGCGTCTGACGGTTAGAAATTATTTACACTCACATTAAAATACTCGCTTTTAAGGCGAAGTAATTATGTTCCTAGATTAAGTTTTTCTCTGCATTCTTTGTTGCAAGAGATTTGTAAAAAATATATGATAAACTAGAGAATATGTGACGAGGAATAGTTATTTTTTAAATTGGAATTTTTCATTAGTAACGTCAGAAAAAAATCGTGAATATGCCCCTTATTAAAACTAAGTATGAATGTTTCTCTTAATTGGTCCATCCAAATAACTAGAAAATATTAACATACATTCTAAGATCCAATAGAAAGGGAATAGTTTTCTTACATTTTTTAAAAATGGTTTAGTTTTTTTTATAACAAAGTTTTCAAAGTTTTCAAGTTGAAAATCTGTCGCCAAGCACCTTTCGGTGTGTTCCGACAGCTGCACTGGAGAGCCAGTTCCTTTCTAGGCTTTGTGTGCTTACCACCATTGGCCACATCATCCCTAACCACGGTGAGATTATGATCAAACACAGGCCTATACATAGTAAAAAAAAAAACACATAACACCGTGTTTTATACTAAAAGTGCTACTTAGTCTCGCTTGTCTCCGTTTGTTTAGCAAGGGACGGAGCATCCTCATAATAGTTCATAACAATTTGCAAGAAATTTTGTTACGCGATAGCCTATAGAAGCCTACAAGCTCAACTTTGTTTGGAACCTTGCAAATAACAATACAAGTATATTAAAATAGTATATATTCTCGTGTAAACATAGCACTGCAACTGCATTGAGTTCACAGAAGGATTAGCGCTACCCTGACCCGATCTGCTAAGTACCTAAGTATTTACTAGAATAGAAATTGGTCTAGACATATTTCGTTATGTCTGGCTTTGTGTTTTCTCATAATTTTGCGAGGACTTCGTCTGAGTTGGATGTCGTGTTTTTTTGTGGCTGAAGAGTTCTGTGAAATATATTTTTGAAATTAGAACATTTAATTTAATTTGACGGATTTTTTTTTCGATGGCCAAGCGGTATCTGGGTGTTAATTTGACAGGATAAGCTTAGACATTAAAGTCCTAATAATAAAGCTTTAGAGTTTGTTTGTTTGAACGCGCTAATCTCCGGAGATACTGGTACGATTTGAAAAATTCTTTCACGAATAGGAAGCTACATTATCCCCGAAGGTTATAGGCTACTTTTTGATTCCGGGAACGCGAGTAAAACCGCAGTGAACCGCTAGTAAAAGATAAACACAGACTTTCGATTTTGCACACACCGCATAATTAGTGTTGCTGTAAAAAAAACATAAATGTGGCCCCCAAGCCGAGATTTTTATTATTCCGGTTAGACCCACTGGTCTCTCACAAATAAGTAAATAGGATAGAATTTCTTCAGAGATTTCATTAATTTACGTCGAAACGCTTTCACCATATTTAATTCAATAAAAAGTACTCTCGCAGTGTCGCTGGGGAACGTTGCTGAAAACTTAATTTTCTCATTTACAAATACGAGCGAATAAGCTTAGATTCCAGTCGAGTGTAAAGTGTAGGCACACCGTCACTAAGTACAGTCGTACACATCCAGACATCGTAGCACCGTGGTTTAGTACAGGAGGCTTACTACAATACTAAGGAATATTTATATGAAATAAATAGCTTTTAACAAAAAAAAAGAACCGCCATCTAAAACACTAAAAAGCCATGTAGGAACTCAAATCTATCAGTTTTGAAGTCGGGCGAAAGTGTAGATTGTGATTTTTTCGCCGACTAAACAGAATGAATTTTTTTTTATCCATTCATCATCCCTATTTGTCAACCTATTTAATTTTATCTTTTTGTACGAATGAGTAAACTCGTGAGGTGGTATCAGAGTCACCAAGTCAGGAACTGACGATGGAATCCTCGGAAAATGGCATAAAAATTAAAAAAACCTACCTAGGTATATGTGTATAATAATATATCTTAAAGTTATGACTGAATTTATCTGATTTGACATAATGCAATAATAATATAGTTTGGTGAAAAAAGTCCACCATATTTATTTTTCATAATTTGAATATCTCGCAATGAAGACGAATCTAACGGCATATCGTGCATCAAAATCTGTTCAGGAGGTCACAATGGGACGGACTTATAACATTACCCTTCTTCTGTGTCAGTCGGATACATTTATTGAAGCGAATAACAAAATAATAGTTATACGCCACGGTTTCTATGTAAATCTTAATTTAAAAACAAAACGGGATATATTAAATTGTTAACGGGGTTGTCGGCATACCTACGAAGGGTTGGCACGAAGCCTAAACTTTTATTAAAAAAATATTATTATTATTTTGCATATTTTTTTTTGTCAGAAAGTTGACAAGCAGGCAGGAGGTCCACCTGATGGTAAGTGGTTACCGATGCCTATCGCCATTTGTAATACCAGAGGTATTGCTAAAGTGTTGCCGACCTGTTACAATGCCAAGAAGGTTACTGGCTCACAAGTCCAATTGCTGCCATTAAATACATCTGTTATTGCAAATGGCGATACGCTACAGTAACCACTTGCCATCAGGTGGACCGCCTGCCTGCATGTCAACTTTCTGACATAAAAAAAAAAACATCAGGCGGAATATCAACTTAAAGAATTCAGGATATTTGTCAAATTTATTAAATGTGACGTAAAATTCTAACACGAAGGGGTCCAGAATCATGAGCTGAATCTATAGTATCAGTTTTCGTTATGATGACACTTAGGCTGAGATCTATAGAGCGTACTTAGACTTTGCTCAGACTTTACCATATAAAGTCGATATTTACAATTTTAAATCTTTGAATCTCTCTGAGTGTGTTCTAAGTAAAGCCTAAGTCGACCTAATCGACGACTTACCAAAAACTTGGCTACAAATTAAAATGCACAAATATTTACTTTATTACGTAGGTTTATACCCTAAGTAAAGTCTGAACAAAGTCTAAGCACGCTCTCTCTATAGATCTCAGCCTTAGGTACAAAGGTAATGCGGATATTTTTCGTGTAAGCCCGGCCCTGGTACCGGCAGTGCCAACCCTACTTGTCACCATTAAAATTATTAACCATGCAATCTCCACCCACCATCTTGTCAGCGTGATTAATAGTTTGTTAATTACCTTATTACTCAACGGTGTAGTTAAAAGGCTTGCTAACTGATTTTATTTATTTCCTACTATACTTGACTGGGGCTTTACCTGCGTTCCCGGGATATTAAGTCTCTTTATTGGTCTCCTGTCCGGTGGTAGAGTCAATAGGGTAGTGTCCTGACCTATCAAATCGGCCGCTTTTTATTAAATATCAAATGATATGGAGTTTCGTATGAAATACTGCACTATGACATCATAGTTTCCATTTTAAAACGTTCTTCACAGCATCAAATAATCTACTCTTGTGATTCTACTGGAAATGAAAAATCATAAAAAGCATCTACAATTTAATTGATGTTTCCATGTGTTTTATTTTATTGTATACATTGGTTAGCCTTTAATAGGTAATTTACTTTTGACACTGCCCACTAGCCTATTTTAACTAATGCCCTGAGCCAAGGTCCCTCGCTGACGCCCTGAGTCCAAGTTCGTACCCCATTCGGGGGTGGGCGTGGTTACCTAAATGTTTCCGGTTGAGAGCCCTTTGCACTCATCGATTTGTCCAGAAAAGTTGAAGCCATTTTGGTTTAAAAAAAACTTATATCACAGTTTCAACAAGCTACTGCTGCAAAAAGAAGAGCTGGAACAGAAGCAGCTTCACCTCCTGCAGGTGGTGGAGAGTGAGAGGACCTCGCGGTGGCAGTACGCGCAGCAGTGCGACGAGCTCAGCAATGAAGTGAAGAAGTTAAGGACTGAAGTAAGGGATCGCTGCTTGCTGTTTCTATACTGTGTTTTTTTTTTAGGAAACCTCAATGTAACAAGACAATTTTAGGCAGGCAATATATTTTTTTATTTTTTAACAAATAGTCTAAGAGTAGGTAATAATGAAATAAAAAATCTAGGCTTGTTTGCCGACTTTTTGTATTATAAAGAGGAAAGATTTGTTTGTATGTTTGCATTGAATAGGCTCCGAAACTAATGAACTGATTTGAAAAATTCTTTCACTAAGCTACATTATTCCCGAAGGTTATAGGCTACTTCTTATCCCGGGAACGCAAGCGAAACCGCGCTAAACAGCTAGTATTTGATAATGACACAATATTCTTTTGTACAAAGCTATGCACATACAAGAAGGAGCACGAGCCAACGACTCGAGCGGAGTCCTCAACCAGCTCATCACCGAGTCATTCACCAGAAATAGACCCGGCCGAGTTGAAGAAGATCAAAAAAGTACAGGTTAGTCTAGCACCTATTAAAATATCTGTTTCAATAAAGAACAGGTTAATCTAGCATCTATTATAATAGTTGTTCTAATATAGTACAGGTAAGTCTAGCATCAATTAAAATATCTGTTATGTACAGGTTAGTCTAGCATCTGTATATTAAAATATCTGTTCCAATAAAGATTACGTAAATTTTGTAGACAAGAATTTAAATGTGTGGTAATTTTGTTCAGAGCTTCTTCCGAGGATGGCTCTGCAGACGACGATGGAAGCAAATCGTCGACCAGTACATAAAGAGTCCACATGCAGAGAGTATGAGGAAACGAAACAGGTAGATAGTATAATTGACAGGCCAGTTGGCGCAGTAGGTTAAGACACTACCTTTCGCGCCACAGGTCGTGGGTTCGATTCTCATCCAGGACAAACATTTATGTGCATGAACATGTCTGTTTGTCCTGAGTCTGGGTGTAATTATCTATATAAGTATGTATTTACAAAAAAAAAAGTAGTATATGTAGTATATCAGTTATCTGGTTTCCATAGTACAAGCTCTGCTTAGTTTGGGATCAGATAACCGTGTGTGAAGAATGTCCCAGGATATTTATTTATTATTATTATTATTTATTATAATAATAGTACATTTTCTCAAAATCGTAGAGCACTTTTAAAAAAGGCTGGTGTATTTTCAGTCTGGTGTTCAAAATGGTGGAGGCTGAAGAAGAATATTTGGAACAAATGGAGATATTGGTAAGTTGTAATTTTATAGATTTGATGAAGCTAGGAGTTGTGATTCATATTGCTGGAGGGTCGCTAGCGTCCATACGGTAACCATTTACTATCAGGCGCCACATGCTTGTATGCCAACTTTTTTGTTTAAAAAAAAACGTCTAAGAATATGTAACTGAGTATGAATAGCAATTTTATACTGGCATGTATTTCTGTACCTCAAAGAACTTTGAATATGCCAGTCACAAAAAATATTGTTACTCTAAGGTAACATGCTTCCTACGGCCTTTCAAAATGGCTGCCAGCTCAAAGAAGCCTCCGTGCACACACGAGGATGTGAACTCTATATTCTTGAACAGCGAGACAGTGCTGTTCCTTCATCAGATATTTTTCAAAGGCCTCACGTCGAGGATGGAATCGTGGCCTACGCTGGTATTAGGTGAGTTTTTATTTTGATAATGTTTGAATTTTTGTTCTTTTATATTGTTTATATTTAGATTTCTAAAATCATAGTCCTTTTCTGATATCCTTTTCTTTATAATAATATTTTGTATAATAAAAAAAATATTAAAAATACTAACCTAGTTACCTACTACCTAAAATAAAACTAAACTGTAAATATTAATAAAATCATGTTAATAATTTATAAAAAGCCTCCCCTATCTCTACCCCTTTCTTCTTGTAAATTATATATTCTGAAAATTTCTGTTTTTACAGTTTTTTTTGCACTACATAAATTTTTCATAAAACCTAGTCCAGGGATGGTGAACCAAAGCTACGCGAATATAATTTGAGACCGCCGCGACGTCCCACTCAGTCTCGTCCAGTTCAAGCGGCCCGAGCTGTCATTAGTAATCCGACCGCCCCCAATTAGTCCTAACTCTTACTAAGTCCTCCCCTCCCCCGGTAACGCCCTGAGACGAGGTTCGTACCCCACTCGGGGGTGCCCTCAGGCGTGGTTACCTAAATGTTACCCAGCAGAGAGCCCTCTGCGCTCGCCGATTGTCCGGTAAGGTTGGATCAGAGGTTACCAACTTTACTCCTTTAAAATATATATATATATAATTTGGGCATGACACTAATAAAGGAATTATGGTACCCATGTAATCGTATCAATTTATTTTGAACGTTTCTCAACTATTTTCTAGATCTCTCTAGTTTAGCTTGCATTTTGCAATAAGTAACAAAATGAAATAAGGGAGATAAAAAAAACATAACTTACTTGGGATCTATTTGCATTCAAATAAACATAAAACTGTAACTGCTGTACAAAATTCTGGTCAAAATTAAAATGGCTTTAAATATATTGTTTGCACGTCATGGGTCACAAAACATTTTTTAGAAGAAATAGCACGTAGATCAATAACGGTTCACTATCCCAGGCCTAGTCACTTTATTTCATAATCTGCACATTTTCATAGTTCATAATGATGCAATCAAATTTCGTTCTCCTCACATACTTAGTGGGTACACTGCATACAGGAGACCTATTCGACATGCTGCTCCCAATGCTGACCATCTACCAGGAGTACGTGCGCAACCACCACTACTCGCTGCAGGTTCTCACGGAGTGCAAGCAGACACAGCCCTTCGCGCAGCTGCTGGCGAGGCTGGAGACCAAGTCCGCTTGCCAGGGCCGCTCGCTGGAGACCTTCCTTACGTATCCTATGCATCAGGTGTGGAGGCTCTTGTTAATGGTTTGATCTTCACAAAACCAATTACGCTATCGTCCTCGCCGGCGAGGACCGCCGCGACGATCACTCACTCCCGTCTCGTTCTAGCGGCCCGAGCTGTTACTATATTAATCCGACCGCCCCCAATTAGTCCCCCCCAACTCGTACTAAGCCCTCCCTCTCTCTCGGTAACCGTACTAAGCCCTGAATCGAGGTTCGTTAATTCGGGGGTGCCCTCAGGCGTGGTTACATAAATGTTGCCCAGCTGAGACCCCTCTACGCTCGCCAATTTGTCCGGTAAGGTTGATTATCAAAAATAAAAATAATGTGTCATTCATTCATTCATGTCAGCCAAAAGACGTCCACTATTGGACTAAGGCCTCCCTCAAGGATCACGATGGGCCGTCTTGCTCTACTCGCATCCAGCGGTTTCCCACGACTCTCACAAGATGCGTGCAGGCAGCGTGCCCACGCTGCACGTGTCATTACACAAATACATTTCAAACGTTTAGAGCTTTGGAAGGGTGCACCATGTTATCATAGTTGATCTCTTCCTATGTAATACAGATCCCGCGGTATATAATAACGCTGCACGAGCTGCTGGCGCACACGCCGCACGACCACGTGGAGCGCCGCTCACTGCAGCACGCGCGCGCGCAGCTCGAGGAGCTCTCCCGACAAATGCACGACGAGGTTTACCAACCAATACTATATCATTGCCGTTAGATGTCATTTTGGAAAAAAGTCTTTTGAGTTTTTGTGGCAAGTTTCAACCCAATCCATGTGGCTGTGTGATTCACGAACCCCAACGTTAAAGTGAACGTTCACATATATATCTATCTATACAAATAATAAAGCTGAAGAGTTTGTTTGTTTGAACGCGCTAATCTCTGATGCTACTGGTCCGATTCGAAAAATTCTTTCACTAATAATAGGAAGCTACATTATCTCCGAAGGTTATAGGTTACTATTTATCCCGGGAACGCGAGTGAAGCCGCGGGGAACAGCTAGTTTAGTTAGTATCTATGATGAAATATTAAGTTAGCCACAATATTAATCGGAGAGCAAAATAAACATGAATATAAGTGGAGTAAATACTACAGGTTAATGTGGCCGTAGGCAGGCCACATGCCTCTAAGAGCCGATAACCCACGGGAAAGTAAGAAAATTGCTAATGCAGATCATGATATTACCAATGAAAAACACTGAGCGGAATCCTCCTAATACAAACTCAAAAGACTCCCAACGCTAGGAAGTAAAAGAATGAAAACAAACGCAAGCACATCTACATCTTGCAGGTGAGCGAGACTGAAAACCTCAGGAAGAACTTAGCGGTAGAGCGAATGATCATCGAAGGTTGTGATATTCTGCTGGATGTGAACCAAGTCTTCATACGACAAGGTACAAAAATCTTATAACGTTTTGATATTGTTTATAAAAAAATATTGACAGATGGAGTAACTTCTTTACTACGCTTTAGATCCATCTTGTAATAATTCTGGCTATTTCTACGCTTCCTTATGTATGGATGTGCATAACAATCCATACCACCACTAAAATTGCTCCAGCCATGTTATAAAAGAAATAGTGATTCTTTGATTAAACAATGATATGGGCTTACTTCTCATAATCAAAAGCTTCTATAGCACCATAAGTTTAACGAGGGTAAAGAAAATTTCGTATTTTTTTGGGAATTTTATATCTAATGCCTTGCGACATCTAAAGGTTAGGTATAGTAGACTAAGAAAATACATAGCTACACACCAGTAGCAGATTCAGAATTTCGTTTTGGGAGGCTCTTGACCCCGCTAAGGGTATCAAGTTTAATTTAAAATCTGTTTCTGGAGCTCAGGACTCGGTTTTTGGCTCGCAGGGTTGCTGGATGAAAAGTCTCTTTGTGTTTTTGCATGTTTTGTCTCTTTCCAGGTACTCTATCTCAAGTGGTCGGTAAAGGACGTCGAGCGTCATTGCAATCTCGTCAAGCGTTTCTGTTTAGCAATCATCTCTTATTAACTACCAGAGCTACTGGAGGAAGACTACATCTTCCACCAGCAGGAAGACTTCCGTTGCACGACGCGTTGTTAGTTGAAGACCCTTCCAATCATGATGATGATGGTGAGATAGATGTTGATTTAAAGATAGTAAATAATAGTAATACAAATAATAAGAATTATTTTATGACAGATTTGTATGTTTTAGATTCAACATCAGTGTGTACATCTCCTGGTGGTGACATCTACCAAGGCAAGGACTTCAAGATTCTGGTTGAAGTAAAAGGAGAACAGATTTGTGCACATTTGGGTAAGAACTTAACATAAATTTTATACAAATTACTAAGGAACCTTCACATCATGGAATACTAGGATATCTTAATTTATTATATATAGGATATATTATTTTAGAAAGTTGACAAGTAGGCAGGCGGTTCACTTGACGTAAGTAAGTGACTATGCTAGGAAGGCATCCATTTTTAAAAACATTGCCTTGAATTGGCAAATCTGTACTAGATCATCGTTGGGTATTTTTTAACTTTGATCTCTAACAGATCATAAAGCCTATTCGTGCCGAAGTAGACAAACAAGGGTATATAAAACGTCGCTTTATTCCAGTGGCAGCAACAGTAGAAGAGAAAGCAGCATGGACGAGCGAGCTGGCACAGTGCATGGAGAGTGCAGCTTTGACAGAACTACTGCGAGCTTGTGGAGCTTGTGGAGCTTCGTCTGCGAGTCTACCAGCTTGTCGGTCAGACCGAGCTCTGTTCACTGACGATGTTGATATACGCTTCAGTCGTACGCTCAACTCTTGTAAAGTACCGCAGATAAGATCTGCTACGCCACAACGGTTGCTGCAGAGATTGACTGGTGAGTGTATTCATTACTAGCCGTCTTTCCCGGGATAAAAACCTATGGGGCTAACCTAGTTCCTATTATTGAAATAATTTTTCAAATCTGACTGATAGACGGTTCCAGAGATTAGCGCGTTCCAATTAACAAAATCTTCAGCTTTATTATTAGTATAGATGATTCCGCTTTTCCTATCTTGTTGCGTCAGCATCATATTTCTACTTGAGCTGAAGAATAGATAATATTTTATCTCAGCATCCTTTTCTTTTTATTAGTACGCAAATATCAATCAAATGAAACTTATTTATTCCATGACTATTGTGAATAGTCTGTATTATGTATCCTTTGGCGGTGATTTCATCCAATGACATACGACTTAGACCATTTTGTAAGCATGGTGAGCCCTCATTGGATGATTTTCAATAATCGTGTTCGATATGATTATAACCAACGATATGCGGATGCTTCAGTTCGGATAGTTTAATTTGCTAAAAGTGTGCACGACAAAAAAATCGTTTTATTCCAGACCTCCGCTTTCTGTCAGTGGACTTCCTAAACACTTTTCTGCTAACATACCGCGTGTTTACGGACGGAGTGACAGTATTGGAAGCACTAAAGCAGGTGTTCTACGAGCAATCGCAGCAGGAGATGGAGTTAGCTCCACCTCCGGACGCCACCAGGAAGACGAGTGCCGCCAGTACCGTTTCTGGTGAGTAGAAATCTAGAATTACATCCGTAGTTATTGTAAAAGGTAAAAACAGAAGAAATCAGCGCCTTACTACTTATTGCGAGCTCTTTGGTGCCTTTACAAAAATATTTTTTAAAAGATATTTTTATGAAGAATGATGATTCAAAATGTATACAGGTTACGGCTCAGAATACAGCGACAGAGACTGGCAATCGAGATTCTGGAAAGCATCTAGAAAAAGTAAGTTCAGACAATATTTTAAAAATAGATAATTGAACTATAACTTCTAATATTCATTGCTTTGTAGGTGAGGAAGACGACAAACTGTCTCCGTATTTAATGGCGCCATCTCGAAGAACGTCATCTGTGAGCAAGGTTAGATTTAATATTTTGCCTTATTTTAATGAGATTTTATGATAATGTAAAAAATATAAACCCTTGTTTATATACTTTTCCCTATAATATATGCTTACCAAAGGCTGAAGAAGACAACAGTCACTTAACCATACCCAAAATAATGGCTACATCATCCAGCAATGAAACATTAAAAGGTAATAAGTTTAAACGAAATACAGTAGAACGTTGATTTCCAATAAATTGTTTTTGAATTCGACAAAACCATGTTTTACTGCATACGTAATTTTTTTTATTAAGGATACTTAAATTGTAAAAATTAATAGATATTACTTGTCAAGGAACCTCACCATCTTCCCCCGGAGCAATAAGTTCAGTAACACTAGTAGGCAGTCCAAAGAAGGTCAGCCCAGGTGATGCATCTAAACCAGAAAGTAAACCACAAATAAAAGACAATGACGCAGCCGCTGGTATCACTAAAGACGAGAGCATAGAAATGGTAGACCAGAGCGATGAAGACATCAAATATAAAGAGGAGGAACCGGAGAAAACTAAAATTAAGAAAGACGACAAGTTTAAAATATCCCAAAGATTTTCGGAGGTATGTAATGTAAGTGTATCGGACTTTTCTTATGCTTCTTCTTCTATTTAGATCTTGGTCTTATTATTATAATCGGTATATGCTTTCTCTTGTATACTTGGCACTCTATTTTGTGGAAATATTATAACACTATAAATAATTTATTTGATAGTACTTAATGGAAAGGAGTCACAAACTGGAGTTACTCAAACGCATGGCTAATATCTCCAATTCCGTAACGCCTGATATTTTTTACTAAATATTTCTTAGCATGTAACTCTTCATCTCCAATTAAAGTTGATAAAAACGATTTAACGTGGAGATCCTTGGGGGAGGCATTTGTCCAGCAGTGGACGTCTTTCGGCTAACATGATGATGATGATTATTTAGGACTAGCTTTCATCAAAATTAATAACTTTCACAGCGAGTTCGTACCATGTCGGAAAGTCCACGACGCTTGCAGCCATCAGCTGCAGCAGCGGCGTCGGAAGCGCGGAGACGATCTGAAAGCGCAAGAGAAGCAGCAGCACATGCAGCTGAAGAACAGCGCAGGGCTTCCGACACGGGACGATATGCACCGAGAAGATCTGTTAGGTATGATAGATCTTTTATTACTACCTAAACTAAATGCATGGAGTGAATGCCGATAAGGACGAATATAAGAACCAAATGAGCGCTCACTGGAAACAGTGACGATATTTATCTAACGCATCCAAAAAATAAGGCATAAGGTATAAAGCCTGCCTTGTTGCCTATATGCACCAAAATCTGGTTACATTCTTTAGCCGGATTCCATATTCCTAGAGTACTCAGGACATCATGACTTCTGAATCTGGTACATACCGATATTTTGGCATTGTTTTTATTAGTAGATTTTTTTATTTCGATTTTAAATGATAATTTTATCTGCTGTTATTCCATTACCATTCTGCTACCATATGATTTTTTTTTAAAGATTAGCATTTCAAAATAAGTTTAACTAATGAGACTGTGTTTGCACAGTGAGCGACGCTACACAAATTCATCAATCAACAGCGAGCGACGTCGGTATTGGGGTGGTTCAGAACCAAGATCTTCAGTCACCTCTCAAGTCTCGCAGGTGGCTCAGGTAAACTTCTTGCTAGCTTATGTTTAGATGATTTCATAAGTGTATCTGAAACTTCATCAGTGTTGATTTGATATCTTGTATCATCCAATCTTTAGAAAAATCTCTATCAGAGCTGCAATATAAACCACTCTTTATTAAACAGAGATTTTTGAACGACTAAAATTAATTCATGGTTCTAATTTAGAATTACCGCCGTGAGACCAGCCAACCTAAAGCAGGCGTCGTGATCACATCTTTCAGACAATCGCATAGAAGGTAAAAAAACTATTCTCAAAAGCTTATAATTATCTACGTCATTCTCTCTCTTACTCACGACTTCAATGAAATTTGTGACTAATTTAATAACTGTTTGTAGCACAAAATGGGAATTCACAATTCTCAATGTTGTGGCATGAACTCACCTTTTATCTTAACTTCTGATGGTTCTTCAACCACTAGCTTTTGCACGATGAATTCGTAAAGACCTTAACTCAGACTTTCTAGTTTCAGTATTGTTGGTTTCATGACTATTAAAATTTTGATCAAATAATAATTCATATTCATTTAACAGCTTCGGAAAAGACCTGTTGTGGTGAGTGATTGGTGAAGGTAATGGTAGCAAACAGCCCTAGTAGAGATGCAGTAGAGGAGTATTTTTCAAAATTATGCTTTACCTTTATAGTATTCTGTTTTATGACCCTATGAAAACTTTATGTGCAACCCCATAAGAATGTAGATGAATAGATGCCCGTTAACATGACACCACGACAAAACACCTTTATATCTGACAGAATTTAACAATACTTTTGGAATATCAATGAAGCACTTACGTTACCCTTCACGGAATTTGTGGAATTTTGGATTGTCTACTTCGATACCTTTGAATTCGTCATGTCTTCGATTATGTACATCATTTGAACTCCTCAAATCTTCGATGACATCATCGTTATCATCAACACTAAACATTATCATCAACAAAATAATATTATTAAAGTGATTTTTTTTTTATGTTTTTTATGCTTACGATAGATTTTTCAAAATTTTAGAATTACGCACCATTTGATTATTTTATATATTAGCTGGATAAAAAGTAATTGGCACAAACATATTATTATGAAGTATGTAGGTATCTGTAAAATTATATATACATATTATATTTTTATCGTTGTAATTTATATAACAAAGCGGACATTAAAACCCGTTCAGACATACTAATAATTAGACTTAAATTAATGTTCTTAAAACAACGCATGCTCATATAAATAATACTATCACATTGTAACTTTATCATCTTTGATTTTATAATAATCTAGACTTCCTACTTGCCTGTCTTTTCAACTCTTAACTCTTAGATTCTTTGCATGTTCACTATTACTGTATTTAACTTTCTGTATCAACTATCCATCATATATCTCATTTCACAATATGTTCCTTATCACCAAATTTCATAGCATATCCAAAAGTCCAAATAAAACTGTATTTACTGGAGCACCTTACATGGTAAAGTGTTCTAAAGTTACATATCGATATAGGAGCAGTACGTCTACTGCGGCTGTGGCCTTTGCTGTGGCTACTTCAGCGTCATCGAACCCGAGGTCTCCGCCACCTTCCTCACCACCAGCAACCAGACGTGACTCAGTCATATCCACTGCTGCTACCATGAGAGTTTTGAATGTTTTGAGGTAACATTTTAATGGAATTAATTTTAATAATTAAGTCAATAAATTCTTTTTTTAATCAAATACTAGCGAAGATGTTTTCTTTATGAAGTTAGATAGTTAAGAATTAGATTTTCTTATATCTTCAAAGCTGCAATTTTACGCGATACATTAGCCATATTATAGCAATATTTTCTTTCCACAGACACTGGATCTCCAAGCACTCTACGGACTTTTGGTCCAACGAGCGTCTCCGGGGCCTAACGATGGACTTTCTCAAGGAGATAGAGGGCAGTCCAGGGTTACTTCCAGCTGAGCACAAGGCTGCAGCTCAGTTGCTTCGTCTACTGGAACGAGCTCCAGATAGACTAGTGGATTTGCAGACTTTGTTCGCTCCGCCACGTGTGAGTTACTACTGAAGACTGCCTCAAAAAGATTTTTACTCAGAATAAGTTTGCTATAATTCTTTAAAAGCTTCAGAGGGTCTATTTTTTCCGTTTGATCAATTATATGTCCTTAAATCATATTTCATTTAATACTAATGTCATTCAATTTTACATAAATCATATTCGGAGTACTTCAACATCTTTTTCTTCTTCTTTCATGTATTTCCATTGCAACTTTCGCGCATTAGTTGTTTTAGCTCTGATTCGTGACGCTTCAATGAGTCATTTGGAATATTTCCTTCTTCTGTTTCTCTCTAAAGAATGGTGTCATCATTTAAAATCAATAACACTATGTTTGTATGCGTATTTCAGGTGCCAACTAAAGAAAGTGTCGAAACATTATCAGCTTTAGAAATTGCTGAGCAAATGACTTATTTGGACTATCAAATATTTAGAAACATCCATAGCGAGTAAGTAACGAATCACCTTTGACAATCAAATATTGTTAGAATCATTTTCATTATTTGCATTTTGTGGTCTTTAGGGAATTCCTAGGCCAAGCATGGACGAAGGCAGATAAAGCTGAGAGGGCACCGCATATCTTGATGATGACAGCACATTTCAATCACATTTCTAATCTCGTCATAACAGAGATCCTCAAGAAATATACGCTGGCTGGTAAGGTTTACGCATTTATACTTGATTATTACGATAGTTCGAACATCGTTGTCAAATTATTAACCAATAGAATTGCAGCAAACTGATGAGAAATTTTGTGCGATTCTATTGGTTAATAAAATTTGACAACGATAATTGAACTATCGAGTATCATTTATCTTAATAGACCTATAGAATATTGAGATTCTAGAATTACGATTTAAAAATTAATAAATCAACTAACTAAATACTACATACGGCCACCATAGCCCATATACCACAAAAATCTCTTCATCGTCACACTCTTTTTGAAGAAACTGATATTGTAATTCCTTCAGAAAACCAAGGTGACTGAAAACAAGGCGGAGAGAGAGAGAGAACTCATGTAGAATGAGCTCCTACAATCATTGAAGAAGTTGTAGGGCCTATCACTGGTCTGCACAAAATCTAAATGAGGTCTAAAATAATGAATCAAATTTGTCCAAGGTCGAGTGGCAGCAATCGAGAAATGGGCTGCAGTAGCAGACATAGCACGTTGTCTGCACAATTTCAATGGAGTACTGCAAGTGTGTGCAGCATTGTCCAACACCTCCGTGTATCGACTCAAAAAGACTTGGGAGAAGGTGTCGAAGACTGTAAGGATACAATATTAGCATAGTCTAAACGTAACTCGACTAAGTTAATAAAATTCATTCCTGTCAAGAATATAGTGCAGTTTATTATAGCTTCAGGTTTTGGCAGTGAAATCCGCTCTGGAATGACTTAAAATAGCCGAAAAGTATAGCCTAAATTTAAAATTATTTATTGATTTTCAAAAACCTACTTATCATAGAACAGATTTCCAGATTGACAAACCTTGGTTAACGCTGCCTGGCTAATTAAAAAAATGAAATGTCCGTATCAGAGACTTGAGTTTTGTAAAGATTTTGATTTACTATCGAGTGTAAAATAACGCACCGATAAATCAAACTCTATCAAAAAAATATTTGAATTTTTGAATTACTTACAGAATGCTGCCAGCCTTCTAGGAACCTTGCCGTTGATTGGCAGCAGCGGCCGCCTGGAGGAATTTTAGTAGTTTGTATATTTGTTGTAAATAATTTGGAATTATTGGATTACAGAGTAAGCAAACAATCGAGAGAATGCAGACGATAATATCATCAGAATGCCGATTCAGAATACTAAGAGACGCCTTACACAGATGCGATCCACCTTGCATTCCCTACTTGGGAATGTACTTGTCAGATCTCTCCTTCATCGAAGAAGGTACTTCCAACTACACGCCTGATGGTCTTCTTAACTTCTCGAAGATGAGGATGGTAAGTTAAAACCTACCTGAAGGTTTTATAATTTGCTTCATCATCACTACATAGTATAAAACAAAGTCGCTTCCCGTCTTTCTGTCCCATGCATAGGGACAGATCTTTAAATATACGCAACGGATTTAGATGCGGGTTTTTTTAATAGATAGAGCGTTTCACGTTTCTTCAAATTCTAAGAAAAGCCGTGCGAAGCCTGGGTGGGTCGCTAGCAAAGAATAAATAATATATAGGTCGCTAGTAATATAATAATTGGAATTTCAGATTGCCCACGTGATTCGAGAAATAAGGAATTTTCAACAAACCCCATACAAAATTGATCATATACCGAAGGTAAGGATTTACTTGTTTCTTTAAATGTAAGTACCACAGACGTTATAGTTGAAATAACTTAAATACTTTGAGTAAGAAGGTACAGAATGGATATACTGTAAGAGAAGAATGATTACATAAGTAAGTAAGCTAAGTTAACGACACTAAAATGCTCTGACTCAAAATTATAGTGAACAGCTACGCAGAAGATCAAAAAAAGGTTACGATACGATATAAAGTAGGATATAATTTATGTAGGATATCTTGAACGACTTAGAATCCGATTTTTAGCATAAAAAGTCATGATCAGACTCTCTCACGTATCTTTGGGACTTTTTTGGTAATTTGTGGTAATAGTAATGAATACCATTAAGCCACAACATCACTGACCACGGTGAGATTATGGTCAAACACAAATCTATATACATTGTAAAAAAAGAACTATACTTCATTTCATCTGATACGACATTGAGCGTCAGGTATTTAAGTGGTCGTTGTCGGGATAGGTGTGCGAGTTCCTCCTGGATCGGTCGCTGGTGATAGCGGAGGAGCGTCAGTACACGTTGTCGCTGGAGCTGGAGCCGCGGGTGGCGCGCGGGTCGGGGTCGGGCGCGGGGCTGCAGGCGCACTCGCACTCGCACGGGGCGGCTCCCGCCTCGCCCGGCTCCTAGCGCCGGCGTCGCGCCTCCCTCGCCGCGCTCGCGCCGCTGCGCCCCGAGCGCTAGGGAGACGCGTTATATTACCAATAAGCTATTTCGCACTTGTGTTGGATAGTTGGACCCCGATTCTGTTGTATACAAACTAAACAATCACAGGCCAGTAGGTGCGGTCGATTAAGATTCCCAAAACAACAGAATCGACACCGCTTGTATCAATTTAAATGTTTGCCCAGAACGTTTTGGCTTTAGAAGAAGCGTCAAGTAATTTTTAGTTACATTCTATGCGAAGATATGACGATTTATGTTTTTTTATTTTTTTATAATTATGCTACGAGAATTTTGAGGTTATAATTTTTTGCTGAAGCCGGGCCGGGCTATATCGCGTATCTTTTGGAGATAATCGTATTAAACATAATTTATGATTTCATCCAATGACGCGCTACGACGACGACCATTTTGTGGTCGTGGTGAGCCCTCATTGGATGATTTTCAATAATGGTTCCTTACCAATAAAGATACGCGGTTTAGCCCCTGCTATACTGGGCATCAGTTATGAAGCTCTCTCTGCCTAAATTCTGAACTTTCTCGCTCTTGATATCTTCAAAATTCCATGGACTTTTTTATTCTCTTCTTTGAACTTATTTGAACCAATCTGTTGAAGACTTGGTTTGTATAGAAGTCTAGTGAATCTATACTACGTATCAACAACATCCCAATTTAAGATATGCTGATAAGAGATTGGGTATAAAATTGAGACTCCATCAAAACCTAGTCGTAATTAATCGTCTAATAAATTATGTTTATCTTTAGAAATACCTGAAGATATAAATTTGAATTAATTCGCAGAGGAGAATGTGATTGCTGATATTCTAAATGAAAATGTACAAATAATACAAAATGTCGTTGGATTTATTTTGATTTTTGTAGTCTTTTATTCGATATTATATTTTTTTAGTTTAATTGTTTAGTTATGCCTAGCTATTATTGTGTCAATATAATTTTGAAAATCATAAAAAATAATATAGTTTCCGGATTTAAAGGAGGCTTTAATAGTAATTTTCTAAATAAACTATCAATAACAAATATGGTAGAGTTCGTTGACACATGGAAGACGATATATGTTTAAGAATATTATATAATACCAAATTTTACGTGAAATAGACTTCGTAATTAATTAAATAATTAATTAAATTAATGTTTTCCATTGTCTGTCAGTTATGTATGATATCAATAAACTATTATAATAAAAATATATCCGGAGATATTCTAAATAGTACAACATGCCATAAATCACTCAAATTAATACTCAAGTTTTAATTAAATTAATAAATAAATCAGCTAAAAGCTTTATAGAAAGATACTAACTAAGTAATTTTGATACAATATTTTAAATCGCAAATTACTTTTTATCATCATAACGCTTTATATTTTACGACAATACAAAAAACATAAAAAGTATTAAAATTTAAAAATAATAATATATTCTACAAATATGTAAATTAAAATATAAATAAAAGCAAAAATATATTTTGTTGTTGTTTCGATTTTAAGCCACTCCGTTAATATTTTTAATCAAATTTAGATAAAGTTTTTTTTTTTTGTATGTACATAGTTAATATTAGTTTAGTTTAGATTATATAGTTTTAATTCTAGTTTAAATAATTGATAATCCATAATAAAGTATTTTGTCTAAAAATAAAGAAAAGGTGATAAATATGTAAATAGATCTTTGGCGTTAGTATTAATATTTAATTCATTGCGAATGTTTATTTGTATATTTAAACAGAAAATACATAAAATTTAAAAAAATATTTTCAATTTAATTAATATTAAATGTGAAAGATACTTTAATAGTAACAGATACATTAAAAGTATATTAAGATCGTATTTAAAATAATCTATGTAAATAAATAGGTACATTAATCGTACCTATCTAAAGGTACTCTATTTTTGTAAATTAAGTTTGATTGTCAATTAGGAATAAAGATGGAAAAATTAAATTAAAACATATCACATATCCATAGTGGATTTCATGAATTTTCATAAATTATGGATTCAAGTTAAATTGTAAAATTCGATTCATTTGAAATAGGTAACATTTACGTATATGTTAAGGATATAAAAAATAAACATTTTATGATTCAAATGTATAGGTATTATTAGGAAACTATAATAATATTGTTGAAATTATCTTACATTTCATGTCAAACAGTCAAATTGACCTAAAATCATGATTGGTATTACAAATAAATATTCTATTGTATATGAGGTATGTAGCATCTTGTATGTTACAAAATCAGGCTCAAAATTAAATCCTTTGTCAACCTTTTCAAGCTAAGAAATTATTAAGAAAAAAAAGTAACGTCTCAAGATTTGTGTGAAAGTGGTTGTTAAATGTTACTCATGGTTGTTATTGTCATTTCGACTGCTTTTATACAATTTGTCTTTTATATTCCTGTTGTTCTCTCGTGCTTGATAGGTATAATGAAAAAATATTAGGGTCACCCAGGGAGCTACTCTTAGCCCCTTTTTATTAAAGTCATATACTCCTGACTTATATAAGACGTTTGTTTAATGTTTCTATATAAAAACATTATAAAAATCATGAATTAATGATCGTTTTTATCGTAAATTAGGTATTAATTAGGTGTGAATTCAATGTGATCCTTCCTCAAAACCATATTTACTTACATGAGGGTATTGTCTTAATGTCTGATGTAACCTAAAGTGATTTCAAGTGAGAATAGTTACGCCTATAAGTCTTTTCTACGTCTTTTTCTAAATCATTTAATGTAAGTGTTCATGTAAATGGGTTTTTAAGTACACAGCAGTGGTTGGCTATGAGATGTAGGTACTTGTGTTCGTTTTAATATACATCTATGACTAATAAAATAGCTTTATAATAGCTTAATAGCGCTACACTGTTGTGTATCTACTGGCTTTAGGTACTTAAGGTAGCATAAGTGAAATGTTTATAATAAGTAAGAATGGCTGTTTTAAATAATGCTAAAAATGATGAAAAAAATAAAAAATATATTTGGTGATTTCCCACTTACCTATTTTATAATGCACAATTTTTGAAAGTATTATCACTGTGAAAGGCTGTTATCTTATATTTAAATAAAAAAATACTAACACTTCTATTATTAATAATGTTTAAACAAAATAATGTTACTAAAGTATGTTTTAAATGTTATCTTCCTTCTTTTATCTACCTGATTTGTAAATTTTGTAGATTTAGAAAAAAAATAGAATGAGGCGAAATTAATTCCTTTGAAATAATTATTGTGAAACACTTATGAATAAAAATAAAATACGCTTCGATTTTAAATTCTTATGATTGATTAATGAACAATTTATAATGAATACGTAATTATTAATGATAAAAAATTATAACCTACGGAACTACCTCTTCAAACAAGTTCTAAATAAATATACATAAAAATATAATATTTAATGTATCTTTACATCGCTCATTAAATTTATTGTATTTTATTTTATTGTAAATGATTATTAAAAAAATATATTCATATTTTTGTCTACCTTATCAATAATGGTGTTAAAATAAAATTAATTGCATCATAGGTGCTTGGAGTATTTTATTATTATTTAAATAAAGAGGGCTGTATTTTTTTATGTAATGATAAGTAGTAGGATTATTTTCGTTGCATAATTATATATTGTTTTAAAAATGTGTTAAAAAAACCCTTTATTGTAAAATTTATTAAAACGTTTTTTTTATTAAATTTAATTTTACTGCTAGCATATATGTACTTTTATGTCGATTTCATTCAATTGTTTATTTTATTTATTTGTATTTCTTTTCCTTATTTATTTGTATTATTTATTTTAATGACCACAACATATCTCAATTATGTAATAATTAAGTAGTTTATTCTTGATGTATTCTGAATTTTTTTTTTTCAAAATCACAATTTGCTGTTAACTGTAATTAATTACTGATACACATAATTATATTTTTATTTAGGTATATCTGGGTTTTACTGGACTTGCTTTAAACCATCTCATGTAATAAATATAGTTTTTATGTACATACTTACGAGCTGCCTTATAAAAGCTGAACTGTGTAGCTATTTAAAATAATTATATATTTGTGTATGCGTTTCGATTCGACTCCGGTTTTCAATAGACGCCAGCTTTTAGTACAAACAAAGACACGCTTATTAATATAAATTCTTTGAATTAGAAGGTAAAATCAAAAAAGAGCTAGAACTGTTGTGCCTATGTTATCTATTCTACTAATTTGATATAGCTAAATTTATATCCCTTTCATATTTTTGCTGTTAGAAAGAGATATTTAATGATACAAATCAATTTAGTTTGCAAATCATAAACCAACCTACTTACAAACCTTGGGTAATGGAGCAATGTTATATTGTTTCCAAATAACTAATAAGTAATAAAAAATAATATCTTATTACGTAAGATTTATGTTTATGTACCTATGTATAGTAGATGAACCGTGTGTGAAGCTTGTGTCTTGAGCAAGATGTGAACGTATCAGGTAATGTTGCTAGGATGAGCTTTCATCCGAATGATGTCCATAGTACCTAGGTACCCCAGTCTGCATTATGCTGAGCTGGGGGGCTAATTTCGTCTCATTAGCAGCTTCAGATTTGAATTGATTTAAAAATGATAAAACTGCCATTAAACAGTATTAACATTCCAGCCGATTCATAGCAAAAAAAAATAAACACTCCATATTTGGCGGCACATGCCACTTTTGTATTTCTTTAATTACGTGCATACTGTTTGCTTCTACTTTGTGTTCGTCAATTTATAATTAAACTATCTTCCGCCCCGCGGTTTTACCCGCATTCCCGGGGAACTTATGTTTTTCCCAGGATAAAAAGTAGCCTATATGTTATTCCAGTTTATGATTTGTCTGTGTTCAAAATTTCAACTAAATCCGTTCAGTAGTTTTTGCGTGAAAGAGTAACAAACATCAAAATCAAAATCAAAAACTCATTTATTCAGTTTAGGCCCTAATAAGGCACTTATGAACGTCAACAGTTACAGTTTTACAATAGACTACTACCGGTTCGGAATACACTTGAACTGAGAAGACTCCGGCAAGAAACTCAGCAAGGCGTTTTTTTTTTTTTTTTGATCTTTTATTTTTTAAATTTATGTAGGTAATTACAGTTTTTGTCTTAAATATATATAAACTTCATACAATTATCAATTATCACATCCATCCATACTCTCAAACTTTCGCATTTCTAATGAAATGAAATGAAATGAAATGAAATGAAATGAAATGAAATGAAATGAAATGAAATATTATTTATTCAAATAGACCTTCACAGGCACTTATGAATAGTCAGACTCTAATGCACGGTTCGGAAGGTAGCTTTTGCTGAGAAGAGCCGGCAATAAACTCAGCAATTACTCTTTTCAAAAAACTTTTAAACTTCATAATTTAGGTACATAAAATATATCCTGCAAAAGCGAGCGCTACACCCAAGCCTTTTTGTCATTTAAATATTCGTTAATATTATAATAAGCCTTTTTTACTAAAACGGTCTTAATATGTTCCTTAAATTTATGTGAAGGCAAATTTAAAAGTGAAAGAGGTATCATATTATAAAAGCGTGTACACAGACCTAAAAACGAACCATGCACTTTTTGGAGTCTATAAGCAGAATTTACAAGTTTATGCTTATTTCTAGTATTGATACAATGCACGTCGCTTTTTTTTACAAAAAGACCAATATTTTTATGAACAAATAATATGTTTGCATAAACATACTGTGACGCTACAGTGAGGATACCGATTTGTTTAAATTTATCCCTTAGGGAAGCCCGAGAATTCAAATTGTAAATAGCTCGCACTGCTCTTTTCTGTAAAATAAAAATAGTTTCTATGTCAGCTGCCTTACCCCACAGTAAAATACCATAGGACATAATACTATGAAAATAGCTAAAATAAACTAATCGAGCTGTATCTACATCTGTTAGCTGCCTAATTTTTCTAACTGCATAAGCAGCTGAACTGAGCTTCCCCGCAAGACATGATATATGGGTGCCCCATTGAAGTTTTGAGTCTAAAGTAATCCCTAAGAATATTGCTGACTCAACAAGACCTAGAGACTCATTATTTATCATTAAGTTACAGTCAACATTTTTTACATTGGGTAGTGCAAATTTAATACATTTAGTTTTCTTAGCATTTAAAACTAGATTATTTACAGTAAACCAGTTTAACACCTGGGCTAATGCACCATTTACATCGTCAAAATTAGATTTCTGTCTATCAACACTAAAAATCAGTGAGGTATCATCAGCAAACAGTACAATTCCACAGGTATTTTTAACATAAAAAGGAAGGTCATTTATATAAATTAAAAATAGGAAAGGACCTAAAATAGATCCTTGCGGCACACCCATATGCACAGGAGAACCAGATGATTTGACTCTATTAACATCAACACTTTGAGTTCTATTCCCAATATAGGATATCATCAGATCAAGTGCTGCACCCTTAACTCCATAATAATTCAGTTTACGTATGAGCGTCCGGTGATCAACGCAATCAAAAGCTTTAGATAAATCACAGAAGACTCCAATAACATTCTGTGACTTTTCCCAAGCGCTAAAAATATTTCTCAAAAGTGCTACCCCGGCATCAATGGTTGAACGACCTTTTGTAAACCCATACTGCTCATTATGTAAAAGTTTATTCAAATTAAAGTGAGCAAGTAATTGCGTTAAGATGATCTTTTCAAATACTTTGCTCAGAGCTGGCAAAATGGAAACTGGCCTATAATTAGTAGGATCACTAGGGTCACCTGCTTTGAATAAAGGAATGACTTTGCTATGTTTCATTAAATCTGGAAATTGTCCACTATCTACACATTTATTAAAAATTAAAGCTAAATGGGGAGCAATCTTGTCTATGATACCTTGCAAAACAGTTACGGATATATCCCATAAATCACCTGTGCGTTTAACTTTCAAGCTTTTAAATGTTTTGACTATGTCGTAAGGTGTAATATGTCTAAAATTGAATAGTTCACAGCACTCTGAGACATTGGTTTTCAATATTAATTCAGCATCTATCGGTGAGGAATTTAAGGAGCTGGTTGTATGCACCGGTATGTTAGAAAAGAATAAATTAAACGCTTGTGCAATATTATTATCTTCAGAAATAATACTATCATTAATATTTAACTCAATACGTTTACTATTGTTACGAGATTTTCCCCTTTCAGCGTTGATAATATTCCAAGTAGTTTTAATTTTATTATTTGACTGACTAATTTTATTTCTCAAGTATATGGACTTAGCAGAAGCACAAGCTTTCTTAAAAGTTTTAGAATATTTTTTAACATATTCAAGAAAATCGATATTTTGGTTATACTTTTTCATGCCATACAGCTCATACAACTTAGCTCTACTTTTATAAATACCGACAGTTGCCCAGTCATTAAACTTAATATTATTATTTTCATTAAAAGTTCTAAGTTTGAAAACTTTATCAAATTCTTTCTTTATAAACTTAAAGAGATTGCTGTAAAGATTATCTGGTTCGTCCTGTGCCATGTTTAGAGAGACAATATTACGATTTACATTATCATTGAAGCGAGCCATACGATTTGATGTTATAGGCCTACAAGTTATTTTATGCGGAATAACATTTGTTTCATTTAAAAGACTGACTTTCTGACCACAATGATCCGAAGTCAGCTCAGTTATAATAGATTTTTCAAGTACCTCACATCTGCAGAACACATTATCTAGACAAGTGGCAGAAGTTTCGGTGATTCTAGTTGGCTCACAGAATAAATTATTGAGATTAAATGATTTGAACAAATTAAGTAATCTTAGCTTTGTAGGTGAATCTACTAACAAATTAACATTAAAGTCACCACATACTATAACATTTTTATTACTGGTTTGAGCTTTCTTTAAAACATCTTCTACAACTAATTCAAACATATTATAGTCACCTAAAGGAGGACGGTACACGCAAATTATAACATAGCGCTCAAGCTCTACGCAGGATATCTCAACAGTGCGCTCGATAGACAAGTCTACAATATCTTTGCGATCCTTACATTTAATATCACTTGAGACTAAAATTAAGCTACCACCGTGTATAGCTGATTGTCTAACAAACGCACTTGACAATTTATATTTAGGATTATTGAGCAATAGCTCGTGACTCTTTAACCAGTGTTCAGTTACACAAAATATATTAATATTATGGTAATCAAGACATAAATCAATTTCCAATTCTTTGCCAGCTAGACCCTGAATATTCTGATGAACAATATTTAAATTATGGGCCTGAGCTTTTGTCTTTATACCTAAAAACCCTCTCCAGACGCCTTGCTATTGCCAATAACACCCATGTCAATAGTCTCAGCTAAGCTACTAGTAGCTTGATTGTAAATATGTATATTTCTGGCTAACAATGTAGCGATGTGTCTCTTACATTTTAATGGGAGATACATGGTATCTTTTGTCAACTTAAAATTAAATATAAATTTATTAATGTCAAAATAATACATGGCGTCACTATGACGATGGCTCAAATTATACAATGTCATATTCATGTCGTATATATGTTTATTCTGCTCCTGAGAAAACATATCAGAATATGGAAATGCACATAAAACAAATTTGCATTTATAATGGCTGTGTAAGTCAAGCAACTTGTTAAAATTACTAATTATATCTTTTTTACGTAAGGGCAAACCGTCTCCACAAAGTATAATTACCGTTGCATCCTGATGTAGTGGTTGTGAATGAAGATTATCTATTAAATAACCATAAGGAGCACCGGGATAACATATATTAATAACCCTTTCTTTTAATTCATTGCTTAGTATAGGCCCGAAATTTTTACCGATTTTGTCACACATGACAATGGTTTCTTTAATTGTGTCCTGTGCCTTTAGTTGTAGGCTTTTATCTAAGGAATGGCTAATATCTAACTCTGCATGTGAAGCTGAACTACTTACTGCGCTTAAACAGTTACAATGATTGTTAACAAGAGAATCAAGACGGTCACTATTATATTCACTTAACTTTAAAAGCTCGTCTGCCGCTGAAATATGGTCTTTTATTTGAAGCTGAGCTATACTATATTTTTTATTAATAGCTTCTAAGGAGCGCTTGAGGTTATCTATCTCCTCAAAAAGATGTTGAGTGTTAGTCTCATATAAATCCCTACTCTGCTGAATGCTAATATTATATTTTTCTATTTTACCTAGTAAATGAATGCGCTCTTTTTTTAACGATGTATTTATTTCATGCATTGTTTTATACCTTTTCAAAAGTTTTCGCGATTTCTTAATAATTCTGTTGAATTTTATATATTTTTTTAATTTATTCCGGCTATTAAAATTTAACCTACATGGCGTGTTAGCGTGAGAACTATACTCATTATCAGAATCTGATGTCAAATCTATGGTAGACGGGAGCTCAACACAGGTATTATCTGAGTGACAGACCAGTAACTCATCATACAGGCTTCGAGTCGCGTCACATTCCTGAGATTCTTTTACCGTCTCCAGATGGTCAATAGACTTTCGAGCCTCGATTAGGCTGACCTCTAGTTCAGTGATGCGACTCAGAGCCCTCACATGCGTATCACTACACTCGCTAAATGAATCCACTTCCGCCTGGAGCTGACTACACCGTTCAACGACATCTGCATACTTAATATCTAATTTCGCGAGGTCTACTTTTAATTCAGAGTTCTTTTTTATGATTATTTGTATTTCCTCTTCACTATCGTCCCGTTCCCTAATGAGCCGGTCGCAAAGCTCCTGAGACTTTTTCAGTTCCTGGAGAGCCGACTTCAGCTTGTTTTCCGTGTCTTTAGCTGTTGCCTTGCGGGTCATCATTTTTAGCTCGGTGTCAAAAATGTCGCGGCGAGCGTGAAAAAGAAAGAAAGAAGAGGTGTTAATAATATAAAATTAAAATAATATGAATTTGTAATAACAGTTACAATATAAAATAATAATAACAAATATTCGTTTAAAAAGAAAATTATATACCTATTATTATAATAATATATTTACCAGATTAATAAGATAGATAAGTATACTTATTATATAAATAAATACGATAATCGGAACAACTAATATGAAACAAAAATAGTAAGATTATGTATCCCTTCTACTTAGAACGCTTAGAATTTTAACTGAGCGCGCAGAGAGATTCAAACCATATATTTCAAATAAAATAAAATATTTATACCTATGTAAATATCTATAAAAATAAATACTATATTGTAAGTTTCAATAATTCACTCAGTTGCTGTTACTATGAACAGCCACTTTGTCAGCAGCAAAGTGTACAGAGCAAAGAATTTGAAAATATTTATACTTTAAAATATTAAATGATAACGATGCTATAACGTTAGTAGTTTTAGTATATACAATAATAAAATATAATAATATATATAATATAAATTGCTACAAAAAAAAAAAAAAGTTCTGATGACAAAAAAAAAAGAAAAAAAAAAAAAAAATATGTAAGAAAATAATTCCCTTTCTGTGGTTCGAACCGGCGACCGTCCCACCTTCAGCCGCTGACGACGTGACGTCTTGCAAACTGAGCTACGTAGCTCTGTACTCGTGTGATGAAATAGTCGGTCCAAAGCAGCTGATTGTGGATTTTTATAAATAAGAAAGGAGGTGTGCGTAAAATATTTTTTTTTTTCAAGACTAACCCCGAAATTGTTATAAATAACTAATTTTAAACTAATTAATCGTAGATTTATGCACTATTATTTGATTTAGTACTCTAAACATCCAGTCAATTAAAGCACTTGTTTACAACGTTGATTAAAGTTTGAAATTAGTCACTGGGTACAAATTTGAAATCGTTCACAAGCACTTGGAATCAGTTCGATAATTTATTCACTTGTCGGTTTCAGATAACAAAACTAACAATTACACGTAATGATTATGTATTTCGCTATTAATTGATTCTATTTTTATACATTAATATTAACTTTATAACAATATTTTGAATTAAAATTACGGAGACTATGTTGCTTGACTGACTGACAGCTGTCATAATGTTAGTAGGATATATTTTCTGTCATGTTCACCATGTTTAAATCTGCACAGATTACTGGAGACACAAGCGCAACGTTGTTGTTGACCTTACCTTATGAAATTGTTGTACCCCTCATTAAAAAGTTGTCATTGTATAGTTTTATGGTGTTGTTTTATTTATCATTCTGCCCACGCTGCGTCTTCCGGTTGGTGGTCGCCACTCGAGAACCTTCTGCCCCAGCGGCCCTTGGTTCTACGAGGGATGTGCCCCGCCCACTGCCACTTCAGTTTGGCAATTCTTCGGACTAGTCAGTTATTTTGGTTCGCCTGCGGATCTCATCATTTCTAATTCGATATCGCAGAGAATCTCCGTTGCTCTTTGGGTGACCCTGAGCCTTCTTATGAGGCCCATCGTAAGCGTCATCACTGGCAACACACACTGATCGAATAAAGATTTTTTTTCTCAAATCGAAAGTCTTTATTTATCTACCCACATTTTTTTTTTATCTTACCCATAAAATCATCAGTGACGAATGCTGTAACGAAGGTGATTGATTTGTGTCCTAGAGTCTTTCAGTGATGAAAAACAATGTGAGGAAACTGTTACATTAATTTCTACTAATTCTTATTCTGTGCTATAAATAAATATGTGTATTCTGTGTAATCGCGCATCACTTGAAAACGGCTGCAAATATTTAGATAACCTTTTATAGTGTTTGTAATCAGTGTAATTTGTCTCAGGACAAGGTTTGTATGAAAGATTTTTTTTGTACCTAAAACCCATCGGGAAAGTCGGAAATTTGGATGGCATATTGTATGAAAATCTTAAATCAGCCAGTATCAAATAAATACGTAAATGTCTGATTAAAGAACTTCGAAGACTTCTAGCACAGATTATGTTTCTAAAGTAGGTACCTCTGGTTCTTCACCTCATCAACCAATACGCTACAAGTAGGTAGGTACCTACTTAGGTAGTAACAGTATTATATAATCCATCATAATTTAACCGCATAATATTTTAGCTAACAATTTGCAAAGCATACAAACACATACGTTATTCGCTTTTAAACAAACAACATGTCTCGGAGAGTGACGTTATTTGCATAAACAAAAATATAGCTGACTTATTTATCATGTAGCCTGTAGGTGCACTGTTATTTGAAGATTAGGTGTATTTACTTAAATTATTATCTGTGGTTAAATTGATATCCTGTTACAGACAGAGATATACAAGGAGCTCCAAAATATTGTTTTCAGTCTTTAGCTATATTAAACTGACAGTTTTCAAGGTTTTTCAAGTGGGCGTGGTAGACCAAATCCTAGTACACACGGCCACAGATCAAGCTACACATTTTTGTTGGAAAATAGCGCATATTACAACTGCATAAGGTGCCGCAATGTGTAGCTTGATTTGTGGCCGTGTGTACATATCTATATGGAATAGCTGATAGGAATATCTCGAGATCAATTTTGATAAAAACTAAAACTGGATTTTCAAAAAATAAATGTGCCTGCAGGTAATCTAACTCGTGAATCTGGAAAAAAACAGCCTGAAATTGACTCTTTTTAAAAAAAAAATACATACCTTGTCTACTGACCATTATAGATACAACAAAAGAGTAATTAATCAAATAGTGCAGTCGTTTTGAAGTAATACGCTTACATAACTACCAATTTACCAACATTTCGGAAATAGATTTTGATTTTTATTAACTTATTGACTCAGGCGTGACCTTGCGGAAATCCATTATAAAATTAAACAAAAGACAGATTAATAGTAACAAATAGATCACCTTATCTGTCAAGTCCCACACAAGGAAACTTAACAGGAAATCGACACGTGTTTCGCACTCGACGAACGCGCACAATCACACACACTGAGCTCCGCAGACGTGTTGCCTCTCCGACCGCCGGACAGAAAGTAAACTCTCCAGTATATAATAGTAGTCTTTGAAGTAAACTAAACTTTCTTTAGTTGAATACATAATTATCTCAAAGTATAATTGTTTGTTGTCCCTGATAAAAATAAAATGAAAATAAAAAACTTCATATAAACTACCGTTTTGACATTTAATAAAAAATAACTGATTTTATAATAATTGGCTATTCATTCGAAACGTCACATCTCATAAATACACTTAATTGAGAAACAAACTTTATTAACATTAATATAAGCGATACATTCATACGGCAACGGCACCGTTCCCAGTCTTCTCCGCTTCATCGGCTTCTTTCAGAAGCTGCGCAGTGCCACACAATCGAGAATCCTTGGTGAACGCGATGACGGCGATGAACAGACCAGAGATCACCAGCCAGACGCCACCCATGTAGAAGGTCAGGTCCCAAGTGCCGGTTAAATCGTAGAGCATGCCTGCAAATCACGTAAATTAAGGTGAATGATCCTGGTAGCCCTCGAAATTCAAATTTATAGACCTTATATATAATAGTTAGTACAAAACACGCACAGTGTTGGTAATTCTCAGTGTTAGTTAACATTGCAGCTGGCTTAAAACGGCGGTATTTAAGTTTATTAATAGAACATCATTTAAGATCAAGCATCCGGTCGTTAAAAGCGTACAGTTTCAATCAACATATTTCGAAATTAATTTGTTTTTTTCAATCGATAGATAAATATCGGAGATATTTTTCTGATGAGTCTATACTTCTCCAATCTTTTTTTTTTATTTTGGGAAAAGGATTTGTTAAAATGATAATATCTTGGGGTAATGCATTATTCATACGATACACGAGACACGGCGACAGGAGATCATTTACTTTTGAAGCTAAATAATTAATATGCGAAGATGGGTTGGCTCAAAGAATTTTAATTGCCATTCAGCGTGGCAATACTGCTAGTCTTCTTGGCACGCTTCCGCGGAGCAACGATTAGGCACTTCTCTATTTGTAGTGTTTTTAATTAGTTTAATCGGAGTCTCCCTGCGAGATCGAATCAGAAATGATGAGATCCGCAGGCGTACCAAAGTAACCGACATAGCCCGAAGAATTTCCAAACTGAAGTGGCAGTGGGCGGGGCATATCGCTCCCGTTAGGGCAGAAAGGTTCTCGAGCGGCGACCACGAACCGGAAGACGCAGAGTGGGCAGGCTCCGCACAAGGTGGACCGACAATCTTGTGAGGGCCACGGGAAACCGCTGGATGAGGGTAGCGCAAGACCGGCCATCGTGGAGATCCTTGGGGGAGGCCTTTGTCCAGCAGTGGACGTCTTTCCGCTGACATGATGAATTAGTTTAATTGTTTATTTATTCCTATTTTATTGTACCTTAGGTAGGTAATAAAATTTATTTACTAATATGACTACTTTTAAATAGGTATATAATGGTGCCGAGTCTGTTGTTTACGAACTTAACTAATATTAGACAAGTCACCTCTCTTTCATTTTAACCTTATTGAAAAAAGATAGAACATTTTTAATGCTGTCAGTTTAATCCATACCGTCGTAATGTACGGGTAAATAGTCGTGACCAATAAAGATCGCGCTTAAATTCACGTTGAAATGTGTAATCGGATTAAACTGATAGGACTAAAATACCTTGCATCCCTTTCTTATATTGACTATTAGAAAGAGATATAGTGAGATTACATTTATTTTAGTTCGTAAACAACAGAATCGGCACCAATAACACCCATACTCAAGACAAATTGATTAATTAGCTCCTAATAGATTGCGAGTAAAACCAAAGACTGTATGCTATAATAAATAAGTCATACCTCCAATGGGCGGTCCAACTAGATGTCCAATTCCTTGACTCAGCAGAATCAGGCCATAAGCAACAGTAAATCGGTCTATAGGCATCAGTTCCATCAATATAGCTGGCGTATAGGAATATGAGCTGGCGAATGACAGCCCAAATACAGCGGAAATAATAGCCAGGACCCAGTAGTTGGTGATGAAGAGAGGGTACGCGGCAACTGACAGGCCGCAGATGATGAGGCATACAGCGTAGGTTTTGGTTACGTTGATCCAGGGTTGGTCTCCTGCCCAGCCGAGGACGACCTAGGAAAAGAAAGAGTTGTTATAATTTTTTATTAGTATTGAAGATTTTATTTGAAACCAAAAAAATATACACAATTTACTTTAGGCCTTTAGGTAACAAACTATTTATTCGTAGTAGGTAACACAAATATGATATTTAGGGTCGGTTGCATAAAGACTGGTCATAGTAAGGTTATAGTTATAAGTCCTCCCCCTCCCCCGGTAACGTCCTGAGCCGAGGTTCGTACCCCATTCGGGGGTGCCCTCAGGCGTGGTTACCTAAATGTTTCCCGGCTGAGAGCTCTTTGCGCTCGCCGATTGTCCGGTTGGTGCAGCCATCAGAGGCTACCAACTTTAGTCCTTACAAAAAAAAAGTTACAGTTATAGTTAGTTACCTTTAACCACAGAAAGAAAGCAAACTGGGTTGCTCGTGTCACTTTAACTAAAATTTGAATCGTAACCATAACCGACCGAGGGAAATCGGTCATCGTCAAAGTGACTCTACTGTCAAAGCATGGTAATAGTTAAGTTAACTTTGACTATAAGTTTAACTAAAATGTACGAGCAACCGGCCCTTAGTGGCTAAAACAGTATCCTATATTTGTTAATGGAGACAGCATTGATACTAATTTAGTTTATTATAGTATTCAAGTGAATTTAGTTTTATGAAGCAAACATTTGGATGCACGCCATATCTCTCATTGCATTGCATTCTAACTCTATATATAATTGCAATTGTTATCTGTTCTTGATTATTGTGATAACGCTTACATTTTCATTGTTCTATATCATTGTCAAAATTGATACAAACTATCGTCTATATAATGGCGAGAGGATGTGTCAGAGCACATTATTTATTATCTCTACATTGTCTAATTTAGATGGGTCAAAAAAGTACTGTTAAAAGTAGTTCAATTTTCAGATATTATCAAAATTTATGAAGATAAAACAAAATATGAAATTTCTTAAAATAAACCTACTTATGGCGTCAAGGATACATGCCACCATTGTTTCCAAAGGCGAGTTCGACCGTTTAAATGACGTCACAACATATAATCGCTTATTGTCAATTGTACTGGCAGGTCGAAAGTTAAAAAAGGTTATCTGTCGCAAAATTAAGGTATATTTGCAAAAGTAATTTTGACGTAAACAAAATTATATACAACACCGAGGTATAATACTACGTATAGAGATGCTATCACAAACAAAGGACTTGCTCCATTTTGTTAATATTCGCTGCAGCGCTGGGACAATAATTAGTCGTCTAAACCAGACAGTTTAAACACGTAGCTCTAGAACGTTTTTAAGGTGGGGGCTTCGGTTGAGGCGTTAAATTCAAATTTTATCACGTTTTTTGCTAACTGCAGCTCAGTTATATTATAGGTCGTAAGTTATCAACATGTTATTTGCGACAAGAATGGTAGTATATATACTGATTAATAACAAAATAAATCATCAACACATTCCTCCAAGGTATATTAGTAACATTTTCATGAAATAGTCGTATATGTCAGTCAAAAAACGTGATAAAATTTGAATTTAACGCTCCAACCGAACGTTTACCCTTAAGGTGTAGTTTTATCGCGACCAAAAAGTCGTGAGCGCCGTGATTTTCATGGCGCTTACGCGTTTCGTATTTAAGCAACTGAGTGAAGTGCCGGATAGCTGCACTTGAACAGAACACACATAGCCACTACGGCTATGTGTGGTGTCTTCTCTATACGTTGTAATATACCTCAGTGATAATCAATGCATTCGATAGAACGTAGCTGTTTCCAAACTAATAAATTAAACTCGACTTACAATCCCAATGCTGCTGGCAACACCTATTATACTGATCATCATGGCGCCTCCATCCACGCCGCGGGCTGTCATGTAGGACTTCAGGAAGAAGTAGGGCACGATGAACCATACAGACAGGATGAGGGAAGACATGTTGAACATGAGGAAGTGGAACTCCGTGAACATCCTAAAGTCGAATGAGTTCTTGAGTATCTGCCAGAGGCGGTGGTACCATTTCTGTGAAGAGATAAATGAGTTTTGGTTCATTTTAGTAATTCTCTTGTATCCATAGTACGATCCCTTATTTTACCCCTTTAAAGACCAAATAATATAATATATATAATGTCGGATAACCCGACATTATAAAGGGCATCCTTGCAAAATTTCTGTTTTCTAGGTCGACGGGTTTGGGCTGCATGCTGATGAGAGTCGATTAGTTCTGACTTTTTAGAAGTACTTTTTTAAATTGAGATATACAATATTATTAAAATTAGATAATTATATTACACTAGCTGTTTCCCGCGGTTTCACTCAAAATTAACCTGTAACCTTGAAGAACAATGTAGCTTCCTATTAGCACTATTAGTGAAAGAATTTTTCAAATCGGATCAGTAACTCAGGAGATTAGCGCGTTCAAAGAAACAAACAAACTCTTCAGCTTTATTATTAGTATAGATAGATATATATCTATAGATAGAACAATGATTGTTTCAATAGTTACAAAAAAGAGTGCAATATCTAAACTGCGTCATGCATATTGTTATCGGAATAGCATAGATTAGATCATAATTACAATTGGCATACAGTAATAGGAATAAATTTTCTATGATGAATAAATTATGATTAATATCTCTACTCTATGAAGCCGGGGCGGGTCGGTAGGACAGCTTTTCTGTACTATAATACGCATGTATTATACATATAAACCTTCCTCTTGAATCACTGAATCTATTAAAAAAAACGGCATCGAAATCCGTTGCTTAGTTTTAAAGATATAAGCATACCTAGGGACAGACAGACAGCGGGAAGCGACTTTGTTTTATACTATGTAGTGATATTTACCATTTCATCATCAGATTCCGATCCAAGTGACCAAGTAGAATTCCTATACATATCCGGCAAAGACATTGCGCGAAGTCGATATCGAGGTATTGACATCATCGCACCTCTATGCATCAAAGTATTCTTATAAAGAGGCATATCCTTCAAGTAATGATGATCTGTGGATATCTGTCTGAACCAACTTTGTTGCGCAGGAGTCTTTGTGTTTCTATTTATAGTTGGTTTCTGCTTTACTTGATTAGAATTCGCTGTGTTATTCGATTTAGATGCTGTCAACGGATTCTTGGTTCCATTTTCTTGTTCTTTCTTTGTTTCTAGTAATTTTACTTCAGTTGTATTTGTTTTTTCTGATTCAGATGTCTTTTTGGCTTTCTTCACCTTGATTTGAACAGGTAATTTGGCTGGTTCATTTAATGCGTCAGCTGGTGGGGTTTCTACGTTTAGATTGGTTTCTGAACGTCTTCTTGTTGCTAATTCTGGGTAATTTTGTAATATGATATTGTAAAGTCGTTTGTTTGCCATCAGTTTTTCTAACACTTCGGTTGGGACCTGAAAAATTTAAGCAAAATTATCGATTACATATAAAACATAGAAGAGTCTATTTAATTGGTCTAATTCAAAACATGCTTCGTACCTGTTCGTGTTGGCTTACAAAAGTTGGTAAATGTATTGCTGAATGCATTCTTTTATAAGCTTGTTCTGCATTCATTTGTGTGGTTGCTTCTAATTCTTCCGCTTCAGCAATACTGGTTGCTAATGTTGCTAAAATGTATTCAGGACTTTTTCCACTTTCAACTAACGACTTCAATTCTTCAGCAGTAAAGAATGTAGATTCCTCGCCGATCGATCTCGAAGCAATAGAACCTGCACTTGATGACTTTCGAGATCTAGATTTAGATAATAACCTTTCTCTTTTCATTTTAATCTCAAGCCAATCAGGGTTCCTCATCAATGCTCCACATACGCACATATTCAACAAAGTTCCAGCTAGTAAAACTACAGTGTTTCTCCAGTCATATATCTCCAGGAAGTAATGCGTCATCGGTGAATATATTAAAGTTCCAAATCCTATTCCACAGGAAGCTAAGGATACTGCTAGATTTCTTCTCTTGTCAAACCAAAAAGCAACAGATACGACAGCAGTTACATATAATATACCCATTGATAATCCGCTAAAGAAACCGAAAGTTAAACATAGCATTTCCACAGAATTACTTACAGCGGCTAATAAGAACCCTATGGTGGACCACACACCAGCTATGATTGTCATAGTTCTGCATCCGTATCTGTCAACTAAGGCGCTCATTATAGGTCCAGCTACTAAAGGAGTAGCTATAAACAAACTTCCAATCAATGATGTTTTCGATTGAGTTGTTTCGAAATATCGTGTGAATTCTTCATGAAGTAAACCAAACGAGAACGCTAGACCATCAGCACAGGCTGAGACCATAAACGCTGCGAAGACCACCACCCATCCCCAGCCACCATCAGGTATAGGAGGTAGTTTTTCATCATCTGATTCATCAGAGCATATACTATCTTTATCTTCTAGACCTTCAAACTTAACTCGTTCTATAGGAGATTCTGGATCGTCTTTGGTGTAATGAGCGACGATATCATTTTTTTCATCTTCTGTTTTAATGGAATTAACTGTGTTGATATCATCCTTGCTTTCACTATTTTCATTAACATTATTAGGTGAAATAACTTTTGAAAGATCTGTATCGTTTGTTTCCATTACAAATATTTTCTTTTTCTTTTTATGGCATCACATAGACTTGAATTTGGGACCTGTAAATAAAAATACAGTTTAATTACTCTGGGTCCGCGGGGACAAAGTGGCCACGATCTTCATAAAAAATATCAAAACGCCTGGTCGAAGCATCTCGTGACCAACGCTGGCGTATACTTGGGTCAGAGAATCAGCATTGGCATCCAACGTGGCAATGCCGCTAGTATTCTGGGAACGATGCCTTCTTCATTCAGTTTAGTCCTTTTACAGTAGTAGTTTTTAGTTTATTTTGTTATAATAAATAGCAAAGACATTTGAGATAAACTATATTTCGTTTAATTATCTAATTATAGATCTATTGACATAGTTTTACTGAACAAACTAACTGAATCATTAGCTAAACAACATCCTGCTGCCATTTAACTATCATGGTAACAAATGAACGACTAATTATACTTCTATTGTTAGAATAAGAACTACCTACTTCGATACGCGTTGTATAAATGGATTTTATTATATGTTTAATTATTTCCTACTAACTACAAAGTTTACTGAAGATTATTATGCATTATTATTACTCTAGCATAAGCCTTTTGTTATTATTGCAATTAATTATGATACCTACCAATAAACTATTGTGTCATTGTGTGGCAGAATTCTTATTATCCTCATATACCTACAGGATTAATTTTTCAAGTGGGCGTGGTAGGCATTCCTAAAGTATAGGAAATAGAGAAAATGCTGAAAGGAGTCTCAAGGTCGATTTTTAAAGAAACTAAAACTGTATACTTGGATTTTCAAGAAAATTATTTTCCTTGCCGGGTTCGAAGTCATTCATTTTGAAAAAAAACATAGCCTGTATTATTGCTCATAGTGTCGGTTATAAAGATCAATTTATGGGAATTATTTGTGTATATAACGCATTAATTTTCGATAATTTATAATCTATCCATGTCGAATTACGACAGTTTACAATCTATCGAGATAAACTATATACGATATACAAAATCTAACTATATTCTAAATTTAATATTAAAAACGCATAATTATATTTATTTATCCGTTAAATGCGTTCATTCATTGAATTGGTCGATTAGGTCATGTACATTTTAGAGTATTTAATTTAGGTATTAGGTATAGCAGTTTTAGATTAAATGTCAACGAAGTGAACTATGTCGCCTACGCTTTCAATTTATTTTCATTGTTGGAACAGGATATTCAATTACATTTAATTATTGGTCTCTTTTATTTTTGGGTTTTAAAATTTATTTATTTATTTATCAGGATAACCAACAGCATAAGAAGTATATTTAGGTTAATGAAACATGTTCATATAAAAGCCAATGACAGGATATCACAACAAAAAGGAAGGGACCGTTCAAGTATTACGTAAGCACTATGGGGGGGGGGGGTCTTTGTTTTTCTTATTTTGGATGACATGGGGGGTAGGGGAGTCTAGATGATGATTACGTCATCAGTAGTTATTTACTTTTTTACACGAATGGTAACCCTCACATTGTCTATGCCAGCGTTTCGGGGATTCCCGCAAATATAAACGCATACGTTTAGGCACGCTTTAGAACCGATTCTATAATAAATCTATTTTCTTATTTTTATTTAATTATAACATAAAAAAGAATTTAAAAATGTTTACGTAAACATGGGGGGACGGGGTAAGAGCTTTGCTTACTTTTGCTGACAAGGGGGATGGGGGCGGGTAAATAATTGTAATAAATCTGCTTACGTAATATTTGAACGGCCCCTAAGAGTGTGTCAATCGTGTGTCGCCTATCATTCAATAATCATATAATAAATAAATATTATACATAGTCATACTTTGAAAATATGTAGGTACCTACTAAGGTAAATAAAATAAAAACCAGCCTTAAAATTAAATAGGAAACGTACCTACAAGTTACATAAAGATTGATCTTCAAGTCAGCCGAAATATCATAGAATTAAATAACTTACGGAGTAGGTAACCTTTTGACGTACTCTAGTAGGTACCAAAGCCTTGATCTATACCTACAGTATTAACTACCACCGTTATGGTTGGAGAGCGCACTGTAGTAAACCCTACCTCATAAGGTAACAACATGGGACTAGTTTCTGGTGGTGTATAGTAAAAAAATACTCTTAAAAAAACAGGGTTGCGTGGGCGCAACCTGGAGGGTTTTGTGGAATGGGCAGTTAAGAGGTCCCTTTTTTTGGTGCTTTTTACCTCATCGAGTAACAACTAGAGACCTAGCCTATTCGATAGAAGTCATCGAAAAACGTATAAAAAAAGTTGGTTGCCTCATCCTATCCTGGCACTTTCTGAAATCGGCCAGATTTTAGGCTGAAAAATGACCGATTTTACCTCATCGAGTAACAAGATGCCACTAATGCCATTCGATAGCTTAGATAAGCCCGATGATAAAAATATAAGGTTGCGTGACCTCAGCCTGGACGATTTCCTAGTCGGCCAGGTTTTATGTCGGATTTACGAAGACAAAATTTAAGGAAATCGTCTATAAAACAATGAATTTCACAAAATTTCAATGGTTTAACTGTATGAAAATGGCTATGATACATATTTGAGTTCATACAAAATCAGTCAAGTGTGTGTCGGACCACGCATTCCATAAAAAAACATATTTTACAGATTTTTGAAATCTTTAAAATGAGCGACCCTACCTCTTCGAGTTACAAGATTTCAATAATGCCATCCGATAGCTTAGATAACCCCGATTATAAAAACATAACGTTGTCTGCCCTCACCCTGAAGGATTTCCTAGTCGGCCAGGTTTTATGTCGGATTTACTATGGCAAAATATATGGAAGAAATGCAATTAAATTCACATTATTTCAATGGTTTAACTTAATGACGATTGTTTGATACTTATTTGAGTTCATACAAAATCGGTCAAGTGTGTGTCGGACTACGCATCCCATAAAATTTCATATTTTACAGATTTTTTAATGCTTTAAAATGAGCGACCCTACCCCTTCGAGTTACAAGATTTCAATAATGCCATCCGATAGCTTAGATAACCCCGATTATACCGACTAGGAAATCCTTCAGGGTGAGGGCAGATAACGTTATATTTTACGTTATCTGCCCTCACCCTGAAGGATTTCCTAGTCGGCCAGCTTTTATGTCGGATTTACTATGGCAAAATATATGGAAGAAATGCAATTAAATTAACATTATTTCAATGGTTTAACTTAATGACAATTGTTTTGATACTTATTTGAGTTTATAGAAATGCCGTCAAGTGTGTGTCGGACCACAATAATGCCATCCGATAGCTTAGATAACCCCGATTATAAAAACTTAACGTTGTCTGCCCTCACCCTGAAGTATTTCCTAGTCGGCCAGGTTTTATGTCGGATTTACTATAGCAAAATATATGGAAGAAATGCAATTAAATTCACATTATTTCAATGGTTTAACTTAATGACGATTGTTTGATACTTATTTGAGTTTATAAAAATGCTGTCAAGTGTGAGATCACACCATGCATAGCAAGTTTTCATAGCAGATTGGTTACCCAAAATAGTTTTAATCTAGAGTTCTTGTCCCAATGTATCTTATTATGGTACATTATATACATTTGAACTATTTTTCATCCAACCTGTGATGAACTTGCACATAAGTAATCAAGTTAAATTAAGCTGTATTATTATTAAAATAATATACTTATAGTTTGTGTTAATTAATTCAACTATTGTGATAAAGTCGAAGTATGATAATAATACTATTTTCAGTTTCATCAATAGCCGCATCCAAGTTGAATGATTGATGATGATTTTTCATGTTTATTCCGAGAATAACTAAATAAAACTTTAAATATTATTAAATTTACAACGTTTAACTCTAGATGAGTTTTCTGGCTGAAAATAAACTTTTTCATTTTCCGTCATATTCAATAAATATACTTCCAAAATCTTCGAAATATTGTAGATTGTAGAGTTCTCGACCAAGCATAGCATAGAGTTTAGTATTTTATCACAGTTTATTTACCCAATATTTAAAATAAAGTAAAGTGTTTAAATTAAAGTACCTAAATTTACAAATTTGTCCAGTGAGGTTGAAGCAGCCATCAGAGGCTATCAACTTTAGTCCTTTCCAAAAAAAATGGCTTACGAAAGTTTATATCTACATATCTTCTGACTGACTGATTTATTAAAGGAGAGCCTAAACCACTGGGGCTATAAACTTGCGGCTTTTTATTCGTAAAAAAGTTACCAATTTATTAATGATTAGTTAAAATTCCGTAGTCTTTATCTTTATCTTTGTAGGATATTTTGGATATTTATCTGACAAGTGACGTATGGTGATCGAAAGAGTGAGATGGAGGACACTATAAAATTGATTTAGTTAAACAGCGTTTATGAATAAGAGGGCTAAAGTTTATCTCCCATTCACTATGAACATGAAGTTTGGTAAATTTTTTTTTATACCTAATGTCACCACAGTATGATAGATTAATTTCCTATCAAAATGTATGGGTTTTTTTTTCGATTTGTGACTTTTCTAATACCATAACCTAACTTGGCCCCTTAGAGCCTTTTGTTCCTTCTCGGAGACAAGATTGATTAAGATACTATAAATTATTTGAAAAATCACCGATTTCTCGCAAACTGTAATTTTTTTTAAATTCTGTAAATGCCGATAGCAATAACTTACAAAAACCGGACAAGTGCGAGTCTGAATCACGCATCGAGAGTTCCTTAATTTCCTATGTTACTCTAAATTTTTAGGTTTTTCTGTAATTAATAGGTAAAGAACTATTTTCTGTATTATTTTCAAAATTTTTGGTCCAGTGTTTCAGAGAGAAGTGGGGATTCGCTTATTTTCTTAAATAACTTAAAAACTATTCGGTATAAATGGTTGTACATTTGCGATTTGCGTTAACTTAAAAATTCGTTTTTTTTACAGTTTAATGGCAATTAGACCTAAGTATTTGATATGCATTTCAACTTGATACCTCTAAGCGTTCATGAGGAAAAGGTTATAATTATTTAAAAAAAAAATATGACAAGTCATGTGATGTAACTTAAAATTTAAGGTTTTCGATTTTTTTTCTTTTTGTGCTATAAAATGTTGCTTCATGCCAAATTTCAAGATTCTAGGTCGATTGAAAGTATCCTTCAGGTTTTGATTCCCTTGCGAGTAGTTGCGAGTTTCAAAATATGCGGCTTAAATTGCGATTGCGTTGACATAGAAGTTTTATTTTGTTACAGCTTTAAAGGTATAATAGACCTGAGTATTTGATATGAATTTAAAATTAATACCTCTACGCGTACATGAGGAAAGGGGTCGTAAGTTTAATATTATTAAAAATATTTTTATTATACAAGCTGTTACGGAAAGGGTATATACATATCAAGTGCACGGCTTCTTTGGATCATAATAAACTATATTGCAAAGGTTTTTAAATCCTATATCTACAGGTTAGGAAGATATGAGGAATGAAACCAAAAACCCAAACATTTCAACTTGAAATTTACACATCACTAGCAACCAAGTCAGCTGATCGGTGTAAGTAGGTAACTCACGATACATTCACCTGTGAAAACAAACCTCTTATGCTCTTACCCCTGGTATTTTTGTATAATGGGTTCCGGATATTTTATTTTGTTACTCACTTTTTTTGACAAAAACTGATTATGTTTGTGAACAAGCTAAAATACAAATCCTTTAAAAATTAACAAATCATCAATCAATCATCAGTAAATCATTTGTTAGCTTGAAAATGATATTGAATTTAGGTAGGTAGTTAATGAAGGGATTAGTAGGCACTAGTAAATAATACTTAGTTACCTATCTACGTAAAACAATCTAATAACAAACATAACGGAGTATGTAATGTGTGAATCTACGTAATCATTGAAATTAAACCACAGACACAGAATTTGAGTATCCAACATTTCTTTTTTATGTTGGTTGACATACATAGGTACTCTACCAGAAATTAATTGCTTAGGTAAATACTGCGAAAGAACCTAATGGAACCTAGAACAGAAAAAGGATTTCGTAACATAATTTATTTTCAAATGAACCCTAAATAACTTTCCTCCGCAACTTATGTGTGTCCTGGTACATAAATAATGCTAAAGGGTTCTGTGTTTAGTTTAAATTAAATAATTAAAAAACTAGGATTGTTTGTAAACAAGTTCAAATGCAAATGCTTGTTTGCAGCTTGGAAAATTATTTTAAAACTTAGGCTGTAGGTAATAATAATAATACTTAAAGAAAAGTAACAAGAATTACGGAGTAGGTACCTAGTTCACGACTTTCGGTGAACATGTAAATGTAGGTGCCTAATAATTATGCACATAGTAACTTTCTGCCACATTTTTTTTACCTCACAATAACAACAAAACGGGATAAAGGATAACGATATGAACGATCCTTTTAATGTTGATTTTTTTTATTACCATAGTAAGTAACTAACTAAAAGATTATGCAATTAGAAATGTTACAGAAAAAAGATTTTGTAACATAATTTATTCAAAATGAACCCTAAATAACTTCACTCTATGCAACTTATGTGTCTCCTGGTAGAAATAAAATGCTAGTGTGCAGTGGGTTCCGCTTTTATTTAAATAGATAGGATTTTAAAATTAAATTATGTTGGTAGTTTTTGCCATTCTAACACGCACACGGCTAAACAACTCGCAGAAGGCCAGCGTGATGACTAACCTAACCTTAACCTTCTCATTCTGAGAAGAGGTCCGTGCCCAGCTGTGGGACAGTAATGAGTGGATAATTATGATGATAACAACACTAAATTACAACTGAAAACATTTAAAACGTATCAGAAGTTTACATTTTGTCGGCGGGCCCATTTGACTGAGACATGGGTTTTGGCTTTTAGTTTAGTAGGTAGTACAGAGTCTTTATTTGTTTAATAAAACACAATAAAAAAATAGGCCGCAAAAATGTATTAAACTATGGAAATAAATTGTTAAAAGTACCAGGACCTCATGAGTAACGAGAGTTGTTCGGACAGCATTTGCGAACAATAATAACTGAACCCTAATTTCATCGGGGTTTACACACACAATGATATTAAGGGTAAATGAGCCAGTTGCAGGTACATAGTCATAGTCGTAGTGATAGTCTTAGCTGGTAGCCTTCAATAAATAAATAAATCGAATCAATACTCAACTTATCTGTCGCTATTTTGATTAATCAATACTTACAAATTAAGACTATGTACTTATGTAGGTACCACCCCCACAGTCCACATCAAATTATCTTATCGGTTTCGTTTGTCAACACAGCTCATAGGTTTTATTAATGAACTGATGCCCTGGCCTAACTCTTCTTTAATCGGTGTGCTTCAATGTATTAAATTTATCACAGTTTTCTTGAAATTATTATTAGGTAGCTGGGGGGAAAAGCGATACTGCGCGGCGCTACGATTACTGGATGCAAAAGGCGGGAAACCTTGTGTTGTTTGTGGCGCAACTTGAGAGAGGCCTATGTCCAGCAGTGGACTGCGATAGGCTGACTTGATTAGTAAATTATTTTTAACAAAAAATCGAAAATAAATTCAAAATGTACAATAATTGGGCCAGCTACCCTACTAGGATAGTAGAAAAGTAGAAGTTTTATTTTTCGGGTCTTCCCCACAGCTTCGGAGCTTCGTCAGTTGTTTAATAATACTCGTGTGTCGGCGCGCCGACATAGGCTGCCGCCGCGCCGACAAAGGCTGCCGCCGCGCCGACAAAGGGTGCCGCCGCTCCGACACAGGGTGGCGCGGCGTCACACTACAGCGTGTACCAGGCGCACAGATCGCGAAAGAGATTTAACTTCAATATTAGGAAATGACGTGAAAAGTTAATGACCCTCGTAGTGCGGTGACACGTTTGTTATGGTTTGATTTCGATAATCTTACGAAACCAAAAGTTTGGTATGAATTCTTTGAGTAATTTATTTTGCGTGGAAACTTTGCATAGAGAATCTATACCTGATGTAATCATCACCCCTTTCGGATGAATATGACCTTTCCGTAACACGTTGTATAATGTAACAAAAAAAATATGCTTTTCGCAATTTTTCCTTCTTTCAATTTGGGGCCGTTCAAATATTACGTAAGCAGATTTCTTACAATTATTTACCCCCCCCCCATCCCCCTTGCAGGAAAAGTAAGCAAAGCTCTTACCCCCTCCCCCATGCTTACGTAAACATTTTTCAATTAAAAATACGTATGCGTTTATATTTGCGGGAATCCCCGAAAATGCGTTTCGTTTTCAAGCATAGACAATGTGAGGGTTGCCATTTGTGTAAAAAAGTAAATAACTACCGATGACGTAATCAACATCTAGACTCCCCTAACCCCCATGTCATCCAAAATAAGCAAAACAAAGACCCTACCCCCCATAGTGCTTACGTAATATTTGAACGGCCCCTTTCTTGATTAAAACTATGTTGTGTAAATTAGGTTTGGGTAAAAAAATATTGATACATGAACTCAAATACGTATCAAAACAATTATCATAGAGTTAAACCATTGAAATAATGTACATTTAGCCTTAGTAAAAACGAGTTAAAACCTGGCTAAATATGAAATTCTCCAAGCTGAGGGTAGGCGACCTTATATTTTTATTATCGGAGTAATCTAACTAAACTATCGAATGGTATTATTGACATCTTGTTACTCGAAGCAACGCTAAAATAATATAAATAAAATACTTTTAAATAAGCAACCCTACCTGAGTTCAAATATCTGTAAAATATGAATTTCTATGGGATGCGTGGTCCGACACACACTTGACGGCATTTCTATAAACTCAAATAAGTATCAAAACAATTGTCATTAAGTTAAACCATTGAAATAATGTTAATTTAATTGCATTTCTTCCATATATTTTGCCATAGTAAATCCGACATAAAACCTGGCCGACTAGGAAATCCTTCAGGGTGAGGGCAGATAACGGTATATTTTTATAATCGGGGTTATCTAAGCTATCGGATGGCATTATTGAAATCTTGTAACTCGAAGGGGTAGGGTCGCTCATTTTAAAGCATTAAAAAATCTGTAAAATATGAAATTTTATGGGATGCGTAGTCCGACACACACTTGACCGATTTTGTATGAACTCAAATAAGTATCAAACAATCGTCATTAAGTTAAACCATTGAAATAATGTGAATTTAATTGCATTTCTTCCATATATTTTGCCATAGTAAATCCGACATAAAACCTGGCCGACTAGGAAATCCTTCAGGGTGAGGGCAGACAACGTTATGTTTTTATAATCGGGGTTATCTAAGCTATCGGATGGCATTATTGAAATCTTGTAACTCGAAGAGGTAGGGTCGCTCATTTTTAAGATTTCAAAAATCTGTAAAATATGTTTTTTTATGGAATGCGTGGTCCGACACACACTTGACTGATTTTGTATGAACTCAAATATGTATCATAGCCATTTTCATACAGTTAAACCATTGAAATTTTGTGAAATTCATTGTTTTATAGACGATTTCCTTAAATTTTGTCTTCGTAAATCCGACATAAAACCTGGCCGACTAGGAAATCGTCCAGGCTGAGGTCACGCAACCTTATATTTTTATCATCGAGCTTATCTAAGCTATCGAATGGCATTAGTGGCATCTTGTTACTCGATGAGGTAAAATCGGTCATTTTTCAGCCCCCTAAAATCTGGCCGATTTCAGAAAGTGCCAGGATAGGATGAGGCAACTAACTTTTTTTATACGTTTTTCGATGACTTCTATCGAATAGGCTAGGTCTCTAGTTGTTACTCGATGAGGTAAAAAGCACCAAAAAAAGGGACCTCTTAACTGCCCATTCCACAAAACCCTCCAGGTTGCGCCCACGCAACCCTGTTTTTTTAAGAGTATTTTTTTACTATACACCACCAGAAACTAGTCCCATGTTGTTACCTTATGAGGTAGGGTTTACTACAGTGCGCTCTCCAACCATTATTTTGATACCAAAAACCATAAAAACAAATATCATTAATATTATATTTGACGCTGGGCGACGTTTCGATTCCCATCCAAGACAAACATTTGTGTGCATGATTGCGTCTTTGTCGTGAGTCTGGGCGTTATTTATAATATACATATGTATATTAGAGGTTTGCACCGGAGCGAGATTTTAACAACCGATTGAATTCACCGGTGATCGGGCAATCTCCGGTGAAAAACCGGAGGTCACCGGAGAATAAAGAAATTTTGTTTCTTTTTTATAAATTTATACATTCATAATGAAGAAATAAGAATAATTAATAGATATACTTTATATAATCATTTATTTAAAAAAAAGTTTTATAAAGTAAGCAATGTCAACAGCATCATAGCGTAACATGTTTCTTCTATCATTTAGTATTTGTCCTGTCGTCGAAAATACTCTCTCTGACCTTACAGAAGTAGCAGGCACAGCTAGGTATTTAAAGGCTATTTCGTCTAAAGGCTTTAAATGTTTATTGAATTTCCAGAATTGCACATCTTCATCCTAATGAGGAATAACAACAAAAAAATCTAATTAGTCCGTCAGTTAGATTATCAAAAAATATTGGATACGTATTTTTTATTTTGATCCGAAAACAAAAAATAACGAAGATACAGTGCGTTAAAATTTTCAGGTCTGCAAAAAGTGTACTAAAAAGTAGTTGTACAATGACGTCACAAGCCCCAATCCTGCACTTTGATGGGACTTATCTTTGTAATTTCTTATTGATTTGATAAAATAAAAAATACGTATCCAATATTTTTTGATAATCTAACTGACGGACTAATTAGATTTTTTTGTTGTTATTCCTCATTGTGGCTTTTTTCAGGATACTGTGATTCCGTATACATTTTGACTAAATTAATTGCCGTGGCGGATGTCATATCTGCATTATTGGTGTTTCTTTTTAGAAATCCGGGCGACCAGTTTCTCTTGTACTATTTTCACTTGACGTGGCTATTTCTTCTGCGGTTTCAGATATGTTTCGGATCCGGAAAATATTATTTATTTCTGTCTTTACAGCATTTTTAGCAGCCAATTTATTTTGCAATTGTCTAAAGCTGTTTCTAAAAACGGGATGCAGTATAGTAGAAATTCGACAAACAGTTCGAGATTCCTATTCTTTGCCAGGGACTTTTTTGCCCAGAGGCTAAGTCTGATCATTCAGCGAGGCAACGCCGCAAGTGTCATGGGTAGCATGCCAAATTTTGAAGTAGATTATTTTTGTAATTAGTAGTTATATAGTTTAGTTTTTATTTGTTTAGTTTAGTTTTAATTTATGTAAATATGGATTTAGGATTTAATTTAAATTTATTAAATATTATCTATACTATCAATAATAACCAATTATTTGGCCAGTTAGTTGCTAGTGAAATGAATCACATAAACGGACAAGACCGCTTTGAATTAATGACTGAAATAATAATTGTCTTGCATGTTAAATAATTATAAAAAAATGATTGTTGAATGTGTTTTTTATTTGTGTAACTGTATTATATAAAAAAAATAGATTCGACGATCACCGGAGATCATCACTCGGTTAAATACCGATTATTTCAATCGAGTACTTTTACCGGTAAATCACAAGTTATTCTCCGGTACTCACTGCTCCGGTGCAAACCTCTAATGTATATATATGCATGCTTCCTTATAAAAAGGAAATGATTTATGTAGTGTAGTTAAGGTGCGTTAGGGTAAGCTCAGATTAATTTCCAGTGAATTGTAAGCGTGTTCAAAATAGCACCTAACAAGAAAGCCGTGGAGAACGATTTCGCTCGCTTCGTCCTATCTCCTCTGGTTATTCTTTAATTCAACAATTGAAATAACTGTCAGATACAATGATGTTAAAGTGAACACTTAAATAATTTTAAAGTCAATATCATAACAAAAGCGGGACCTCTTGGCGGGAACTTGCGAAGTGACGTTGCATTTTCATTTTATTTTCATAAAATAGTGTATTTTTGAGTTTTATTGAATATTATCGGTGGTATTTTGTCTAATAAAGATCAATACAAGTGCACCAGTGAAGTGAAATGAAATGATTACGTGTATAGTGGCTTTTCAAGTTGTCTCATGAAGTCCATGAAAAGTTTTAGTAGAACTGCTACCATTGTAATAAAACCTAACTGAAGATAATCAAATAAGACAAGGCTGTATGGCTCTGTACCTTTGCCTTTTAAAAAAAACAAAAACAACATAACAAAAGCAAGCCACAAAGACCTTGGTAAATTGTTTAGTAAATTACGAGCTCTAAAATAAACTATTCATATACAAAACTATTTAAGTGCATCGATAAGGTTCACCTGTTTATCATTATTATGAATTATGGAACATTTAGACGACCGAAGGCCGAGTTCTAAGAAAGAATTGAGTATATAAGAACGGCTCTTTATTGGTATTAGAGTGAGATAGTGGCCCGTTATTTACTAAAGAACTAATACCTACAAAAAAGGGATGAAATAAATTAAGTCCTGTAAAAATATAATCTGATTGCTGTTGTATTGCAAATATAGGATGTCTTATAGACATAAATCAAATTGCATCATCATCATCATGTCAGCCGATAGACGTCCACTGTTGGGCAAAGGCCTCCCCCAAGGATCTCCACATCGCTCGTAGAACCGACGGCCGCTGGGGTAGACGGGTACTCGAGTGGCGACCACCAACCCGAACACGCAGCGTGGGCAGGCCCCCCACAAGGTGGACCGTCATCTTGTGAGGGTCGTAGGAAACCGCTGGATGAAGGTGGCGCAATCAAATTACATACCTAAAATGCATAATGCTATGCTTCTGATTGTTTAATTAAACATTAATTTAGGCGCAATCGTATTGGGGTATTGGTCTCGCTCGACTACCTACTTCCAGTAACAAAAATCAAAAAAATAAAAATCGGTCAAGGGCGAGAACGACACGAGGGTTCCGTACCATCTTTAATTATTTTATTAGTATGTCATAGTGGCAATAGAAAAACACTTTCTGTGAAAATTACAACTGTCTACCTATTACGGTTCATGATGAGATACAGAACACTTATGAACGGACGGACAGCAGAGGGTAGTTCCGTCGGCACACTATGGGTACGGAACCCTAAAAAGTGATGCACGACAGATATACTTATCTAACATTATAATGATGTATGCAAACACATAAATTATTATCATGTTATGTAAATGATGTCTCGTAACTTTGGTGCATAACCTTGAGGATCCTCTCTCTCCAGTAGGTATTTATTTAGGTAAGTACACTATACTATGCATAATGATTTAATATATCGTCATTACAAATCTAAGATCTACATTAAGTATTCTGTGGATCTACTAAGTAAGAAGGTATGTGTAAAAAGTAACTTTTCGAGTAAATAGAAAAATATCGTTGCAAATTTAAAATCTACATTCTATGTTAAATTTTTACCGAAAAACAAAAAGTCTAATCGCGACAATAGGCTGTGTTTAGATATTTTTTGACGAATCCATTCGTCTATTATTATATTAGTTCTACGAAAAATATATGTTATGGTTTAGTTCATCATGTTTGAATTGTATTGATCTCACTATATCTCTTTCTAATAGTAAATATAAGAAAGGGATGCAAGATATTTAAGTCCTGTCAGTTTAATCCGATCACACATTTCAACGTGAATTTAAGCGCGATCTTTATTGGTCACGACTATTTACCCGTACATTACGACGGTATGGATTAAACTGACAGCATTAAAAATGTTCTATCTTTTTTCAATAAGGTTAAAATGAAAGAGAGATGACTTGTCTAATATTAGTTAAGTTCGTTAACAACAGAATCGGCACCAATTAACCTAAATGGGAAATTGTAGACAAAAGGGCTAAAGCTTTGAGTATTTATTTGTATGGACAAATCACGTTATCATAATCTTTCATGGTATATCTGTAACATTTTCGTGAAATAGTCGTATATGTCAGTGATATACCTTGGAGGAATATGTTGATGATTTATTTTGTTATTAATCAGTAAATATACTACCATTCTTCTCGCAAATAACATGTTGATAACTTACGACCTATAACTGAGCTGCAATTTGCAAAAAACTTGATAAAATTTGAATTTCGCGCTCCAACCGAAGGTATACCCTTAAACTTCAAAATTAACATACCTACTAAGTACATATTATAATGGCGGTGGACATCATTATGTACACTTATTATTGTAAACTAAGTCAAGGACCGGATGGCTGGTCGTTAAATTTTTTAAGTGTTCATTTAAAAACGGATATGGGTACAATAGATTAAGTATCTAGCATATTAAAACTTGGTACAGTATGACACAACTTAGATGAAGCATCGGCAAAATTCGTAAAATCGATCATTCCCGAAAAGAGTGCGCCTACAACATTACCCATGTTTATTAGTAAGTTTTTTTTTTTTTTTAAAGGACTATGTTGGTAGCCTCAGATGGCTGCAACAACCTTACCGGACAAATCGGCGAGCGCAGAGGGCTCTCAGCCTGGTAATATTTAGGTAACAACGCCTGAGGGCACCCCCGAATGGGGTACGAACCTCGGCTCAGGGCGTTACCGGGGGAGGGGGAGGACTTTGTACGAGTTACGACTAATTGGGGGCGGTCGGATTACTAATGGCAGCTCGGGCCGCTTGAACGGGACGAGACTGAGCGGGACGTCGCGGCGGTCCTCGCCGTCGAGGACGGTAGCGTATAAGTAGGTACCATCAACAAAGTTGAAGCATGATCAGTTTTGAGACCTTTTCGCTTGCAGCCAGTAATTATAGTTTGCCCTGTCCATTGTTGACTCTAAAACGGTCTCTTGTAAAATCATTTGTTTAGACTATTTACTGACAATGACAATCTACTATTTTATGACAGGCGCATTGTCTGGTTATATTGTGTGAGACACAGGTAGCGGCTGGTCACTGCACGCAAAATACACCCTTAAGGTGATCATGCTTCAACTTTGTCGATAGTACCACAGAGTAAGATAATATTAGTACTTTAGGCGAAAATGATCTTGTTGAACGTTGAATGACGCGATAATTAATGATTTGTATTAGTTGTGTAAATCGGCAGTGAAGTGTACCTAGATTTTGTCGTTTTTGTAGATAATGGTACGGAGCCCTTCGTGCGGGAGTCCGACTCGCACTTGGCCAGTTTTTTTATTACATGCTTATTGACATTCCAATGGTAATTACCAATGTAATGGTATATTACAATTTGGTTTGTCCTTTTGCAACCAAGCAATTGATTAACATAAATGGGTAGTTGACAGTGTCAAAAATAAATGACCAAACACTAACCAATGCATAAAACATCTAAAAACACATGGAAACATCAAATATGTTGTACATTTAATGCATTTTATGATTTTTAATTACCAGTGGAACCACTAAGAATAGATGATTTGATGCTGTGAAACTATGACGTCATAGTGTAATATTTCATACATAAATCCATATAAACGATCGTTATGACATTTATTAAAAAGTAGCTGATTTGATATGTCAGTCAACTACCCTATTTTTGGCATATAGATAAGTTATGGGTTGGAGAGTAACATAACTTATAAAAGAAATTTAATAACCCACTGTTATAGCGAGGATTACGTCATTTACGATGCGACTTTTTGATTGCCTGTTGCTACACGAGGGAACCGAAATAAAACCGGTTCTTAACTTCGAGGTAACCAGCCGGGCACATTTTTTTTTAGGTTGCCCTGCCGTCACCCCGTGTGGGAAGAGCCTTATAGGCTACGAAACAAGCGAAGAAGAATGAAACACCAAGCAAGAAATCATACATCTAAAGACGACTAATTTCTCATCACTTGAACTAGTAGACAAATTATGGGGATCGGAACTTTTGTCGACAGCTGATAATACCTATATAACCGAGAGTTGAATAGGTACGTACCCTACGTTCGGTTATCAATCAGCAGTCTGATTCTTTAACGGTGATGTTTTGTATTATCTGCCATGAGAAGTTGGCATGTTAATAAAATTGATTATTGTAAAACGTCCCTTAACAATAAATAACGAACAGATTTTGTATTACTTAAGTGGCGGTGGGCGGGGCACATCGCTCGTAGAACCGACGACCGCTGGGGCAGAAAGGTTCTCGAGTGGCGACTACGAACGGGAAAACGCAGCGTTTGCAGACACCCTACAAGGTGGACCGACGATCTTGTGAGGGTCACGGGAAACCGCTGGATGCGGGTAGCGCTAGACCGGCCATCGTGGAGATCCTTGGGGGAGGCCTTTGTCCAGCAGTGAACGTCTTTCGGCTGATATGATGATATTTTGTAATAAAGACCTAATACATCATACCATTAATAGTTCGAATGCATTACCTATTAGCTGCCACAGGCCTCATTCGCTTATCATAGAATTACATCTCAAGTAGTAATTCACTTACCTAATCAACCCCAGAAATATAAATAGTACCCCTTAAATATTCATACTGCGGACATTAGTTTATTTTGAGTACTACATGTCGTGAGAAAGGACTGGATAAAGCTCACCGTTTGCCTATATATCATAAAAAAATGCACCGATCGCTGTCGCTACCGGTTCGCCGCGTGTTTCGTGGCCTCGACCTTACATGTTTATTTTAAAAGATAAACCGAAATATTATCTGCTAAGTACAACAGTTTTGTACTGATTTAGTAGTTTGGTAATTATTTTAAAACTTTTCATAGTTAAAATATCTATCATGGTATTTCCTTTTAAAAACAATTCGGGTCCTGTATTTGTATCTCAAAAGGTAAAAACGGAACACTTATAGCATCACTCGTGTGATGTGTCCGTCCGTCTGTCACAGCCAATTTGCTCCGAAACCACTAAACAGAAAGGTAGGTACACATATGTAAGTCGGTGACTCAAACACGAAAGTTTAATGTAAATTAAATGATTATTAAACAGAGGGGCCACTTTTGGGCCACTGGCCCATCTATGAATGGGTTTTAATATTGCAAGTGACATCGGGCACGCAGGTTTATTCACCTGGAACCCGATATAAAGTTGTCGAGGGCGTATCGGACACGCATTGATGCATTCTAAACACGTCTCGCCTGTCTGACGCCGACTGCTAACTTTAATTTGAATTTGGAACTTTTTTTTATTTAGAAGATATGTTTATAAACTATGATTAGGTACCGGCCTGTTCCATCCAAAAAAAGGGCTTCGCCTTCAAACTTACAAGGTTAGGGAGAGAGAGGCCTGTAACGTATTTTTGCCATGTGCATTTGGTTAATTATTTCTGATTGGCCTACTATAGCTCTCTTAAATTGTAGTTTTCTTTGTAGTACCAGTCCCTGATATGATGCTGTATTATTTTTCTGATAAATGAACTTAATTATATACACTTTTAGCTGGGGTTTTGGTAGACATGTAATCAGTAGAATGGCCACTTTAGCCCTATAAGGTATCTCGTAAAAAAGTAAATGAAAACAGAAACTGGTTAGGTAAAATCCTAAAGCCATAATTAAATCTTAACTTGGTGTGCAAAATAGAAAAAAAAATACAAATGTCAGAATAGCTATTTTTTTCATAGATTATCTATACCTAACTTTGCGTCGATAGTTAGGTTTAGTTATCTACTTTAGTTTAAATATGAATGTGACGTACAGACGGACGGACATGTCGAAACTGGGTTCCGAATTCCGATGATGTTAACTACATAGTATAAAAAAATGTGCTCGAACTTGGTCACATACTTAAATTTTATTTTCGATAAGCATTTATGTAAATAAAATGATCCAAGTCAAATTAACACTGCTCTGAAAAAAGTTACGACACAAACCTGCCACAAAAACATAAACAACACTTTTAAAACTCACAAAATTCACTTCACGGGTAAAATGCATCCACATTAAGATAACATCACTATCTATTTTTTTTTATAGAGTTCGTGATAAGTTATTGTAAACTAAAAATAGATGGACGCGACATGCTCGCTCCTTGGTTGAGTCTACACTGACTGACTGAACAAAAAAGGGTGGAGTTCACCAACATTAAATTAAACTCTTGATTGAGTTTAACCAAAGACTGTCGTAGAAAATTATAAAGCCGGTCATTGTGATGTTTTTTTACACTGCAAATTCGATACATAGTGAACCGCCGCTCCCCTCTACGCCGCACAATTCTCTATGTTGTTATGTATGATTGCTTTTCTGTAAAGTCTCAGGCGAGGGAGTGAGTTATCCGGTCTCATTAAAGTCTTATGCTATTGTCATTTAGATGGGTAAATAGGCGAGACCATTTTGATGGCGATTAAATTCATTTAAAAACAAACATTTGGACTAATTGGACAGAACTAATTTAATTATAGATAGATAGATAACACTTTATTGTAAAAACTTAATTAGGTATATTATATTCTAAAAATAATTGTTATTAGCTAATGGCAAATTAACCATTGTTTAACCATGTGCTCGATGTTGTATGTGAAAACCGGCCTTCGTAAAAGCACATTGACGAATAGTTATGTGATTCATGTTAGGGCATTGAACGATAAAAACAGAAATAGGTACGTATATATTATCCCATTTTATATATTTATTTATGTATCCTACATACAGACAGACAACATAGATAACATTTTCTAAGTCATATCAAAAATTAGTTGCTTAGGCAGTCAGAAGGTTTACCATAATTATTTTATGTGAATAAAAAAAATATTACTAAGTACCTACTTATGTAACAGAATGACGTAGAAAGCGACTTTGTTTTTTAATCTTTAGAGATTGAGAGAGACAGTAGGTGTATTGAACCTAGTGGGTAGCGTAGCGATTCATGTACTTACCTAGGTGTATCTAGGCGTTTATCTCTGGTCCAATATTTACACAATGGCCCAAAGAAAGAGTGTAATGTTTTCAGGTTTCATGTATTAATTTCTTTATTCCATCATAACTTTTATATGTCTGAACAGATTTGGATACATCAGGTATCGGTAGAATCGTAGAATCCTTAGGTATATCATCCCCAGTGACACTGGCTATTAGGGAATAAAAAAAAAGGTTGTCAACCTTTATTGTAACGTAACGTACTTTGTTAGGTTCAAAGTAGGTAATTATGTGTCTGCTGTCTCGCCAATTTGGCGCCCGCCAGAGTAACTTTATCGACCTAGTTTTTTTTTATTAAGCTTAGACCTATATCTAAGCTTAGATCACATTCATTCGAATAACCGCATCGTTGGCGTATCACTTTGTCAGGCATATAGTAAATTCTAAAAAGAAGTTCGACTGCTGCTAAAACAAATACCTATGTAGTAGGTAAGTAGGTACTTAGTTTGAAGTGAAACAAAACACAAGCGTATTGGAAGATTCAAGATGCTTAATCCCTTATTACGTAGGACGGTCGTCCTCCCAAATCTGAAAATCTTTTACGCCGATCTTAAAACCGGGGATTTATAATAGGTACTTACTTTAAACCGTCTCTCGTAATAAGATAGATTCTAAAACGGAGTTATTTTTGCTTCATAATATCACACCTTTTATTTATCTATATCATGAATACCTAATATTGTAATAAAAATAATAAATACCATAAAAAATACAATGCTAGCTTGCTACACTGAATACTATAAGGTAGGATATATATTTATTAGATGGCAACATTTTGCATAAACGTCATTAATCATAGCATTTGTCATATGAAATAATTGAAGTAGCGCTTATTTTCATTTCGGTCAAAATAAACTAATAGCAAATCATCAGAAATGGCTGAGAAACCGCCAGAAGAGGGATATATATCTGTCGTAGACGAAGAGCCAGAGATATTTGAGTTGCTCAAGTGGGATTCTTCGCATACACAAAAAGCCCAGGAGCCCAGGCCAGTGGAGAAAGCAAAAAGTCCGGACAAAAGGGTTTCCAAGCCGCCTGATTTGGATCCATTCGACCTAAATGAGCCATCCTTCATTGAGACCTATAGATTATCCAAGGATCTGACTCGAAACCTCTGTGAGGAAATAACACCCGTAATGCCAGAGTCGACAAAATCCATTGAATTCTCTGTTGAAAGTAAAGTAAGTTGTATGCAGATATTATTTGCCGCGTTGACATGGCTAAACACTTGTAATTTTTGCAACATGTTCAAATATATTGTATTACATGTAATACGGTTATTATTTTTGTTACTCCTGAACTGGAATATCAAGTTTATATAGACTCTATTTTTTACTTTTATATGTTGAGAATCTGTCATTGTACCTACTATGTTTAACAGTTGCTCCTAAGAGCCAATTCCCTCCTAGAATGTGTTGTTTACCGCCTCCACCCACATCAGTAATTATGGTGAAATTGTGGTCAAACACAGGCTTATACGATGTATTTTTTTAAATTTTGTTTTCTAATTTGACTAGTAAGCTAATCAAATTGTATTATAACACCCAGATATCTTTCAATACTGTAATTGGTATCAATTAAGTACAGTCAGCAACAAAGGTAGGTAAACAGATACAAGTTTCCAAAAACTTGTACTCTGAAACTGTCCATAATATGGAAAATAACCTTACATGTTGAAAGTAGAGAGACCGGCGCCCGGTTTCTTAAAAAAAAGCTTTTTAAGGCTATGATTTTATAATCAAAAAGCCTCTTGGAGGCTTTGTTATTTTTTTTAGAATGCTATTTAAATTTCAACTTTGATAGAAAATAATAATAACATTTTCATAGTCAATAAAGGCAAAAAGGAGTTGCTTTTTGTCTATAATGGAAGTCAAATGGATAGATTTTTGTAAATTGGGATTTGTTCAAATTTAAATGAGTCTTTATTAAATAAATTAACTCATTGCAAGTATTTTAGCTCTTCTACCATGTCTCATATAAATCATATCTAACAAGAATTCTGTACCCATTTATTGTGCTCTCTTATTAATCATCAATATGGTTAATACTATTTTTAAACTTTTATAACCAGTATGGTAAATATTACAGGTACTGGCAGCACTGTCATTCTATGCGACAGGTAAATACCAGAAATCAATACATGGTAAGACTGATCCCAACATAACCCAGTACTTTGTGAATACTGCGGTGATGCAGGTCACGGAGGCCATGAACCATCCTACCATTGTTAAGAAGTACATACACTTCCCCCACTTGAGGGGAGAGAGGGATATTATCAAAGCTAGGTGAGTTGTATTAAAATTATTTAAAAAAATATATAATATTCAATTTACTCAGTGTTGTTAGTAACAATCCATGACATATTAGTCTTTGGTTGCTTTAAAAAAAAACTAGTCAAAGGCTCAAGAGTGTTACAGCTTTGTCTTATTTTATAAATTATCTCTTTATTTAATACTAGCTGTTCCGCGCGGTTTCACTCGCGTTCCCGGGATAAAAAGTAGCCTATAACCTTCAGGAATAATGTAGCTTCCTATTAGTGAAAGAATTTTTCAAATCGGTTCAGTAGTTTCGGAGCCTATTCAATGCAAACAAACAATCAAATCTTTCCTCTTTATAATATTAGTATAGAGTATAGATTTTATTATAGTTCATAATGAATTTTCTTTATTTCTTCATTGTAGTGCTTCTTTTGCTAGAAAGAGATAGAGATAAATCTTTGAAGTCTTGGTTATTTTAATAGTTATGCAAAAAATATTTTTTTCTACTGTTTGTTATATATGAATAAGCTTTTATTATGGCAAAAAAATAAACAAATAGGTATGCAATAGGAAATATTATTCCGTATTATTAAAATGTTAAATTACACTATACATTATTGGCTGATAGAGAATCTGTAGTCTCTAAATTATAACCCACTTTTATCAAACTAGGAAAATTATTTTAAAGTATTAATTGGTTTTCAGATTTTACATGAAGTACGGCATCCCAAATGTGGTGGGTTCAGTAGACTGCACGCACGTGCCGATCGCGCGCCCTGACGAGGACCAGAAGAGTCACTTCAACAAATCATATCATTCCAAGAAAGTTCAGATTGTGAGTAACTTGATTTTTTGTGAATTCAAATTTAAAAAATATAAGTTACACCATAAAATCATCCAATGAGAGCTCACCACACCCACAAAATGGTCTTCGTCGTAACGGCGTCATAGGATAAAACCTAATGTTCATTATATGCTACAGATTTTCAACTTGAGGGTGGTAGCCAGGCGGGTACTACAAAGTACCCTACCACTGTGCAATAGTTTCCTCATGATGTTTTCCTTCACCATAAGCCCAAGCTCATTGTAAATAATAATAATATTTTACAGGCCACTTGGCGCAGTTGATTAAGACACTACTTATCGCGTTGCAGGTTGTGGGTTCGATTCCCATCCAGGACAAACATTTGTGTGCATGAACATGTCTGTTTGTCCTGAGTCTGAGTGTAATTATCTGTATAAGTATGTATTTAAAAGTTTATGTAGTATATCAGTTATCTGGTTTCCATAGTACAAGCTCTGCTTAGTTTGGGATCAGTTAACCATGTGTGAAGAATGTCCCAGGATATTAGCCTTAAATATATTGCTGGAACAGCCTTTTTAGACCGGGTATATAATGTTTGTTATACCAGGTTTCTTACGATGGGGCTCATAAGAAGGCTCAAGGTCACCCAAAGAGCAATGGGCCCTCTCCATTGCCCGGAGATTCCCTGCAAGATCGAATCAGAAATGATGAGATCCGCAGGCGAACCAAAGTAACCGATATTGCCAAACTGAAGTGGCAGTGGGCGGGGAACATCGCTCGTAGAACCGACGCCCGCTGGGACAGAAAGGTTCTCGAGTGGCGACCACTAACCGAAACCTTTTGAGGGTCGCGGGAAACTGCTGGATGCGGTTAGCGCAAGACCGGCCATTGTGGAGATCCTTGGGGGAGCCCTTTGTCCAGCATAGCACGTGTTTCGGCTGACATGATGATATAATGTTTGTTGCAGATCTGCGACAGTGACTTGACGATAATAAGCGTGGACGCGACGGCGGGCGGCTGCTACTCGCACGACGCGATCCTGGGCCGCCATCCCGTCACCGTCGACCTGCACAGCCTCAACCACTCCGGGGAGCCTTGCTGGCTCGTCGGTCAGTATTAACAAACAAACACTTGTAAAACTTCCACTATACTATTTATGTTGTTAATAAGGAGCCGTTCAAATATTACGTAAGCAGATTTATTACAATTATTTACCCCCCCATCCCCCTTGTCAGCAAAAGTAAGCAAAGCTCTTACCCCCTCCTCCCAGGCTTACGTAAACATTTTTCAATTAAAAATGTATTTATTTTTATATTATAATTTTAAAAATAAGAAAGTAAATAACTACTGATGACGTAATCATCATCTAGACTCCCTTGCCCCTCATGTCATCCAAAATAAGAAAAATAAAGACAGAAAATAAAGACACTTGAGAGCCAGTTCCCTTCTAGGCTTTGTGAGCTTACCACCCTCGGTCACATCATCACTTCTTCGCTATCAAATATAAAAAAGCATATTTATTAAATTCCAGGTGGCCCCCACTACACCCAGAAAGTCTACATGATGACACCAATACCCAAGATAACAAAGAAATCACCCGTCTCACCAGAAAAGTATTACACAAACATACACAGTCAAACGCACTCCGCTGTCATAGACACAATAAAACAGTTGAAAAGCAGGTGGAAATGCTTGCAAGCTACATGCAACAAACAGTTTGATCCGTCAACAGTGGCTCAGATCATCGTTGCTTGCTGCGTGTTAAACAACATATGCAATAGGAGAGGGTTACCTACGGTACCAATGACCCAGACCGAAGAGAGGCTAGAAGCCATGAAGCAAAAGGTAGCTAACAGTCCGATACCAAGAAAGCAAGTTGAGGACCAGAACGGTGTTCAAACGAGAGCCCGGTTAGTTGAAAGACTTTGGAACGAAAGGAGAGTGGCTCCAGAGTGCAACGCTCCTAAGAAACGTATGTCTAAGAAAGATAGGATATTGGAAAGTCATACGCAACAGACTCAGGGTATTCAGAATCATAATCAGAATCAAAACCAGGGTCAGCAGTTGCATCAGGTGCATCATGAGGATATGAGCAAGAGGCCTAGGATCATAACTATGAATAATCCCGCGACGTATTCTATAGGTATGCCCCCGGGTTGGGGTCATTATCCACAGCATTGAATAATTTATGCTGTGGTATTAAGGTTGATTTTAGTTTGGTATGAAATAGGTTCTGAAAGTTCATTGAAGTTAAAAAAAGATGTTTTAGATTTTTTTTATGCGATAAACAAACATACGGCCAGCCTGAATCCTCATGGCAAGCGGTTACCGTAGTCTATAGACAATAACACTGAAATATTTCTCCTATACTAATATTATAAAGAGGAAAGATTTGATTGTTTATTTGTATGTTTGCATTGAATAGACTCCGAAACTACTGAACCGATTTGAAAAATTCTTTCACTAATAGGAAGCTACATTATTCCCGAAGGTTATAGGCTACTTTTTATCCCGGACACGCGAGTGAAACCGCGCGGAACAGCTAGTAACTAATATCAATTACACGTCGCCAACCGGGTCACAGCAATAAAAAAATTGACATGGATGGATTATGAAGTACTAGCTGGCCCCCACGGTTTCACCCGCGTTTCCGGGATAAAAAGTAGCCTATATGTTATTCCAGGGTATGATCTATCTATGTTCCAAGTTTCATCCAAATCCGTTCAGTAGTTTTTGCTTGGAAATGCAACAAACATACATACATACAAACTTTCACGTTTATAATATTAGCAGGATTGAATACGTCATATTGTGGGCAGTGTGATACGGTTCGCAATGTAACGACAGTTTACAGTCTACTGTGAACTATCCCGTTCACAATGAGGAATAACAACAAAAAAATCTAATTAGTCCGTCAGTTAGATTATCAAAAAATATTGGATACGTATTTTTTATTTTATCAAATCAATAAGAAATTACAAAGATAAATCCCATCAAAATGCAGGATTGGGGCTTGTGACGTCATTGTACAACTACTTTTTAGTACACCTTTTGCAGACCGGAAAATTTTAACGCACTGTATCTTCATTATTTTTTGTTTTCGGATCAAAATAAAAAATACGTATCCAATATTTTTTGATAATCTAACTGACGGACTAATTACATTTTTTTGTTGTTATTCCTCATTATACGGTGATATAAATCGGTCCCTTTCTGCCGCAAAATTGAGTCATATAGAATCTCGTGCTGTTAAAAATAAGTGAATTTACAAGGTTTTTATCGTAAAGAACTGTACAATAGTATATAACTTAGTTAAGAATATTGTTTGCGAAATCGTGTAGGTATTGTATTTGATATAAACTTCTTTATTTTGTAAGAATTAATTTGATGGTTTATGCAATAAAAATATTGTTTATTCTAAAAAAAAGTTAAATAAAACACTTCGTGTATATAAACACATTGATTTATTTCTCAAAAGATTATTATAATTATATTAATATTGGTGTCGATTCTGTTGTTTACGAACTAAATAAATGTAATCTCACTATATCTCTTTCAAATAGCAAATATAAGAAAGGGATGCAAGATATTTGAGTCCTGTCAGTTTAATCCGATCACACATTTCAACGTGAATTTAAGCGCGATCTTTATTGGTCACGACTATTTACCCGTACATTACGACGGTATGGATTAAACTGACAGCATTAAAAATGTTCTATCTTTTTTTAATAAGGTTGAAATGAAAGAGAGATGACTTGCCTAATATTAGTTAAGTTCGTAAACAACAGAATCGGCACCAATGTCTATTCATGCAGTCTTAGAAATAGCATATTTTTAACTATTTTATAATTGAAAATGAAAATGAAAATGAAAATGAAAATATGTTTATTCCAAATAAATATGGCAACATTAATTAATTGGCTGCGCTCCCACATTAGGTTACCCTGTGTTGTGGGAGACACGCTCTTCCTATGACTATTACAATGATGGAAATAATGAAAATAATAAAAAAGTGTTTTTTTTTTTTTTTAAATTAAACAAAATTTGATTGTGAAAACGTGCGTGAGGTTTGTTTGAGATATGGGTGGGTTGTGTGTGGGGTGGGGTGTGTGTGAGGCGTGTGCGTGGTGTGTGTGGAGAGTAAGTGAGGTGTGAGTGGGGAGTGAGTGAGGTGTGTGTGAGGTGTGGGTGTGATGTGTGCAAATGTTAGTGTGGGTGTTTACCGTGGCGATTGAATACTGTAGATATGATAAGGTTTATATATAGGTCATTATAATTATATATATATTAAGTAATTATAATTAGGTGTTGTAATTTTTTTTTTTTTTTTTTTTGCAATTAAGTAAGGAATAGGAATTAGACTACTTACAACTATGGCACGATTCGGAGTTGTATTATGTGACAGCTACAAACAGCTCTTCGGTTGAATTATAGTCCAAGGAGATAAGCCATTCTAGTACAATTTTTTTGAAAACTGTACGATTATGTTTCACAAGTTCCTTATCCTTACGTAGAATCATATTATAAAGTCGTGGGGATTATTTCATTTATTTATGACCCTGAGTTTCTTAATTGGTGAGCTATTTATAAATAGCATAATAACTATATTAGTTTAGCATTATTTTATGTCAGAAGGTTGACAAGCAGGCAGGCGGTCCACCTGATGGTAAGTGGTTACCGTCGCCTATCGCCATTTGTAATACCAGAGGTATTGCCAATGTGTGGCCGACCTGTTACAATGCCCAGAAGTAATAGTGTTTCCTAACTAGATAATTTTGATGGGTTCTTACACAGATTTATACAAAACTGGCTGTATACCGCGGTTTCACTCTGGAATGAAAAATAGCTTAAAATCACTAGGATGTTTCCTATGAAAGAATTTTCAGAATCGAATCAGTAGTTCCGGAGATTAACTGATAGGCTGCTACATACAAACAACCATTACATCTTTATAATAATAATACAGATAATAATTAAAATAACAATATTAACAGCGTACATTATGAAACATGTATTATGCAAAAACAACATTTGTCCACACTTGTATTTGCAACTCATTTAAACCAACCATCTGCTAGAAAGGGACAAAAATAGCGGAACGAATACAAAACACGCTAAAAGTAACGCTAGCTAGTTCTAAAGTATAATTTAAGCTATACGCGTTCTGAGATAATCCCTGGTATTTGTAGTTGTTTTATTTTGGTGTTTTTCTGTCATTGTTTACAATGGACCACATAAAAGTAGCATAATTATTATTCTAATATAAAAACGTTACATCGAAGTGTATATAACGTTTTTATCGAAATATATCGTTATGATTTATACCGTAATATGCTGACAGTATCAGAGCCGCAATTTTTGATCCCATGCTTTTTCTACGCGGGTTATACAAGGGCGGATACAGGATTCCAATTGGGGGGGGGGGGGGGGACTCGGCCACGTCATAAGTTTAAGTTGGAGGAACAAGCAGATGAGATAGAGATAGATGGCCCCCCGGATCCGCCATTGGGGTTAAAAAACCGAGTATACAAAATTAAACCCAGACATGTTTGCGTTATACCTCACCTCACATTCGGCTAAGACGAAACTGACGAGATTTTTATACACAAAACAAATTTCTAGGACAATAGTTATCTATTTGAATGGGCAAGAGATTTAACTGCAAGAGACTAGACTTTGGCAAACATTTGCGCCACATCGTTGGCGAGGAGCGACGCCACTGCCATGTTGGCGCAGTTGGCCGTCACTAAAGTAGAATCAGGCAAGATCTTAACAGATAGGAGAACTAGGTCTTGAGACGACATCATTCTGCCTGCAAACCTGAAAACACATATTTTAAATTATAGATAGGTATTTCAAATACAAAATCACGGTTGAGAAAGTAAAAAAAGGTTTCCTTCAACTGCCCCCCCCCCCCCCCCCCTTACGATCCCCTATTTTACTCTCTTAGAGGTCGAATTTTAAAAAAATTGAGAGCAGTGTTGCCAGCAATAAATAAATAAGAAAATAATGTACCTAAGGAAATCTCCAGTAGACGTGATGGCGCCCACGTTTGCAGTTTCGAACACGCGTCTGCAGATCAGCTGCTCATCGTCTAAACTTATCGACTTTTTGTCGCACTGAAAAAAAGTAAATGAAATTATTATTTTTTATTTTTTTTGTCTGATGGTAAATGGTTACCGTCGCCTATCGCCATTTGCAATGCGTTACCGACCTGTTAAAATGCCAGGAAGGCAACTGGCTCTCAAGTGCAATTGCCGGAACACACCGGTAGGTGCTTGGCGACAGATTTTCAACTTGAGGGTGGTAGCCAGCCAGTGATAGGTCGCACAGTGATAGGGTTACTTTGTAGTACCCGTCTACAAAGTAACCCTATCACCGAGCGATTTCTTCACGATGTTTCCTTCACCGAAAGTACATTGTAGGATTCGAACCCGCGACATTCGACGTCTCTACCTTTTAGTTTAAGAGTTTACCTCGGTCATTCCCCTCAGTTTCTTATGTTCAGCGTCCCACCTCGCCTCCGACATGGTGACAGCCCGCATCAGCTCACCCACCGGAGGCGTTATCGATACTGGCACTTCACCTGTATAATATAACGTTTAAATTTCATTAACACAAAGTTGTTTACATACTTATATAAATAATTACGCCCAGACTCAGGACAAACAGACATGTTCATGCACACAAATGTTTGTCCAGGATGGGAATCGAACCCACGACCTGTGGCGCAATAAGTGGTGTCTTAACCAACTGCGCTAACTGGCCCGTCAAAATTTCAGATAACTATACAAATAACCAAGACATAAGCCATCAAAGATTTATTCCTCTCTTTCTAGCAAAACAGAATTTAGCACTGAGTTTATATATGGCCGTAATAGTGTATGACGTCACATACGATGTCCGATCTCTCTGTCTAATTAGTAGTTTAAAATGCTTATATCTTCCGTGTTTCGTGATTTTAATTTCACTTTTTGAAATCTTTTGAACGGTATTTTCATATTTTGTTAAAAAATGTGATAATAAAAAATTCATGCATATTTCCTATTAGTTAAGCACAGATTCTGCACCATAGTGTTACGTACCAAATGAGCTGATGATAGTGAATTCTATGGGTTGGATGGAGTCAGCGAAATCGACTCCCAGAGTGACGGCCACGGAGGAGTTGGGAGCTAGTGTCGGTATCGTCGCAAACTCATGGATAGACCGGGAGCCCGTTAATGTCTGTGGACAAATAAAACCTTCAATAAAAAAATAGAACCGCCTTCAAAGGCACTAAAAGCATAAAATAATTATTAGTGCCAGAATAGAATAGATTTTATTTGCAGAAAAATTTTTAGTTATTATAATTTATTGTTTAGCTACTTTGTGTAATGAGGAATAATGATAAAAAAAAACTTGAGAGGTATCAAGGGACACCCGGATCGTATCTTGAGAGAGAGGGAGACAGACAGAGACACACGCGCACGCCGCACGGCTTACAACTATAGCAAAAAGTGACGTTACAACTTTTGGTCTTAATTTTTTCCCTCTAGCCCTCTTGTCCCCCTGACACCTTGACCCCCTGTCCCCCCTTGTCCCATTGTCCCCCTGTCACCTTGTCCCATTGTCCGCATGTCCCCTTAATTTTTTTTTTCATTATTCTTCATTGGAGGCAACTGAAAATCAGTACTGTAGCCCAGTACTCGTACTGGCGTTACAGTTTTGTCTGAGTTGCTGTCCATTTCTGATGTCACACAACACAATTACTACTATATTTATGTTTTTTTTTTCTTTATTTCCCTCTTGTATATTATAATAGTGTTGTGTGTACTCAGAATAAATGTTTTTCTTTCATTCTTTCATTGTGCTGTGTGTATCAAAATAAATGTTTTTTGTAATTTTTTTACACTAACCTTCTTGTTGACTCTAATGTTATTGAGTTCGTTGTGGCTATGGTTGTGGCAAGTGAGCTCTATGGCGCACATTTTATGCGATGCGAGGTGCGGCGCGCGCGGGAACCGCCGCCACACCGCCAGCCCGCCGCACGACACGCGAGATACCACCTCCACCGGCGTCATGGGGACTAGCGGGGGGCCCGTCGCTGATATACTATCTGTCCACGTAACCACGATCACATTTTAATCACCAACTAAATTAATACCGGGTGTAAGGGACAGCCTACCGAAAACTTTGGGAAAAGATTTTACTGAATGCCTATAATAACATTATAGAAATCAATAGGCTAGTTGACAGTGTTAAAAATAAATGACCTAACACTAACCGATGCATAAAACATCTAAAAACACGTCGAAACATCAAATATTTTGTACATTTAATGCTTTCTATGATTTTTAATTACCAGTAGAACCGCTAAGAGTAGATCATTTGATGCTGTGAAACTATGACGTCATTGTGTAGTATTTGATACGAATATCGTTTTGACATTTATTCAAAAGTAGCTGATTTGATATGTCAGTCAAATACCTTATTATGTCAGAAGTCATGGGATACAGATATCGTAATTTTTGAGTGCGCAATGTATGTTACAACGCTATCACACAACACGTGCAGTCTCGCGTATTGATTTCAATTTTGATGTACATTGTAGTCTTATGTTTAAATTAGTAGTTACTGTTTATTTATTTTTAAACCACGTTTAGTTTAACTTATATAATGTTTTTATAGTATAATCCATCTTTAAATTCTGAAAAAAAATCGTATAGTTCATGAAAAGATCGACGAAAAGTGGAATCAGTTTTCGGAAGGCTGTCCCTTACACCCGGTATAAGTACATTTGTTGAAAATAAATAACTTTTAAAGAACCTCCTTCAAAAACACTAAAAAGTATAAAATAATAACTATTTAGGAACTCTACCATGTTTTGATGTCAGCGAAAATGTAGCTCATGTTCCATGCTGACAAAGGCCTCCCGCAAGGATCTCCACGATGGCCAGTCCCGCCTATTTAAATACATAATTTGATTAGGACTTACCATCTCCGAGCACGGATTGTGCATTAGGTGGGGGGGACAGCAGCCCTCCACAAGTGGGGGTCATAGTAGGCAAGGAGCTCGCCACTTCATCCAGCTCTAGAAGCAGTTCCAGGTTCGATTTCTCGTTCTTCTTCTCTTCTGCTTTCGTTTCAGGTGGTGGTTTTGTCTGTTAAATTTTTAAAATTAATGTTTTTTTTTTGTATATTTAACTAGTTGGTCCGGCAGATGTTGTCCTGCCTTGAGAATAACTTACCTACCACATATACATAGTGTTTTTTAAAGTTATTCTGTTATTAAGGGCGGAGACAAAACCGATAGAGATTATGAGATATATAAATGGTGTAAATTACCAGACTTTGTTTTATATATAAATTTACAAAATAATTCACTTCAGCTTCACATATATAGAAAGAAAGAAAAACAGTTTATTCAGGACTGCACACAATATTATTATTACATTAATTAAGACAATAGATACGAATTAGAAAAACGTATACAACAAAACAATAATGTAATGTTGCGTGATGCCCGGAATAGGTCCCGACTCAGCATTGTGCTAAGAAGATTAATTTGGTTAATTAACCCTCGCGCTGATCATATCAAATATGTACGTTATTTTCGCCTAAAGTACTAATAAACATGGGTAATGTTGTAGACGCACTCTTTTCGGGAATGATCGATTTTACGAATTTTGCCGATGCTTCATCTAAATTGTGTCATACTGTACATACCTTTTTAACATCCTTAGAATTTGTTTTATCTTCCACAGGGTGATGAGTATTGGGTTCATCATCACTGGGCTCCTCGGAACCTTCATCACTCTCCGATCCCGAAGTACTATCGCTATCAGTGTCACTATCCGATGATGTAGAATTCGAAGATCTAAAAACGGATTTTCTTAAAACTTAAAAAAACCTACAAACCTTGACCACCTTGGAGCTATAAAAAAGGAACCCAACGCTAAAATTATTATTAAAATCGGTAATTCGGTACATAAGCAAAACCAATTGAGAACCACCTCTTTTTTTTAAGGTTACAAAAAAAGTCCCCCGCCGCGTCTGTCTATCTGTTCGCGATAAACTCAAAAACTACTCACTCACCAATAGAAATAGTGATTTATGAGCAAGGATTAGGTATATAATTTGTTAAGGTTTCCTTTAAATTGGTTGAAATATAATAAATAAATATCCCAGGACATTCTTCACACACGGTTATCTGATCCCAAACTAAGCAGAGCTTGTTCCATGGAAACCAGATAACTGATAATACTACTTTTTTTTTGTAAATACATACTTAAATAGATAATTACACCCAGACACAGGACAAACAGACATGTTCATGCACACAAATGTTTATCCTGGATGGGAATCGAACCACGACCAGCAGCGCGATAGGTGGCGTCTTAACCAACTGCGTCAACTGGACTGACGATAATAGTTGTAGATGTCGGAAAAAAATCAGGTCGCGCGTAGGAAGCAGTCCCACACCGAGCGAAGCCGGGGCGGGTCACTAGTTATATTATAATGTAAATGATAAAAATAATCTTTTTAGTACTCACTTGTAATTATTGGTTTCCTTCGGTTTCTCCGGTTTCTTGTCGTCATTGTTGCTTACCTCTCTAAAAAAATAGGAATTGACATATATTCTGGGTAATTCAGAGGGGCTCTCAAGCCCCGACCGCCTCCAATTAGACGTAACTCGTACTTAAGCCCCCTTTAGGTTCAAGACCCTTCGAGTTCTTACATATTAGATTGTCAATTAGTCACACAGCTGCTCTTGCGTGCCAGTTCTCTTCTCTTTCTTATCATGACGCGATATAAGAGCTATCCCGCTATTCGGTGAAGGAAAACATTGTGAGGAAACCATAGCTGGCTACCCTCATGTTGAAAATCTGTCGCCAAGCACCTTTCGGTGTTTTCCGACAGCTGCACTTGAGAGCCAGTTCCTTTCTAGGCTTTGTGTGCTTACCACCATCGGCTACATAATCACTGACCACGATGAGATTGTCGTCAAACACAGGCCTATACATAGTAAAAAAAGGCCTCACTCTCCCCCAATAACGCCCTGAGCCGAGGTTCGTAGGTACCCCATTCGGTGGTGCCATCAGGCGTAGTTACCTAAATGGTTCACGGTGACCTCTGCGCTCTCCCAATTGTCCAGTATGGAAGCCAATCAGGGGTTACCAATTTTAGTCCTTTAAAAAAATTGGTTTCCTAAATGTGAAATATTTTTTTGACTCGTAGTTCTAGAAACAGCTTTGTTATTGGTATAGATACATACTCATCAGAAGATTCCTCCGAGCTGCTAGAGTCGGCAGATGATGAGGACCCCGAGCCCGAACCGCTGCTCTCCGGCTCCGAATAGAAACTCTTGTCTTTCTGTATCAAATACATTAATTTCAAATTATACATTGGTGCCGATTCTGTTGTTTATGAACTTAACTAATATAAGACAAGTCACCTCTCTTTCATTTTAACCTTATTGAAAAAAGATAGGACATTTTTAATGCTGTCAGTTTAATCCATACCGTCGTAATGTACGGGTAAATAGTCGTGACCAATAAAGATCGCGCTTAAATTCACGTTGAAATGTGTGATCGGATTAAACTGACAGGACTCAAATATCATGCATCCCTTTCCCATTCGTGTAAGAAACAGTAGAAAGAAATATTTTGGGAATAACTATATATATAACCAAGATATAGGCTATACATCAAAAATCATGTTTTTTTTCTAGCAAAACAAAATTTAGCATGGAGTTTAAAACCATATGACGTCACAGTCTATGTCGGATCTCTCTGTCTAATCGCTGTCTAATTAGTAGTTTGTAATGCTCTGCAATCTTCCATATTGCCATAGCCATATTATTGTTAAGAAACATAGTAATATTAATTTAATAATAGGGATGATGACAAAAAAATTCTAATAGGGTAGTTGACAGTGTCAAAAATAAATGACCAAACACTAACCAATGCATAAAACATCTAAAAACACGTGGAAATATCAAATATGTTGTACATTTAATGCTTTTTATGATTTTTAATTACCAGTAGAACCACTAAGAGTAGATGATTTGATGCTGTGAAACTATGACGGCATAATGTAATATTTCATACAAAATTCCTTATAAACTATCGTTTTGACATTTATTAAAAACTAGCTGATTTGATGTCTCAGTCAACTACCCTATTAGTCCGTCAGTTAGATTACCAAAAAATAATGGACACATGTTTTTTCTTTATGTCCGAAAACAATAAATAACGAAGATACATCGCGTTAAAGTTTCGTGTGACGTCACGTCTTAGTACACTTTTTACAGAGATGACGTCACAACCCCCCACTCCTGAACTTTGATGCGACTTATGTTTGTATTTTTTTATTGATTTGATAAAATAAAAAATACGTATCCAATATTTTTTGATAACCTAACTGACGGACTAAACAGAATTAATATAGCTGAAGAAATTGATATCTTCCACTTTATCCTGCCGAAGTTTACTAAAGCAGCACAAAGATGTATTGAGTATGGTGAAATCCATACTAATATTATAAATGTGAAAGTGTGTATGTTTGTCCGTCTTTCATGGCAAAACGGAGCGACGAATAGTCGTGATTTTTTAAGTAGAGATAGTTGAAGGGATGGTGAGTGACATAGGCTACTTTTTGTCTCTTTCTAACCCCCCACTTCCCTAAAATAGGAGACGGAAATTTGTGTGAGACTCTCCGCAAAATTAGTATAGAAAAAAAAAGTTACGTGGAAAATAGTTAGGTAAATAGGAAGTTGTAGGTAGGTAGGGGTTGTAGGTAGGTAGGGGTAGGTAGAAGTAGGTAGGGGTAGGTAGAAGTAGGTAGGGGTAGGTAGAAGTAGGTAGGGATAGGTAGAGGTAGGTAGTTAGGTCCCAGTTTTTTATTTGTTTTCAGGGCAGGACAACGTCTGCCGGGTCAGCTAGTATTATTATAAATAGGTAATGCTGTTTTTATAACATTCTATATTAAATTTTATTCCTTATAGCATCGTATTGGTATGTCTGTGATATTATAATGTGTGTTAAGGGGGATTATTTCACCTTAAATAAAGAAATAATTATTTTTTACCCAGTCATCATCTATATTAGCCTTAAAAATAGGTTAGAGTTAGGTAGGTGTATAAAATAGGTTAGAGACTGACCGGTGGTAGATCATTGCGGTCCTCCTTGTGCGTCTGCGTGTTGGTTGTGTCGCGAGTGTCGGGGGTGTCGCGGAGGGCGGCCGCGGCGGGGGAGGGGGGGGACGCGGGGAGGGGCCGGTACCCCGCCGCAGCCGTGCCCAGGTACTGGGACAGCGTACCCACTGTGTACTGCTGACGATCTGCATCCAGTAATTAGGGATCATCATATGAGCCGATAGACGTCCACTGCTGTACAAAGGCCTCGCCCAATGATCTCCACGATGGCGATCGGCCATCGCGCAACAAAAAAGATAGTCAGTCCACCTAGTAGGGGGCGTGTGGTAGCCCACGCTGCATCTTCTGGTTGGTGGTCGCCACTCGAGAACCCTTCTGCCCCAGCGGCCGTCGGTTCTACGAGCGATGTGCCCCGCCCACTGCCACTTAAGTTTGGCAATTCATCGGGCTATGTCGGTTACTTTGGTTCGCCTGCGGATCTCATCATTTGATCTCGCAGGGAAACTCCGAGCATAGCCTACTTAGGTACTTTAGGTATACAGGGTGATTTTTGAGGTATGAAAAGTTAGTTTTTTTTTTTTTTCGTGATTTAAGGGATGGTCCCATATTAAATGTTGCTCATAATGATGACTACCTTCAAAATTTGGACGGTGATTAAAAAATCACCCCGTATTTAGCGCAAGATGTTTAAAATTCATTTATTTATATACGTTACCCGTGTTTGAAATAGGCATTCTGATCTGACACTGTTATGAAATGACAGTTTTATTCATTTATGTTAAAAAAAAGTCCAAAGTCCAAAACCAATAAAATTTAAATATTAAAAATTTAAATTAAAATACTAAAATAGTAAATAATTATTTATGGAAACTTAAATAATTTGGCGGTATTTTAGTTCATTTAGAGGAATCTGTTTAATAATTGATAATCCACGAATAAATTTACTTTATTAATATAGTTTGTATATCGTTGTTAAAAAAATATTTTTTAATAATTAATAATATTTTAAAATTAAAAAAAACAGATCTTCTTGGATCTATACTGAACCCAACACAAAAATAATAATTAAAATCCGTTCATAAACAAAGAAGGTTACATAAAAAACAACCAAATTGAGAACCTCCTCCTTTTTTTAAATCATTTAAAAATCTCATATGGTCTTAAACATACAAAACTCACCTTTAAAGCTGCTCTGTATGGTAGGCTTCGGTTTGTCAGGTCGGAAGATCTCGGCGGCATACTGCGGCAACTGCGCGCCTTCCTTGGGCTGAACGAAAGGTCGGAGCATGCGCGCTCTGTCCCTCACGTCGTAGCTCTTGTCGTACCGCGCTAGAGCGAGAACGTACCGGCACACGGGTATCGTCGCCGGTTGCGAGAGAGATAGCTTCACCGCCAGGGATATTAGCTGTAGCTTTACTAGCTCCTCCTGATGAAAATACCGGGTGTAAGGGTGCGTTTCCACTGACGCGGAGTGGAGAGTACACGGCACAGTGCTCGATATCTCCACTCCGCATCAGTGGAAACAGTGAGATTGGCCAATTCACGGTCAACTCCTCTCCAATCCGCCCAGCTCCACGTCAGTGGAAACGCACCGGAGCGAAGCGGAGGTAGGAAAAATTTACCAGTACAATTGTTCTCGGCTTTTCTGTACTATATGTATGTAGTATGTATTATAGACATAAACCTTCCTATTGAATCACTCTATCTATTGCTGAAAACTGGATTAAAATCCGTTGAGTAGTTTAAAAAATCTAAGCGAACAGACAGCGGAAGCGACTTTATTTTATACTATGTAAAGAAAAGATGCTATTGGTTAAATTTTCCTTGCTCCGCTCCGCTTCATTGGACAGGCACCCTTAGTGACATAGTTACATCCAAGTTACATGTTAAAATTTTCGTAATATACAGATGATGTAGTATTATTTTGACAAGAGTTGGTCTCTTGCATGTCTCTTTTTAACTTATGGCTGTTGAAGATACGAGACATGTAGATTGTGACGATTTTAGTAGGTTTCAATATTAGTATACTTTTCAATGAGCTTGAGCTTTCGGTGAAGGAAACCATAGCACGGAAGTTGGGTACTTTGTAGTACCCGCCTGGCTGGCTACCACCCTCAAGTTGAAAATCTGTCGCCAAGCACCTTCCGGTGGTTTACGACAGCTGCACTTGAGAGCCAGTCCCTTCTAGGCTTTGTGTGCGTACCACGGTGATATTGTGATCAAACACAGGCCTATACATGCATAGCACAAAAAAAATTAAGGACGCCATTTTGGATCCATCAGCATGGCATAGTATTTTATTTTAGAAACATTAAGTGTTCTTTCGCAATTTTTCTAAAAACTTAAAAAAATGTTGTAAATTTTTTTTAAAAATAAAAATGGTTGCATGGTAGGTAGATGTATGATGGACCTGTTCGGCAAAGTTTTGTGCCATGTGAGCGAGGATAGCCGCCGCCCGCGGGTGGTGCGCCCCGTGCTCCGCCACTAGCCACACGCCAGCCGCGCGCGCGTTCGCGGCTAGCCTGTTTAAATACACATACCAATTGAGGTGTTTCTTGAAAAGTAGGGATCCTCTAAGAAAGTTTTCGAAAATCGAATCTCTCCTATTTTCTATCAAATTATTATACCTTATTATACTTTATATTGTAAAGAAATGATTACCTACTCATTGTACATACATAGCATTTCTTTAATTTAAATTTACCCGCGCTCGTTCAAGCGCGAATCATTGGACAGATTGTATGAAGGTATGAATGAATGACGGACTGACGGATTGACACTAATGGGAGTTTTTTGCGTGTCATTGTGATTTGAAGAGAAAACTGAAAACTATATTGTTAATTAAAATACCTGGAAGATAATTATAAAGGAGACGATATCTCGTTAAAAGAATAGCTTTGAATGTTGTTTCTTTAATTACTTACAGGTAAAGTAATATTTTGTTGCTAAACAGTTGTATTTTATAAGTACTTACTTTATAACCTAATTTCTATGTAAAAACAATAAAAACTTTAATTACTTACAGAAACGCAGTTGAGTTATTCAATCCTTGATTAAGATAACTTATATACCAATACTTCATCGAGAATTATACCTATAGATGATTTTGTGAGGGTACATTATGTAGGTTAACAAAAATATATTTTAGGTATAAATATATATATTAGATTCTAGATTCTCAACATAGGATGTTGAGATTGAGCTTTCGGCGAAAGAAAACATGGTGAGGAAACCATAGCACGTGGTACATTGTAGAGTCTATTGTAAAACTGTAACTGTTGACGTTCATAAGTGCCTTATTAGGGCCTAAACTGAATAAATGAGTTTTTGATTTTGATTTTGATTGTAGTACCAGCCTGGCTGCTTAAAAAAAAAATCTAACTTTTCATACATTTTGACCAAGAATTATGTTTTGTATTTTTTTGTCGTGATTTCAGGGTTGGTCTCATAGTAAAAATTGTTCATAACCAGTCTGGCGTCGCTGTCCGTATTTGGCCCAACAATTTTGTTGGCATATGGCTTTTGTTTATAACAAGTAGTTTCCGTTACGCTTTTATTATTTTTAAATGTTATTTAAATTTCAACCTTGACAGGAAAATATAAGAATTATAATAATAACGTTTTTAAAGTCAATAAGGACAAGATTCGCCTGCAAAAGAGTTGCTTTTCACGACTTTCCTAGATTTTCATTTTCATTTTATTTGACAGCGCCGGCAGACTGGATACTTATGAGTATAATAATTTCTGAAAATTTGGCTATATATGTAAAAAAAATGTAGGTAGGTGACGTACCTATCAGCCCTCAGTAGTTTAGCGGCGCGCGCCACGGCCGCCCGCGCCGACGCCGCCCCTCCCCCCACCACGCGCTTCACCACCACCACCGCTTCACACACCACCCACTCTACGAGGATATAGGTACCACAATACTATATTATACAGCAATACAATATAATATACATAGTTTTGTTGCAAAATAGCTCCTATTACAACCGCATAAGGTGCCGCAGTGTGTAGCTTGATCTGTGGCCGTGTGTATATGAACCAAAAATTTTTTTTGATAAAAAATACCGGACATATGCGAGTCTGACTCGCGCACCGAGGGTTCCGTACAAACTTAACTTTGTAATTGAGTATAACTAAAAATGTATGCTTTACACAATTTTCCCATTCATCATCATTATATCACTTAAAACACTATCAAGACGTCCACTGCTGGACAAAAGCCTCCCCCCAAAAGGATCTCCACGACAGCCGGTCTGATTTTTCCATTATTTGTGCTGTAAGACGTGGCTTCGTACCAAATTTCAACACTCTGAGTTCACGGTACCCTGTAGGTTTTGATTCCCTTCGCAACATAAACGGCTGTATCTTTTGATTGCGTTGCCTTAAAAGTTGGATTTTTTCACAGCTCCAAGGAACAGTAGACCTGAGTATTTGATATGAATTTCAGTTTGATGACACAGACAGACAGTGCCGGTTTTAGCTCTACCAGCGCCCTGGGCGAGATGTGATAACCCCCCCCCCCTTCCCCTTCTCCCGCCAACAAAAGGGATTTTAAGCCATTATAGCTATTTTATCTTTAGACTTGAGAATTTATTTATTTATTTAGACTCGAGATAGCGGGACTCGCTCATGAGCCGACCGAAAATATAGGTGGGCCTGGCGCCCTGGGCGATCGCCCTACCGCGCCATATCCTAACGCCGGTACTGCAGACAGACAACAAAGTGATCCTTTAAGAGTTCCGTTTATTTCTTTTGAGGTACGGAACCCTAAAAAAGACAAATAATAATAAAATACTTACCATCTTTACTAGATAAGAGTTGCAGTAATCCATTGAGACATGTCTCTGTTTCACTCTCAATAGAGACAGCTAGTCTGCCGATAGCTTGTATAGTGGCCCCGGCAAACGCCTTGTCGTTAGAAGTCACGTAAGTCTGGAACTCTCTCAGTACTACTGGCGCACTCGCTTCTGTGGCCAAGTTGGTTAGTATCTCTAACTTGAGCAGTTTTATGTGTGTCGGGTCTGAGTTGCGCACGAAGAATGATTTTAGGAACGGTTCGAAGAGAGACTGTAATAAAAATTTAATGTAACAATAGCAGGACGAAGTAAATTAAACAAAATGTACGTCACGTCAGTTTACTGCAATTCTATTGGTTAATAATTTTACAACGATGATCGAACTATCGTGTATCGTTTTTCGGAGTAGTACCGCATCGAGTCTGACAGTAATTTCCTATGTTACTCTAAATACCACATACTTCTAATAGGTTTTCCTGTAATGTACAGGTAAATAACTATTTCCTGTATTTTTTTTAAAATATTTGGCCCAGTAATTTCGGAAATAAGGGAGGGCATATTATAAAAAAAAAACAAAAATTGAGATCCTCACAACGAGCCCTTTCATTTGATGTATCACACAATATAGATTGCAAAACTTTTTTAAATTTCTAATTTACCCCGTGCTTGAAATTCATTTATTTACGTTACACGTCCGTGTTCAAGTCACCGACTTACAAATGTGTGCCAAATTTCGACACAATCCAGTCCAGTATTTTGGGACAGACAGACAGATAGACACACAAGTGATCCTATGTTCCTTTGTAAGAAATAACTGTGGACTATTAAAATTACGTTTAATATTGTTAACTCACCCGTTTACTGACAGTAAGCGATGCAATAGAGCTGAGCACGACGCTCTGTACCTCTAGAGGTGCCCTTAACAATCGCACCATCGCCTTCGCTATCGGTGGTAACTCTTGAACTGAAAGGAAATACGCATAAATCTACCGGGTGTAAGGGACAGCGCAACGAAAACTTTGGGAAAAGGTTACACTGAACTATAACAACATTATAAAAATCTATTACGAGTATGTCAGAAGTCACATACAGTACAGGGAGCTTGCCGCTAAATTACAACAGTTAAAATCCAATTTCGATTCAGTTAAAGTTCGTTTCCAAGGAGAAATTGTCGTGTAATTCATGAAAAGATCGATGAAAACTTAAAAACAGAAATATAATTATTGTTAATAATAGTTTTTTTAAACTTACCAGGTCCACAATGGTAGAAGAGTTGCGCCACGGCCATGACTACTCCTGAGTTGCGGCTTTGTAACAGCGGCTTTGCAGCCCGCAGTAGCAGCCGGTGGTCCGGGTCTAAGCTGGGAGAGTGAGACGAATGCTTGCGAGGACTGTTGTCGTCACTGTCTGACTCGTAGAACGGCTTGTCTGTTTCGCTCTCGCTTGAGTAGTTCTTTGTAATGGAATGAATTTATAGGGATTAAGTTTCGGATTACATAATAAAATGTATTGTTTCGTTTTTCTTCTTTTTAGTTTTGGTGACAATCAAAACCTTGTTTCTGTCCCCCGCGGTTTCACCTGATAAAAACTAGCCTATATGTTATTCCAGAGTATGATCTATATGATGTGCCAAGTGTAATCAAAATAAGTTTTGTTATTTTTAAGTGAAATAGTAACAAACAATTTCACAGTTATAATTTGTATTGTATTGTAATAAGTCTTCGTCAATGTCGAGTTATATTATGCTAGCTGTCCTGTTATATATCATAGACTATCTGCAAGCCAAATTTGATCGCGATTGGTTCAGTGGTTTATGCGTGAAAGTTTAGTCTGTTCATTATAAGATTTTTAACATTTAAGAATGCTTTACGTTACAAATGTTTAATGATTAATGATTGCGACTGATTGACGACATAGACTGATGAAAAAGTGTTTTGTTTTTACAATAGGTTTGACCACAATCTAACTGCGGTGATAATGTGACTGAAGGTGGTCAGCACCCAAAGCCTTAAAAGGAGCTGGCTTTCAAATGCAGCTGATCAATAGACAAGAGAACTCACCTCGGTGTTAGGATCAGGGAAGCAAGTCTTCGCGTACACTGTCAGCACATTGAGCAGCGCTAGTTGACCCCACTCGTCTACATCCGCCAGGAGAGCGCATAGTTTCCTAGGAATCATATAAGTTTTTAGACAATGACCTTGAGCTTTCGGTGAAGGAAAACATCATGAAACCATAACACAGTGGTAGGGTACTTCGCAGTACCCGCCTGGTTGGCTAACCACCCTCAAGTTATAAACCCTAGCGCCAAGTACCTATCGGTCTATATTATAGTAGGGGGTGTAAGGGACAGCCTACCAAAAACTAGGAAAAGGTTACACTGAATAACTATAATAAAACTATAGAAATCAATTATGTCACTTATCGTAATTTATGAGCGCGCAATGTACGTTATAACGCTACATACACATGCAGTCTTGCGTATTGATTTGAATTTTTATTCACATTGCAGTTTTATGTCTATCTTAAGGCGATGATAGCTCAGTGGTAGTGACATCGGATGCCGAGACGAAGGTCCCGGGTTCGAATCCTACATGAGCTTGAGCTTTCGGTGAAGGAAAACAACGTGAGGAAACCATAGCACGGTGGTAGGGTACTTTGTATTACCCGCCTGGCTGACTACCACCCTTATGTTGAAAATCTGTCGCCAAGCACCTTTCGGTGTGTTCCGACAGCTGCACTTGAGAGCCAGTTGCTTTCTAGACTTTGTGTGCTTACCATCATCGGCCACATCATCACTGACCACGGCGAGATTGTGGTCAAACACAGACCTATACAGAGTAAAAAAAAAAACTGTCCCTTACACCCGCGCACCCGGTATAGGATATAGGATAAAAAACAGCTCACCTATAACTCCTATGTATGAGACTCATCCTGTCCCCGCACACTTCAGAGAAGGCCATGGCTGCCGAGCCCACCACTAGAGGCGCCTTGTCTGACAGTAGCTTATCTATTATAGCTACCAGCTCTTCTTTCTGTTCTGGGTCTAGACTGTTGGACAAAATTAATTCTATTACACAAAAAATAGAGTGTAATATTTTCAGTATTCATGTATGTATTGTTTTTAAGTTTTATTTTCATCAGCGATTCGATCAACAGTCGTATCGTGTCGTACGATACGTCATATCGTGTCGTTTTGTGTAATGTTGCATAGTGTCGTGTCATGTCGTGTAGTGTCATATCGTGTAGAGTCGTGTTGTGCAGTGTCGTATCGTGTCGTATCATGTCATGTAGTGTTAGTGTCGTGACTGTCGTGTAGTATCGTGTCGTGTCGTGTCGTGTCGTGTCGTGTCGTGTCGTGTCGTGTCGTGTCGTGTCGTGTCGTGTCGTGTCATGTTGTGTAGTGACCTGTATAGCTTGGGTATGGCGTGCGCGGCGGTCTTGCGCACGTAGGGGCTCATGTCGGCGGCGGAGTCGCGGATGGCGAGCATCACGATGGGCACGATCATCGGAACACGCACTGATGACAGCACTCGTAGCGCGCTTGCACGGATCAACTGGTTTGGATCCTAAAACAAGTGGATACTTTGAGATGTTGATGACCAGGGTAGGAAAGCACAGTTTTTTAAGAAGGAAAGTAAAGTGTTTTTTTGCAGTGTCGGCAGTGCGATCAATAATATCTCTTTTATATACATTTTTTAATTCATTTATTTACTGTGCTCGCAGCATTAGTGCTGTGCTGCAGTCTATATATGCCGGAATTATTCCCGAAAATCAAAAAATAATAATAGATACTTTTATATTAATTTCAAATATGAAACTGCAAATGTGGTGTTTACCACCCAAGCCTTTCAAGAGTTTAGAGGCTACAGTAACCGCTTATCATCAGGACCATATGCTTGTTTGCTTCCTTGGTACATTAATAAAATAATTTACTGTGGTAGCAACTCTGACCTTCAAAGCTCTCTGGAATGTGCTGATGGACAATAATGCCAAGTCCTGCTGCTCCTCAGCGTACCTCACCAGATAAACATAGACTAACTTCTTCACTTCAATATTTTTTGATACCACATTTTTCACAACAGCTGGAAACCTGAAAAATGTATAAATCAAGTAATTTTGTGATTTTGCCTTTAATAGGCTTGTGTTTACCACAATCTCACCATGGTCAATGATGATGTGGCCCATGGTGGTAAGCACTAAAAGTCTAAAAGGGAACTGGTTCTCAAGTGGAGCTATCGGAACACATGGGAAGGTGCTTGGCGAAGGATTTTCAACTTGAGGGTGGTAGTTAGCCAGGCGGGTACTACAAAGTGCTATGGTTTCCTCACAATGTTTTCCTTCACCAAAAGCTCATGAGTCATGGGAAACCACTGGATGCGGGTAGCACAAGAACGGCCATCGTGGAGATCTTTGGGGGAGGCCTTTGTCCAGCAGTGGATGTCTTTCGGCTGACATGATGAGTTGTAGACGTTTATTGGATTTACCAAGTACTTACAAATCTGATGCATCTCTCCCTTTGGCTATCATTCCAATGATTCTTTTCATAGCCTCCAACTTGAGGGAGTCTTTGGATCCATCCAGCATCAATTTCAAGTCATCATTTCTGTAACAATTATGGATTTTGTTAAATTGTTTGCCTTCTCGGTATTGTAATATTATAAATGAAAAAGTAACTCTGTTTGTTGTTTACCTTTTCACAACTAAATGGCTGAACGAATCGTAATTAAATTTGACATGCAAATAGTCATGATATGGAGAAGGACATAGGATACTTTTTATCCTGGGAAAGTGGGTGAAATTGTGTAGGACAGCTAGATTTATATAGATTTGTCTTATAAAACCCTAGACTATTTTATACTAATTGCAGAGTTTCTTGGCACAGTTTAAGTGTATTCTGAACTGGTGATGTTATCAGTTGTATGTAATATTCATAAGTGCCTTATCAGGGCCTAACACTGAATAAATAAGTTTGAGTTAGATATCTACTGTTAGCAATACTAACCACCAGTGGCGAAGGGTCCGTACAAGCCGATTCCCATCGGCTTACCCTTTAGAAATCACAGTTCCACAGATTCATCATTTCAAAGCCACTTTTATATAAAATACACTTCTTATTCGGGTGTTTTTCATATTTCTTGCCATAATTTTACCCCTCGCTACTGCTAATCACGTTATCAAACCACCTGCTGGGTTGTTTTGAAGTACTGTATGTGATTGTTCAATCAGAGTCCCTAGTCCCTACCTAACTAAAAAGAAAGCTAAAGGAAGAAACATTCATTTAGGTCAAGCTACACATTTTTATTCCAAAATAGCGCCTATTCCAACCGCATAAGGTGCCGCAGTGTGTAGCTTGATCTGTGGCCGTGTGTGTGTATCATACGGAATAACTTTCCAAATTCAATTTAAATCGAAGTGAAGTATGCGTTTTAGACTGCTATATTTTTTTTAACTTTAAGCACACAACGCATTCATACAAGCCATCTCATCCATACATTCGCTAGTTCTTATATTATTTTTACTTTTTAAAATCCGGTTGGAAGAACGCCCCTGATGCTGGATCATTAGCCGGGTACTCCACTTCGCCGGTGACCACTGTAACGTTATTATACGACGTAGTGCCCGACATATTGTATTAACACTGATAAATCACTGTAATATATATTGTTAATTCATAACACTGGAAGAGAAATCGCTTCGACCAAAACTCCGAAATCCGAATCACCCAATTTTTGTTGACGTTGGATGGACAAGCAATGTTCTGTCACTGTCAAGTCAATGTCAAAATTAAGTTTCGTTTTTTCAAGATAACTACTACCTATCCAAAGCCCAAAAACTTTATAATATACTAGCTGTCCCCCGCAGTTCCACCCGCGTTTCCAAATAAAAAGTAGCCTATGCAACCTGATCTAGATAAGGCAACATAATAATTGTCCATGGGAAAAACAGTTTTCTCTTAAATATATTCCAACATGCTTAAAAGTTTGACCTTGTGCTTTATTTATATTGACTTCAGACGATAGGTAGGTAATTTCACAGGAAATTGTACCTATTCGTTTAAATCTATATGGTAAATCTGTGGGTATCATCGGAATGCGAGGTACTGTTTGCCCAACTGCTGGCTCAGTCAAAACCAATCGCTACTATGACAGAAATCTAGAAATTTTACTTGAAGTCTGGTACCATTACATAAATTTGGTGGTCTAATATCTATTTAACATGCATTGTCCTGAATTACTGTCTGACGGATCAACGCATAGCCTAAACCGCTGATCGTAGAGACCTGAAATTTAGAGGGTGGGTTCTTCGTATGAAGTAGGCATCCTATAAGAAAGGATCTTCCGAAATCCTTAGGGGTTGAAAAACTGGGACAAAGTTTGTATGGAACAACGCGATTCCTTGGTCCAATCTACTTCAAATTTTGCATAAACATTCTTTAAGATAATTGATGGAAGACGTGTTTTGTATTTTATTGAAACGCATCGCCTATCGGGGTTAAAAAAGGGTAGAAAGTTATTTTGGGGGTGATTTGCATCGAAGTTGATATCAATACTGCTTTTGAACTCACATAAAAGCTTGGTGCAATGCAATGCATATGGCGAACAATTGGGATGAATTTGCTGTTATGTCTCATGACCGTCTTGGCAACAATCATGGGACAAAAGAAAAGTATAAATTAGATGTTACAACACTCTACATTTCTGCGAGTTAGTTGCAGCCGGTCAAATATACCCATTTGTATTTGAAGTATATCGAAATGGAAACCAGTATGCCAAATTTGGTACAGAAGACCAACCCATCAAAAGGTTACGTTTTTCCCAAGATCTTTTTTATGGTTGATGCCTACGCTGAAGCCGATGGTGATAATAACACTGATCAGCGTCCAATAGCCAATCTAAATATATAAATTTTTAACAAAAATTAGAACCGATATCATGGTACCGCAGATTTATTTCGCTTACTTCAAAACTATCATATTAGAGTTCCTAAATAGTTATTTTCTGCTTTTTAGTGCCTTTGAAGGCGGTTCTATTTTTTGTTAAAAGTTTTTTATTTTTCAATTTTGAATTTCTTATGTGTAATCAATGACTCTCAAGGTCACTGACCTAGGATAAGCATATTAGCGTTGTAGTTTCCATCATCGTTCCTATAACATTTAAAGAATTATCCCCTAACTCCTAACCATTAAGGAGTTGTACCTTCCATCATCAGCTCAGCAACATAAGATGATGACTACCAGCCGCAAATATCTGAATAGCTTTAGAAAGTATGATGAAAAACATTGTAAGTTCCTATAAAATTTAAAGAGTTCCCACGATTTGTCCAGGATCCTATCATCAGATCCTGACTTGGTGACCATGGGACTACTTGTGAAGTATACCCTTTCAAACAAAAAATATTTTTCCAAATCGGTCCAGGCGTTCGAGTATTCGGGGAACATACAAAAAAATGATTCCGACGAATTGATAACCTCCGCTTGAAGTTGGTTAATTGACTGACTGATCGCGGGTGGCATCGCGGGTGGAAAGCTATTTAGCATTAAATAATAAAGCTGAAAAGTTTGTTTGTTTGTTTGAACGCGCGAATCTCCGGAGTTACTGGTCCGATTCGAAAACTACGCTGTCGGCTGGTAGTTTAGCCATTATTTTGTCGTTGATGGCGTCAACGCTTATATTTCTGGCAGCTAATTAAATTAAATTGCCCTCTCACACATCCATTAATGTTTTTTTTGGTCGATATTGGCTATATCCGGATATACTCTACAGATCAGGTCTTCAATGTTGGTCACGATTTTACCAAGGTCTTTGTCAATAGCTATTTTTTTATCTGATGCAGGTACTTTCCCATCCCCAATTAAATGGAGCTTTATTGGGAAATCTGTGCTTCCTCTACCCAAGTGACTCCTTATTTTGGTATACAGTTTCAATAATTCAACAGACTTTCATAATGAGGAAGATTTTAAGCAAGATTTAATAATATCTGCTCTAGTTTCCCTAACAGGCAACGTTTATCTGAAATCACCAGAAAACATCAAAGTGACCACCCATGGCTATTTGTGCATTTTATAATTCTGAGAGTTAAATCTAAAACCTCTAGATGAGCTCTATGAGTCATGTGCACTCATCCCATATTATTAGGTTTGCATCTTGTAAAACCTTGCCCAATGGTCCATTTTTACGTATAGAGCGTACGCTGTCTTATTCAAGAAATACCGTAAGGGTCTGTTTAGAAGAGAAATGAGCCGTGCTTCTACCTGTCAATAGTGTAGCAGCAATAAATATCTGATGATGCAACAGCAATGGCTAATTTCGTTGACTTCAAAACTATCAGATTAGAGTTCCTACATAGTTATTTTATACTTATTAGTGCCTTTGTGGTTTTTTTTTGTTAAAAGTATTTTATTTTTCATTTTTTAGTTTCTTATGTGTAATCAATGACTCTCAAGGTCACTGACTTAGGATAAGCATATTAGCGTTGTACTTTCCATCATCGTTCCTAATATTTAAAGATTTATCCCCTAACTCCTACCCGTTAAGGAGTTGTACCTTCCATCATCAGCTCAGCAACATGTGACGACTACCAGACGCAAATATCTGAATAGTTTTAGAAAATATATGAAAAACATTGTTAGTGCCTATAAAATTTGAAGAGTTCCCTCGATTTCTTCAAGATCCCATCACCAGACCCTGACTTGGTGACCATGTGACCACCTGTATGTATAGTTTCCAAATCGGGTCAGGCATCTTCGAGTAATCGAGGAACATACATAAAAAAAGATTTCGACGAATTGATAACCTCGTCTTGATGACAGTTAAAAATAACAAAAAACTGTTACCTAGGCGACCGCTGTCATCCATTGACAACCGCGTCGCATCGCTCACCCATGCTATTCATGCTCCCGCTTAACGTTCTTTTTATCATTGCTCAGCTCCTGAGGGTCGTAGCGTGATGTTCTATAGCCTATAACCTTCCTTAATAAATGGGCTTTCAATTGCAAAAAGGTTTTTCCATATCCCACTGGCAGATCCAGAGATTAGCGCGTTCAAACAAACAAACAAACAAACAAACAAACAAACAAACTCTTCAGCTTTATTATTAGTACTAGCTGTCCCCCGCAGTTCCACCCGCGTTTCCAAATAAAAAGTAGCCTATGCAACCTGATCTAGATAAGGCAACATAATAATTGTCCATGGGAAAAACAGTTTTCTCTTAAATATATTCCAACATGCTTAAAAGTTTGACCTTGTGCTTTATTTATATTGACTTCAGACGATAGGTAGGTAATTTCACAGGAAATTGTACCTATTCGTTTAAATCTATATGGTAAATCTGTGGGTATCATCGGAATGCGAGGTACTGTTTGCCCAACTGCTGGCTCAGTCAAAACCAATCGCTACTATGACAGAAATCTAGAAATTTTACTTGAAGTCTGGTACCATTACATAAATTTGGTGGTCTAATATCTATTTAACATGCATTGTCCTGAATTACTGTCTGACGGATCAACGCATAGCCTAAACCGCTGATCGTAGAGACCTGAAATTTAGAGGGTGGGTTCTTCGTATGAAGTAGGCATCCTATAAGAAAGGATCTTCCGAAATCCTTAGGGGTTGAAAAACTGGGACAAAGTTTGTATGGAACAACGCGATTCCTTGGTCCAATCTACTTCAAATTTTGCATAAACATTCTTTAAGATAATTGATGGAAGACGTGTTTTGTATTTTATTGAAACGCATCGCCTATCGGGGTTAAAAAAGGGTAGAAAGTTATTTTGGGGGTGATTTGCATCGAAGTTGATATCAATACTGCTTTTGAACTCACATAAAAGCTTGGTGCAATGCAATGCATATGGCGAACAATTGGGATGAATTTGCTGTTATGTCTCATGACCGTCTTGGCAACAATCATGGGACAAAAGAAAAGTATAAATTAGATGTTACAACACTCTACATTTCTGCGAGTTAGTTGCAGCCGGTCAAATATACCCATTTGTATTTGAAGTATATCGAAATGGAAACCAGTATGCCAAATTTGGTACAGAAGACCAACCCATCAAAAGGTTACGTTTTTCCCAAGATCTTTTTTATGGTTGATGCCTACGCTGAAGCCGATGGTGATAATAACACTGATCAGCGTCCAATAGCCAATCTAAATATATAAATTTTTAACAAAAATTAGAACCGATATCATGGTACCGCAGATTTATTTCGCTTACTTCAAAACTATCATATTAGAGTTCCTAAATAGTTATTTTCTGCTTTTTAGTGCCTTTGAAGGCGGTTCTATTTTTTGTTAAAAGTTTTTTATTTTTCAATTTTGAATTTCTTATGTGTAATCAATGACTCTCAAGGTCACTGACCTAGGATAAGCATATTAGCGTTGTAGTTTCCATCATCGTTCCTATAACATTTAAAGAATTATCCCCTAACTCCTAACCATTAAGGAGTTGTACCTTCCATCATCAGCTCAGCAACATAAGATGATGACTACCAGCCGCAAATATCTGAATAGCTTTAGAAAGTATGATGAAAAACATTGTAAGTTCCTATAAAATTTAAAGAGTTCCCACGATTTGTCCAGGATCCTATCATCAGATCCTGACTTGGTGACCATGGGACTACTTGTGAAGTATACCCTTTCAAACAAAAAATATTTTTCCAAATCGGTCCAGGCGTTCGAGTATTCGGGGAACATACAAAAAAATGATTCCGACGAATTGATAACCTCCGCTTGAAGTTGGTTAATTGACTGACTGATCGCGGGTGGCATCGCGGGTGGAAAGCTATTTAGCATTAAATAATAAAGCTGAAAAGTTTGTTTGTTTGTTTGAACGCGCGAATCTCCGGAGTTACTGGTCCGATTCGAAAACTACGCTGTCGGCTGGTAGTTTAGCCATTATTTTGTCGTTGATGGCGTCAACGCTTATATTTCTGGCAGCTAATTAAATTAAATTGCCCTCTCACACATCCATTAATGTTTTTTTTGGTCGATATTGGCTATATCCGGATATACTCTACAGATCAGGTCTTCAATGTTGGTCACGATTTTACCAAGGTCTTTGTCAATAGCTATTTTTTTATCTGATGCAGGTACTTTCCCATCCCCAATTAAATGGAGCTTTATTGGGAAATCTGTGCTTCCTCTACCCAAGTGACTCCTTATTTTGGTATACAGTTTCAATAATTCAACAGACTTTCATAATGAGGAAGATTTTAAGCAAGATTTAATAATATCTGCTCTAGTTTCCCTAACAGGCAACGTTTATCTGAAATCACCAGAAAACATCAAAGTGACCACCCATGGCTATTTGTGCATTTTATAATTCTGAGAGTTAAATCTAAAACCTCTAGATGAGCTCTATGAGTCATGTGCACTCATCCCATATTATTAGGTTTGCATCTTGTAAAACCTTGCCCAATGGTCCATTTTTACGTATAGAGCGTACGCTGTCTTATTCAAGAAATACCGTAAGGGTCTGTTTAGAAGAGAAATGAGCCGTGCTTCTACCTGTCAATAGTGTAGCAGCAATAAATATCTGATGATGCAACAGCAATGGCTAATTTCGTTGACTTCAAAACTATCAGATTAGAGTTCCTACATAGTTATTTTATACTTATTAGTGCCTTTGTGGTTTTTTTTTGTTAAAAGTATTTTATTTTTCATTTTTTAGTTTCTTATGTGTAATCAATGACTCTCAAGGTCACTGACTTAGGATAAGCATATTAGCGTTGTACTTTCCATCATCGTTCCTAATATTTAAAGATTTATCCCCTAACTCCTACCCGTTAAGGAGTTGTACCTTCCATCATCAGCTCAGCAACATGTGACGACTACCAGACGCAAATATCTGAATAGTTTTAGAAAATATATGAAAAACATTGTTAGTGCCTATAAAATTTGAAGAGTTCCCTCGATTTCTTCAAGATCCCATCACCAGACCCTGACTTGGTGACCATGTGACCACCTGTATGTATAGTTTCCAAATCGGGTCAGGCATCTTCGAGTAATCGAGGAACATACATAAAAAAAGATTTCGACGAATTGATAACCTCGTCTTGATGACAGTTAAAAATAACAAAAAACTGTTACCTAGGCGACCGCTGTCATCCATTGACAACCGCGTCGCATCGCTCACCCATGCTATTCATGCTCCCGCTTAACGTTCTTTTTATCATTGCTCAGCTCCTGAGGGTCGTAGCGTGATGTTCTATAGCCTATAACCTTCCTTAATAAATGGGCTTTCAATTGCAAAAAGGTTTTTCCATATCCCACTGGCAGATCCAGAGATTAGCGCGTTCAAACAAACAAACAAACAAACAAACAAACAAACAAACTCTTCAGCTTTATTATTAGTATAGATAGATAGATAGATAGATAGATTTTAGAAGAATACAATTATCATATTTATTTTTCATAATCTATAAATGCTCTTTCATCAAAAAGAATTCAAATATAAATCTGACCAACGAAAGCTGATCACAAATTATTTTCTTAACTTTTAGTATGGCAATAGTTAGTCTAAAAGACATACAATCAAGGAACTTAATACTCTCTACCGAGAGGTCAAAATCGTTTCGTACTTCGACTATAACTCCTAGCCAAAGTTTCTCCTAGCCCCTATGTTTTGTGTCTTTAAGTAATTTAACCGTTAAAAGATCTAAGTTTTGTTTGTTTTGATTTTATTGTCATCAATTCAGTGGTCTCTGTCCCTTTGTTTGTATAAACTTATAGCCGTATTGTAATAAGATCAAAACGGAACAAACACGCTATTCTATTGCCCACTAAACAAAAAAGGCGCCCTTCAATTCCACGACGGGTTTCTTTCTGAACATACTCTAATAACTTTTTGGGAAAGGTCATTGGACATTTTTGACCCGGTAACCCTGTACATTACTTTATTCTTTGCCCGGTAAGTATAGGTATTTTCATTTCAATTCATTTTCATGCTAAGTTTATTAACCCAAGCAATAAGATTTTTCATATACTATTCATAGTCCCAATTTCTAAAAACTCCTTAGCTTATTTTATCTTTAGACTTGAGAATTTATTTATTTACACTCGAGATAGCTGCTATGCTATTCTCTAACGTTTCATTCGTCGACGAGCTCGCGCAACGATGCCGCGTACAACTGACTTTTCTCACGTGATCACGTAGTAAACGATAGAGACACAGTACACTGACAGCGTTGAATTCGTCGACGAGCTTGTGATATCGCCTTACAGAATAGCACCCGTGCACAGTGGGCCTGGCGCCCCTTTACATCTGGCGCCCTGGGCGATCGCCCTACCGCGCCCTACCCTAACGCCGGTACTGGTTATGCCCATTTCAAGTTCATAGTTCCCAATAGTTTGGTCTGTGGAAACCCCCGTTAGGGGTTGATTTTTTTATAACCGAAAAACACATTAACGAAACTAAAACTGATATTTCGAGTTTATTAGATCGCTCTTTAAAATTCTTCCATAAAAACTTAGACCTTTTTGGGGGAAAATAAAAACAGTATCTAAGTATTGTTCGTACCCCAGCTGTAGGTAGGGATATTTGATTTTGGTAAATAACTGCCTTGTTCAGCGTGTTTTGAAAATGATGGGTAAAACCACGAGATTAAACTAAATGACCTCGCAACTGTCTTCGTGTGACCTTAATATTGTAGATACCTTTGTATTGTATAGCTATGTCGGAAGATTAATTATAGTTAATTAATTAATATGATTTTGCAATTCATCGTAAAATAAGACACAAAAGCACGCCAAGGAGATTTGATTTTAGCTGACGTGAAGGTAGGTAGGTTTTATTACTAAACTCCCTAATTAATCTGCGAGGAAAAATAATTCTAATTAATTTTTTAAAACATAATGGTGGTGATTCTGTTGTTTACGAACTTAACTAATATTAGACAAGTCACCTCTCTTTCATTTTAACCTTATTGAAAAAAGATAGAACATTTTTAATGCTGTCAGTTTAATCCATACCGCCGTAATGTACGGGTAAATAGTCTTGACCAATAAAGATCGCGCTTAAGGGGGAACGTTCGGTTGGAGCGCGAAATTCAAATTTTATCACGTTTTTTGCAAATTACAGCTCAGTTATATGTCGTATGTTATCAAGATGTTATTTGCGAGAAGAATGAAAGTATATTTACTGATTAATAACAAAAGAAATCATCAATATATTCTTCCAACCGAACGTTTACCCTTAAATTCACGTTGAATTGTGTGATCGGATTAAACTGACAGGACTAAAATATCTTGCATCCCTTTCTTATATTTACTATTAGAAAGAGATATAGTGAGATTAAATTTATTTTAGTTCGTAAACAACAGAATCGGCACCAATATCAGTCTAATTAATATCTACGCTTAGCAAAATACTTAGTATATTATTACTATGTGACAAAACAAACATTAATGAGATGGGCGGGAAATATGACAAGGCTTGACAAGTTGACAGAATTCGTACGAAACGAATATGTAGGTAGTGTACAAAGTAGTGTACAGAAAGCATACATATACAAGTCTGTCGGCCGAAACCTTCGATCAATGCCGAAACCAAATACTACAATATATACTGGAAAGCCGAAACTACAGACGCGCGCGGCGGCGTCGACAAGCATGTCAGCGCTTTAATAGATTTCCCTTTATAGTGGACAAACTGTGTGACTATGACGGCATTTAAACGCTTTTGTTTCTGCGAACTTATTTTGAAAATTTCATGTGGAAAAACAAAGTTAGCTAGCTAGCTATCAGTGACCTCCGATGTCAGATGGCCGACGATATAAGGGCGCGGCGGCTGTCGCCCGCACCTTGCTCTCGCGTTAGCCGTTCGTCGGCCGCGGCGACACACCTCCCTTCCGTGGATCGCGGCCGAGGCGACGACAGACCAAAGAGTAACCGCTACGCTAGCTAGGGACAGACACGCGCGACAGACGGACGCGCCGTGGGTAGGTACAGCTGTCGGCCGCCCGCGTCTGTCGTGAGGCACAGAAGTGGCTCCATACATGACACATGACCCGTCCACGCTATGGTATACATAGGCCATACAAGTCGGTGGAACTCTACTATATCTCAAGTGATTATAGTGTTACTAGCTGACCCGGCAGACGTTGTCCTGCCCTGAGAACAACTGGTACCTAACTACCTATAACCTTACTTACCTCTACCTGCCCCTACCTACCCCTACTTACCTACAACTACCTATTTACCTAACTATTTTCCACGTAACTTTTATTTCTGTAAGTACTAATTTTGCGGAGAGTCTCACACAAATTTTCATCCCCATTTTTTATTTTATTATATTTTTATTTTAAACTAGCTGTTCCGCGCGGTTTCACTCGCGTTCCCGGGATAAAAAGTAGCGTATAACCTTCGGGAATAATGTAGCTTCCTATTAGTGAAATAATTTTTCAAATCGGTTCAGTAGTTTCGAAGCCTATTCAATTCAAACAAACAAACAATCAAATCTTTTCTCTTTATAATATTAGTATAGATAAGCTTATAAAAAATCCTTTTTAATGGAATTCATGAAGCGAAATCACCTTATCTAGCTAGAGACGTTTCTTTGTTTAGAAATAATTGAACCTGTTACAAACTAATGATAATGGACCCTAGAGACGTTTACAATCCTTATTTCAAGTCAGTCATGCCGGTTTTAGATCTACCAGCGCCCCGAGATTTCCACAGCGCCCCCTATCTGACACCCCCCCTCTCCGCCAGCTAAATAGTTTGTAAAAAAAATCTTAACAAAGGGATATAAGAGACTAGATTCCGCCCCGCGGTTTCACCTGCGTTCCCGAGGGATCTTATGTTTTCCCGGGATAAAAAGTATCCTATGTGTTAATCTAGGTTATAAACTATCTGTGTTCCAAATTTCATCCAAATCCGTTCATTAGTTTTTGCGTGAAAGAGTAACAAACATCCATCCATACTCACAAACTTTCGTATTAGTAGGATTTTAGTCCTAATGTCTGTAGGGATGATACACGTGCAAAGATTACCTAAGTAATTTATTTCCAATTTGTTTTTTCTTCGAAAATTACCTCACGAATTCTGTTTACGTGATTATGCAAACACAAATCACATTTCGTTTCAACGAAACCTGTGGCTTATTAAATGACTATAGGCACTACCCGTGGTTTCATTACATATTTAATTTTCTCGGGATTAATCTACTTAAAAAAAAAATTGTCTTACCTAATGTCGTGCTGTCTAGAATAGATATATTTTGCCTTTTTTAGGGTTCCGTACCGATTTAACGGGATTACTAAGACTCCGCTGTCTGACTGTCCGGCTGTCACCAGGCTGTATCTCATGAACCGTGATAGTTAGACAGTTGAAATTGTCACAGATGATGTATTTCTGTTGCCACTACGCTATAACAACAAATACTAAAAAACAGAATATTTGGGCTCGCATACAACAAACGTGTTTTTTTTTGCCGTTTTTATAGATAATGCTACGAAACACTACGTGCGTGATTCCGACTTCCGTTATTTTTTTCTTTTCTTTTCTTTTCTTTTCTTTTCTTTAAATCCATTCTGTTACGGAGCTGAGTAACATAACAAATATATACGCACACAAACCTCCGTATTCATTATATTGTTGGTATATATCAGGACAAGATAGAAAGTAGGTCTGTACAACGGGGTCCTTTGGAATCATGGGCATCCATTACAGGGTGACCGTGTAACAAACTTTCGCGATTACTATACTACTTGTCGCCGGTGGTTTTACTTGCAATGACATTATCTTCGTAGATCAAGCTTTCTATCTAAGTACTATTTTTCATCACAATCTGTAGTAGGTACTTAGTTTACCTATGTAAAATGTTACAAACAGACAAACATTAGCTTTTATAATATTAGCAAGGGTATAGAAGGAAATTAAGAAACGTCTTTTGCGTATTGTTTTTGTGTCAAAATACGTAAGAGCTGAAAGGTATTGTGAAGACGTTATATACGTACATAAAAGTTGATTGTTATTTCCACCGGATTCCGTTATAAGAGTTCCCTAGTCAATCAAGGGACCCGTACACTTCGTCAGGTATTGTAAGGTACCTGTTATATTTTCTTTTAACATCTCGATTTAATTTAAATACTAATAATAAAGTTTGTTTGTTTGAACGCGCTAATCTCCGGAGTTACGGGTCCGATTTCAAAAACCCCGAAGCTTGTGTGATACCGCGGGGAACAGCTAATTATTCCATACAAATCTAATTTATTGTGTGTCATTTTTATTTTTCCGTCTGTTAACTTTTAATTATAATTGAATTTAATTAATTTAATTAATTCATGGTTGATTTGACCTCATTAATTTAATTATGAGTGAAATAAAGGTATCTGGAATTCATGCATAACACGCATTGCTAGTTTTTATACTGGCAACGCGGGTGAAACCGCAGGGTGGAATCTAGTATGAAATAAATAAAAATTCAGTGCTGTAGGAATTATTGATTTGTCGTGTATTTATTTAAGAGTATCCGTACAAACATTTCTTAATTAAACTTCTAAGATAATGAACCTGTCTAGATAGAGTGTTGCTCTGCAATCGCAACAACAAAACAGGCCAGATTTTTCTACTGTTTAACAATCGCGCTGCGTCACTTACCCATGCTGTATACAGTTCTTGAATATTTCCAATAAAAGTAGGGGAAAAATATATTCTGAAGCATATTCGGAACAGAATTTGACAGAATACGTGTTTATAGAACAATGACTGTGTAACCACTGAGCGGGCAGAACAAGCTTATCAGCCAACAGTTGACTGATATTTTTTTGGCGTATAGTCGCGCCAACTCTCTATCTAGACAGGTATATTATCTAAGTTAAACTTATATAAATATTGTGTTGTGAGTTGTTAAAAAATAACGAGCCCTCTATGTAGCGTTTATGTATACCGCTAAATCGAATTTCCCTAAGGACTATTGTTTCCATTGAAATAATATCCTGGGACATTCTTCACACACGCGCGGATGGAAACCACATATGTGATATTATCTATACTAATAATAAAGCTGAAGAGTTTGTTTGTTTGAACGTTCTAATCTATGGAGTTTCTAATTCCGAACGAATTTCATTTGGTTACGAAACCTAAAAAACAAAACATTTCCTCAAATATCGTATATAGGTAGTAGTTATTATTTTAACTGCATTACAATCTTTACATAGTATAAAATGAAATCGCTTCCGCTGTCTGTTCGCTTAGATCTTTTAAACTACTCAACGGATTTTAATGCAAATTTCACTATTCAGCAATAGATATATAGTGATTCAAGAGGAAGTATAATACAAGCATATAGAAGCTATAATAAGCGTACAGAAAAGCCGAGAAAATGCTGTGCGATGCCGCCGGGGCGGATCGCTGGTACCTAATAAATTAATTAAATTAAAAATATAATACTTAAATATATATTTTTTTAAATAACTTCAAACAAAATTTATCTAAGTTCAATCAAGTGCCTTTGAATACGTTAATGAAATTAATTAATTACAGGTATTTTATTCTTTATAAGTATTTTATTTATAAGAAAGTCCTTTTGTAGTGTCGGTGACTAGATTAAAGTTTATAATAGTTTTAAAGGTCAATCACCTTTAAAACATAAGTTATAATATCCTACTGCTATTCTAAATGCGAAAGTTTGTGAGTATGGATGGATGGATGTTTGTTACTCTTTCACGCAAAAACTACTGAACGGATTTGGATGAAATTTGGAACACAGTTTATAACCTAAATTAACACATAGGATAGTTTTTATCCCGGGAAAACATACGATCCCTCGGGAACGCGGGTGAAACCGCGGGGCGATAACTGCACCCATTAAGATTAAGATTACAATGTAATAATGGAATAATCTTAATGTAATTTAAATATTATATTAAGATTATTCCATTATCCGGCATTACCTGGCCCACTGGGGCCAGCTAGGTACCTACCCTTAAGGATTTGCCATGTTATTAATAAATATAAATAATAAAGATTAATATTCAGTGCCAGCGAATTTCATTAATATATATATTTTTTTTTTATACTACTAAGGTAGCACGCAAGCATACGGCCCACCTGATGGAAAGTGGTTACCGTCGCCTATCGCCATTTGCAATACTAGAGATATTGCCAATGTGTTGCTGACCTGTTACTCGGTATTGTAATACCGAGAAGGCAAACTGGCTCTCAAGTGCAATTGCCGGAACACACCGGTAGGTGCTTGGCGACAAATTTTCAACTTGAGGGTGGTAGCCAGCCAGACGGGTACTACAAAGTACCCTACCACCGTGCTATGGTTTCCTCACGATGTTTTCCTTCACCGAAAGCTCAAGCACATTGTAGGATTCGAACCCACGACCTTCGTCGCGGCATCCGACATCACTACCACTGAGCTATCATCGCCTCAAGATATAAGCAAGGATGGCGAACCTTTACGTCTCAACGTGCCATTTTTCTAAAGAAATGTTTAATGATAGACATGACACGTGCCATCAAATAATTTTGACTTTGTGATTATTGGGAAAATAATAATAATAAATACTATCAACTCAAAACTCTTACTCACTACAAAAAATAGGAACATTTTGTAGTAAATAAAGAGGCGTAGAGTTCACTCGCGTTCGCCCATCATATAATACCTACTTCACACTTTTTTTCGTAGTGTATAATGCATTTTTTTATCAGTGACGTGCCCAAAATATTGTGTCGCGTGCCGTTGGTTCGCCATCCCTATCCTAAAGTATATTAATAACCAAAATTCAGCAAAGAGATATTCTTGAAATACTTTATAACATTAATATTTTAGCTTCCATCCCGCTGATTTACTATTGATTATTTTGTTGGGAGAAAAAGTATGTATTATGTTTTATTTTATTTATACCAAGAAGTCACATTAAGGGGGAACGTTCGGTTGGAGCGCGAAATTCCAATTTGATCACGTTTTTTGCAAATTGCAGCTCAGTTAAATGTCGTAAGTTATCAACATGTTATTTGCGAGAAGAATGGTAGTATATTTACTGATTAATAACAAAAGAAATCATCAACATATTCCTCCAAAGTATATTAGTAAAATTTTCATGAAATAGTCGTATATGTCAGTAATATACCTTGGAGGAATATGTTGATGATTTCTTTTGTTATTAATCAGTAAATATACTACCATTCTTCTCGCAAATAACATGTTGATAACTTACGACCTATAACTGAGCTGCAATTAGCAAAAAACTTGATAAAATTTGAATTTCGCGCTCCAACCGAAGGTATACCCTTAACATACTTTTAAAGTAGGTTAAATAAAATGCAGTTCAAGTTGTAAATTATAAACTTTCAAACACGTTGACTCAAAGTCAAAAAGCTCAAAGGCGGGAAACTAAACTAATTTAAAAGGCAAATTTTTAGTATGACAGCGACTTGGTTCGCAGTAATATACATCGTAGCTCTTTCGTAGCCAGCCAGTAAGCGCTACGGAGACGCGTAGAGAGCACGTACATTCTGCTGTTGCTTTCGGACAAAGTGACTTGTGAAGTGCGTAAAAAAGGTTAAATTATTTATTTCGAAAAAGTAAATGAAAATTTATACAAAATTAAATCTATATACATAAAATATGATACCTACATTATAGTGAATGTGTTTTTATGAACTTTTAAATCTTAGTGACTAAACGAAAAATAAAAAAAAGTGTTATAAAAACTTTTTGATTACTCTTCTCGACCATATTTTTTTCTAAAATAAAATGTAATACTTATTATCAAAAATGAATAAAATACTAACAAACTATGATCATGAAGAATATACGTCGGATATTGATAGGAAATTCTGGGACTATTTTGACGCCACTACAACGACAATGTACAATGCCACGAGCATGGAACCTCAGCCAAGAGACCATGGAGCTGTTCTGGCAACGTATGGCATTTTGCTGGCAGTTGGTGGCATTGGCAATATGGCAGTGCTGGTCACTCTGGCAAAGTCTAGACGCAGGAAATCAAGAGTGGATCTACTGATGACACATCTGGCGATTGCTGATGTTTGTGTCACATGTGGAGTTATTCCTCTAGAGGTAAATGATGGACTAATAATTTAAAAAAAAAGTAGTAAAGTGTAGCTCGTGTTCCATGTAAAATATCATGGTAAAAATATACATTGAAAAATATCAAAATCTCATTTATTCAGTTTAGGCCCTAATAAGGCACTTATGAATGTCAACAGTTACAGTTTTACAATGGACCAATCGAATACCGGTCCGGTCTGCGATTGAGAGCCTCCTCCTTTTTTGAAGTCAGTTGAATAACAGTAAAATTAAATTAACCTTTATAAAACCCACGTTCCCGGGATAAAAATAAGTGGCCTATAACCTTCGGGGATAATGTAGCTTCCTATTAGTGAAACAATTTCTCAAACCAGCCAGTAATTCCGGAGATTAGCGCGTTGAAACAAACAAACGAACTCTTCAGATTTATTATTGGTATATATATAAATAATAGGTAGACTTAAACATAATACTTAACTATTACACATTATAAAACAACTAGCGACCCCCCCCAGCTTCGCACGGGTATACAAATCTTTGAATTTCTCGGCTTTTCTGTATTACAATATGCATTATACACAGAAACCTTCCTTTTGAATCACTGTATATATTACTGAAAACTGCTTTAAAATCCGTTGAATAGTTTAAAAGATCTAAGCGAACAGACAACGAAAGGACTTCATTTTATATACTACTAGCGACCCGCCCCGGCTTCGCACGGTTTTTCTCGGCTTTTCTGTACTATATTATGCATATATTATACATATAAACCTTCCTCTTGAATCACTCTATTTATTAAAAAAACCGCATCAAAATCCGTTGCGTAGTTTTAAAGATCTAAGCATACATAGGGACAGACAGACGGTAAGCGACTTTGTTTTATACTATGTAGTGATGGAATAGTGATACTATAATGGCCAAAGTTAACAGTTTTAGGACTGATTTGCCTCTTGATTTTCATTTTTTGAAGAACAAATAAATGTATGAGGTCACGTCACGATAAATATAATGAGGAATATATATTATAATCATCAATAAACATTCCTTTCTTTGATGATATCAAGTACGTATGTCAGGCACGCGAATGGCCATAATTGGAATTTGGGTCGGGCCTTACCCATACAGGGTGATTAGACTTAATACATAACTTGGTACCGCAAATTTTTTCACTTAGTTTTTTGCCGTTTTTTGCCATATCCATCAAGAAGAGTTGGTGATAATGGGACCACCTCAGGAATATACTCTTTCGAATAAAAAAATATTTTTTCAAAATCAAAATCAAAACTCATTTATTCAGTTTAGGCCCTATTAAGGCACTTATGAATGTCAACAGTTACAGTTTTACAATAGACTCTACTACCGATTCGGTATACACTTGAACTGATAAGACTCCGGCAAGAATCTCAGCAAGGCTTCTTTTTTTGGTGGATCTTTTTTTTAAATTTATGTAAAATAATAATAATTTTTGTTTTAAAATTGTTTCACATATGGCGGAGTAAAAACGCTAGTGGTGGTGACGTCGAAAACTGAGACGAAGGTCACGGGCTCGAATCCTACCATGAGCTTGAGCTTTCGATGAAGGAAAATATCCTGAGGAAACTTAGCACGGTGGTAGGGTAAACAGGCAAAAAATTGTATCTGCAGAAATGCTTTGAGTAAATTAAATAAATAGAAACTTGCGACGCTGTGCTCGACTATGTATCGAAAATGAGGCAGGGCACTTTGAGTATCCTGTTGGGCGTTGCCACCATTTAATACAGCTTTAAGGGTAAACGATCGGTTGGAGCGTTAAATTCAAATTTTATCACGTTTTTTGCTAAATAACATGTTAATAACTTACGACCTATAACTGAGCTGCATTTAGCAAAAAACGTGATAAAATTTGAATTTAACGCTCCAACCGAAGCCTCCACCTTAATAGATTTCCCTTTATAGTGGACAACCGTGTGACGGCATTTAAATGCTTTTGTTTCTGGGAACTTATTTTGAAAATTTCATGTGGAAAAAGAAAGTTAACTAGCTAGCTATCAGTGATGGCTGACGCCCAATAGGGTATCTTCGAATAACATAGGTAAGTAAATAAACTTTTAATTATTACAAACATTATGTAGATTTATTGGCGTAATTCTTTCAATTGGGTACCCAGGCATGGTATTAAGGTCAATCTGGGATGAATTTATTCTGAAAATTATTCGTTTTTAGTTAAAAAATAAAGTAGAGGGTAGCAACGGTACAACAGATACGATACCCAACAGAAAAACATATACGCGGTCAGTGACGCGCGTACACGGCGCGCCCCCGGATCGCAGACCTATTCTGTGCACTCGTGACCTATTCTGATTTGACGTTATTCGCCAATCATCAATAATCGTTTACTAATCAACCAGATAATTAATTAAGTATTTTTAATAAACTAAATTAATCATTTGTTATTGGTTCCATAAATATGGCGAGAATGCAAAACCACATCCTGTATAGATAGATTCTTTAGCATCAATTTTATTTTTAACCTACATAAATCTAAGTGAAATATAAACCAAATCACAAAGCAAAATCCTATTAAAATCGGTTGTGATTGTGACATAAACAGGACATATAAACATAGGCAATTTTTGTTACAAAAACGATGTAGCCGGAACCAAAGAGAATATAATCACTCCGTAACATGGAAGACAAAGAGGATGTAATACTATTTGTACGTATTATTACTCTGTGAACGTATGGAAGATGTCACATCGGTAAGACAGTTACACGTGTCATTATTTTCATATCTATTTTGTCTTATTGATAAAGTAGATAGTAAAACGTAGTATTAAATTCTCTTTGGTAGATAGTAGAATAATACAGAAGAATAACATCATTACACTATCTTAATATAAATAAACTAGCTTCTGCCCCGCGGTTTCACCCGCGTTCCCGAGGTATTTTATGTTTTCCATGGAATGATCTATCTATGTGCCAAGTTTTATCCAAATCCGTTCAGTAGTTTTTACGTGAAAGAGTAACAAACATTCATCCAAAGGTACATCCTTACTCACAAACATTTGCATTTATAATATTAGTTTGATAAGTAAATATCTATGCCAGTGTTGACTTACGGAGCAGAGACGTGGTCGCTTACGATGGGCCTTATAAGAAGGCTCAAGGTCACCCAAAGAGCAATGGAAAGGGCTATGCTCGGAGTTTCCCTGCGAGATCGGATCAGAAATGATGAGATCCGCAGGCGAAACAAAGTTACCGACATAGCCAGATTAAGTGGCAGTGGGCGGGGCACATCGCTCGTAGAACCGACGGCCGCTGGGGCAGAAAGGTTCTCGAGTGGCGACCACGAACCGGAAGACGCAGCGTGGGCAGGCCCCCCACAAGGTGGACCGACGATCTTGTTAGGGTTGCGGGAAACCGCTGGATGCGGGTAGCGCAAGACCGGCCATAGTGGAGATCCTTGGGGGAGGCCTTTGTCCAGCAGTGGACGTCTTTCGGCTGATATGATGAAGTAAATATCTTGGGACATTGTTCACACACGGTTATCTGATCCCAAACTAAGCAGAGCTTGTACTATGGACAACCAGACAACTTTACTGATATACCTACTATTTAAAAAAAAAAATCCTTAATTCCTATTCCTGCTTATATTATAAATGCGAAAGTTTGTGAGGATGTACGTATGTATGGATATTTGTTACTCTTTCACGTAAAACTACTAAACGGGTTTTGATGAAACTTGGCACATAGATACATCATAAATATAGAATAACACAATAAAAACGTGAAAACGTGATCCCTCGGGAACGCGGGTAAAACCGCGGGGCGGAAGCTAGTATAAAAGTATAAAATATAATAAAGTTTCCTTTTAGCTTACTGGTTGTCTACTGTCTAATTCTTATTTCAAGTAGGTAAGACAAATATTTCAAAATCTAGGTAAATGTCCCTTCATTCATGCTGAATACTAAAATTGTTAAACTTTCGGGTAAGTAATTTCAAGAAAACGGTACCTAAAAATTCCCAGACTGAAGCACTGAACGAAAGATTTTTAGCTAAATTAACCTCAAGTTTAGAATTGAGCAAACTTCACCGCCAAGGGGCTGCTGTGAGTAAACATTTTTGTAAAAAAATAAAACAAGGCTGAAAGTATAAAAAAAATAATTCAAAAACCTATAGATACTTAAATAAATATCTGGGATTTCCGCACCGGTTCATTCATATTCTTAACGCTAAAAGCTCCGCTATAAGGCATTGAAAGCTTCCCTGGAAGAGCTTTTCACACGACGATCTATATTTCAATATCCGTAATACGTTAGCGACAGGTCTTGAGTGATAGATTTCGTGTTACTTGGGAGTTTATAAAAAAAAAATAGGTATTCATTCAATATATTACGTGAGTCAAAACCTTTGTACAGTATGACACAACTTAGATGTTGTTGTAGAACCTATTTGTATCTCTAATGTAAATAAGAAAGTAATATCTATCCTATGGCTGATGATTTTTGTGATGAGGAAAATTCTACGACTCCGACTGTAATCGTTCCTGAAGAAGGATATCCACTTAGAAATAGACTTGCTAAACGTTTTGATGCTAATCTCATTAGTCAAAACGAAATGAAGGAAAATAAACTTGTAGTTTATAGTACAGATTTTATTGAAGTAAATTCAAATTAAATGTCATAGAACATTGTACTGTCTTATTTACATTATAGATACAAATAGGTTCTACAACAGATGTAGCACCGGCAAATCGTATATCTACACTTAAATTCCGATTTACACAACTAATAAAAATCATTAATTATCGCGCCATTCAACGTTCAACAAGATCATTTTCGCCTAAAGTAAGTACTAATAAACATGGGTAATGTTGTAGACGCACTCTTTTCGGTAATGATTTTACGAATTTTGCCGATGCTTCATCTAAGTTGTGTCATACTGCATGAACAAACATAAAAAAACATACAGCCGATTTGAGCACCTCCTCTTTTTTTAAGGAGGTTAAAAATACAAATAATTTTCTTTATAATATTATCACAGTGTTAACGAATTGCTTGGTTTGTAGGAATAAGTAGGTGATTTAAAATTTCAGTCATACTCTCGATGTGCGTCTACACCAGAGGCTCTCAATCTTATTTGTAGCGTCTCCCAATTTTTTTACTTTACACTACTACATCATGAATGACTACATAATATTTAATTTGATTTATTATGCTTGTTTTTTTTTCCTGTGTAATATGGGTACCTATCAGTGGCGAAGGGACCATACAAGGCGATTCCCATCGGCTTACCTTTTAGAAATCCCAGTCCCACAAATTCATCATTTCAAAGCCACTTTTATATAAAATACACTGTAATTAAGTATAAAATTATCGGTGTTTTTTTGAACGGCTTACCCTCGCCATAATTTCACCCCTCGCCACTGGTACCTATTGTATGTTATTTCATTTAAGTAATTTTAAATTTAACATTCAAGTAATGTTACTCAAATTTTAATTTGTAAATCCAGTTGTTAGGCTCATTATTATTATTTGTGTATGTTGTGGTTGTCTGTAATTGGATGAGCACCAAACATGTTTTTTTTTTAAAGGACTAAAGTTGGTAGCCTCTGATGGCTGCTCCAACCTTACCGGACAATAACCAAACATGTTCCTCTTGTTCATTTATAGACTTTGTAATTTTGTGTATCATCTGTTGGTAATCCTATTAAATCTATATATATAAAAGAAAGTCATGTTAATTACACTATTTATTTATAACTCAAGAACGGCTAACTGATTGGCTGAAAATTGGTGGGGAGGTAGCTTAAAGCCAGGAGAAGGACATAGGATAGGTAGGGGTAGGTAGAGGCAGGTAGGGGTAGGTAGGGTAGGCAAGCTAGGTAAGGGTGGGTAGTTAGGTAGGGGTAGGTAGATAGGTAGGGGTAGATAGGGGAGGTAGCAGTGGCGAGGAGTCAAATTATGGCGAGGGTAAGCTGTTCAATAAACACCTGTAATTTTATTATTACAGTGTATTTTAAGCATGATAAAAGTGGCTTTTAATTGATGAAAATGTGGGACTGGGATTCCTAAAAGGTAAGCCGATGGGAATCGGCTTGTATGGACCCTTCACCACTAGTAGGTAGGCAAGGTAGGTAGCGGCAGGTAGGAGTAGGTAGGGGTAGTTAGGGGCAGGTAGAGGTAGGTAGGAGTAGGTAGGGGTAGGGATAGCTAGGTAGGTTCCTGTTTTATTTTTGTTCTCAGGGCAGGACAACGTCTGCCGGGTCAGCTAGTAAATAAATAAATAAAATGAACATCAAAATTTATTCTAGCTTGCCGCGTGTAATATTAGTCTAATCCTGTTTCCGAATTCATTTACATTTGAAACGAGACTTTCTAACTAGTGAAAGCAATTAAAACTCAACTTTTAGTTAAACTAATATTTAGATAAAGTTTTATACAAATTAAAAAATACTGTATCAAATGAAATTTTCTCTGGGCACTTTACCACCCTCCTGTAGGCCTCCAGCTCCCCCACGTTATCGCCCACTTTGAGAAAGGCTGGTCTAGACGAATCATCGTTATATTCATACTTTCATTTTAAGCAAAAGTCTTTTTACCTGCTAGATTTAGACAGAATAAAATAATTTATTTCTTGTAAAAATATTAAAATTGTATTTATCTGAAAAATTTATGAAACGTGAATAACCTTGTTCCTAACTAAGTACCTATATTTTGTGCAAACAAATCTACTAATGTGAAAGTTTGTGAGTATGGATGTATGGATGAATGTTTGTTACTCTTTCACGTAAAAACTACTGAACGGATTTGGATGAAAACTGGTACATAGACAGATCATAATATACCCTGTAATAATATATAGGCTACTTTTTTACTATCCCGGAAAAACACAAGATACATCGGGAACGCGGGTGAAACCGTGGGGCAGAAGCTAGTAAACTTAGTAGTTTAATAAAGCTGAAGATTTTAAACGTACTAATCTCCGGATATAGGGGTCCGATTCGAAAAAAATCTTTCACTAATAGGAAGCTACATTATCCGTGAAGGTTATACTATCTTTGTATCCCGGGAACGCGAGTGAAGCCGCGGGGAACAGCTAGTGTGTAGATAGATATATTTAAATCACTTTGTATTACATTCTTGTCTCACAGTAATTGCCAACGTAATAAACATTCGGCATAGTTCCTATAGTTATGACTCCAATGCCGATAACCTTTTGACAGGCCAGTTGGTGCAGTTGATTAAGACGCCACCTATCGCGCCGCCGGTCGAGGGTTCGATTCCCATCCAAGACAAACATTTGTGTGCATGAACATGTCTGTTTGTCCTGAGTCTGGGTGTAATCTATACTTCTATACTAATATTATAAAGAGGAAAGATTTGATTGTTTGTTTGTATGTTTGTTTGCATTCAATAGGCTCCGAAACTACTGAACCGTTTTGAAAAATTATTTCACTAATAGGAAGCTACATTATCCCCGAAGGTTATAGGCTACTTTTTATCCCGGGAACGCGACTGAAACAGCGCGGAACAGCTAGTTATCTATATAAGTATGTATTTACAAAAAAAAAGTAGTATATGTAGTATATCATTGCAGTTATCTGGTTTTCCATAGTACAAGCTCTGCTTAGTTTGGTATCAGATAATCGTGTGTGAAGAATGTCCCAAGATATTATTATATTATTTCCTTTCTTCATAGACGATCAATAGCATATTATGTATCAAAAAAATACAGCACAACATTGTTTTGCAAGCGTGTGGCAGACGTACCTATGGAGCTTTGCATGTTTTTTTAATACTGTTTCAATAAGAGTTTGTTTAATCTAATTTGAAAAAATCTTTCATTAATATGAAACATTATTTCCAATTGCCATTGGCTACTTTTTATCCCGGGAACGTGAGTGAAACCGCGGGGGACAGATTTTTTATATAATGGATTTGCGTTTGGCATTTTCACAAATGGGTGGATTAACCCATTATATGAAATTACGCGAATCCTACAATGAGCTTACTTTCGTGGAAAAATAAAATAGGTTGAAAAAAAAAAGATTGTATAATATAGGTATAATTATGTCGTATAGTGTATACGTACCATCAACAAAGTTGAAGCATGATCAGTTTTGAGACCTTTTCGCTTGCAGCCTGTAATCATAGTTTGCCCTGTCCATTGTTGACAATAAAACGGTCTCTCGTAAAATCTTTTGTTTAGACTATTTACTGACAATGGGGATGCGCATTGTCTGGTTATATTGTGTGAGACACAGGTAGCTGCTGGTCACTGCACGCAAAATACACCCGTAAGGTGATCATGCTTCAACTTTGTCGATAGTACATGTGTTATCATTATTCATATATGTAGAACTTTTTTATTTTTATCAAAAAATTTCTCTTGTTACGGCGACCGCCTACACAGATAAGCTCACGAAGCTTCCTTGAAGGCTCTCATAATATTTTGTATTTTTTTATATGGTTAATGGGTTAATAAATAGATGTATAAATAACTAAAATTAAAAATTTATAAAGAAACCCCCGACACTGACTAGTGAATTGGTAATAATTTGGTTTAAATTGGTAAATTCCGCTGAGCGGATTTTTTTTAAATATAGCTTAGAACACTCTCGATTAAGAACGCCTTACAAACAAAAATAACTAAATTGAAATCGGTCCATCCGTTCAGGAGCCATGAGGCCACAGACACACAGACAGATACGTCAAACTTATAGGATAAATACTCGTAGAATATCGGGATATAAAGCAATAAGCAAGCAATGAAATGTGAACCTAGATTTATTCGATTTCAATAGTGTATTGTTCTAAATCGTGTTTCACATGAGGTTATTATACCCCTTTAAAATGTAGAGAGAACCTATTTATCAAACGTCAGTGAATCTCGAATAGGTACGTGGCTGGAAGAATGTTAAATAAGGGATTTTGGGAAATCCCTAGGATACCTGGATACGTCGTAGCTTTGGAGCTTTCAGAAAGTATTGTGATATTTTGGTCCACGGTTTTATCCGCGATCCGCGTGATTGTTAATCTCCTTAAAAAAGGAGGAGTTTCTTAATTCGGTTGTATGATTTTTTTTAAATGTTTGTTCACGCACAATTTTTTAGCCTCAAAACATAACTAATTATTATTTTTTGGTATTTTTTTTTACATCTTGGGGAAGATTATTGGAGTTTTCGTAATCTTTTTGAAAATAAATTAAAGATCATGTTACTCTGTGAAATAAAGGAGGCCGTCAGCGCAAAAGTGGCCTAAGCTTGAGATAGGCAATTAAGCTACTTTTACCCTATTAGTAGATAAAACAATAAGTATGTCAATCTTGTCTGCTTGTTCCTCTAACTTAAATTATATGAAAAACTTATAACGTGCCTGATTGACATTGAAATCCTGGATCCGCCCTTATCTGTAAGGCTGCTCTTTGAGCGAAAAAAAGCACTATGCCCAACCTATATTACAAAAATAATGAAAAAATATGGAAAATAAGAGTTTAAATTATGTCTTTATGGTATGGCTTCAGCTGAAAATCAGCGTTGTACCAACTTGCAGCACATGCTGAACTGGGGCTTTTTAAACCTTTTTTAATTATAAAAAAAATAGTAGAATAACATTGCTTCATTTATGTTATTATTGTTTTTTTCTTTTTTTTTTTTTACTATGTATAGGCCTGTGTTTGACTACAATCTCACCGTGGTCAGTGATGATGTGGCCAATGGTGGTAAGCACACAAAGCCTAGAAAGGAACTGGCTCTCAAGTGCAGCTGTCGAAACACACCGACTGGTGCTTGGCGGCAGATTTTCAACTTGAGGGTGGTAGCCAGCCAGGCGGGTACTACAAAGTACCCTACCACCGTGCTATGGTTTCCTCACGATGTTTTCCTTCACCGAAAGCTCACGCTCATTGTAGGATTGTAACCCGTGACCTTAGTCTCGGCATCCGACGTTACTACCACTGGCATTATGCTCCAAGTAAACTAATGAAATGGTTATAAAAATAAAGACAAGCTTGTTATTGTTATTATAATTATAAAGCCGTCATCCCTCCATTAATATGCAAGAGGAAGTTGTTTACAAAGCGTCGGCTTCAGATGATATACTGTCTTCTCAAATGATTGTTTACATAATTCACAGGCAACTCCCTGATACAGGATGATTTTGAAATTGTATTTTTGATATTTTACAGATAATTAATTTTATAAGTAAAAGTCTATTTACATCAAAACTAAATACTATTATGAAATAAAATAAAAACTAGACTAAAATAAAACCATGAAAAATGTAAATACTCTAACTACAATTAAAATCAGCTTGTAATTTGTAGTAACCGAGTTCCTACTTATTTTTTTTTTTTATAATATTCATATTTTGAATATTTTAAATATGCTAATAATAAAAAAAAAAAAAAAAATACAACTAAATTAACTGTCAATAACAATTTAGTTGAGTTGACGCGTGGGGTGTTGTGAATCAATTCAACGTTTCCTTCAGAGATTTTTTACAGATAGAGTCCATCGTTTTCAGACACCCTACAAAGTTTCAGGTGCCCGAACACTATCCTTACGATGTTATGAATATCACAAGTTTAGCGAAAATCTCTGGTAAAAGTATTATCTCGGTTTTAGAATTTTGTAATCAAAGCCGAGATTTTCTTAGATTACTTTATTCGTATAACGACTGCACAGTAAGAAGTAAGCCACAGACAAAAGAAAAATAGTAGTGGGAGTGGGACATAATATCTACTGTTGTAGTATCTAAGTAGGTACCTAATCATGCAGGTTTACTAATTATGTAATAAAATTAGTACTAATTTACACTTATTTACATAAATAAAAACTAAACTAAACAAATAAAAACTAAACTATATAACTACTAATTACAAAAATAATCTCCTTCAAAATTTGGCATGGTACCCATGACACTTGCGGCGTTGCCTCGCTGAATGATCAGACTTAGCCTCTGGGCAAAAAAGTCCCTGGCTCTCAGATCCCCAGAGGCCAAGATCAAACGCTTGCCTATGTCTTGGACGATTTTTTTTGTGTTAGATGACCATGGGCCCAAGGTTTCAACCGCAAGCACCGCAAACACATAATCATCAATGAGATGAGAGTATTTCCGGCGCTTGAGGAATTGTGCATTCTCCGCTGCCGCTCCAGCTCTAAGGCACGAGCTCCGGATGTGAGACGGTGCCATTGTGTCCACGCAGGTCACATCCCAGGCCAAGGCACGGCCTAAGCTCCAAGGAACCAGAGTGACGCCGTCGGGCCTCTTGGCATCAACAGTACCTAAGTACAAAATTACACGCCGATAAAATTTTACTCAACATGGTTGTAATATAAAATTGGAATGTTTGATCACAATTTGCCATGACGGCTCTTTCTGGGACGACTATATAATATTTTTTTAGAGCTACTCAATTGGCTTCAATCACATTTTTGATTTCATTTCACTCTGAAATTCATAGATACGGTATTTACTGACGCGCGTAATACCGATTTCGGTTGAACTGTTAGGAGACGATCAGTTGCGGCGGAGAGCTTAATGAAGGTCAGGAGAGGTCATAAACTCAAAACTCAACGGCCGCTCGAGCAATCTTTAGGTATATACGCTCAATATACCAAGTGTCAAGAGGGCTGGCGTCTAATTAGGACAACGAATTAGCATTGCCATTCAACGTGGCAATACCAGCCTTCTTGGAACGTTTGCACAGGACAGCGATCTAGGACTACTTTTCTAATTTGTGATTTATTTTTCCTCTCTTATTTTGTAAATAGGTATGACTTATTTTACTTCAGTTTAAGTAGGTTAATCATATTCATAGTAGATATTAGCATAGACTAATATAATATTTATATCCTCCTTGATACTAGTTTGAATAAAAAAAAATATATACCTATAGCAGATTTGTGCAATACTAGATTCCGCCCCGCGGTTTCATCCGCGTTCCCAAGGGATCTTATGTTTTCCCGGGATAAAAAGTATCTTATGTGTTAATCTAGGTTATAAACTATCTGTGTTCCAAATTTCGTCCAAATCCGTTCTATAGTTTTTGCGTGAAAGAGTAACAAACATCCATCCATACTCACAAACTTTCGCATTTATAATGTATTTGTAAATGTGTAAATTCTACCTTTTTAGATCCCCGATTGGTGTTGTAATTTGGTTATAAAATTGCTCACATTATCAATAACGACCACACATCGAATTTTCACTGAAAAATTAGTAAAGTATGGAGCCTGAGCCCTCACTCCTATTGGGTGGAAGCAAGGAGACGAGCTCGCTCAGTAGCATTAATAGAAGACTCCAAAAGAGAGTTATGTATTTACCTGCTGAGTTTTTTTTTTAAAGGACTAAAGTTGGTAGTAGTTGGTTGCGATGGGGTATAGTGTAGCCTCAGACAGCAACGAGACCTCAAAGTCGTAAGCGACGAATTAGGATCTTAGCAATAAGGTCACGTGTACTTTGAACTGAAGATAGACACTCAGATGATGATAGATTTTGCGGATCCCTAGACCATAAAATTGAATGGGTAAGAAAATTATTATAAGATCTATTAAGTACGTTAGATCTTAATAGTCGTGCGCACGTGTAACATACACGTGCGCACGACTATTAAGATCTAACGGAAAAGTATCTAATCCGTCAATGGTGCCGATTCTGTTGTTTACGAACTAAATAAATTTAATCTCACTATACCTCTTTCTAATAGTAAATATAAGAAAAGGATGCAAGATATTTTAATCCTTTCAGTTTAATCCGATCACACATTTCAACGTGAATTTAAGCGCGATCTTTATTGGTCACGACTATTTACCCGTACATTACGACGGCATGGATTAAACTGACAGCATTAAAAATGTTCTGTCTTTTTTCAATAAGGTTAACTTGAAAGAGAGGTGACTTGTCTAATATTAGTTAAGTTCGTAAAAAACAGAATCGATACCATTGTATACATTTCCTAGATATCTATCGGAGTATTACATTCGGGATATTTGTAAGGAGCGGTATTTGGGGGGTTGTAAGTCAAATTTATTTTTGTGCGAATACTTTCAAATTTATGCAAAATAAAAAAAATAACCCCAACCTATTTTTTTCAATAGAATTTATATATTTCCTAGTATCATTATTGAAATAAAATTTCCTAGGAGAAATACACAGCAATTGTGTACAATTCCTATGTTTCATACATTTCCGGTGACATATCTATGATGAAAACCTATCACCCACGTTGGGTTATAACGGGTGCAGCTATGCTATTCTCTAACGATTCATTCGTCGACGAGCTCGCGCAACGATGCCGCGTACAACTAACTTCTCACGTGATCGCGTAGTAAACGATAGAGACAGAGTACACTGACAGCGTTGAATTCGTCGACGAGCTTGTGATATCGCCTTACAGAATAGCACCCCAGATCGCCTTTGATACAGTCTGTGTGGCTAGGCGTCAGCGGATAATGACGTCCCTATTATCACCCACGTCAGGTTATCGGGTGGAGGGCGTCTTTGATACAGTCTGTGTGCTAGACATCAGCGGATATGACGTCCCTATATTTTAAGTACTTATTCTTGGTCGTCGCCACCATATTTCACTTTTTTTTTATTTTTATTTTGGCATCACACTTCGTATATTTTGCCAGTGTCAAGTTGAGCAATGTAGGTATTTTTATATTCTTCATGTATTAAATTCTTGTCAATCGTCAAGTTTCAAAGTTCAAGTCATGTTAAATCTTCTTCGAGTCATACATAGTCAGTCAGTTTATTTAGGTTTTAGTACGATGGTAACCGTTCTACTAAAACTGTTCATGGACTTCTTGAGACATCTTGAAAAGCCACTATACACGTAATCATTTCATTTCACTTCACTGGTGCACTTGTATTGATCTTTATTGGACAAAATACCACCGATAATCTATCTATACTAATAATAAAGCTGAAGAGTTTGTTTGTTTGTTTGTTTGTTTGTTTGTTTGTTTGTTTGTTTGTTTGAACGCGCTAATCTCTGGATGTGCCGGTGGGATATGGAAAAACCTTTTTGCAATTGAAAGCCCATTTATTAAGGAAGGTTATAGGCTATAGAACATCACGCTACGACCCTCAGGAGCTGAGCAATGATAAAAAGAACGTTAAGCGGGAGCATGTATAGCATGGGAGAGCGATGCGACGCGGTTGTCAATGGATGACAGCGGTCGCCTAGGTAACAGTTTTTTGTTATTTTTAACTGTCATCAAGACGAGGTTATCAATTCGTCGGAATCTTTTTTTATGTATGTTCCTCGATTACTCGAAGATGCCTGACCCGATTTGGAAACTATACATACAGGTGGTCACATGGTCACCAAGTCAGGGTCTGATGATGGGATCTTGAAGAAATCGAGGGAACTCTTCAAATTTTATAGGCACTAACAATGTTTTTCATATATTTTCTAAAACTATTCAGATATTTGCGTCTGGTAGTCGTCACATGATGCTGAGCTAATGATGGAAGGTACAACTCCTTAACGGGTAGGAGTTAGGGGATAAATCTTTAAATATTATAGGAACGATGATGGAAAGTACAACGCTAATATGCTTATCCTAGGTCAGTGACCTTGAGAGTCATTGATTACAAATAAAAAACTAAAAAATGAAAAATAAAATACTTTTAACAAAAAAAAACCACAAAGGCACTAATAAGTATAAAATAACTATGTAAGAACTCTAATCTGATAGTTTTGAAGTCAACGAAATTAGCCATTGCTGTTGCATCATCAGATATTTATTGCTGCTACACTATTGACAGGTAGAAGGACGGCTCATTTCACTTCTAAACAGACCCTTACGGTATTTCTTGAAAAAGACAGCGTACGCTCTATACGTAAAAATGGACCATTGGGCAAGGTTTTACTAGATGCAAACCTAATAATATGGGATGAGTGCACATGACTCATAGAGCTCATCTAGAGGCTTTAGATAGAACTCTCAGAATTATAAAATGCACAAATAGCCATGGGTGGAATAACTTTGATGTTTTCTGGTGATTTCAGATAAACGTTGCCTGTTAGGGAAACTAGAGCATATTATTAAATATTGCTTAAAATCTTCCTCATTATGAAAGTCTGATGAATTATTGAAACTGTATACCAAAATGAGGAGTCACTTGGGTAGAGGAAGCACAGATTTCCCAATAAAGCTCCATTTAATAGGGGATGGGAAAGTACCTGAATCAGATAAAAAAATAGCTATTGACAAAGACCTTGGTAAAATCGTGACCAACATTGAAGACCTGATCTGTAGAGTATATCCGGATATAGCCAATATCGACCAAAAAAAACATTAATGGATGTGTGAGAGGGCAATTTAATTTAATTAGCTGCCAGAAATATAAGCGTTGACGCCATCAACGACAAAATAATGGCTAAACTACCAGCCGACAGCGTAGTTTTCGAATCGGACCAGTAACTCCGGAGATTCGCGCGTTCAAACAAACAAACAAACTTTTCAGCTTTATTATTTAATGCTAAATAGCTTTCCACCCGCGATGCCACCCGCGATCAGTCAGTCAATTAACCAACTTCAAGCGGAGGTTATCAATTCGTTGAAATCTTTTTTTTTGTATGTTCCCCGAATACTCGAACGCCTGGACCGATTAGGAAAATTATTTTTTGTTTGAAAGGATATACTTCACAAGTGGTCCCATAATCACCAAGTCAGGATCTGATGATAGGAACCTAGACAAATCTAGGGAACACTTCAAATTTTATAGGCACTTATAATGTTTTTCATAAACTTTTTAGCTTTAATATAGAATGCTAAATAGCTTTCCACCCGCGATATCACACGCGATATCACCCGCGATCAGTCAGTCAGTCAGTCAGTCAATTATCCAACTTCAAGCGGAGGTTATCAATTCGTCGGAATCATTTTTTTTGTATGTTCCCCGAATACTCGAACGCCTGGACCGATTTGGAAAAATATTTTTTGTTTGAAAGGGTATACTTCACAAGTAGTCCCATGGTCACTAAGTCAGGATCTGATGATAGGATCCTGGACAAATCGAGGGAACTCTTTAAATTTTATAGGCACTTACAATGTTTTTCATCATACTTTCTAAAGCTATTCAGATATTTGCGTCTCATCTTATGTTGCTGAGCTGATGATGGAAGGTACAACTCCTTAGGTTAGGAGTTAGGGGATAATTCTTTAAATGATATAGGAACGATGATGGAAACTACAACGCTAATATGCTTATCCTAGGTCAGTGACCTTGAGAGTCATTGATTACACATAAGAAATTCAAAATTGAATTGATTTAACAAAAAATAGAACCGCCTTCAAAGGCACTAAAAAGCAGAAAATAACTATTTAGGAACTCTAATAATATGATAGTTTTGAAGTAAGCGAAATAAATCTGCGGTACCATGATATCGGTTCAAATTTTTGTTAAAAGTTTTATATATTTAGATTGGCTATTGGACGCTGATCAGTGTTATTATCACCATCGGCATCAGCGTAGGCATCAAAGTGACCATAAGAAAGATCTTGGGAAAAACGTAACCTTTTGATGGGTTGGTCTTCTGTACCAAATTTGGCATACTGGTTTCCATTTCGATATACTTCAAATACAAATGGATATATTTGACCGGCTGCAACTAACTCGCAGAAATGTAGAGTGTTGTAACATCTAATTTATACTTTTCTTTTGTCCCATGATTGTTGCCAAGACGGTCATGAGACATAACAGCAAAATCATCCCAATTGTTCGTCATATGCATTGCATTGCACCAAGCTTTTATTTTTATAGTTCAAAAGCAGTATTGATATCAACTTCGATGCAAATCACCCCCAAAATAACTTTCTACCCTTTTTTAACCCCGATAGGCGATGAGTTTCAATAAAATACAAAACACGTCTTCCATCAATTATCTTAAAGAATGTTTATGCAAAATTTGAAGTAGATTGGACCAAGGAATCACGTTGTTCCATACAAACTTTGTCCCAGTTTTTCAACCCCTAAGGATTTCGGAAGATCCTTTCTTATAGGATGCCTACTTCATACGAAGAACACACCCTCTAAATTTCAGGTCTCTACGATCAGCGGTTTAGGCTATGCGTTGATGCGTCAGACAGTCATTCAGGATAATGCATGTTAAATAGATATTAGACCACCAAATTTATGTAATGGTACCAGACTTCAAGTAAAATTTCTAGATTTCTGTCATAGTAGCGATTGGTTTTGACTGAGCCAGCAGTTGGGCAAACAGTACTGATACCTCGCATTCCGATGATACCCACAGATTTACCATATAGATTTAAACGAATAGGTACCATTTCCTGTGAAATTACCTACCTATCGTCTGAAGTCAATATTAATAAAGCACAAGGACAAACTTTTAAGCATGTTGGAATATATTTAAGAGAAAACTGTTTTTCCCATGGACAATTATTATGTTGCCTTATCTAGATCAGGTTGCATAGGCTACTTTTTATTTGGAAACGCGGGTGGAACCGCGGGGGACAGCTAGTATTCAATAAAACTCAAAATACACGATTTTATGAAAATAAAACGAAAACGCAATGTCACTTCGCAAGTTCCCGCCAAAAAAGTCCATATTTCTCTTTATAGTGGACAACCGTGTGACGGCATTTAAACGCTTTTGTTTCTGCGAACTTATTTTGAAAATTTCATGTGGAAAAACAAAGAGCTAGCTAGCCAGCTATCAGTGACCTCCGCTGTCAGATGGCCGACGCCCAATTGGCTATGTAGTATATTTAATCTACCTCTATTCTAATAATATTAATAGTTACTTTTTATTATATATCACAATGTATGTTTATGATATAATTTAGAAACTAATACAACTAAAATATTAACAAGAAATAAAATAAAAAAAGAAATGCTATTTATTTTATTTTTATTTATTTGTATCTATACAACTGATCTAAATAGATTTGATGTAAATAATTAGTTTATAAATTATATTTTATAAACATACATTCTGATATCTAATAAAAAGTAGCATTTTAAAAAATAATAATAATATGTATCTTCGTTTTTAGGGTTCCATACCTCAAAAGGAAAAAAACGGAACCCTTATAGGATCACTTTGTTGTCCGTCTGTCTGTCTGTCTTAAGCTGTAACAAAATCAAACTTCTATGTCAACGCAATCAAAAGAATTTTACTTGTATTAATTATTTTATTTTACTAGGCGTCAGTTGAAAACCAGTGTTGCTGACAGTAGTTACCTTGTTGAGCTAAACGTCTCGTTTGGCGGGACAGACGTATATTTATATTGTTTCATGATAAATAAATAATAAATATCCTGGGACATGGTTATCTGATCCCAAACTAAGCAGAGCTTGTACTATGGAAACCAGATAACTAATATACTACATATACTACTTTTTTTTTGTAAATCCATACTTATATAGATAATTACACCCAGACTCAGGACAAACAGACATGTTCATGCACACAAATGTTTGTCCTGGATGGGAATCGAACCCACAACCTGAGGCGCTACAGGTAGTGTCTCTACCAACTGCGCCAACTGGCTGGTCAAATCATTGTTTTCTTATACGTAGGTATATTGTTTTTTGTATTTCTTTCTTTCTTCAAATAAATCTTTAGGAAAATAAGCATTACAAATAAAATAACCTTTTCATAACGAGACAGCATTTGTTTACATTTATATTAGAACCCACGTAAGATGTCAAAAAACATTTTATAAGTATTTTATTGAAATCAAGTAGGTATGCGAGTTCGTAGACGTCTACAAACTCGTAGATATTTTCGTAGCGGCTATTAAATTGCGTAGCATTGTAGCATTCTTAAAATAGTAGCATCATAGATTAACTATTTCGTTATAGTTTTCGGGTAGGTATATTTTGATAGGTCTTTCACGAAAAGGTTCAGTATTTTATTAGGTATATATTTTATAGTATAGTTAAAAGTCTTAACGAAATCAAATGCAGTTGTCAAAACAAGTAAAATACTGAATAGTTCAGTAAAATAATCAAAAATAACTAAATAAGTTAATTTTGTTAAATATAAAGATGGTGTCAAATAATAACATTATTTAAAGTTAAATACAGATTATAAAAAAAGAAAAAAATATATTTTAAAGATATTATTACTCACTAAATAAGTAATACAGAAAGAAAACTCCGTATCGAGAACACTAAATAAAAAATTTATAAACCGTAAAAAATTAAACATAAGTGCGGCTTTTTCGAATAAGACTAATACCTAACGACGTAGGGATTAGGTATACCGCTTTTAAATCCTTTTAATAGAATAGATGAGATTCCGTATAATTTTCTACAGCCGTACACTCACTAATTGACGTAGGAAATAGAGTTACCACAGTGGTTACCAACAATTGTGGTTTTAATCGAAATGCGAGTATTCAGCATTTTCTATGTCGAATAATCGAATTACATAATCGATATCAAATTCTTTTTAAGAATACTTTTTTTTAGTAATTTAAATACTATGGGTATAAATTACTAAAAAAAAAGAATTCTATGCTCTAGAATTGCTAGAATCTATAAAAAATTTCGGTATTTCTCGCGTTATATAATATGTCACCGTGCCATTTGCAAAATTGCTCTTGCGGGGAAGCGGACGGCGCGGACCGCTGCCTGCAAACACGCTTAGTTTACAGGCTCGATGATATACGGGAGATCGTAAAAAAAAATGCACGGAGTGTACCTATGATATAACTGTAGTAAATAATGATAATGATATTATGTAATTTATATAAACGTATACGTTTTAAACTACACGTTCATTTTATTTTCCATTTTGTGACAATACTGCGTGCGACATCGTAAGTACTTATTCGAGCGATTCCACACTGTATAGTTACAAAATCTGTAGTAGGTACTTAGTTTACCTATGTAAAATGTTACAAACCGACAAACATTAGCTTTTATAATATTAGCAAGGGTATAGAAGGAAATTAAGAAACGTCTTTTGCGTATTGTTTTTGTGTCAAAATACGTAAGAGGTGAAAGGTATTGTGAAAACGTTATATACGTAAGAGCTGAAAGTGTATTGTGAAAACAAACAGGTACCTACTTACATAAAAGTTGATTGTTATTTCCACCGGATTCCGTTATAAGAGTTCCCTAGTCAATCAAGGGACCCGTACATTTCGTCAGGTATTGTAAGGTACCTGTTATATTTTATTTTAACATCTCGATTTAATTTAAATACTAATAATAAAGTTTGTTTGTTTGAACGCGCTAATCTCCGGAGTTACGGGTCCGATTTCAAAAACCCCGAAGCTTGTGCGATACCGCGGGGAACAGCTAATTATTCCATACAAATCAAAAACACTTAGGTATATCTCCCTTAATAATTTATTGTGTGTCATTTTTATTTTTCTGTCTGTTAACTTTTAATTATAATTGAATTTAATTAATTTAATTAATTCATGGTTGATTTGACCTCATTAATTTAATTATGAGTGAAATAAAGGTATCTGGAATTCATGCATAACACGCATTGCTAGTTTTTATACTGGCAACGCGGGTGAAACCGCAGGGTGGAATCTAGTATGAAATAAATAAAAATTCAGTGCTGTAGGAATTATTGATTTGTCGTGTATTTATATAAGAGTATTCATACAAACATTTCTTAATTAAACTTCTAAGATAATGAACCTGTCTAGATAGAGTGTTGCTCTGCAATCGCAACAACAAAACAGGCCAGATTTTTCTACTGTTTAACAATCGCGCTGCGTCACTTACCCATGCTGTATACAGTTCTTGAATATTTCCAATAAAAGTAGGGGTAAATATATATTCTGAAGCATATTCTGCACAGAATTTGACAGAATACGTGTTTATAGAACAATGACTGTGTAACCACTGAGCGGGTGGAACAAGCTGTCAGCCAACAGTTGACTGATATTTTTTGGCGTTTAGGCGCACGAACTCTCTATCTAGACAGGTATATTATCTAAGTTAAACTTATATAAATATTGTGTTGTGAGTTGTTAAAAAATAACGAGCTAGCTATGTAGCGGTTATGTATACCGCTAAATCGAATTTCCCTAAAGACTATTGTTTCCATTGAAATAATATCCTGGGACATTCTTCACACACGCGCGGATGGAAACCACATATGTGATATTATCTATACTAATAATAAAGCTGAAGAGTTTGTTTGTTTGAACGTTCTAATCTATGGAGTTTCTAATTCCGAACGAATTTCATTTGGTTACGAAACCTAAAAAACAAAAAATTTTCCTCAAATATCGTATATAGTTATTATTTTAACTGCATTACAATCTTTACATAGTATAAAATGAAATCGCTTCCGATGTCTGTTCGCTTAGATCTTTTAAACTACTCAACGGATTTTAATGCAAATTTCACTATTCAGCAATAGATATATAGTGATTCAAGAGGAAGTATAATACAAGCATATAGAAGCTATAATAAGCGTACAGAAAAGCCGAGAAAATGCTGTGCGATGCCGCCAGGGCGGATCGCTAGTACCTAATAAATTAATTAAATTAAAAATATAATACTTAAATATATATTTTTTTAAATAACTTCAAACAAAATTTATCTAAGTTCAATCAAGTGCCTTTGAATACGTTAATGAAATTAATTAATTACAGGTATTTTATTCTTTATAAGTATTTTATTTATAAGAGAGTCCTTTTGTAGTGTCGGTGACTAGATTAAAGTTTATAATAGTTTTAAAGGTCAATCACCTTTAAAACATAAGTTATAATATCCTACTGCTATTCTAAATGCGAAAGTTTGTGAGTGTGGATGGATGGATGTTTGTTTCTCTTTCACGCAAAAACTACTGAACGGATTTGGATGAAATTTGGAACACAGTTTATAACCTAAATTAACACATAGGATACTTTTTATCCCGGGAAAACATACGATCCCTCGGGAACGCGGGTGAAACCGCGGGGCGGTAACTGCACCCATTAAGATTAAGATTACAATGTAATAATGGAATAATCTTAATGTAATTTAAATATTATATTAAGATTATTCCATTATCCGGCATTACCTGGCCCACTGGGGCCAGCTAGGTACCTACCCTTAAGGATTTGCCATGTTATTAATAAATATAAATAATAAAGATTAATATTCAGTGCCAGCGAATTTCATTAATATATATATTTTTTTTTTATACTACTAAGGTAGCACGCAAGCATACGGCCCACCTGATGGAAAGTGGTTACCGTCGCCTATCGCCATTTGCAATACTAGAGATATTGCCAATGTGTTGCTGACCTGTTACTCGGTATTGTAATACCGAGAAGGCAAACTGGCTCTCAAGTGCAATTGCCGGAACACACCGGTAGGTGCTTGGCGACAAATTTTCAACTTGAGGGTGGTAGCCAGCCAGACGGGTACTACAAAGTACCCTACCACCGTGCTATGGTTTCCTCACGATGTTTTCCTTCACCGAAAGCTCAAGCACATTGTAGGATTCGAACCCACGACCTTCGTCGCGGCATCCGACATCACTACCACTGAGCTATCATCGCCTCAAGATATAAGCAAGGATGGCGAACCTTTACGTCTCAACGTGCCATTTTTCTAAAGAAATGTTTAATGATAGACATGACACGTGCCATCAAATAATTTTGACTTTGTGATTATTGGGAAAATAATAATAATAAATACTATCAACTCAAAACTCTTACTCACTACAAAAAATAGGAACATTTTGTAGTAAATAAAGAGGCGTAGAGATCACTCGCGTTCGCTCATCATATAATACCTACTTCACACTTTTTTTCGTAGTGTATAATGCATTTTTTTATCAGTGACGTGCCCAAAATATTGTGTCGCGTGCCGTTGGTTCGCCATCCCTATCCTAAAGTATATTAATATCCAAAATTCAGCAGAGAGATATTCTTGAAATACTTTATAACATTAATATTTTAGCTTCCATCCCGCTGATTTACTATATTTTTTTTTTGTGGGACAAAAAGTAGGTATTATGTTTTATTTTATTTATACCACGAAGTACCATTAAGGGGGAACGTTCGGTTGGAGCGCGAAATTCCAATTTGATCACGTTTTTTGCAAATTGCAGCTCAGTTAAATGTCGTAAGTTATCAACATGTTATTTGCGAGAAGAATGGTAGTATATTTACTGATTAATAACAAAAGAAATCATCAACATATTCCTTCCTTAACATACTTTTAAAGTAGGTTAAATAAAATGCAGTTCAAGTTGTAAATTATAAACTTTCAAACACGTTGACTCAAAGTCAAAAAGCTCAAAGGCGGGAAACTAAACTAATTTAAAAGGCAAATTTTTAGTATGACAGCGACTTGGTTCGCAGTAATATACATCGTAGCTCTTTCGTAGCCAGCCAGTAAGCGCTGCGGAGCTGCGTAGAGAGCACGTACACTCTGCTGTTGCTTTCGGACAAAGTGACTTGTGAAGTTCGTAAAAAAGGAATTATTTATTTTCTTTAAAAAAGTAAATGAAAAATACAAAATTAAATATATATACATAAAATATGATACCTACATTATAGTGAATGTGTTTTTATGAACTTTTAAATCTTAGTGACTAAACGAAAAATAAAAAAAAGTGTTATAAAAACTTTTTGATTACTCTTCTCGACCATATTTTTTTCTAAAATAAAATGTAATACTTATTATCAAAAATGAATAAAATACTAACAAACTATGATCATGAAGAATATACGTCGGATATTGATAGGAAATTCTGGGACTATTTTGACGCCACTACAACGACAATGTACAATGCCACGAGCATGGAACCTCAGCCAAGAGACCAGAGAGCTGTTCTGGCAACGTATGGCATTTTGCTGGCAGTTGGTGGCATTGGCAATATGGCAGTGCTGGTCACTCTGGCAAAGTCTAGACGCAGGAAATCAAGAGTGGATCTACTGATGACACATCTGGCGATTGCTGATGTTTGTGTCACATGTGGAGTTATTCCTCTAGAGGTAAATGATGGACTAATAATTTTAAAAAAAAGTAGTAAAGTGTAGCTCGTGTTCCATGTAAAATATCATGGTAAAAATATACATTGAAAAATATCAAAATCTCATTTATTCAGTTTAGGCCCTAATAAGGCACTTATGAATGTCAACAGTTACCGTTTTACAATGGACCAATCGTATACCGGTCCGGTCTTCGATTGAGAGCCTCCTCCTTTTTTGAAGTCAGTTGAATAGCAGTAAAATTAAATTAACATTTACAAAACCCACGTTCCCGGGATAAAAAAAGTGGCCTATAACCTTCGGGGATAATGTAGCTTCCTATTAGTGAAACAATTTCTCAAACCAGCCAGTAACTCCGGAGATTAGCGCGTTGAAACTAACAAACGAACTCTTCAACTTTATTATTAGTACATAAATACTAGGTAGATTTTTTTTTTTTTTGAAAGGACTAAAGTTGGTAGCCTCTGATGGCTGCTCCAACCTTACCGGGCAATACTAGGTAGACTTAAACATAATACCACATAATACTTAACTATTACACATTATAAAACAACTAGTGACCAGCCCCAGCTTCGCACGGGTGTACAAATCTTTGAATTTCTCGGCTTTTCTGTACACATATTTTCAGTTCAGTGTATTATACAAATAAACCTTCCTTTTGAATCACTGTATCTATTACTGAAAACTGCTTTAAAATCCGTTGAATAGTTTAAAAGATCTAAGCGAACAGACAACGAAAGCGACTTCATTTTATACTATGTAAAGGTGATGATAGCTCAGTGGTAGTGACGTCGGATGCCGAGACGAAGGTCCCGGGTTCGAATCTTACAATGAGCTTGAGCTTTCGGTGACGGAAAACATCGTGAGGAAACCATAGCACGGTGGTAGGGTACTTTGTAGTACCCGCCTGGCTGGCTATCACCCTCAAGTTGAAAATCTGTTGCCAAGCACCTTTCGGTGTGTTCCGACAGCTGCACTTGAGAGCCAGTTCCTTTCTAGGCTTTGTGTGCTTATCACCATTGGCCACATCATCACTAACCACGGTGAGATTGTGATCAAACACAGGCCTATACATAGTAAAAATAAAATATATTTTACTGCGGTCTTCACTACTAGTTCAAGCCTGTATCATGACGGCCAAAGTTAACAGTTTTAGAACTAATTTGCCTTTTAATTTCATTTTTTGAAGAACAAAAATATGTATGAGGTCACGTCACGATAAATATAAAGAGGAATATATATTATAATCATCAATAAACATTCCTTTCTTTGATGATATCAAGTACGTATGTGAGGCACGCGAATGGCCATAATTGGAATTTGGGTCGGGCCTTACCCATACAGGGTGATTAGACTTAATACATAACTTGGTACCGCAAATTTTTTCACTTAGTTTTTTGCCGTTTTTTGCCATATCCATCAAGAAGAGTTGGTGATAATGGGACCAGCTCAGGAATATACTCTTTCGAATAAAAAAATATTTTTTCAAAATCAAAATCAAAACTCATTTATTCAGTTTAGGCCCTATTAAGGCACTTATGAATATCAACAGTTACAGTTTTACAATAGACTCTACTACCGGTTCGGAATACACTTGAACTGTTAAGACTCCGGCAAGAATCTCAGCAAGGCTTCTTTTTTTGGTGGATCTTTTTTTTAAATTTGTGTAAAATAATAATAATTTTTGTTTTAAAATTGTTTCACATATGGCGGAGTAAAAACGCTAGTGGTGGTGACGTCGAAAACTGAGACGAAGGTCACGGGCTCGAATCCTACCATGAGCTTGAGCTTTCGATGAAGGAAAATATCCTGAGGAAACTTAGCACGGTGGTAGGGTAAACAGGCAAAAAATTGTATCTGCAGAAATGCTTTGAGTAAATTAAATAAATAGAAACTTGCGACGCTGTGCTCGACTATGTATCGAAAATGAGGCAGGGCACTTTGAGTATCCTGTTGGGCGTTGCCACCATTTAATACAGCTTTAAGGGTAAACGTTCGGTTGGAGCGTTAAATTAAAATTTTATCACGTTTTTTGCTAAATAACATGTTAATAACTTACGACCTATAACTGAGCTGCATTTAGCAAAAAACGTGATAAAATTTGAATTTAACAACCCAACCGAAGCCTCCACCTTAATAGATTTCCCTTTATAGTGGACAACCGTGTGACGGCATTTAAACGCTCTTGTTTCTGGGAACTTATTTTGAAAATTTCATGTGGAAAAACAAAGTTAACTAGCTGGCTATCAGTGATGGCCGACGCCCAATAGGGTATCTTCGAATAAAATAGGTAAGTAAATAAACTTTTAATTATTACAAACATTATGTAGAATTATTGGCGTAATTCTTTCAATTGGGTACCCAGGCATGGTATTAAGGTCAATCTGGGATGAATTTATTCTGAAAATTATTCGTACTTAGTTAAAAAATAAAGTAGAGGGTAGCAACAAACAGATAGGATACCCAACAGCAAAACATACCTACGCACCGCGGTCAGTGACGCGCGGCCACGATGTGCCCCCGGATCGCAGACCTATTCTGTGCACTCGTGAAGCCTTATTCTGATTTGACGTTATTCGCCAATCATCAATAATCGTTTACTAATCAACCATATAATTAATTAAGTATTTTTAATAAACTAAATTAATCATTTGTTATTGATTCCATAAATATGGCGAGAATGCAAAACCACATCCTGTATAGATAGATTGTTTAGCATCAATTTTATTTTTAACCTACATAAATCTAAGTGAAATATAAACCAAATCACAAAGCAAAATCCTATTAAAATCGGTTGTGATTGTGACATAAACAGGACATACAAACAGGCAATTTTTGTTACAAAAACGATGTAGCCGGAACCAAAGAGAATATAATCACTCCGTAACATGGAAGACAAAGAGGATGTAATACTATTTGTACGTATTATTATTATTACTCGGTGAACGTATGGAAGATGTCACATCGGTAAGACAGTTACACGTGTCATTATTTTCATATCTATTTTGTCTTATTGTTATAGTAGATAGTAGAATAAAACAGAAGAATAACATCATTTAAACTAGCTTCTTAGGTATCTTATGTTTTCCATGGAATGATCTATCCATGTACCAAGTTTTATCCAAATCCGTTCAAAAATCAAAATCAAAAACTCATTTATTCAGTTTAGGTCCTAATAAGGCACGTATGAACGTCAACAGTTACAGTTTTACAATAGACTCTACTACCAGTTCGGAATACACTTGAACTCAGCAAGGCTTTTTTTTGGTGGCTTTTTTTAATTTATGTTTTTGTCTTTAGTTTTTGTCTTAAATATACATAAACTTCATACAATTATCACTTGGCCAGGGGGCCGCAAGTGCAGAGAGAAGCTACTACAACCATGTATTCTTGTCTTCTATGTAATGAGCCACCTTATAGTAGACCTTGTCGATCAACTTATGTTTAACATGCTCTTTGAATTTATTATAAGACATCTTAGTTACTTCATATGGGATTTTATTATAGTTCAGTAGTTTTTACGTGAAAGACTAACAAACATTCATCCGACGGTACATCCTTACTCACAAACATTTGCATTTATAATATTAGTATGATAAGTAAATATCCTGGGACATTCTTCACACACGGTTATCTGATCCCAAACTAAGCAGAGCTTGTACTATGGACAACCAGACAACTTTACTGATATACCTACTATTTAAAAAAAAAATATTCCTGCTTATATTATAAATGCGAAAGTTTGTGAGGATGTACGTATGTATGGATGTTTGTTACTCTTTCACGTAAAAACTACTAAACTGGTTTGGATGAAACTTGGCACATAGATACATCATAAATATAGAATAACACAATAAAAAAAAAATGTAGCCTTGCTGAGTTTCTTGCCGGAGTCTTCTCAGTTCAAGTGTATTCCGAACCGGTGGTAGAGTCTATTGTAATGTTTGTAACTATTGACGTTCATAAGTGCCTTACCAGGGCCTAAATTGAATAAATGAGTTTTTGATTTGATTTGATTTGAAAACGTGAAAACGTGATCCCTCGGGAACGCGGGTAAAACCGCGGGGCGGAAGCTAGTATAAAAGTATAAAATATAATAAAGTTTCCTTTTAGCTTACTAGTTGTCTACTGTCAAATTCTTATTTGAAGTAGGTAAGACAAATATTTCAAAATCTAGGTAAATGTCCCTTCATTCATGCTGAATACTAAAATTGTTAAACTTTCGGGTAAGTAATTTCAAGAAAACGGTACCTAAAAATTCCCAGACTGAAGCACTGAACGAAAGATTTTTAGCTAAATTAACCTCAAGTTTAGAATTGAGCAAACTTCACCGCCAAGGGGCTGCTGTGAGTAAACATTTTTGTAAAAAAATAAACGACTCTTAAAAACAAGGCTGAAAGTATAAAAAAAATAATTCAAAGACCTATAGATAGTTATATAAATCTGGGATTTCCGCACCGGTTCATTTATATTCTTAACGCTAAAAGCTCCGCTATAAGGCATTGAAAGCTTCCCTGGAAGAGCTTTTCACACGACGATCTATATTTCAATATCCGTAATACGTTAGCGACAGGTCTTGAGTGATAGATTTCGTGCTACTTGGGAGTTTATCAAAAAAATAGGTATTCATTCAATATATTACGTGAGTCAAAACCTTTGTACAGTATGACACAACTTAGATGTAGCATCGGCAAATCGTATATCTACACTTAAATTCCGATTTACACAACTAATAAAAATCATTCATTATCGCGCCATTCAACGTTCAACAAGATCATTTTTGCCTAAAGTAACTACTAATAATCATGGGTAATGTCATAGTATAAAGAGAGGGGAAGTAGGTTATCTTCATACAAACGCACCGCGCGCGGCTTGTATGTGTGCGCTATTGTATCTATGTGTCGACGCACGCACACTTTAACAAAATCTCGACCCGTTTCTCAGTGCGCCAGTCGGGGCTGGTCGGGGCTAACACTGCACATGGTTCGCGCCGCCTCACGGCTTTTCGGCACCGCTAAATGATTTATTCATCAATATCATCATCAAAATGTCTGGTAATCGCAGAAGAACGTATTGCTGTGTGTTTGGGTGTCTTAATAATTCATCGATTCCAGACCTGTCTCTGTTCAGATTACCTATTGAACAGGAAACGTAAGTTAGTCACTTATTCTAGCATAATATAATTTTACTTGATGATGAGATACCTACGTACTTACATATTTCTTGTTTGTATTAGTTTTCTATCACACAGGAAGTAGGTAGGTAGGCCTAATTTCCTACTAGAATGTATTAGGTACTTTTGATGTGGCAATTGGTTTGCCGCTAATTCTTTGTTTACGTTTAGTTATGCCGATTTCTCAGTATTGTAGGTATAGTAACTAAGTACCTACCTACTTACAGAAAATCGTAATTCAAAATAAGTATGTACGAGTACCTAATTGACTAATAGTAAATCAAATACATATAAAACAAAGTTCGAATCATAACAACAAATTCGATTATAGTCTAAGAGACAGTCGTTCGTTTTTAATGTTGTTTTTATTTCTTTTAATGATAATATTTCATTCATGTTGAGAGACTCGACGGCCGCTGGGGCAGAAGGGTTCTCGAGTGGCGACCATGAACCGGAAGACGCAGCGTGGGCAGGCCCCCCACAAGGTGGACCGACGATCTTGTGAGGGTCGCGGGAAACCGCTGGATGCGGGTAGCGCAAGACCGGCCATCGTGGAGATCCTTGGGGGAGGCTTTTGTCCAGCAGTGGACGTCTTTCGGCTAACATGATGATGATGATGATGATGATGAATGTTGTAGATGCACTCTTTTCGGTAATGATCGATTTTACGAATTTTGCCGATGCTTCATCAAAGTTGTGTCATACTGCGTGAACAAACATAAAAAAAACATACAGCCGATTTGAGCACCTCCTCTTTTTAAGGAGGTTATAAATACAAATATTTTTCTTTATAATATTATCACAGTGTTAACGAATTGCTTGGTTTGTAGGAATAAGTAGGTGATTTAAAATTTCAGTCATACTCTCGATGTGCGTCTACACCAGAGGCTCTCAATCTTATTTGTAGCGTCTCCCAATTTTTTTACTCTACCACGACATCATGAATGTCTACTTATGATTTAATTTGATTTATTATGCTTGTTTTTTTTTTCCTGTGTAATATGGGTACCTATCAGTGGCGAAGGGACCATACAAGGCGATTCCCATCGGCTTACCTTTTAGAAATCCCAGTCCCACAGATTCATCATTTCAAAGCCACTTTTATATAAAATACACTGTAATTAAGTATAAAATTATCGGTGTTTTTTTGAACGGCTTACCCTCGCCATAATTTCACCCCTCGCCACTGGTACCTATTGTATGTTATTTCATTTAAGTAATTTTAAATTTAACATTCAAGTAATGTTACTCAAATTTTAATTTGTAAATCCAGTTGTTAGGCTCATTATTATTATTTGTGTATGTTGTGGTTGTCTGTAATTGGATGAGCACCAAACATGTTTCTTTTTTTTTTTTTTTTGAAAGGACTAAAGTTGGTAGCCTCTGATGGCTGCTCCAACCTTACCGGACAATAACCAAACATGTTCCTCATTTTCATTTGTAGATTTAGTATTTTTTTGTATCATCTGTTGGTAATCCTATTAAATCTATATATATATAAAAGAAAGTCATGTTAGTTACACTATTTATTTATAACTCAAGAACGGCTAACTGATTGGCTGAAAATTGGTGGGGAGGTAGCTTAAAGCCAGGAGAAGGACATAGGATAGGTAGGGGTAGGTAGAGGCAGGTAGGGGTAGGTAGGGTAGGCAAGCTAGGTAAGGGTGGGTAGTTAGGTAGGGGTAGGTAGATAGGTAGGGGTAGATAGGGTAGGTAGCAGTGGCGAGGAGTCAAATTATGGCGAGGGTAAGCTGTTCAAAAAACACCTGTAATTTTATTATTACCGTGTATTTTAAGCATGATAAAAGTGGCTTTTAATTGATGAAAATGTGGGACTGGGATTCCTAAAAGGTAAGCCGATGGGAATCGGCTTGTATGGACCCTTCACCACTAGTAGGTAGGCAAGGTAGGTAGGGGCAGGTAGGAGTAGGTAGGGGTAGTTAGGGGTAGGTAGAGGTAGGTAGGAGTAGGTAGGGGTAGGGATAGCTAGGTAGGTTCCTGTTTTATTTTTGTTCTCAGGGCAGGACAACGTCTGCCGGGTCAGCTAGTAAATAAATAAATAAAATTAACATCAAAATTTATTCTAGCTTGCCGCGTGTAATATTAGTCTAATCCTGTTTCCGAGTTCATTTACATTTGAAACGAGACTTTCTAACTAGTGAAAGCAATTAAAACTCAACTTTTAGTTAAACTAATATTTAGATAAAGTTTTATTCAAATTAAAAAATACTGTATCAAATTAAATTTTCTCTGGGCACTTTAACACCCTCCTGTAGGCCTCCAGCTCCCCCACGTTATCGCCCACTTTGAGAAAGGCTGGTCTAGACGAATCATCGTTATATTTATACTTTCATTTAGGCAAAAGTCTTTTTACCTGCTAGATTTAGACAGAATAAAATAATTTATTTCTTGTAAAAATATTAAAATTGTATTTATCTGAAAAATTTATGAAACGTGAATAACCTTGTTCCTAACTAAGTATCTATATTTTGTGCAAACAAATCCTACTAATGTGAAAGTTTCTGAGTATGGTTGGATGAATGTTTGTTACTCTTTCACGTAAAAACTACTGAACGGATTCGGATGAAAATTGGTACATAGACAGATCATAATATACCCTGGAATAATATATAGGCTACTTTTTATCTATCCCGGAAAAACATAAGATACATCGGGAACGCGGGTGAAACCGTGGGGCAGAAGCTAGTAAACTTAGTAGTTTAATAAAGCTGAAGATTTTAAACGTGCTAATCTCCGGAGTTAGTGGTCCGATTCGAAAAAATCTTTCACTAATAGGAAGCTACATTATCCCTGAAGGTTATCTTTGTATCCCAGGAACGCGAGTGAAGCCGCGGGGAACAGCTAGTGTGTAGATATATTTAAATTACTTTGTATTACATTCTTGTCTCCCAGTTATTGCCAACGTAATAAACATTCGGCATAGTTCCTATAGTTATGACTCCAATGCCGATAACCTTTTGTCGAGGGTTCGATTCCCATCCAAGACAAACATTTGTGTGCATGAACATGTCTGTTTGTCCTGAGTCTGGGTGTAATCTATACTTCTATACTAATATTATAAAGAGGAAAGATTTGATTGTTTGTTTGTATGTTTGTTTGTTTGTTTACATTCAATAGGCTCCGAAACTACTGAACCGATTTGAAAAATTCTTTCACTAATAGGAAGCTACATTATCCCCGAAGGTTATAGGCTATTTTTTATCCCGGGAACGCGACTGAAACCGCGCGGCACAGCTAGTTATCTATATAAGTATGTATTTACAAAAAAAAAGTAGTATATGTAGTATATCATTGCAGTTATCTGGTTTTCCATAGTACAAGCTCTGCTTAGCTTGGAATCAGATAATCGTGTGTGAAGAATGTCCCAAGATATTATTATATTATTTCCTTTCTTCATAGACGATCAATAGCATATTATGTATCATAAAAATACAGCACAACATTGTTTTGCAAGCGTGTGGCAGACGTACCTATGGAGCTTTGCATAATGTTTTATTAATACTGTTTCAATAAGAGTTTGTTTAATCTAATTTGAAAAAATCTTTCATTAATATGAAACATTATTTCCAATTGCCATTGGCAACTTTTTATCCCGGGAACGTGAGTGAAACCGCGGGGGACAGATTTTTTATATAATGGATTTGCGTTTGTCATTTTCACAAATGGGTGGATTAACCCATTATATGAAATTACGCGAATCCTACAATGAGCTTACTTTCGTGGAAAAATAAAATAGGTTGAAAAAAAAAGATTGTATAATATAGGTATAATTATGTCGTATAGTGTATACGTACATGTGTTATCATTATTCATATATGTAGAACTTTTTTATTTTTATCAAAAATTTTCTCTTGTTACGGCGACCGCCTACACAGATAAGCTCACGAAGCTTCCGTGAAGGCTCTCATAATATTTTGTATTTTTTTATATGGTTAATGGGTTAATAAATATATGTATAAATAACTAAAATTAAAAATTTATAAAGAAACCCCCGACACTGACTAGTGAATTGGTGGGTAGTTGACACTGTCAAAAATAAATGACCAAACTCTAACCAATGCATAAAACATCTAAAAACACGTGGAAATATCAAATACGTTGTACATTTAATGCTTTTTATGATTTTTAATTACCAGTGGAACCAGTGAGAGTAGATCATTTGATGCTGTGAAACTATGACGTCATAATGTAATATTTCATACAAAATTCCTTATAAACTATCGTTTTGACATTTATTAAAAAGTAGCTGATTTGATGTGTCAGTCAACTACCCTATTTGGTTTAAATTGGTAAATTCCGCTGAGCGGATTTTTTTGAAATATAGCTCTCACTCTCGATTAAGATCGCCTTACAAACAAAAATAACTAAATTGAAGTCGGTCCATCCGTCCAGGAGCCATGAGGCCACAGACACACACACACACAGATAGATACTTCAAACGTATAGGATAAATACTCGTAGGATATCGGGATATAAAGCAATAAACAAGCAATGAAATGTGAACCTAGATTTATTCGGTTTCAATAGTGTATGGTTCTAAATCGTCTTTCACATGAGGATATTATACCCCTTTAAAATGTAGAGAGAACCTATTTCGAATCTCGAATAGGTACGTGGCTGGAAGAATGTTAAATAAGGGATTTTGGGAAATCCCTAGGATACCTGGATACGTCGTAGCTTTGGAGCTTTCAGAAAGTATTGTGTGATGTTTTGGTCCACGGTTTTATCCGCGATCCGCGTGATTGTTAATCTCCTTAAAAAAGGAGGAGTTTCTTAATTCGGTTGTATGATTTTTTTTAAATGTTTGTTCACGCACAATTTTTTAGCCTCAAAACATAACTAATTATTATTTTTTGGTATTTTTTTTACATCTTGGGGAACATTATTGGAGTTTTCGTAGGGATGCCTAATCTTTTTGAAAATAAATTAAAGATCACGTTACTCTGTGAAATAAAGGAGGCCGTCAGCGCAAAAGTGGCCTAAGCTTGAGATAGGCAATTAAGCTACTTTTACCCTATTAGTAGATAAAACAATAAGTATGTCAATCTTGTCTGCTTGTTCCTCTAACTTAAATTATATGAAAAACTTAAAAAACTTATAACGTGCCTGATTGACATTGAAATCCTTGATCCGCCCTTATCTGTAAGGCTGCTCTTTGAGCGAAAAAAAGCACTATGCCCAACCTATATTACAAAAATAATGAAAAAATATGGAAAATAAGAGTTTAAATTATGTCTTTATGGTATGGCTTCAGCTGAAAATCAGCGTTGTACCAACTTGCGGCACATGCTGAACTGGGGCTTTTTAAACCTTTTTTAATTATAAAAAAAATAGTAGAATAACATTGCTTCATTTATGTTATTATTGTTTTTTTTCTTTTTTTTTTTTACTATGTATAGGCCTGTGTTTGACTACAATCTCACCGTGGTCAGTGATGATGTGGCCAATGGTGGTAAGCACACAAAGCCTAGAAAGGAACTGGCTCTCAAGTGCAGCTGTCGGAACACACCGACTGGTGCTTGGCGGCAGATTTTCAACTTGAGGGTGGTAGCCAGCCAGGCGGGTACTACAAAGCACCCTACCACCGTGCTATGGTTTCCCCACGATGTTTTCCTTCACCGACAGCTCACGCTCATTGTAGGATTCGAACCCGGGACCTTCGTCTCGGCATCCGACGTTACTACCACTGGCATTATGCTCCAAGTAAACTAATGAAATGGTTATAAAAATAAAGACAAGCTTGTTATTGTTATAATAATTATAAAGCCGTCATCCCTCCATTAATATGCAAGAGGAAGTTGTTTACAAAGCGTCGGCTTCAGATGATATACTGTCTTCTCAAATGATTGTTTACATAATTCACAGGCAACTCCCTGATACAGGATGATTTTGAAATTGTATTTTTGATATTTTACAGATAATTAATTTTATAAGTAAAAGTCTATTTACATCAAAACTAAATACTATTATGAAATAAAATAAAAACTAGACTAAAATAAAACCATGAAAAATGTAAATACTCTAACTACAATTAAAATCAGCTTGTAATTTGTAGAAACCGAGTTCCTACTTATTTTTTTTTTATAATATTCATATTTTGAATATTTTAAATATGCTAATAATAAAAAAAAAATACAACTAAATTAACTGTCAATAACAATTTAGTCGAGTTGACGCGTGGGGTATTGTGAATCAATTCAACGTTTCCTTCAGAGATTTTTTACAGATAGAGTCCATCGTTTTCAGACACCCTACAAAGTTTCAGGTGCCCGAACACTATCATTACGATGTTATGAATATTACAAGTTTAGCGAAAATCTCTGGTAAAAGTATTATCTCGGTTTTAGAATTTTGTAATCAAAGCCGAGATTTTCTTAGATTACTTTATTCGTATAACGACTGCACAGTAAGAAGTAGGCCACAGACAAAAGAAAAATAGTAGTGGGAGTGGGACATAATATCTACTGTTGTAGTAACTAAGTAGGTACCTAATCATGCAGGTTTACTAATTATGTAATAAAATTAGTACTAATTTACACTTATTTCCATAAATAAAAACTAAACTATATAACTACTAATTACAAAAATAATCTCCTTCAAAATTTGGCATGGTACCCATGACACTTGCGGCGTTGCCTCGCTGAATGATCAGACTTAGCCTCTGGGCAAAAAAGTCCCTGGCTCTCAGATCCCCAGAGGCCAAGATCAAACGCTTGCCTATGTCTTGGACGATTTTTTTTGTGTCAGATGACCATGGGCCCAAGGTTTCAACCGCAAGCACCGCAAACACATAATCATCAATGAGATGAGAGTATTTCCGGTGCTTGAGGAATTGTGCATTCTCCGCTGCCGCTCCAGCTCTAAGGCACGAGCTCCGATGTGAGACGGTGCCATTGTGTCCACGCAGGTCACATCCCAGGCCAATGCACGGCCTAAGCTCCAAGGAACCAGAGTGACGCCGTCGGGCCTCTTGGCATCAACAGTACCTAAGTACAAAATTACACGCCGATAAAATTTTACTCAACATGGTTGTAATATAAAATTGGAATGTTTGATCACAATTTGCCATGACTGCTCTTTCTGGGACGACTATATAATATTTTTTTAGAGCTACTCAATTGGCTTCAATCACATTTTTGATTTCATTTCACTCTGAAATTCATAGATACGGTATTTACTGACGCGCGTAATACCGATTTCGGTTGAACTGTTAGGAGACGATCAGTTGCGGCGGAGAGCTTAATGAAGGTCAGGAGAGGTCATAAACTCAAAACTCAACGGCCGCTCGAGCAATCTTTAGGTATATACGCTCAATATACCAAGTGTCAAGAGGGCTGGCGTCTAATTAGGACAACGAATTAGCATTGCCATTCAACGTGGCAATACCAGCCTTCTTGGAACGTTTGCACAGGACAGCGATCTAGGACTACTTTTCTAATTTGTGATTTATTTTTCCTCTCTTATTTTGTAAATAGGTATGACTTATTTTACTTCAGTTTAAGTAGGTTAATCATATTCATAGTAGATATTAGCATAGACTAATATAATATTTATATCCTCCTTGATACTAGTTTGAATAAAAAAAAATATATACCTATAACAGATTTGTGCAATACTAGATTCCGCCCCGCGGTTTCATCCGCGTTCCCATGGGATCTTATGTTTTCCCGGGATAAAAAGTATCTTATGTGTTAATCTAGGTTATAAACTATCTGTGTTCCAAATTTCGTCCAAATCCGTTTTTATAGTTTTTGCGTGAAAGAGTAACAAACATCCATCCATACTCACAAACTTTCGCGTTTATAATGTATTTGTAAATGTGTAAATCCGAATAATTCTACCTTTTTAGATCCCCGATTGGTGTTGTAATTTGGTTATAAAATTGCTCACATTATCAATAACGACCTCACATCGTAATTTCACTGAAAAATTAGTAAAGTATGGAGCCAGAGCCCTCACTCCTATTGGGTGGAAGCAAGGAGACGAGCTCGCTCAGTAGCATTAATAGAAGACTCCAAAAGAGAGTTATGTATTTACCTGCTGAGTTTTTTTTTTAAAGGACTAAAGTTGGTAGTAGTTTGTTGCGATGGGGTATAGTGTAGCCTCAGACAGCAACGAGACCTCAAAGTCGTAAGCGACGAATTAAGGATCTTAGCAATAAGGTCACGTGTACTTTGAACTGAAGATAGACCATAAAATTGAATGGGTAAGAAAATTATTATAAGATCTATTAAGTACGTTAGATCTTAATAGTCGTGCGCACGTGTATGTTAACGGAAAAGTATCTAATCCGTCATTGTATACATTTCCTAAATATCTATCGGAGTATTACATTCGGGATATTTGTAAGGATAGCGGTATTTGGGGGGTTGTAAGTGAAATTTATTTTTGTGCGAATACTTTCAAATTTCAAATAAAAAAAATAACCCCATCCTATATTTTTCAATAGAATTTATTTATTTCCTAGTATCATTATTGAAATAAAATTTCCTATGAGAAATACACAGCAATTGTGTACAATTCCTATGTTTCATACATTTTCGGTGACATATCTATGATGAAAACCTATCACTCACGTTGGGTTATAACGGGTGCAGATCGCCTTTGATACAGTCTGTGTGGCTAGGGGTCAGCGGATATGACGTCCCTATTATCACCCACGTCAGGTTATCGGGTGCAGAGCGTCTTTGATACAGTCTGTGTGCTAGGCATCAGCGGATATGACGTCCCTATATTTTAATTACTTATCTATGCTCTTGGGCGTCGCCACCATATTTCCCTTTTTTTTTTTTTATTTTAGCATCACACTTCGTATATTTTGCCAGTGTCTAGTTGAGCAATGTAGGTATTTTTATATTCTTCATGTATTAAATTCTCGTCAATCGTCAAGTTTCAAAGTTCAAGTCATGTTAAATCTTATTCGAGTCATACATAGTCAGTCAGTTTAGTTAGGTTTTAGTACGATGGTAGCCGTTCTACTAAAACTGTTCATGGACTTCTTGAGACAACTTGAAAAGCCACTATACACGTAATCATTTCATTTCACTTCACTGGTGCACTTGTATTGATCTTTATTGGACAAAATACCACCGATAATCTATACTAATAATAAAGCTGAAGAGTTTGTTTGTTTGTTTGTTTGTTTGTTTGTTTGTTTGTTTGAACGCGCTAATCTCTGGATCTGCCAGTGGGATATGGAAAAACCTTTTTGCAATTGCAAGCCCATTTATTAAGGAAGGTTATAGGCTATTAAACATCACGCTACGACCCTCAGGAGCTGAGCAATGATAAAAAGAACGTTAAGCGGGAGCATGTATAGCATGGGTGAGCGATGCGACGCGGTTGTCAATGGATGACAGCGGTCGCCTAGGTAACAGTTTTTTGTTATTTTTAACTGTCATCAAGACGAGGTTATCAATTCGTCGGAATCTTTTTTTATGTATGTTCCTCGATTACTCGAAGATGCCTGACCCGATTTGGAAACTATACATACAGGTGGTCACATGGTCACCAAGTCAGGGTCTGATGATGGGATCTTGAAGAAATCGAGGGAACTCTTCAAATTTTATAGGCACTAATAATGTTTTTCATATATTTTCTAAAACTATTCAGATATTTGCGTCTGGTAGTCGTCACATGTTGCTGAGCTGATGATGGAAGGTACAACTCCTTAACGGGTAGGAGTTAGGGGATAAATCTTTAAATATTATAGGAACGATGATGGAAAGTACAACGCTAATATGCTTATCCTAGGTCAGTGACCTTGAGAGTCATTGATTACACATAAGAAACTAAAAATTGAAAAATAAAATACTTTTAACAAAAAAAAACCACAAAGGCACTAATAAGTATAAAATAACTATGTAAGAACTCTAATCTGATAGTTTTGAAGTCAACGAAATTAGCCATTGCTGTTGCATCATCAGATATTTATTGCTGCTACACTATTGACAGGTAGAAGGACGGCTCATTTCACTTCTAAACAGTATTTCTTGAAAAAGACAGCGTACGCTCTATACGTAAAAATGGACCATTGGGCAAGGTTTTACAAGATGCAAACCTAATAATATGGGATGAGTGCACAAGACTCATAGAGCTCATCTAGAGGCTTTAGATAGAACTCTCAGAATTATAAAATGCACAAATAGATGGCTAATGTTTGTTTGTTTGAACGCGCGAATCTCCGGAGCTACTGGTCCGATTCGAAAACTACGCTGTCGGCTGGTAGTTTAGCCATTATTTACCACCCATGGGGGTGGAATAACTTTGATGTTTTCTGTTGATTTCAGATAAACGTTGCCTGTTAGGGAAACTAGAGCAGATATTATTAAATCTTGCTTAAAATCTTCCTCATTATGAAAGTCTGTTGAATTATTGAAACTGTATACCAAAATGAGGAGTCACTTGGGTAGAGGAAGCACAGATTTCCCAATAAAGCTCCATTTAATCGGGGATGGGAAAGTACCTGAATCAGATAAAAAAATAGCTATTGACAAATACCTTGGTAAAATCGTGACCAACATTGAAGACCTGATCTGTAGAGTATATCCGGATATAGCCAATATCGACCAAAAAAAACATTAATGGATGTGTGAGAGGGCAATTTAATTTAATTAGCTGCCAGAAATATAAGCGTTGACCCCATCAACGACAAAATAATGGCTAAACTACCAGCCGACAGCGTAGTTTTCGAATCGGACCAGTAACTCCGGAGATTCGCGCGTTCAAACAAACAAACAAACTTTTCAGCTTTATTATTTAATGCTAAATAGCTTTCCACCCGCGATGCCCCCCGCGATCAGTCAGTCAATTAACCAACTTCAAGCGGAGGTTATCAATTCGTTGAAATCTTTTTTTTTGTATGTTCCCCGAATACTCGAACGCCTGGACCGATTAGGAAAATTATTTTTTGTTTGAAAGGATATACTTCACAAGTAGTCCCATGGTCACCAAGTCAGGATCCTAGACAAATCGAGGGAACTCTTCAAATTTTATAGGCACTTACAATGTTTTTCATAAACTTCTCAGCTTTAATATAGAATGCTAAATAGCTTTTCACCCGCGATATCACACGCGATATCACCCGCGATCAGTCAGTCAGTCAATTAACCAACTTCAAGCGGAGGTTATCAATTCGTCGGAATCTTTTTTTTTTGTATGTTCCCCGAATACTCGAACGCCTGGACCGATTTGGAAAAATATTTTTCGTTTGAAAGGGTATACTTCACAAGTAGTCCCATGGTCACCAAGTCAGGATCTGATGATAGGATCCTGGACAAATCGAGGGAACTCTTTAAATTTTATAGGCACTTACAATGTTTTTCATCATACTTTCTAAAGCTATTCAGATATTTGCGTCTGGTAGTCATCATGTTATGTTGCTGAGCTGATGATGGACGGTACAAATCCTTAATGGTTAGGAGTTAGGGGATAATTCTTTAAATGTTATAGGAACGATGATGGAAACTACAACACTAATATGCTTATCCTAGGTCAGTGACCTTGAGAGTCCTTGATTACACATAAGAAATTCAAAATTGAAAAATAAAAAACTTTTAACAAAAAATAGAACCGCCTTCAAAGGCACTAAAAAGCAGAAAATAACTATTTAGTAACTCTAATATGATAGTTTTGAAGTAAGCGAAATAAATCTGCGGTACCATGATATCGGTTCTAATTTTTGTTAAAAGTTTTATATATTTAGATTAACTATTGGACGCTGATCAGTGTTATTATCACCATCGGCATCAGCGTAGGCATCAAAGTGACCATAAGAAAGATCTTGGGAAAAACGTAACCTTTTGATGGGTTGGTCTTCTGTACCAAATTTGGCATACTGGTTTCCATTTCGATATACTTCAAATACAAATGGGTATATTTGACCGGCTGCAACTAACTCGCAGAAATGTAGAGTGTTGTAGAATGTACATCTAATTTATACTTTTCTTTTGTCCCATGATTGTTGCCAAGATGGTCATGAGACATAACAGCAAATTCATCCCAATTGTTCGTCATATGCATTGCATTGCACCAAGCTTTTATGTGAGTTCAAAAGCAGTATTGATATCAACTTCGATGCAAATCACCACCAAAATAACTTTCTACCCTTTTTTAACCCCGATAGGCGATAAGTTTCAATAAAATACAAAACACGTCTTCCATCAATTATCTTAAAGAATGTTTATGCAAAATTTGAAGTAGATTGGACCAAGGAATCACGTTGTTCCATACAAACTTTGTCCCAGTTTTTTAACCCCTAAGGATTTCGGAAGATCCTTTCTTATAGGATGCCTACTTCATACGAAGAACACACCCTCTAAGTTTCAGGTCTCTACGATCAGCGGTTTAGGCTATGCGTTGATCCGTCAGACAGTCATTCAGGACAATGCATGTTAAATAGATATTAGACCACCAAATTTATGTAATGGTACCAGACTTCAAGTAAAATTTCCGTCATAGTAGCGATTGGTTTTGACTGAGCCAGCAGTTGGGCAAACAGTACTGATACCTCGCATTCCGATGATACCCACAGATTTACCATATAGATTTAAACGAATAGGTACAATTTCCTGTGAAATTACCTACCTATCGTCTGAAGTCAATATAAATAAAGCACAAGGACAAACTTTTAAGCATGTAGGAATATATTTAAGTGAAAACTGTTTTTCCCATGGACAATTATTATGTTGCCTTATCTAAATCAGGTTGCATAGGCTACTTTTTATTTGGAAACGCGGGTGGAACCGCGGGGGACAGCTAGTATTCAATAAAACTCAAAATACACGATTTTATGAAAATAAAACGAAAACGCAATGTCACTTCGCAAGTTCCCGCCAAAAAAGTCCATATTTCGCTTTATAGTGGACAACCGTGTGACGGCATTTAATCGCTTTTGTTTCTGGGAACTTATTTTGAAAATTTCATGTGGAAAAACAAAGAGCTAGCTAGCTAGCTATCAGTGACCTCCGCTGTCAGATGGCCGACGCCCAATTGGCTATGTAGTATATTTAATCTACCTCTATTCTAATAATATTAATAGTTACTTTTTATTATATATCACAAAGTATTTATAAAATAAAAAAGAAATGCTATTTATTTTATTTTTATTTATTTGTATCTATACAACTGATCTAAATAGATTTGATGTAAATAATTAGTTTATAAATTATATTTTATAAACATACATTCTGATATCTAATAAAAAGTAGCATTTTAAAAAATAATAATAATATGTATCTCCGTTTTTCAAATGGAAAAAAACGGAACCCTTATAGGATCACTTTGTTGTCCGTCTGTCTGTCTGTCTTAAGCTGTAACAAAATCAAACTTCTATGTCAACGCTATCAAAAGAATTTTACTTGTATTAATTATTTTATTTTACTAGGCGTCAGTTGAAAACCAGTGTTGCTGACAGTAGTTACCTTGTTGAGCTAAACGTCTCGTTTGGCGGGACAGACGTATAATTATATTGTTTCATGATAAATAAATAATAAATATCCTGGGACATGGTTATCTGATCCCAAACTAAGCAGAGCTTGTACTATGGAAACCAGATAACTAATATACTACACATACTACTTTTTTTTTGTAAATACATACTTATATAGATAATTACACCCAGACTCAGGACAAACAGACATTCATGCACACAAATGTTTGTCCTGGATGGGAATCGAACTCACAACCTGCGGCGCTACAGGTAGTGTCTTAACCAACTGCGCCAACTGGCTTGTCAAATGATTGTTTTCTTATACGTATATTGTTTTTTGTATTTTCTTTCTTCTTTCTTTCTTCAAATAAAATATATTTTCTTTCTTATAATATACTTGAAAAATTTCAATTATGAATCTTTAGGAAAATAAGAATTACAAATAAAATAACCTTTTCATAACGAGACAGCATTTGTTGACATTTATATTATAACCCACGTAAGATGTCAACAAACATTTTATAAGTATGTTATTGAAATCAAGTAGGTATGCGAGTTCGTAGACGTCTACAAACTCGTAGATATTTTCGTAGCGGCTATTAAATTGCGTAGCATTGTAGCATTCTTAAAATAGTAGCATCACAGATTAACTATTTCGTTATAGTTTTCGGGTAGGTATATTTTGATAGGTCTTTCACGAAAAGGTTCAGTATTTTATTAGGTATATATTTTATAGTATAGTTAAAAGTCTTCACTTCAACGAAATCAAATGCAGTTGTCAAAACAGGTAAAATACTGAATAGTTCAGTAAAATAATCAAAAATAACTAAATAAGTTAATTTTGTTAAATATAAAGTTGGTGTCAAATAATAACATTATTTAAAGTTAAATACGGATTATAAAAAAAGAAAAAAATATATTTTAAAGATATTATTACTCACTAAATAAGTAATACAGAAAGAAAACTCCGTATCGAGAACACTACATAAAAAAATTATAAACCATTAAAAAATTAAACATAGTGCGGCTTTTTCGAATAAGACTAATACCTAACGACGTAGGGATTAGGTATACCGCTTTTAAATCCTTTGAATAGAATAGATGAGGTTCCGTATAATTTTCTACAGCCGTACACTCACTAATTGACGTAGGAAATAGAGTTACCACAGTGGTTACCAACAATTGTGGTTTTAATCGAAATGCGAGTATTCAGCATTTTCTATGTCGAATAATCGAATTACATAATCGATATCAAATTCTTTTTAAGAATACTTTTTTTTAGTAATTTAAATACTATGGGTATAAATTATTAAAAAAAAGAATTCTATGCTCTAGAATTGCTAGAATCTATTAAAAAAAATCGGTATTTCTCGAGTTATATAATATGTCACCGTGCCATTTGCAAAATTGCTCTTGCGGGAAGAGAACGGCGCGGAGCGATGCCTGCAAACACGCTTAGTTTGCAGGCTCGATGATATACGGGAGATCGTAAAAAAAAATGCACGGAGTGTACCTATGATATAACTGTAGTCAATAATGTTAATGATATTTTGTAATTTATATGAACGTATACGTTTTAAACTACACGTTCATTTTATTTTCCATTTTGTGACAATACTGCGTGCGACATCGTAAGTACTTATTCGAGCGATTCCACACTGTATAGTTACACTGTGGTATAGTATGACAGAACTTAGATGAAGCATCGGCAAAATTCGGAAAATCGATCGTTCCCGAAAAGAGTGCGCCTACACTCATGTGTTAAAAAATGATCGGCAAAAACGATCTTGTTGAACATTGAATGGCGCAATAAGGAAAGATTTTTATTAGTTGTGTAAATCGGAAGTGAAGTGTACGAAAACGATTTGCCGATGCTACATCTAAGTTGTGTCATACTATATTAGTATGTATATAAGAACAGATGACGTGGTCGTAAGCATACCTACAGAGCTTAGAACATTGTTAGGTGTTGGCAACAGATTGTCCTACAATTTACCCCATAAATTATCATTGTCCCCAGATCGGGTGGAAGTACACGAACGCATGGCTTGTGGGCAATCTCCTTTGCAAGTTGTTGTCAGTGCTGCGCGCCTTCGGACTGTATTTATCATCGAATGTACTTGTCTGTATATCAGTGGACAGGTGAGTTAAATTCTCATTAATCTTTCGCAAACATTAATATTTTTTAGGGATCTGTACCTCAAAACGAAACACGGATCCCTTATAATAATAACTAATAATAATAAAGTTTCATTTAAGGCACAGTTTTACCCATACATCACAAAAACAATTATAGTAGGTACTTTACAATAATAAAACTACTTATTACTGGTGTAATTTCTTATTAAAATCCAAATGGGCTGATATCCAGCGTCATAGGATTTTGTACATAGTCAGAGACAGGATAGGATCACTCATGTATCTGTCTGTCACAGCAAATTTGCTCCGAAACTACTGGACCAATCAACACGGACGACGACGTGTAACGTAAATAAATGAATTTTAAACATCAAAACTGTGATAATAGAATTTTGAGATAAATAAATTAAACTAAAACTAGTTAGCTGCGCTACTGGAACGAACATATATTATCTCTGTTTGTTTTGAATCAGGGAGTAGTTATGTGCAGATCTGTTTGTATTTCATCTGTTTTGTTTTGAATGGTGGATATATTTAAATATTAATTTTGTAAACTATGTAACATATTGTTAGTTTAGTTTTGGTATCGCCACCATTATCAAAAACATAATCAACTTTTAACAAAATTTAAAAGTTGAAAACACTGAACCAAACGCAGAAATAATCAAAAATGTTTGCGTGAATATTAAAAAATAACCATACAACCGAATTGAGATTGTCCTCTTTTTTTTAAGTCAGTTAAAAACATTCTGAACTAATCCAAATTTACAAAACACCTAAAACTATTAATAATGTAGAAATGTAGATACTTTGACTTTCCACTAGCTTTCCGCCTCACGCAATCCCCCTTAGGGGCCGAATTTTCAAAAATCCTTAGCCTCATAATAGCCTATCCTTATCCTACGTCATAATAACTATCTGTATGCCAAATTTCTGCCCGATCCGTCAATTGTTTTGAGCTGTGCGTTAATAGATCAGTCAGTTAGTCACGCATTTCTTTATAGTGTAAAACTGGTAACTAGGTACATTACGACACAACTTAGATGTAGCATCGGCAAATCGTTTTTGTGCACTTCACAATTTACACATTCCGATTTACACAACTAATAAAAATAATTCATTATCGCGCCATTTAACGTTCAACAAGATCATTTTCGCCGATCATTTTTTAACTCATGAGTAATGTTGTAGGTTGTAGCACTCTTTTCGGGAACGATCGATTTTACGAATTTTGCCGATGCTTCATCTATGTTGTGTCATACTATACTACCTACTACAGGTGATTTAAAAATGTTGCTGACAAGCTCTGCTTATTGTTAGTTTAACATTTGGGTGTGAAGAATGTCTCTGGTGATTTATTAAGATTTGTTTTTCCACATGAAATTTTCAAAATAAGTTCCCAGAATCAAAAGCGTTTAAATGCCGTCACACGGTTGTCCACTATAAAGGGAAATCTATTAAAGTTGTATGGAGATATAAATGGTATCTAATTTGCACGTTCCCAGCATATAGAGGCACGGTAAAGTTAAGATTTAATGTTTTTGGAACCCTTCTTTCACCTTCCTTTGAAGTATGAAGAGCGCAAGCGCATCTATTTTATATTTTTATTAATATAGATTTTATTTGCAGGTTTTTCGCAGTAATATACCCGCTGAGGCTGCCAGTGGCAAGGAAACGAAGTAAACAGATGTTATACTGCGCGTGGGCATTCGCTCTGGCCTGCAGTTTACCACAAGTATGGATTCAGATTTACTTATTTTATAAATAAGCATCCTATCCTGTTTTCTAACTAGCTGTTTCCCGGTTTAACCCGCGTTCCGGGATACAAATGCCATATGAAACAGCCTGATTTATTCCAAGGAGGCCCTATATACCTATCAATCAAAAAAGCTATGACCATAACTTATTTTTCATAACTTCGTAGTCGTATTATCAATATATATATATAATAATGTGTGTGTCAAATTTGAGAGTGATAGGTCTTACAGTTTACAAGTAAAACGGCTGTAACATACAGACGGACGGATGATTATTATATGAAATGGATACGAAACTATAATCATCATCGTCATCATTTCAGCCGAAAGCCGTCCACTGCTGGACAAAGGCCTCCCCAAGGATCTCCACGATGGCCGGTCTTGCGCTACCCGCATCCAGCGAAACTATAAGGTTTCTATATATTTGACTACGGAACCCTAAATCACTTTTTTGTGTAGTCATGCCATAAGCCTTTTCCCTAAACCCCTAAAAGAGTCATTCCAAAACGGAAATTAATAAAAGGATTAGGCAGGGTAAATCATATCAACAAGACATGCCTCTGAATGTTGTGAAAGAATCGTAATCAGATTTGGAAAGTAAACAAAGATAATTGCTTGGAATACATTTAAAAATCTTGCTGCAACACTTGTTTTGTAAACAATGATAAAAACTGTCAATAATTTAATCAATATTAGGGTCCGCTTGTATTTTCACAATTCTAAGCGACTTTAAGGCGACGATAGCCGAGAAATGATGATTCTAGATTAAGTTTTTCTCGGCAGTCTTTGTTGCTAAGATAGTTGCAAGAGATTTGTAAAAAAATATATTTAACATATAATTTTTTAGAATAGTTTTTTTAACTAGTGCTTTATTAAAAATTGGATTTTTTCATTAATAACGTCAGTTAAAAATCGTGAACCTTATTAAAACTAAGAATGCATTTTGCTCTTAATTGGGCCATCCAAATAACTTGAAAATATTAATATACATTCTGAAATCCATTAGAAAGGGAATTATTTTTTTTACTTTTTTTCAAAAAGGCTTAGTGTTTTTTTTAAATAACATAAAACCGTATTTTTTACTAAAATGGCGGCTCCCCTGTCTCCATCAGATTAGTAAGGGTCGGAGACATTCGCGGAGAGCCGTTTCGATTCGACACACTCACTCTATAAAGTATGATATGTAGTATATCAGTTATCTGGTTTCCATAGTATGCTATGCTTAGTTTTGGATCAGATAACCGTGTGTAAAGAATGTCCCAGGAATTATTAATTATTATTATACCGAGCGGCAAGGCGACGTTCGGCGCGGACCCGACACGGTCTATCGTTTTTGAACGAAATGATTTCTCTACAGACCATTGCGAAATATTGCTGACCAAGTAATGCATTGCATGGCTTAAATCTTATTCTTACTGTCATTATAGTAATAGGTATTTTGTCATATGACACAAGAATATTCGACATCTACCGTGGTTTCCTTAAAACCCTGGTATCCTCATATCCCTACGGCATATTTATAAAGCAGATTGATTACACCGAACAAAATGCCCATCTCTATTATTGTATTGAACCGAAAGTTACTCTAGGAAAGGTAAGAATCCTTTCCTCGAATAACAGAGTAAGTAATTTAAGGTCGGAAGCTTTAAATATCGAAGTTAAACAAACGGAGTTAATAATTGGATATTAATTACTAATTTATATTTTATAATAGGAATACCTAATTAAAAACGTATTTTTTAAATTAATTTCATAGGCTTTGATACCTTCTCAAAATATATAGATAGAACCCTCGGGATCGGGATATCAGATTTTTTTTGTCTATATTTGAGACCGTATAATATTTACCTAACTACAAAATCTTGTAGCCGTGTTACGTAGAAAAGTGGGAGTACTAAGAATGAATTTTATAATACAACGCCTATAAAACAAAGTCGCTGTCTGCCTCTGTCTGGTTCTCCACTTACTTCTTCTAAACCACGCAACGGATTTTGACATTGTTTTCACTAATAGAAAGAACTAGAAAAGTTTGTGTATATAAATCGCACCCGTGCGAAGCTGGGGCTGGTCGCTAGTATGCTTATAAATCAGTCGTGTATTTTCTGAAAGAATCTCTTGGGGTAACAAAGAACCTTTTTTTTTATTAAGTTTGTAAATAACTAAAGCGTTTCGACCATGTACAAAACGGCGCGTTCGTATTGTTGACGATAATTCTATTACTTACCCAAACTAATTGCACTATCTCGTTTTCGCGGAAAAAGCTCCCCTCGTATTGAAAAAAACCCGGCCAAGTGCGAGTCAGAGTCGCGCACGAAGGCATTATCTATACAAACAATTGAAAAAAGATATAACTTTTTTAATGAAAGAAAAGAAGAAAGAAAAATATTTTATTTTCTGCGCGCCATCCGACAATGCTAATTGATAATTATAATTAATGCTGTCAGTTAGGCCATGACGTCGTAATATACGGGTAAATAGTTGAGACCAATAAAGATCACGCTTAAATTCGCACGTTGAAATAAGTGATCGGACTAATCTGACAGGACTAAAATATCTTGCATCCATTTATTATTAGAAATAAATATAGTAAGATTAAATTTGTTTAGTTTGTAATCAACAGAATCGGAGCCACTGGTTACCTACCTATAGATGGCATAATTATTTTATCGTTCTTCTTAAGCTTTCTCTTAAAAGCTCATGGCTCGACAGATGACTCTTTAATGATTTAAAAGGAAGTTGATCGGCGGCAGCGGCCGCTTCGAGGAAAGTTTTATTATGTAGATTATATATTTGTTGTAAGTAAATAAATTAATAAGAATTTTTAAATGCAACCCCTAAGGGTCGGTTGCTCGTACTTTTAGTTAAAGTTATAGTCAGGTTAACTTTGACGATGACCGATCTCCCTCGGTCGGTTATGGTTAGGTTAAAATTTTAGTTAAAGTGACACTAGCAACCCAGTTTGCTTCTTTCGACGGTTAAAGTTAACTATAATAACTATATTTACCTTTACTTTTTGTTACTAGATATACTCCAAAAAGTGCATGGTTCGTTTTTAGGTCTGTATACACGCTTTTATAATATGATACCTCTTCCACTTTTAAATTTGCCTTCACATAAATTTAAGGAACATAAAAGAAGGCTTATTACAATAGTTTAAATTTAAACAAATCGGTATCCTCACTGTAGCGTCGCAGTATGTTTATGCAAACATATTATTTGTTCATAAAAATATTGGTCTTTTTGTAAAAAAAAGCGACGTGCATTGTATCAATACTAGAAATAAGCATAAACTTGTAAATTCTGCTTATAGACTCCAAAAAGTGCATGGTTCGTTTTTAGGTCTGTGTACACGCTTTTATAATATGATACCTCTTTCACTTTTAAATTTGCCTTCACATAAATTTAAGGAACATATTAAGACCGTACAATATTTATGAATATTTAAATGACAAAAAGGCTTGGGTGTAGCGCTTGCTTTTGCAGGATATATTTTATGTACCTAAATTATGAAGTTTATTTTGAAAAGAGTAATTGCTGAGTTTATTGCCGGCTCTTCTCAGCAAAAGCTACCTTCCGAACCGTGCATTAGAGTCTGACTATTCATAAGTGCCTGTGAAGGTCTATTTGAATAAATAATATTTCATTTCATATTTCATTTATTAACGAATATTTAAATGACAAAAAGGCTTGGGTGTAGCGCTCGCTCTTGTTGGATATATTTTATGTAGGTACCTAAATTATGAAGTTCATTTTGAAAAGAGTAATTGCTGAGTTTATTGCCGGCTCTTCTCAGCAAAACCTACATCTACCTACCTTCCGAACCGTGCATTAGAGTCTGACTATTCATAAGTGCCTGTGAAGGTCTATTTGAATAAATAATATTTCATTTCATTTCATTTCATATAACTTTTAGAATAAATCTACGTACCTATAACCGTAACCTAGCTATTTAACAAGCTGTAAGAGAGCTCCATAAGAATAACAAAGGCTTCCTTCTAACTCCAAAAAATAAATCATAACAAATATACAGGAGCATTTATAAGGATATTCCGGTTTGTAATATTCCGCCTATTAATACAATTATGTAACAATTTCTCTTGTAATAACATTGTTTCTTTACTGTTATTGAACTGGTGTAGTGTAGGTCCTTTGATTAACTTCGGGAACTTGAAGACTTATCGATAAAACAGAAATATAATAATGGCGTTCTCCATTAATAAAACAAAAGAAATAGGTTAGGTACCTATTTCTTTGGTACCTACGTACTGAAGTGTAATAATTCGAATTACGTATCATTCAATTAGTAATAACGTAGCTATATTATTTACTCTATGGTAATAATTTAAACTTAGTCTTGACCTTGTTGCATAGTAGGTAAGGACTTATTACAAGAACTGTATCTTCTTTACATAGTATAAAATGAAGTCGCTTCCGCTGTCTGTTCGCTTAGATCTTTCAAAATACTCAAACAGACACGTGGAGGCGTCGGTTGGAGCGCGAAATTCCAATTTGACCACGTTTTTTGCAAATTGCAGCTCAGTTATAGGTCGAAAGTTATGAACATGTTATTTGCGAAAAGAATGGTAGTATATTTACTGATTAATAACAAAAGAAATCATCAACATAATCTTCCAAGGCATATTAGTAACATTTTCATGAAATAGTCGTATATGTCAGTAATATACCTTGGAGGAATATATTGATGATTTATTTTGTTATTAATCAGTAAATATACTACCATTATTGTCGCAAATAACATGTTGATAACTTAGGACCTATAACTGAGCTGCAATTTGCAAAAAACGTGGTCAAATTGGAATTTCGCGCTCCAACCGAACGTTTATCCTTAAACTTATAACACCCCGTCGTTTTTGCGTGGGGGGTTTAAAAAGAGGACTGCCTTCAAAACGACCAGAAGAAAAGTATAAAATAACTATATGTAGGTACCAGTGGCGATGGGTAAAATTATGGCGAGAGTAAGCCGTTCAAAAAACACCGATAATTTTATACTTAATTACAGTGTATTTTATATAAAAGTGGCTTTGAAATGATGAATCTGTGGGACTGGGATTTCTAAAAGGTAAGCCGATGGGAATCGGCATGTATGGACCCTTCGCCACTGGTAGGTACATATTTGTATCCTAGAATTATGAGAGATGTTTATTATACCAATAAGCTAGGCCAGTGAACACTTACGCTACCCATTTTAATAATTAAATTGCCTGATAATTGCTTCCAAGTAATTTCTCCAGTTCAAATAATAATCATCAAACATTTATATTTCAAGCGAATAATTCGTCTGTTAGAAAATTTAACTTTCCATTTAGGTATTTGTTTAATCAAATTGATAAGTACCTAATTATTTTACATCATTAGGTATTCATATCTAGTTTTTAACCCCTGACGAAAAAGAGGGGTTGTTACAATATATATTTGTATTGTGTATCTGTATGTGTGTAGCTCCTGAACGAATGAACGGATTTTGATTCTGTATTTTTTCATTTAAAATTAGGCGTTTTTTAATCGAGAGTGTTCTTATAATTTCAAGAAAATCCACTCAGCCGTTTGAAGATCGTCACCTAAGTATTTTGTAAAGTGTGTCTTTATGTTTTTATCGATTGAATCGATTATAATAATTATTTTTGCGTTGGCTCCAAGGTCCCCTTTTTATTTTATTTTATTTGAAGGAGTTTTACTTTTTTTGTTAAAAGTCGATTATTTATTTTTTATGTACAAGGAGGCCTCTATCAGCTATTTTTGTACATTCATCCGTCTGCCACCCTATATAAACGAGTCCAAATTGACACTAATTTATAACAGCGGGATATCGATCACAAAATGGTAATGAGTTTTATTGAATTCGTCTTCTATTCTCTGCAATTCTGTTATATGTATATGTATGGGACACACAGAGACACGAAGAGCAATAGAGAGGGCTATGCTCGGAGTTTCCCTGCGAGATCGAATCAGAAATGATGAGATCCGAAGCTAAGTCCATCCTCCATTAAGTTCTGATGAACTCAGGATTGTATTTGATATTCATTAAAAATTAATCTGCGTATGTGATTTAGGATTCATTAATGAATAGTTTTTTTTTTTTGTAAATGTTTTTTTTATTTTTTTTGTTTTACGATTTGCGCTAGCCTGATTTCACCTCCAATATGTATTGCGATAATTTTACGACATGACAGACAGGGCCTTAAACACACCACAAATATTTAATATCTCATCTGTCACCACCAGTTCATTCATTTAATCCTTAAATGACGAGGCCATTAGTGAAATATTTTTTATCAACTGCTTGTTCAGAATACACATTATATAGAAAATTGAAGATCAAAGCAAATACGTATATCAAAGCAATTTTGTGCAAGCAATTTTAATATTTTTAATACTGAAAATAAATACTAATTGCACTTACTTCGTTTGATTTTAACCTGAGCTTTATCCATGTGAATGGTTAATGCCTAATGGAGGTCGTACATAGATAAAATTACCGTGGTCGTACAAATAATGGCAAATTATCGTCAAGGCCTACTATAAGATGGCTCATTACATATAAGACAAGATTGCATGGTTGTAGTAGCTTATCTCTGCACTTGCAGCCCCCTGGCCAAGTGATAATTGTATGAAGTTTATGTATATTTAAAACAAAAACTGTAATTATATAAATTCAAAAGAAAGATCCACAAAAAAAAGAAGCCTTGATGAGTTTCTTGCCGGAGCCTTCTCAGAACCGGTGGTAGAGTCTATTGTAAAAATTGTAACTATAGACAATCATAAGTGCTTTATTAGGGCCTAAACTGAATAAATGAGTTTGAGTTTGAATGACTTACCCAAGACTTACCTACCTCCTTGACTTATCTGTCTATTTCTCTCCACGCTAAAGATAAGACTCTTGCATAGAGCGTCACTCCGTCTTCCTCATCCATTGACAAAGCAAAGAATAAAAACTACTTGCTCAATGCTAAAGACGTCGAATGCCGAGACGAAGATCTCGAGTTCGAATCCTACAATGTGCTTTAGCTTAGGTAGGCTGTCGGTGAAGAAAGTGAAATTCGAAGGTTTGTGAAGACGTCCGGATGTTTGTTACTCTTTCACGTTTTTTTTAGTGTGTTATCTTTTCACGACTAAACCGCTGAACCGATCACGATGAAATTTGACAGACATATAGCTTATGTTATGGAGAAGGGCTTGAGTCACTTTTTATCCCGAGAACGCGGGTGAAACCGCGGGGAACAGCTACCTTATAATATGAGCTTATTTAACTTATTGGCTCGAGCGTGACCTTGTGGAAATTCATTATAAGAAGACCGAAGATAAATATTTAGTAACTAATTCCACTGGATCTCCTTCTCTGTCATTGTATCGATTTTCTATTAAGTTTCTTTGTGTGGGACTTGACAGAGAAGGATATCTAGCAGAATTAGTTACTAAATATTTGTCAAAAATCAAAATCAAATCAAAATCAAAACTCATTTATTCAGTTTAGGCCATAATAAGGCACTTATGAATGTCAAAAGTTACAGTTTACAATAGACTCTACTACCGGTTCGGAATACACTTGAACTGAGCGGACTCCGGCAAGAAACTCAGCAAGGCTTCTTTTTTTGGTGAATCTTTTTTTTTTATTTATGTCTTCGGTTAAACTTTATTAAAGAGATTATTTACTTCAAAATCGCCAATAATTAAACTGTTGTCCTCAGAGTATAGTATTCCGAGTGCTGCCACATCCTCAAGTGATAGGCTTCGAGCAGTGCGTGTCGTTCGACGCGTTCAGCACGGACCGCCAGGAGGTGGCGTACACGGTGTTCTGTATGTGTGCCATGTACTTCCTCCCGCTGATAATCATCACTGTATGCTACGTGTGTATTTTCTGCGAGATACGAAGGAGCAGTAAGGAGTTAGATGGTAAGTTTGGTAACTCAATTATTATCTATACAAACAAGGGCGTACAGTATGACACAACTTAGATGTAGCATCGGCAAATCGTTTATCTACATTTCACTTCCGATTTACACTAATACATAAATCGTTAATTATCGCGCCATAAGATAATTTTCGCCTAAAGTACCATACTAATAAACATGGGAAATGTTGTAGGCGCACTCTTTTCGGAGTTTCGGAAATATCGATTTTACGAATGTTGCCGATGCTTCATCTTAGTTGTGTCATACTGTACCTACCCAGCTATTGACCAAGGGGGGCAAATACCCAGCTATTGGTCTAGGGCAGCTGCTTTCCTCTACCCCCCCTTCGGTAAGCCAATATACAAATAAAATTGAAGTGTCAGAGGGCTTACTCCGATAACTATAGCTCGATCGTCGAAAATTATTAACCAACTAGCTGTTCCCCGCGGTTTCACTTGCGTTCCTTGTATAAAAAGTAGCCTATAACCTTCAAGAATAATGTAGCTTACTATTATTGAAAGAATTTTTCAAATCGGTTCAGTGTTATAATTTATTATTGAAGGAGGATAGGGAGATATATAAAGCTTTCAAATTAGTCTTGTCATTTTCACTTACCGGGAAGTAGTCGTGACTTAAAAATCTCACGTAAATTCACGTTGAAATAAGCAAAATTGGACTAATTTTACAGGACTTTTATTTTATTCCTTTCTTATGATTTTTCTTAGAAAGAGATATGTATTATATTATGATTAAATTAGTCCCTAAACAACAGAATCAGGGACATGTCAACAACTTAGCTTATATTGAAAATTATTAATAAATACCTTATTAAGTTCATAAATGAGTTTCACTTTAGTTTCAGTTGGTACGCACACATAGGCAGCTCGAGAAGTAAAGCTGCCTTGTGTGAAGCAAACTTCATTAGAACTCTATCCGATAAATTATTGCCCGATAATAGTTTATGATGACGAAAAACCTTGTTAAAAGCCGACGGTGCACATCGACCTAAGTAGATAACGATAAAAAAAACCGGCCAAGTGCGAATCGGACTCGCGCACGAAGGGTTCCGTATCTATATAAAAACGGCAAAAAAATCACGTGTATGGGAGGCACCTTTAATATTAATTTTAATCTATTATTTAGTATATAATTGTTATAGCAACAACAGAAATACATCATCTATGAAAATTTCAACTGTCTAACTATCACGGTTTTTGAGATACAGCCTGGTGACAGACGGACAGACAGCGGAGTCTTAGTTATAGAGTCCCGTTTTACCCTTTGGGTACACTACGGAGTAAACATGCGCAAAATGTGTCAGTGAAAAGAAATGAATGAAGTATATCTTTTAGCTCAATGAAGTAGATCACTCATTTAGTTCAGTGCTTCATTTAGTTCAGTATATCTGAACGACTCCTATAAAGAGATATGAAGCTCGCGTAGTGTATCACTCTATCACATCACTCTCTTTATGAGACCATCAATGTAACAACGAATGAAACTTTAACTTATCTCGATTATTCTAAATTCAATCTTAGCACATTCTACTAATATCTCGTATCGACTCGCGAAATGCACAGATGAATTCATTTCTTTCGTGCATACCTACGAGCGGCGAGCGAGCAGAGCGAAGGAAGAGAAGAATTGAACCTAAAAGATATATTGAAATAAATGAAGTAGTGACTATTTTTTATATATAGTTTGTATATTTGTTGTAAATATTGTATATTATAGAATAAAGTAAAGTAGAGACACATTTAAACTATTACTGAATGAGTGATAAGTTTATTTTGCGGAATGAAGTAGTTCATTTCCTTCAATCGTTCGCGAACTACCCATGTCTACTACGGAGCCCTAAAAATGGTAAGAATAAAGAAAACTCGCTGACCAAGTTAGTTTCCATTAATATTGACCGGATTTGTAATTAAGTAGGTAACTCAATACCTATTTGCACAACACTGGCGCAAATTTTAATAAACAATTTCAAACCCAAAAGTTGTAAAGGACAAACTTTTAGTAACATTATATAACAGTAAACGGTTCATATAACCGTTGATAAATATACCTATTATATCCTTCGTATAAAGGGGTCAGAAAATACCTTGTTAGAGGATAATGGGTTATCGAATGTGATTAGTATAGTGATGTATTTTGTTATTTTCGGTAACCTTAAGTTAGATTTATTATATTTTTGTTATTCAAGGGTTTCTCCACATTCTCGTGGGGGTGGAGGATGTTGAGGTTTCATATTTCGAACCATTTGAATACAAAAAAAAGTAGTAATTGTTTTAAGACATAAGTTGACAGATGAAAATAAATCTCATAAATAAAGAACTAAAACGTGCATTATTTTTATATTAAAACCCTATCCAACCGAACTACAATTATATAGGTACCCTTAAACCGTACCATAACATTTTATGTGATTTATGTAATTGGTAAATATAGCATGAAATTAATATTTTATAAAATATTTGGTTCTCGCTGTAATAGCTTACCTTATTTACTTCATACAAATTTAAGCGACCTAATTAAAATTTCGCGGAAATTTTCTTTTTCCTTTAATTTTCTGAAATACCAATCAGCAAAAATACTTTTGTAGGTACATTGTAATTAGGCAAATGTAACAATAATAATTATGAAACTTTGTAAAACAGTCCCGTTTAATTTATACTAATAATAAAGCTGAAGAGTTTGTTTGTTTGATCGCGCTAATCACCAGTGCTACTGGTGCGATCTGAAAAAATCTTTCACTTATACGAAGCTACATTATCCCCGCAGGTTATAGGCTACTTTTTATCCCGGGAACGCGAGTGAAACAGCTAGAGTGGTATAAATAAATAAATTGCTCAGCGGTTTTAATATTGCTTCCGCATTAACATAAAGTTTTACATAAAAGGAAAATTCAAATATCTACTCCTTACCATTATTGGTATAGAAACTTTGCCAACAAACAAATGTACAAGTCTGTAGAGATAAAAAGTTAGTATGAGGGAAAGTGCTATGAATTTAACAAAATAAGTTTAGAAATTGTATTAAACCCTAAATTACTCGCACAATCCACATTGATTTAGGTCTCCCCACGTTAAAACAATTTATAAAACGCGCCTCACGCAGATTTTTCAATACCGCCGTTAATCACCGCAACCCTCTTATAGTGAAAGCTGCAACCTACACGCCCTCCCGTATACTCCGTATCCTTAGACAAAGGCAAGCCCTCAGCGAGCCGGATGACCCCATAACATTAGCTCAGATCGAAGCTGACGAAGCCCGTAAAAGTACACAACACACTACACAAAACCGATTACGCTACCGTCCTCGACGGCGAGGACCGCTGCGACGTCCCACTCAGTCTCGTCCCGTTCAAGCGGCCCGAGCTGCCATTAGTAATCCGACCGCCCCCAATTAGTCGTAACTCGTACAAAGTCCTCCCCTTTCCCCGGTAACGCCCTGAGCCGAGGTTCGTACCCTACTCGGGGGTGCCCTCAGGCGTGGTTACCTAAATGTTACCCGGCTGAGAGCTCTCTGCGCTCGCCGATTGTCCGGTAAGATTGGAGCAGCCATCAGAGGCTACCAACTTTAGTCCTTTCAAAAAAAAAAAAAATACTCGGACAAAGAAAATTACGTAACTCCAAAAATTCAAATTTCAGTGAAAATTTACTTTTAGTTAAATATTGGTGTCGATTCTGTTGTTTACGAACTAAATAAATTTAATCTCACTATATCTCTTTCTAATAGTAAATATAAGAAAGGGATGCAAGATATTTTAGTCTTGTCAGTTTAATCCGATCACACATTTCAACGTGAATTTAAGCGCGATCTTTATTGGTCACGACTATTTATTTACCCGTAAGTACATTACGACGGTATGGATTAAACTGACAGCATTAAAAATCTTTTTTCAATAAGGTTAACATGAAAGAGAGGTGACTTGTCTAATATTAGTTAAGTTCGTAAACAACAGAATCGGCACCATTGTCTCTGTCATAGTGAAATTGTAATGAAAAGTTGTAAAATGTTGTAAAAGGTAATGGCTATAATATAAACGTTAACATTTAGGTATATCAGAACCTACGCAGGCAGGCAAATTCATCATGGCTTTGAACTAGGGTTGCCATCCGTCCGGGTTTCCCCGGATTCATCCTAGTTTAGAGGGTATCCGGGGAGCGTCCGGGCGGGGTTTCCTTTTTAGTCCGGGTTTTAAAGTTTACCGCTCGCAAAAGTATACACAAAAATGTAAGACGTCACAGGGCATTTCGGATAATTTGAATTTAACATTTTGACATCTTTTTTACGGTGTTTTCATATTTTGATAAGAAATGCGATAAAAAAATCATGAAACAACAACATTTTTTTTCTCTTTCTTATATGACTACATAAACTAATTAAAAATAACAAAAATATAAACTTTATGTATGTTATACCTACAGAGAAGTGCGTGCAAAGCAACGGCGGCGGCATAGGGCACGTGCGCTTGCGGCGGTCGGACCAGCGCGTGCTGGAGCGCGCTCGCCGCCGCACGCTGCGCATGACCGTCACCATCGTCACCGTGTTCGCGCTCTGCTGGCTGCCCTACGTCACCATGGCTATGTGGTAACTACTGGCAACAAGTTTTTTTTTTTTTTTTCTTATGGCTGCAGCATCCTTACCGGACAAATCGGCGAGCGCAGAGGGCTCTCATCCCGGTTAGTAGCAACAAGTTTCCGTCAAAAATATCATTTTTGCTTTTAGCTTTTATTGACGACTGAACTTTTTTTTGCACAGTCTTCAACTACTCGTTAAGACGATTCCAATGAGCCCACTCGATGAGGTTGTGTCGTTTTATTACGGAGTTCCTATGGCCTCTTTCCAACTCATCATCAGATTAAATCACGCGATTTGCATATACGTGCAAAATTTCAGCTCAATCGGAAACCGGAAAGTGAGTCAAATTGAACTTGCAAAATTCCATTACAGACAACGGGACAGGTGAAAGTATATAGAAGCTGTAATAAAGACAAATCTAATGATATCATGCATCAAAAACGGTCCCGTCGTTTAGACTACCGGCCACATCAGAACCATAAGTACATACACGCGAAAAACAATACCCATTTGGGTCAGAAAGGAACAAAAGAGCCCCGCTGAAGGAAGTTGGACTTTGCTGTATACATGAGAATGCAAAATGTTTTGTCCGTATGTTCGTTAACTATGTCAACATATATGGGAATTCATAATGGAATACAAAGAATAAAAGTTGTTACAAATCAACAAATCAAATAAATGAACTAATTTTCACTAGTGAACAATAAATCCCCAAATAATTGTTCACTAGTGACATTCAATATGGGCGTTCCATAAACTGTTAAAGTAAATATATACATCCCTAATTCATATTCAATATTATTTATTCTGTATATAAATATTTTGAGTGACGAACCATTCCAACAGTATTTATTTTGAACTACAAATAGAGTTTTTAGTTGAATATGGAAGACTGGCTAAAAAATAATAAATTCTGTTTAGTCCGTCAGTTAGGTAAAAACTATTGGATACATATTTTTTTTATTTTATCAAATCAATAAAAAATTACAAAGATAAGGCGCATCAAAGATCAAGAATGGGGGCTTGTAACGTCACGTCTCTGTAAAAAGTATATGTCACGTATTACGTGACGTCACGCGAAATTTTATCGATATTGGTGCCGATTCTGTTGTTTACGACCTAAAATAAACTTAATCTCACTATATCTCTTTCTAATAGAAAATATAAGAAAAGGATGCAAGATATTTTAGTCCTGTCAGTTTAATCCGATCACACATTTCAACGTGAATTTAAGCGCGATCTTTATTGGTCACGACTATTTACCCGTACATTACGACGGTATGGATTAAACTGACAGCATTAAAAATGTTCTATCTTTTTTCAATAAGGTTAAAATGAAAGAGAGGTGACTTGTCTAATATTAGTTAAGTTCGTAAACAACAGAATCGGCACCATTGTTTGTTTTCGGAACTAAAGAAACAATATGTGTCATATATTTTTAGGTAATCTAACTAACGGACTAATTAGATATTTTAGTCCTTATCCCTATTAAATTTTGTTATTTTGATACAACGGTTTTCACCCAAATACTAACATTTTAAACTGTTACGCTGTTACCTTACTCGAATACTAAACGTAGGCGTTGGAGGGTTTCATAGCACACAAACAAGTATAAAAAAGAACCTCGTTTGAAGTTTTCGAATAGCAAAAGCAATAAAGCTCTTGCAAAATAGGAGTTTTTCTCGTTTGCCTTTCCATCCTTTTATATAACAGCATTTAGTAAGGTTAGACTAGTCCGTGGTTGCAGTTCTTTTGCTAATTTGGCACGAAATAAAAGTGTTGTCAATGAGGCTATAAAATAATGTGTATTTAGTAATAATCTAAGTTTCTATTGAAAATAATAGTTGCCGAGTTTATTGCCGGCTCTTCTCTAGTGTAAGACTCAGTTTATAAGTGTCTGCGAAGATATATTTGATTATAGTTATTTGAATAGAAAATTATTTCTGTACATTTTATTTACACTAGTTTCCACCTCGTGGTTTAACCCGTGATCGTAAAAAGGACTTACAGATATTTTGTTGAGATTGAGATGCACTAGCTAGTGGACAGTGTCAACATCAAATCGAAAGGAGTATTCGGTTGTATGTTTTTTTATGTTTGGTAACGTATAACTTTTATGCTTATCCAGTTTTATTGTCTTTGAAGGAGGATTTACTCTTTTTTTTAAAGTTGATTATTATGATTTTTGGTCTACAATATAACCACTAGAGTAGATCGTTTGATGCTGTGAAACTATGACGTCATAGTGCAGTATTTCATACAAAACTCAATTTATACTACAAAGTTGTTGATTTGATATGTCAGGACACTATCCTATTACTCATATAGGTACTATACGATCCAAAGTATCATCAAAATAAATCCTTTTAGCAATTACGATGTGCTTGAGTGACAAACATACACACACAGACATTCGTATTATTAATATACTAGCTGTTCCGCGCGGATTTACTCGAGTTCCCGGGATAAAAAGTAGCCTATAACCTTCGGGAATAATGTAGCTTCCTATTAGTGAAAGAATTTTTCAAATCGGTTCCGTAGTTTCGGAGCCTATTCAATGCAAACAAACAAACAATCAAATCTTTCCTCTTTATAATATTAGTGTAGATATAGGATCTTACGTGATTGTTGATAGTCACGTTTTCTGATAGTATCCATATTGCTATTAGAAACGATATTTTTATATTTTATTTATTTGGGACAGAACAATCCTAAATCAACATTATTTTGAGTGACCCTGCAAACCTTTCTACTAAGATTTTAAAAGGTTTTATTATTTTTAGGGCAAAAGAATGTCGTTTATGAAAATGTTATCTTCATTTTATGTATTTGTGTCAGTTCATCAGTTGAGGCTGTCAAGCTGGCAAGGACCATGTGATGGTTAGTGTTCACCGCAGCTTATTGACAACAAACACCAGAGGGATTGCCGATTTGTTGCCAACTTCAAAGATTTATTTTTAAGCCTTTTTTAACGAACATATGTAGCGCTGACAGAAAACTGAAATAGACTCATTCCACATCCCAATGAATATTCAAAGTTATTTGTAACGTGTCTGTCTGTCTGTGCGTGTGTGTGTGTGTCTGTCTGTGGCCTCATAGCTCCTGAACAGATGGACCGATTTTGATTTAAGTTTTTTTTGTTTGAAAGGTAACATATTCGAGAGTGTTCTTTAAAAAAAATCCACTCATCAGTTTGAAAATTATCACCAACTTTCTAGTGAGTTTCGGGGGTTTCTTGAAATTTTCATTTATAGTTATTTTTATATTTTTTTCTATCAAGGTCCTCTGATGGTAACGGTCAATCATTTTGGGTTTCTCCTAAATGTTAAATAGTCTTAAAAAAATCATCAACAGTCCACTCTTCGACGACTGAGATCATTAGCCAGATGAGCCAGTTACCTTCTTGGCATTGTAACTGTTGGTCGGCAATTACCTCTGGTATTGCAAATGGCGATTGGTAACCCCTTACCATCAGATGGGCCTGCATGCTTGTCAACCTTCTGACAGCAGTCCATTTTTGTACCCAGGTATATGGTAGACCGGGAATCGGCCTCGCAGGTGTCTCCTCGCATCCAGGACCTGCTGTTCGCGATGGCTGTCTCCAACTCCTGCATGAACCCTCTGGTGTACGGCTCCTACACCCTGGACCTGAAGGGCGCCGTGCGGAGGTTCTTTAAAAATACATGTTGCAGTTCTTCAGCCACGTCTGATACTATCGGTAAATACATTGGCTAATAATCCCAGAATTGGGAATATGCATGATTTTTTTTATCGTTAACAAATTATGAAAATACCGTTAAAAAATGAAATTAAAATTGGCCAATAAAGACCGAAGATATAAGGATTTTAAACTACTAATTAGACAGCGATCGGACATAAGATGTGACTTCATAATACGACATTTAAACTCCTTGCTAAATTCTGTTTCGCTAGAAAGAGATAGCAATAAATCTTTGATGGCTTATATCTTGACTTTTACTTTAAAGGAATGAGCTTTTATTAAATAAAAAAAAATATATATTCCCTATTGTATAGGTATAGGTAGAGATTACCTACTCTAACATGGCGCGCCCCTCTAAGCTCAAAACGTTTGAAAAGTATTTGCGAAAGTATTTACACTCACAACGCATGTGAGCGTACTGATAAGGCCGGCAAACAAAAATAAATACAAGGATTTGTTGCTCGACTAGCAACGTCATTATTATGCTAAGCTATGTACCAGATTATTATTGAAATAGATAATATTGTTTTTTTTTTTAAGGTAACTCCGGATCAAGTTCTTCGAAACACAAGAATGTAAATCTGGAGACGCCTCTAGTAACACCAATGAAGGTAATTTAAATTATGAAAAACGTGTAATTTTATATTGTAGATGTATAGATCTACCAACCAATAAACGACAGGCCAGCGCGCCGCAGGTCATGGGTTCGATTCCCATCCAGGAACAACATTTGTGTTTTTTAACTTGTCTGTTTGTCCTGATTTTGGGTGTAATCCTACTAGTTTGTGAGTATAGATGTATGGATGAATGTTTGTTACTCTTTCACGTCAAAACTACTGAACGAATTTGGATGAAACTTGGCACATAGATTGGTCATACCCTTGAATAACATATAGGCTACTTTTTGATGAGATACCTCAGGAACGCGGGAGAAACCGCGGGGCGGAAACTAGTTAGGTATCAGTGTAAGTATGTATTTACATAAAAAAATATGTATATATAGGTATGTATTAGTTATCTGTTTTCCATAGTACAAGCTCTGCTTAGTTTGGGATCAGGATAACCGTGTGTGAAGATATTTATTTATTTAAACAAACTGACTGAATACGACGATAATTTTGAATGCAGAGAGAAGGTACCCACTATAACAGCATTTTCTTTTCTTTGACGCTGCGTAATACAACAATCCATTCATATTGAAGTTGACAACCCTAATTGTTCTACTAAAGGACAACAACCATAAAGGTTTCATTAAGGTTTCAATCAAACAAAAGCCTTTTAACGTTACTTTAGCCCCTTCCGGAGGTAAACAGTGATACATCCTCGCAAAAATAAGAAGCATACCGCTCCTTTAGTAGGTACTACCGATCCTAAATTATAACAAATTTATTTATATATGTTAACGGAAAAGTATCTAATCCGTCATTGTATACATTTCCTAGGAAATCCATACATTTCCTACATTCGGGATATTTGTAAGGATAGCGGTATTTGGGGGGTTGTAAGTGAAATTTATTTTTGTGCGAATACTTTCAAATTTATGCAAAATAAAAAAAATAACCCCAACCTATTTTTTTCAATAGAATTTATATATTTCCTAGTATCATTATTGAAATAAAATTTCCTAGGAGAAATACACAGGAATTGTGTACAATTCCTATGTTTCATACATTTCCCGTGACATATACATAAAAAACAGTGGGATATTATTAAATACTAACTTCCGCGCAGTTTCACCCGCGTTCCCGAGGGATCTTATGTTTTCCCGGGATAATAAGAATCTTATGTAGTAATACAGGTTATAAACTATCTGTGTTCCAAATTTCATTCAAATCCGTTCAGTAGTTTTTGCGTGAAAGAGTAACAAACATCCATACTCACAAACCTTCGTATTTATAATATTACTAGCGGTTTCACGCGCGTTTCCGGGATAAAAAGTAGCCTATATGTTATTCTAGGGTATGATGTATCTATGTGCCAAGTTTCATCCAAATCCGTTCAGTAGTTTTTGCGTGAAAGAGCAACAAACATACATACAAAATTTCACGTATATAATATTAGAAGGATTATAGGAAGTAGGATCTTTTATCTCTTGAATAACGGGACGGCATATTTATTTCATTTCCGACTTCAGTGGTGAAAACAACATCATTATAAATACGATAGTTGGTGTGTTTATGTCTGTTTGTTACCACTCAACACCGGAACTAATTTAAGTGTATTTTTTTTTTTATACTATGTATAGGCCTGTGTTTGACCACAATCTCACCGTGGTCAGTGATGATGTGGCCGATGGTGGTAAGCACACAAAGCCTAGAAAGGAACTGGCTCTCAAGTGCAGCTGTCGGAACACACCGGAAGGTGCTTGGCGACCGATTTTCAACTTGAGGGTGGTAGCTAGCCAGACGGGTACTACAAAGTACCCTACCACCGTGCTATGGTTTCCTCACGATGTTTTCCTTCACCGAAAGCTCAAGCTCATTGTAGGATTCGAACCCGGGACCTTCGTCTCGGCATCCGACGTCACTACCACTGAGCTATCATCGCCTTTAATATGAATATTGTTGATTTTTTTATATTTTCTTTTAGTGTAAGTACAATAACGTGTTGTACCTACCGATAGTGTCTGCGTTTGACAGCATAAGTACTCGGACGGGCGGGCGGCATCGACCGACATCAAACACATTTTCAGTACTACACTATAAGGAGAATATGAACATAGTTACTTACATAAAAAAGTCTTTTCGCATTATAGTATGTATGAACTTGTAATAAAATCGCTTTGGCTATACTATTTGTATCTGGCTGGTTTAGGTATAATTGAAAGTTTAAATTTTAAAGATCATAATTCCAAATTCAAATTAGGAAAATGTGTGATTTTCATTTGTTTTTCGTACTATCAAGATGAGTGAATCTAATGAAGAAATTCGATACATTTTAAAATTTAACTACAAAAAAGGTAAAAAACAACGCAAGCCGCTATAAAAATTTGCGATATTTATGGACCTAGTGCAGTGTCTGTGAGAGTAGCACAAATTTGGTTTAAGCCTTTTCAATCCGGAAAATTTGATGTTAAATATGCACGTCGCTCTGGTCGCCCTATTACGGATAAAATGGATGCCATTTTTGAAAAAGTGGAGCAAGATCGGCATATCAGTAGTTACCACGTAGCTGAAGAACTGGGAATTGACCACAAAACAGTTTTGGCGCATTTGAAAAAAACTGGGTACACAAAAAAGCTCGATATGTACCTCACGAGCTCACTGAAAGAAACCTAATGAACCGTGTACTCATTTGTGATTCTTTAATACGACGTAATGAAACCGAACCATTTTTGAAGAACTGGTGATGAAAAGTGGATCACGTACGACAAGAACGTGCGAAAAAGGTCGTGGTCAAAGGCCGGTCAGGCTTCACAGACTGTGGTGAAACCCGGCTTAACTCGCAACAAGGTGATGCTGTGTGTGTGGTGGGATTGGAAGGGCATTATTCATTATGTGCTGTTACCTCTAGACAGGACCATCGATTCTGAACTCTACTGCGAACAACTGATGAGATTAAGGGAAGAAGTTGAGAGAAAGCGGCCGGAATTAATCAACAGAAGGGGTGTGGTTTTTCATCATGATAACGCTAGACCTCACACATCTTTAGCCACTCAGCAAAAATTAAGAGAGTTTGGCTGGGAGGTGTTAATGCATCCGCCGTATAGTCCTGACCTTGCACCTTCAGATTTCCACCTGTTTCGGTCTCTTCAGAATTATTTAGGCAGTGTCAGGTTAACATCAAGAGAGGACTGCCAAAACCACTTGTTGCGGTATTTTGATCAGAAGTCCCAAAATTTCTATAGCAATGGTGTCATGTCCCTACCTACAAGATGGCAAAAAGTTATCGAACAAAATGGTACCTACATACTTTAGTTAAATGTAAATAAACTATATTGTTACGTACAAGTGAAGGGTCAAGATTTTTCTAGAGAGATCCTTGTATTTGTTTTCGTCGGCGTTAACAATGCCGCTATTCAAAGACAAAAGAAAGACCCGCCTATTGTGTCGTTTATAGCCCTATTGTTCTCGGAGTTTTATGGCTCTGTTTACTTTCCCACGCTTGTTTGTGTCGGGCGGCCGTCGAAACTTCCTCGCGAATATTCTGGAGATCAGGAGGCACGAATATAAAACGCGAACGTCGAGCCAGCAACGACAGTTCAGTTCTACGAGCTACCAAGTGAACTTCAAAGCGACTTTAAAGTGCGAATAGTGCGATACTCAGTGTGTTGTTCAGTGCTAAAGTGCTATTGTAAGACAGTGATTAATTGCGATAGAGACGTTTATTAATTGTGACTGTGACATTTTATTAGTTAATTAATTAATTACTTGTGTTGATATACTGACTGAATCCGTTCGTTAATAAAACTCTTCTACCGTAAATCGGCAAATTTATTCGTACCCACCCCGGATACGTAACAATTGGTGTCAGAAGTGAAATGCCGATCACACCACGGGAAGAAGACCGCGTGATGACGAGACGTCAGGTGGCGCTCGACTCATCACGATGCTTGGACCACGAGACAGAGGCCGATACTCCGACTCCACCGGTGGACATGGGCGTAAGTGCTACTCCAGGCCCTTCATCTGGATTCGACATGTCTGCTCTGTTGGCACTTCTACAGAAAATAGAGGCTAAACAAGAAGAAGGTCAGCGCAAGATGGAGGAAGGTCAGCGCAAGATGGAGGAAGGTCAGCGCAAGATGGAGGAAGGTCAGCGCAAAATGGAGGAAGATCTAAGAGAAGGTCAGCGCAAAATGGAGGAAAGCCAGCGCAAAATGGAGGAAGGCCAGCGCAAAATGGAGACCAACCTGACGGAGACCCTACAAGGTTTGGGCAACACGGTGTCTCAGCTTCAAAGAGACATGAAGGCAGCCACGATAAAGATCGAAGAACATGACGACACCTTTAAAACCCATCAAGCTGCCCTCAATGCTCATCAAGCAGCCCTCGATGCCCATGATGCTGATTTGAAGACGATAAAGACCGCCATCCAGAAAGTGGAAGCACGTGGTGCTGTTACCGCAGCTGGGGCTGGTACTGCCAGTGCACCATTCAAGATGAAGTTAGATGGCCTTCATTTTGATGGCAAATCATCATGGGTAGCTTTCCGACAACAGTTCGAGACACTTGCCAAGGGAAACGGTTGGAGTGACGAACAGACTCTAATGGCGCTGACGCTTGCTTTACGAGGTGAAGCAGTCCTTGTACTGGAAAGCCGTCCTGCTGAAGGTAGAACCTTGAGTGAACTTTTCGAAGCCCTGGAAACGAGGTATGGGGAGAAACATCTGGAGCACTTTTACAGTGCCCAGCTCAAGACCCGCCGGCAGAAGTCACACGAGAGTCTTCAGCAATGGGCTCTAGAGATTGAACGCCTGGTGAACCGAGCATGTGCATCTACTCCAGAACTGATTCACCATCAGGTACTAAGATCTTTTGTTGATGGGATCAGAGATGGTGAAGTGCGAGCTGCAGTACGTTTGGCACATCACCAAACACTGAAGGCCGCCCTAGCACATGCCATGGAAGTGGAAGCCGTACGCCACGATTCCACGCAGCAGGTGCGTGAAGTGGTAGTATCTGAGAGACCTGTAGCACCGGAAAATGGAAAACCTGGGAAATTCGGAGGACTTTTCAGACCGAGATTTGGACTGATGTGCTACGAGTGTGGTGAAAGAGGACATATTCGCTCTGATTGTCCGAAGCGAAAAACAATGGTTGCGTTCAGTACCCAAGTGGACGCCAAGGAACAAGGAGAGAGACCAAGTGCAGCAAGAGCTGGGGGGCAAGCGCTGGGTCGTCATTGTAAAGACCAAGCCCCTACCATCACCGTGTCACAGGCATCAAATGGGAACAGTCTTACCATAGAAGGAGAACTAAATGGAAAACGCTGCCAGTTTACAATTGACACGGGAGCGTCACGAACCATAGTGCGTCCAGAACTACTTAGACGTACTGTGTCATGGGAAAAGCCATCATCATCTTGTCTCCTGCAGACAGCTACTGGCCAGCCAGTTCCCGTCCTTGGAGACACAGACGTGGAAATGAAAATAGGAGGAAAAATCTGTACTCACCCAGTTTTGATAGCAAGTATCACCGACGACTGCATCATTGGATTGGACTTTTTGAGGATCTATCAATGTACTGTCAACGTGGCAAAAGGTGTTCTCAGTTTTCCTGATACAGAAGTGTTCTTGGATGGAGGAGTGAGTGGAAACGTCTACTGTTTGAGAGGAACGACCTTGCCACCCAAGTCAGAAACATTAGTAGACGTCCGATTTCCTCAGAAATCCCGCATGGAGCGAAGCGTGATTATTGAAGATACAGGAAATCATCCTGGATGGATCACAGCAAGAACACTTGTTATGACAAAGGAGAGAGCAAAGGTTCGCATCATAAACCTCAGCAATTCTAGAGTATTCCTGAAAAAGAATTCTGTGATTGGACAATGTGATAATGTAGCAACACTGGAGAAGGTGAAACGAATGGACACAAAAATCAGTCAGCGAAATCACATCGTGCCACTACTGAAAAACTGCAAGGAGCAATTAACTAACTTGGAATTTGAGATGGCAAAAACGCTGTTACATAAGTTCAGTGACATCTTCGTGAAAGAAGACGGCGACCTTGGAAGGACCGGATTGGTGAAGCACCGTATAGAGACTGGAAATACAGTACCAATCAAGCAAAGACCTCGACGGGTACCACTGGCAAAGGAGAAAGAAGTAGCCGACATGATTGAAGATATGCAGAAGAACCGGATTATTGAACCGTCCACAAGCCCATGGTCATCTCCAGTAGTGCTGGTTAAGAAGAAAGATGGCAGCACCCGATTTTGTGTTGACTACAGAATGCTAAATGAAGTCACCAAGAAGGACAGCTATCCACTTCCTCGTATTGATGATACCCTGGACATGCTCAGTGGAATGAAATGGTTTTCCACGGTTGACCTAAAAAGTGGTTACTGGCAAGTTGAGATCAGTCCAGAAGATAAGGAAAAGACAGCATTTTCAACTGGAACTGGAAATGGTTTATGGCAGTTCAATGTTATGCCGTTTGGATTGTGCAACGCTCCAGCGACTTTCGAGCGACTAATGGAGAGAGTACTGGTTGGATTGCTGGGAGACGCTTGTTTGGTGTACTTGGATGACATTATCATAATGGGCCGTGATTTTACAGAGCATCTGAAGAACTTGGAAAAAGTGTTCCTGAGGATCCGAGAGGCTAATCTGAAATTAAGTCCAAAGAAATGTGCATTCTTTAAGAAAGAGGTTGGCTACCTGGGACACATAATATCAGCACAAGGAGTACGAACTGATCCGGAGAAAATCAAAGCTGTTCAAGACTGGCCTACTCCAAAGAACAAGACAGATGTAAGAGCATTTTTGGGACTTTGTGCTTACTATCGCCGCTTTGTGAAGAACTTTTCAGCAGTAGCAAAACCATTGCATCGGCTCACAGAGGAGAAACGTAACTTTCTTTGGGACAGTGACTGTGAACAATCTTTCAATCAGCTGAAACAACATTTGTGTGAGAGCCCCGTGCTTGGATACCCAAACAGAGAAGGGAGATTTATTGTTGACACTGATGCGAGCAATACAGGAATTGGTGGAGTGCTATCCCAAGAACAAGGGGACAAACAAGTAGTTATTGCTTATTTCAGTAAGTCCCTATCAAAGCCAGAAAGGAATTACTGCGTAACTCGTCGGGAGCTGTTAGCTGTTGTAAAAACTTTGCAGCATTTCAACAAATACCTTATCGGAAGACCATTCACACTTCGCACCGATCATGCTGCTTTAAAATGGCTGCTGCAGTTTAAGAACCCGGAGGGACAAGTTGCAAGATGGATAGAGCAACTTCAAGAGTTTGACTTCGTAATTGAACACCGAAGTGGAAGGATTCACTCTAATGCTGATGCTTTATCACGACGGCCGTGTCCTGATGAATGTCGCCACTGTATGAAGCAAGAATCCAAGGAACGAGTCAACATAATCAGGACGGAAGCATTGGATGATTCCTGGAGCGGAGAAGCCATGAAATCTGCACAAAAGGAAGACAAAGATTTAGAACGAATCCTGGAGTGGAAAAAGGATAACCAGAAACCTAGTTGGAGTGACATCTCAACAGCAAGTCCTATAGCAAAAAGCTATTGGGCTCAATGGGACAGCCTGTTGATTCAAGACGGAGTACTGTACAGGAAATGGGAGTCCCCGAATGGCAAAGAAAGTACTCTACAGTTAGTGGTCCCTCGCAGCAAGGTACCATCACTGCTGCGATTTGTTCATGATGGAGTATCTGGAGGACATCTTGGAGTAAAGAAAACCCTCATGAAAGTAAGGAAACGCTTCTACTGGATTCACTGCAGGGAAGATGTTGAAGAATGGTGCAAGAAGTGCACAACCTGTGCCGTCGTTAAAGGACCACAAACAAGAAATAAGGGGAGACTGAAACTTTATCAAGTTGGAGCGCCTTGGGAAAGGATCGCCATCGACGTCGCTGGACCGTTTCCTGAGACTGATGATGGTAATCGGTACATCATTGTAGTCCAAGACTACTTCAGTAAATGGCCAGAAGTATTCGCGACCCCCAACCAAGAAGCTAAGACTGTAGCAAGAAAGCTCGTTCAAGAAGTGTTCTGCAGATTTGGTGTACCATTAGAAATACACTCAGACCAAGGAAGGAACTTCGAGTCAGCACTGTTCCAGGAAATTTGTCGACTGTTTGGGATACACAAGACTCGGACTACACCAGCGCATCCACAGTCGGACGGAATGGTCGAGAGATTCAACCAGACGTTAGAAAATCACTTGGCCAAAGTGGTGGAAAATCATCAGCGTACCTGGGACCAGTATATTCCTCTGTTCCTGATGTCCTACCGCTCAGCAGTTCATGACAGCACAAATGAGACTCCAGCAAAGGTAAATTTTGGACGAGAACTACGGCTGCCAATGGATGCAATAACTGGAACTCCACCTGGTACACCTAAACCAACTTCGGAATACGTTGCGGATTTACAAGAACAATTGGACACAATCCATGACTTGGTTCGAGAGAACAGCATCAGGACTGGAGAAAGAATGAAGACACGGTACGATCGCCAGGCGAACACCAATGGGTTTGAAGAGGGAAGTCTTGTATGGCTTCATAACCCATTCAGGAAGAAAGGAAAATCACCAAAGTTCCAAGCTCGCTGGGAAGGCCCATACAAAGTGATAACGCGAATCAATGACATCACGTACCGCATCAAACAAGGACAGAGAGGAAAATTGAAGATCGTCCACGTCGACCGCCTGGCGCGATATCATGGATCAAATGATGCTCGGGACGAGCATGACTAAGAGGGGGTAATGTTACGTACAAGTGAAGGGTCAAGATTTTTCTAGAGAGATCCTTGTATTTGTTTTCGTCGGCGTTAACAATGCCGCTATTCAAAGACAAAAGAAAGACCCGCCTATTGTGTCGTTTATAGCCCTATTGTTCTCGGAGTTTTATGGCTCTGTTTACTTTCCCACGCTTGTTTGTGTCGGGCGGCCGTCGAAACTTCCTCGCGAATATTCTGGAGATCAGGAGGCACGAATATAAAACGCGAGCGTCGAGCCAGCAACGACAGTTCAGTTCTACGAGCTACCAAGTGAACTTCAAAGCGACTTTAAAGTGCGAATAGTGCGATACTCAGTGTGTTGTTCAGTGCTAAAGTGCTATTGTAAGACAGTGATTAATTGCGATAGAGACGTTTATTAATTGTGACTGTGACATTTTATTAGTTAATTAATTAATTACTTGTGTTGATATACTGACTGAATCCGTTCGTTAATAAAACTCTTCTACCGTAAATCGGCAAATTTATTCGTACCCACCCCGGATACGTAACAATATTAAAAATGTTTTGAATTTTCTTAAAAAATGCGAAGAAACTTTTTCCCCACAATGTAGTACAAGTAAAAAGAGCAGAACAACAACGGGTGGTGACAGCATTGTCCTTTAGGTAATTACCTACGCCCACCAGCTCGGTCAAACACGCACAATAGGGCTGCCCACTCATTGTCACTATTTTTAACCACCGACGCAAAAACGACGGGGTGTCATAAGTTTGACGTGTCTGTCTGTGGTCTCATAGCTCCTGAACGGATGGACCGATTTTGATTTACTTTTTTTTGTTTGAAAAGTGACTTAATCGAGAGTTTTCTTAGCTATGTTTCAAGAAAATCCGCTCAGCCGTTTGAATATTATCACCAATTTTCTAGTGAGTTTTGGGGGTTTCAATAAATTATTAATTTTAGTTATTTTTATAGCTTTCCGCCCGCGTTTCCCTATTTTATCCTAGAAACCGCGTGAGAAAGCTTGTGATATATATAGTTTTATAAATTTTATATGTCTTATCCTATCAGAACGGTCGCTTAAGAACCCGGCTCGGAGTTCGCTTCGCTGAAACATCCCTGACAGCGATTCCAGACCGGCTGGAAGTGCCTCGGCCGGTCCGCGGGCCCGCCTGACACCCGCCTGCGAGGCTGCTCTGCGCTCAACACGAGCGCTGCCGAGTCCTGCACGAGTATTACCGAGAGGCTCGGGAACGTGTCGAATCAGTATAAATGAAATTATACAGTGTTCAAAAATTATATAATATAACCACAAAAATATACCAGAAATCAAAATTAAAATCATCATGCTATTTTCGTATATAGCAGTACCTAAGGAACGTGGGTCAAATCGCAAAAATACGCTGTGTACGCTAAACAGTTTTTTTACGAATCCTTTCGTCTATTTATCCTACAAAAAATATATGTTGTAGAGTTCATCATGTTTTTCTGAATTTGGACAAAATAAATATCCTATCACATGCAATATTGGAATTTATATGGGAAATTGTTGACAAACCGGCTTATCCGATGTAAATTAATCTTACATTCTGTTTTATTATTAGATTACTATTTAATTGCAATTTACTTGTTACTCTATGTTTTATTAAGAATATTACAATAAAATATGAGGCGCCTTTTATTTTCTCATACAGGGTGATGAAAAGTCGAGTGTATCACTCGGGCGCAAAATATATTTTAGGCTCGGGCGACGTACTTTAAACTTTCTACTAAAGAATCACTCGGTACGCTCGGGATTCTACTCTAGAATCCCTCACTTCGCTCTGGATTCAAAAAAGCGCCCTCGCCGTAAAAATATTACTTTGCTCCTTACTATTTTATTTTAAAATGATTGCTCAAGTTTTGTGACTGTTTGAAGTAGGTAAGTCTAGTAACGCGTCTGTATTTTTAATATAATCCGTCACTCTTACATCTTATGACAAGATTTGCTTAAAAATTTTACGAAGTAAATCTATAGTATAAAAATTATTTTACTCTGTGCTTTAAACCATCTCCGGTATACGTAATAATGTCCCCGATTCTTCAGAATCGGTACCAATATCATTATAAATATTTGTCAATAATAAAATGTAATATTTTTAAGTAGGTACATATTATTATTAAATGTTATAAATTCTACATGTGCTATTTAAATATGAATATAATATTAAGAAGTTTTATATGGAAATGTGTTACAAAATCGGTCTAAGAAAGTATTTTAATGAAGGTTAACAAATACTGAATTTATTTTTGGTATTGAATGAAATTGAAACAATTTCCAAATGTATTCGTAATATTTTCCAACAATTCAATTGTGTGTTATGTGCTCTCTATAGTAAAGAGCTTACAAAAATATGAATAGGAGCTTAATTCAGAATATTCTGATTGCACAATGTAATGTACACGTGTCATTGTTTTAAGTAAACTGCGCGGTGTGAAATTGTACTCGTTTTGCAAATTCATATATATTTAATTCTAGCGGTTGTAACGGGTGATTTTGAAAGGGAATTGATATATTCCTTACTAGCTGTCCCTTCCCGAGGGATCTTATATTTTTCCAGGATAAAAAGTAGCCTATATGTTATTCCAGGGTATGATCTAGTTATGTGGCAAGTTTCATCCAAAATCTGTGGAGTGGAAAACATTAAAAAAAAATATGTTGCCCGGTTCAGATCTCTCTGTGCTCGCTAATTTGTCTGGTCGTTTATAATCATGCTGAATTTTTTTTTTTTTTTTTTAATTCTAGAAATATTTTAGTGTTGTTTTCCACTCAATAATATTTATTTCATGAGTGTTATTTAATAATTTATTATGCATACAAATCTTAGTAAGCGAACTGGCCCTCAAGTAAAGCTAATGTAATACTTCGTGCCTACGGAAGTGCTACGAAAGCTCTACGAAAGCGCTACGACATCAATATGCAGAAAACTATGCTAGAACCACTTTTATATTTATCCTAGAAAAATAAATATATTATAATTTTGTTAATTACGTTTCAATTGTATTGATTAAAATTGAAGTAAACAGCCCTAAATGCGAAGAATATATATAATAGAGACTGGTTTTACCCGCGTTCTCGAGATAAAAAGTAGTAGACTCTCTGAAAAGTCATCCACCTGCTAATTGAAGTCCCGCCAAAATCTACAAAGGTCGATGTTCACAGAATAGAAAACGGTTCGATAAGTAATAATCGGACGTTTACCACGATTTTTTGTAGGAAAATGTCATTGTATACGCCCAATTATAATTTATCGGACCGTTTTCTAATCGGCGAACATCCAACCTAAGCCTTTTTGATGAATTCCCTGGAAAAACATTAAATCAAAAATTAATTGCATCGATTTCAATTAAATTAATACTCAATGGGTCTTCAAAGTACGCTGTTAAATCTGTAAATGAGTTTGAGATCTCTTAACGTTGAGTTGAACTCAGTTGAAGCAACTTGCGAAAATCGATGACAGGATTTTGATCTCTAAGAGTGGGTTGCACCATCCAACGTTATCGTTGTCTGTCAGAGCAACGGTTTTGTTAGCAAAAGACAGTTTTGGCAGACAATTTAATGATTACGTTGGATGGTGCAACCCACCCTAAAGGAATCTACGACTTATTTGTTATTACTAGGAATTCGAAATAATAGTTTAAACCAATATTCTCTCTATTGAAGCTTACACATAATAATGGCTCCCTTTTTTTTTTGGAAATGACAAAAATTTATAGCATGATGGCTACATCAACCTTACCCGACAAGAGGGTGATATTTAAAACCCAAAAGAGGCACGGGATGCGTTAAAGGATGGCTTACTTCATCTGATAGTCACGTGTTCCATTAATATTTGCGCCTCAGAGTAAATAATACACTCTCTTCTCTGTACGTCCGCTGAGATAATCTGACACCTATATAAATGGGCTTATCATTGAAACTACTTACCTAATTTTAATGGGACTTTTTCGGGAAGATTTTATATAGTGGGACTGTGAGAGTACCTAATTGGTCAAACTATAAAAATCTGAAGTAAAAAAAAAATACAAACATACTTACATATTTATGTACTCTGTATACTGTCATAGAATATAACACATTTAAATAATAGACTAGATGTCAGTGTCAAAAATAAATGACCAAACACTAACCAATGCATAAAACATCTAAAAACACGTGGAAACATCAAATATGTTGTACATTTAATGCTTTTTATGATTTTTAATTACCAGTAGAACCACTAAGAGTAGATCATTTGATGCTGTGAAACTATGACGTCATTAGTGTAGTATTTCATACAAAATTCCATATAAATCGTTTTGACATTTATTAAAAAGTAGCTGATTTGATATGTCAGTCAACTACCCTATTGTGCAAAATCAAACAAGTTTTAGTAGGCACTAAGTAGTTTGCTGACTTCTAAGAAAAACAAATCGTAGCGTAATACATAGCCTCGTGGAAGAATATTTAATTGGAAAAACTTTGTAATTCTCCTCGTAGTTTTAAAATAACAACCTTGTAAAGTATTATTTATCTTTTGAGTTGTTTGACAGACTGTTGAGTCTGAATACACTTATTACGTAACAAACTGGAAGTTTTATCTCTCAGTTACTTGCGGAATATAATTACTTTGTAGTGCCCGCCTGACTGGCTACCACCCTCAAGTTGAAAATTTGTCGCCAATACCTGTGTGTTCCGGCAATTGCACTTGAGAGCCAGTTTGCCTTCTCGGTATTGTAACAGGTCAGCAACACATTGGCAATATCTCTGGTATAGGGTAGTTGACACTGTCAAAAATAAATGACCAAACACTAACCAATGCATAAAACATCTAAAAACACGTGGACACAACAAATATGTTGTACATTTAATACTTTTTATGATTTTTAATTACCAGTGGAACCACTAAGAGTAGATGATTTGATGCTGTTAAACTATGACGTCATAGTGGAATGTTTCATACAAAATTCCATTTAAACTATCGTTTTGACATTTATTAAAAAGTAGCTGATTTGATAAGTCAGTCAACTACCCTATTGCAAATGGCGATAGGCGACAGTAACCACTTACCATCAGGTGGGCCGTATGCTTGCTTGCCTTCTAATATAATTTAGTAAGTAACTTATCTAACTATCAAATCAATTTGGATTTGATGAATTGTGATTTACTCTTTTTGTCGTCTCTGTAAATGCTTGAATGGACTTTTTAAGCCCATTAATAGTGCTTCAATAACAGATAGTCAGTTTGTTTGTAGTACCATGCTCACCAGACCAACAGACCACATGTACCATCAAAAGTCAAAGTTGAAGCATGATCAGTTTTGAGACCTTTTCGCTTGCAGCCAGTAATCATAGTTTGCTTTGTCCATTGTTTACAATAAAACGGTCTCTTGTAAAATCTTTTTGTTTAGACTATTTACTGACAATGACAATCTACTATTTTATGACAAGCGCATTGTCTGGTTATATTGTGTGAGACACAGGTAGCGGCTGGTTACTGCACACAAAATACACCCTTAAGGTAATCATGCTTCAACTTTGTCGATAGTACCTACTAGTAACAGTCGCTACACAATGGAGGCGTTTACGAATTTAATTGCTTAATATTTTTGTAAATGTAGCACCACAGCTTAACTATTCATCAGAGTACATAATAGTACAGGTTTACAGGTACTATTAGGGTGAATATAGTTACACTGTGGTAACACCGTGCGCGTGCGAATGATCAGTACCATCAGTACCAAGCACTGGGAGGTTTTATGAATTCTACTATCCTACTTCCTAATAGTATCATAAATGCGAAAGTTTGTGATTATGGATGTATGTTTGTTACTCTTTCACGCAAATACTACTGAACGGATTTGGATGAAACTTGACACATAGATAGATCATACCCTTGAATAACATATTCCTACTTTTTATCCTGGGAAAACATAAGGATCCCTCGGGAGCGCGGGTGAAACCGCGGGCGGAAGCTAGTTTCCATATAAATACGGAGACCTACGCACTGAGGACTGCTCCCATTAAATTTTAATAGATTAAAAACGTTTTACATGTTTTATGTGTAATATTTTAATATTTAATAAATCAAAGTGTTTATAATAAAATACTCTTGTGAAAATCATGTGCATGTAAATCCTTTGTCGAAATATTTGAAGTATGTTTTTGTATCGAAATGGAAATAGAATATTGTTGTTTGAAGCGTTGTTTTTTTTTTTTTTAAAAGATATACCTAACGACGAATAGTGGGTAGGTACTTGAACTAAATATTGTATCTACCCACACGAATCACTCGTAGAATTGTACATTTTTATTAATATTCGTGCACCCACTGCCGATCTCCGAAGTATAAAGTGATATCAGTAAGGTTGATGCCTCATTTAATTTATTGATTTGGGTGTTTTTTTTTAATGACTAAAGTTGGTGGCCTCTGATGGCTGCAACAACCTTACCGGACAAAAGCGAGCGCAGAGGGCTCTCAACCGTGTTTTGTGTGTGCTAAATCGTTTTATTAGTGCTTGTGATCATGGACAAATGCTGGTGTGTTATGGTGAAGCCTACGACATTACAACTTTCGACACTGAGGTTTAAGGTTAAGGTTAGTAAATTATTTGATACTGTACCTACATTGAAAACTCCTTAAATAAATTACGATATCTGTACTCCATGACTTCTGAAGTTCTGGCATAGGTAATTGATGTCCTATATAATCACAGTGTAATGATTCCCTACAGTGTGGCATCGCACTTGATATCTGGTGCCGCCGTCCGTGTAGTACTTACGCAATCGCACGCAGACGTGCCAGAATGGAAAATAAAATAAACGAGTATTTTAAATGTACCTACCTAATACACGTTCATTTATATTACATAATATTATTATCATTATTTACTATAGGTATATTATAGGTAGGGACACTCCGTGCAAAGTGCAAAACTTTGCACGGAGCGTGCAAAGTTAATTTTTTTTGACGAATTGGTCATTTGTCGACTTTCTCGTGGTGACATGCTCACGCGAGTCTGCCCTCAACGTTAGAGTCGGCAAAACTAACCGTGTTTGCAGGCAGCGACCCGCGCCGCCCGCACGCCCGCACGAGCCCCACCGTTGCTCTGCACAAGTAGATACATTCGTTACCGAACTGTAGGGGAATAGTTAATCTGTGATATATTTTATTTAATAAAGACATTAAGTGTAACCTTTACCTAAAGTTTTCTTTAGATGCCGGAAACATCCGGTATTGCAGTTCCTATAATATTACATACATTTTTTTAAAAGTCGGTTAAAAAAGAGAAAAGCAGCATTAATAAATAAAGAGAATAAATATTTTTAAATAGTTTAACGATCTGAAGTTACAATGATTGTTACAGACCGGGCATTAAATTATCTGGCCGTCTATTTACTCCCGACAAATAGTCTTTGAGGGAGGTTTGTATTGGATAAGTAGGTGCTCTCATAAATAATTTAATAGACAACGTGGCCTGAACTCAAAGAGACAATGTTATTATTGTTACAAGTACTTTATACCTACGTCTTTGCCTGACCTGTAGGGTTAGCCCTACCGTTCGTTTCTTGACAGAATTTTGGTCATTTCAAAATTGGTATTCAAGGTAGCCTACGAAATTAAAATTTTATTACGTTTTTTGCTAATTGCAGCTCAGTTATAGGTGTAGGTAAGTTTGTCAACATGTGATTTCCGATACGAATAGTAGTAAATGTAATCTGGGTTATATTCCATATTGTTTTCCATTTAAAAATCATAATGAAAAAACTGTTTGTTCTTTGTCTTGAACAATCTAAATCCCTGCCATTGTCTTCAGTCCTTATTTTTCCTATAATCTCTTTCCTGTTCATTGACTTATATTCTTCCGATAGACAAGAACGTTTATGAAAACATTGTTTCCAAATACTGGACAGTTTCGCGAACAAAACATTGTAAGTGTCGCAAATTTTCACGGCGCTTACGCATTTCGTTCAACAAAATGTCATATCTAGAAGTATGAAGTTTTATAATATTTTTAACGCAAAATGATTACTTTCATATTCACAAACATACCTAATACTTACATGAGCTGCAAAAAACGTAATAAAATTTTAATATCTCGGACTATCATAGTTTAATCTTGTCAGCAAGCTATGTTAATAGCCATTATGTTGAATATCTAAGCTGACATTCTCAAATCTAATATAATTATTCATGAAAGTTAGATAAAAAAATATGAAAAAAAAACTTTTAACAAAAAGTAGAACTGCCTTCAAAAATAAAAAAAATAATAAAATAACTATGTAGGTCTAATCTGGCTATGGGACTAATCTGACAGTTTTGAAGTCGCAGTTTTAGCAATGAACATTCACTTTCAAGATTTAAATACACTTTACACACCCGATTTACTCGAATAATTCAATTGAATTCAGACAACTTTTGAAACATCATGCTAAATTCGGTTGAGTGAATTTTACGATATAATTATTCAATTGAAAATGATCCGTCGACGCTTGCTGGCTTTGGCTTTCCTGGTTAAACATTATTATTGTAGATTTAATTTCAGTAATTCGCCTGAAGCTCGAGTTTGATAGGCAGGTTGTAGATTGCTATGGTTGCCAAGGGAGCATGGGGTTCTTCAAAACGTTTGTGATGAGATCGTTTCTGGTGTGTTAGCAGCCAAATATAATCCGACCAAATTAAGGAAAATACAGATAAATTAACTTTTAATAAATTTAATAAATACCAATAGCTGACAGAACTTGTCAGGAAAGAGATTAGGTAATTAAGGCCCGAAGACAATAGCAGAGCTTTTTTACCGACATATATACGTATATCGTCTCCTTAAATAGGTATATCCCTCACTCTCTTACGTCAGAGAACAAAAAGAGTCGGAGTTATGTTAAAATCCTGGGTTTTATAATACATGCTTGTATTTAGACAGAAAACTTTGCTAACTTAAAATCCTTCCATCTGACACAAATGTAAGAAGTATTTATAACTCTAACAAATATGAGATTTCACTCGAAGTTTTGCTACTCAAAGGTGAACGCATACTTATCCGAGCCGAACGCGTTCGAACGAATCGAAGTCAAGGAGGCCTCACATAGATATCGGACGATTTCCATCACCCCAAGGTCAGACTCCGTTACTTAAAGGAGCTAGGATGGCTTGGGTAAAGCTGGCAGGGACAATCCACAATAAATATCCTGGGACATTCTTCACACACGAATATCTGATCCCAAACTAAGCAGAGCTTGCACTATGGAAACCAGATTAACTGATATACTACTTTTTTTGTAAATATAGGTACATACTTATATAGATAAATACACCCAGACACAGGACAAACAGACATGTTCATGCACATATGTTTGTCCTGGATGGGAATCGAACCCATGACCAGCGCCAACTGGCTTGTCAAAACACCCCAATACACCCCAAGAGGGACGTCAGTGCAGGCCTCATCGCCCCCACACAGAATAAGAATAAGATTCGACGCGGGCAAAGTGCGAGGTTTCATAGGATTTCATATAAAGAATTCTAAAATTCGTTTCGTTCGACGCGTTCGGGTCGAATAAGTGTGCGTTGAACTCAAATGTTGTCAAACAAACTTTTAAGTGGATTTATAGACGGTACCTGCGCTTCTATTCTGCCACGGCAGTTCGCTATTCCCATTGATAGATAAGGTCAGGAACATAGTTAGATACTTTGTAAAATATGTCTTTATACCCACGACGGAACGGAGACGGTATATGCGTTTGGGGTGAGAGGATGTGTGTTTGTTTGTGAAAATCCATGTTGCCATTTTTTTCCAAAACTACTAGTCCGATTTTGATGCAGTTTTCATTATAAGTAGGCTTCATGTTGACCATAATATCACCGTAGTCAGTGATGATATAGCGGAAGATAGTAAACACACAAGGGAACTGGTTTCCAGTGCAGATGTTGGAACACGCCGGTTGGCGCTTGGCGACAGATTTACAACTTGAGGGTTGTAGCCAGCCAGACGGGTACTCCAAAGTACCCTACCACTCTCCGAAGTTCTCCGAAAACTTGAGTTCATTCAGGGCCGGATCTACCATATATGGCTTTTTGGGCTTCAGTCCAGGGACCCGTGGATTCAAGGGGCCCCCAGCTAAGTCAAGGCAGAGTCAAAAATAGACGATAATGCAAAAAAAAACCATAATTTTATTAAATTAAACAGATCGTATGGTTTGCAGCCCGGCGAATCCTACGATTAATCAAACCCATTTAATTCCAGTCTACGTTCAGGTGTTGGTACTTCCAATGGAGTTGGTACTTGCCCGGGGCCCCCTAAACTCACGGTCCGGCCCTGAGTTCATTGATTGAGAAAAAAAATACAAACATATACCTACACACATACACATACCATGCACTTTTTGGAGTCTATAAGCTTATAAATTCTGCTTATAGACTCCAAAAAGTGCATGGTTCGTTTTTAGGTCTGTGTACACGCTTTTATAATATGATACCTCTTCCACTTTTAAATTTGCCTTCACATAAATTTAAGGAACATATTAAGACCGTTTTAGTAAAGAAGGCTTATTACAATATTAACGAATATTTAAATGACAAAAAGGCTTGGGTGTAGCGCTCGCTCTTGCTGGATATATTTTATGTACCTAAATTATGAAGTTCATTTTGAAAAGAGTAATTGCTGTGTTTATTGCCGGCTCTTCTCAGCAAAAGCTACCTTCCGAACCGTGCATTAGAGTCTGACTATTCATAAGTGCCTGTGAAGGTCTATTTGAATAAATAATATTGCATTTCATTTCATTTCATAAATATTGGTTCATATTAACAAGATTCAAATTCCACCAAATAGATAATCAACATTCAAGGTAATTCAGTGAACTGGCGGAACAAAACTGCAGATCATGAAAGTTTACTGACAGTGAAACAAACACAAACTAGCACAAAGTTTCATAGCGGTGTGTAACGAATAGTCTAACAACAATAATAACTTAGTTATACCACAGAATTATTATACTGTAACATTTCAATGTGACCCCGCGAAACTTTCGACACATAGTTAAAATACACCTTCATATATATACATATATTTGACTAGCTTTCCGCACTGCGGTTTCAACTGCGATCCCCTATTTTACCTCAGAATTTTCAAAAATCTTTTCTTAAAGTGGAGGCGTCGGTTGGAGCGCGAAATTCAAATTTTATCACGTTTTTTGTAAATTGCAGCTGAGCTATAGGTCGTAAGTTATCAACATGTTATTTGCGAGAAGAATGGTAGTATATTTACTGATTAATAACAAAATAAATCATCAACATATTCCTCCAAGGTATATTAGTAACATTACAAATGTTGTAGTTGTAGTGTTCAATATAAAAAAATAAAATTTACTTAAATATGCATACTTTTTAATAAAAGATACGTTTCAGTATAAAAATAGAACGAGTCTGTGTGATTACGAGCAATATATTGCGCAGACAATCTGTGCTCGCTTTCCTTATTTTCAAAGGAAATTTACTCTCCCAGGGCCGTACAATACAATATTATTAGGGCAAACAAGTTTCCGCCCCGCAGTTTCGCATTTTATTACGCGGCGCGCCCGCGGTTCAGCGGTTTAGGCGTGCAAAAGGTAACAGACAGACATACAGAGTTACTTTTTCATTTAAAATATTTGTATGGATGAAAAATTTTCTGTATTTTTTTATTGTTTGCTTCAAAATAAATTTAAATGTTTTTGCCCATTTTTTACCTAACTACGTCCCTGTGTAGATTATACTATACGATGCTTCACAACAAGCTCTGACAAATTGGATCCTATTCGATTCATATTGCTATTTGCTTCGTTTTAAGAATCTAGTTTTGCAATGTCCGTAGCCGATTGATTTGCAAATATTGAATTTTGCCATTTTAAAAGAGATCTTGTTACAAGGTTATTCAATTGATTTTATGACTGTATTAAATTGTTGGTTCTTACCTAGTTTTGATCCCATCTGATGATGAGGACTACATGTGAAGTAAATAAATAAGTGAATTGTACAAATTCTTAATGAGAAATAAAGATAACAAAAAAAAATATTACGGGGATCATATATAAAAATAAAAATCTTTTAACAAAAAATAGAACCGACTTCAAAACACTAAAATACATAAAATAACCATGACTTCAAAACAATGTCAGGTTGATTAGAGTTCCTACATATTTATTTTTTTAAATTTTTAGTTTCTTATGTTTTATCACTGACCTAGTATAAGCTATCGTTGTACTTTCCATCATTACATCAAATGATCAAACTAACGGTCTAAAGATCCTATAATATTGAAAGAATTACCCCCTAACTCCTAACCGTTAAGGAGTTGTACCTTCCATCATCAGCTCAGTAACGTAAATGATGACTACCAGACGCAAATATCTGAATAGCTTTAAAAAGTATATGAAAAACATTGTAAGTGCCTATAAAATTTGAAGCGTTCCCTCGATTCCTACAGGATTCCATCATCAGATCCTGACCTGTTGACCTTGGGACCACCTGTAAAGTATACCCTTTCAAACAAAAAAAGAATTTTCCAAATCGGTCCAGTCGTCTTTGAGTAATCGGGACACTTGAGAACCTCCTCCTTTTTGAAGTCGTTTAAAAACCAAAAGCACCGATTGCAATATTTGACGTGCCGTGCTGACTATACTGGCGTGACTGAGTGCTGATCAAATTGGGACCCCACAGGCTATCTCTATGTTCCTGCTCAACACACACACATCGATTTATCATTAGAAGCACCTCTACCACAAGCTAATGGAATACGGATTACTATATATACAGGATGATTTCGAAATGGTATTTTAGCCCCAATTCTGCGGATACTGTAATCATCGTTATCAATAATAGGCTAGTTGACAGTGTCAAAAATAAATGACCAAACACTAACCAATGCATAAAACATCTGAAAACACGTGGAAACATCTAATATGTTGTACATTTAATGCTTTTTATGATTTTTTAATTACCAGTGGAACCACTAAGAGTAGATGATTTGATGCTGTGAAACTATGACGTCATAGTGTAATATTTCATACAAAATTCCATATAAACTATCGTTTTGACATTTATTAAAAAGTAGCTGATTTGATATGTCAGTCAACTACCCTATCCTACATTTCAAGTGTCTGAGCAGTGACACAGAGTATGCACTACCATTACGAAGTTATGACAGTTACAAGTTTAGCATAAACTTTTTGGCGGGAACTTGCGATGTGTCGTTGCGTTTTCGTTTAATTTTCATAAAATCGTGTATTTTGAGTTTTATTGAATATCATCGGTGGTATTTTGTCCAATAAAGATCAATACAAGTGCACCAGTGAAGTGAAATGAAATGATTACGTGTATATGGGCGTTTCAAGTTATCTCAAAAAGTTCGTGAAAAGTTTTAATAGAACGGCCACCATTGTACTAAAACCTAACTTAAACTGACTGACTATGACTTGAAGATGATTTAACATGACTTGAACGTTACTAGAACTTTGAAACTAGACGATTGACGAGAATTTAAATACATGAAGAATATAAAAATACTTACATTGCTCAACTTGACACTGGCAAAATACACTAAGACAAAAAGTTGCCAAAAAGAAAAAAAGTTTAGCATAAATATATGGTAAAAGCCTATATAATTTTACTCTGAAACGTAGTAATAAGGCGAAATAACTATTTTATACTCAACTAGCTGTCCCCACGGCTTCACCCAAAAAAAATATTTCACTAATAGGAAGCTACATTTTCTCTGAAGTAGTGAAACCGCTAGGAACAGCTACTATATAAAAAAAAATGTTTTCTTATCTATCACACTATGCCCTTTCAAAATCACCCGCTATAGGTACTTTGTGCCGTCATGCTTAGAGTAATCTGGTTGGTAAACCACACACGAGCGATTCAATTTCGCCACCAATTCACTCGGCTTGCTGAATCGCTTTCATTCCCAAATTACGTCACAATAAACAGGGATATTTAAAATTAATAAACTTTCAGTGCAGTGGTTTTAATTAACTTTTGGTATAATATTACCGTAGAGAAAATAATATACCTACCTACTACGTACAAGTACCTATTACTTAATTATACAGATGATTTTTTTAAGTGGGCGTGGTAGACCAAATCCAAAAGTATAGGGAATAGCGAAAAATGCTGAAAGGAGTCTCGGGGCCGATTTTGATAAAAACTAAAACTGTATACTTGGATTTTCAAAAATATTATTTGCCTTGCCGGAAATCGAACTCATTGATTTTGAAATAAAAACAGCCTGTATTATTGCTCCATCTCATAGTATCGCTTATAATGATCAATTTGGGAAGTAATGTTATATGTCAAATTAAAGGAAAGGTAAAATAAAAAAAAATACATCCTGTATATAGCCCTGATGTGAAATAAATTTTATATATTTGCTTTTAACAGTTTTTTAGGGTTCCGTACCTCAAAAGGGAAACCACGGCGTATTACACTTAGATGTCCGTCCTGTCTGTTTTATACCTACATACTAAAATTATGTTATATATGATTATAAGACAGACAGACTTGCTATTTTTCTTATATTAGAAGTCTGAGTAGTGTCATACCGAAACTTCGGCATCGAATTTGGACCGAAACTTCGGCATCGAGTTTAGGCAAAAATAAAGTTTCTAGCAAGGACCGAAATTGAACAATCTGTTACGAATGAGCGAGACGTGACGCGCGGCGGTCTTTTTTTAGGGTATTTCTTAGGGTTCTCGGACTAAGGTTGTGGCAATATCGGCTTCGGCTTCAGACAGAAATAGCTTTCGGTTTTGACAAGCAAGCAGGCGGAACACCTGATGGTAAGTGACTACAGTTACATAAGGACATTAGCAATACCAAGTGGTAGTAGGGCGATGATACCTCAGTGGTAGTGACGTCGGATTCCGCGACGAAGGTCGTGCGTTCGAATCCTACAATGAGCTTGAGCTTTCGGTGAAGGAAAACATCGTGAGGAAACCATAGCACGGTGGTAGGGTACTTTGTAGTACCCGCCTGGCTGGCTACCACCCTCAAGTTGAAAATTTGTCGCCAAGCACCTACCGCGCGCGGTGTGTTCCGGCAATTGCACTTGAGAGCCAATTTACCTTCTCGGCATTGTAACAGGTCAGCAACACATTGGCAATATCTCTGGTATTGCCAATGGCAATAGGCGACGGTAACCACTTACCATCAGGTGGGCCGTATGCTTGCTTGCTACCTTAGTAGTATAAAAAAAAAAACAAAGGAATAGGGTTCGATTACCAAAAATAGTTCCGAAAACAATTTCTAATTTTAAGTGGTATTAAAATGAATACTGAAACCATGGATTTTGTACGTGTATTTTGGATCCTCTGTAATATTGCGTAATAACATAAAAATCAGAGAAAAAAAAATGTGTGGCCCTCGGAGACTGCCGCGGTAAAGCTATTGCATAGCTGTTTTTATCAACTTATGCAATTATAATTATTTATTTATTTTATTTATGCAGTATTTTTTTCCTTTGTTTTTTTTCTTTGATATTAATTCAAGTTACACTTTTTGAGCGTGGTGACCGATAAGAAAACATTATTTTTTTCTTTTATTAAATAAATGAGAAGTTAATATTGTTCAAAATATTTTTACAAAGAGGAGGTGCCCTAACGCTGAAACTCTAAGCAGGCATGAGTCACCAGATTGCGGGGCGAAGAGGGGGATTACGCATGCGCAGTAACGCCGATACAACCAATGCCACCTAGAGACGAGTTGCTGAACTAAAGAGACAAGCATGATATTTCAAAAAGTCATTAAAAGTTCTGCTATTCATCGATAGATGGCAAAACTAAAAAGTATCACCGCTGTGCCGGTCTGAGTGGTGTTAGGTTATTTTCGTTACGGAATTTCTGGATTCGGTCTCCACGCTCAAGGCCCGCGATAGAAGCTATGCAATAGCTTAAAATCATAAATTTGAAAATACTGACGTCCAAAATAACGTACGGAACCCTTGGTTTGAATTTTCAGTACGATTTCACTTACAGCCAGTATTAATTGCAATTGAAGCGAGCGAGCACAGCTCAGTGGGTCGGATGAAGTCGGATCATATATGTACTGTGTAATATTCGAAGGCAATATTCAAAACCATTAAATTATTAATTCTCTGACAAAGTCTTCGAATATCACTTTTCGATGTTTTCCAATCGATTTTTTCTTTTCCACCATTCAAAGCCAAAATGTCTAGAAGAATAAAATAGTCTTAACAGCTTGATATAAAAGTTCGTTCATATGGTAGAAGTCTAATATGATGCTATATGCAGTGTTCTGAAGAATAGCTTGATCTGATGCCCACGGCTACCTTTTACCATCGCACCTCTCGCCATCGGTGGGGAGTCCATCCCCACACACTGGAACTTAAATGGTCTCGTACCGTGCGGTTCCTAAGGAGCTTCCTACCACAGACGCTCAAATTGTGGAATGAGTTGTCCGCCGTGGTGCAACCAAGAGACTACAGCATGAGGTTCTTCAAGAAGGGTGTGAAGAGATTTTACAGATACCCCTGGTGTTGTAAGCGTCCATAGGCTACGGTAACCACTTACCATCAGGTGGGCCGTATGCTTGTTTGCTGCCTTAGTAGTATAAAAAAATATATACTTAACCCATGCCTAATAACAATCCGGACAGACTTAGGTAACCTTCTTCTTAACTTCCTTGAGGTACACACCGAAATGTGCTTGGCGACAGAATTTCAACTTGAGGGTGGTAGCCAGCCAGGCGGGTACTACAAAGTACCCTACCACCGTGCTATGGTTTCCTCACGATGTTTTCCTTCACCGAAAGCTCAAGCTCATTAATTAATTAGTTAATTGTCTTAGATCAGCCCCTGAAACATGATTTAAGTTACGTGGGTAATCAGCGTAAAAAACTATTCCAATTAATTTATTTCAACTCTATTCCAATTAATTTCTTTATAAACTTTGAATAGTAAGATTTAGATTTTGGCATTTTAATGAGCGCGAAATTCAAATTTTATCACGTTTTTTGCAAATTGCAGCTCAGTTATAGGTCGTAAGTTATCAACATGTTATTTGCGAGAAGAATGGCAGTATATTTACTGATTAATAACAAAATAAATCATCAACACAGATTAGAGTTTCAGCGTTAGGGCACCTCCTCGTTGTAAAAATATTTTGAACAATATTAACTTCTCATTTATTTAATAAAAGAAAAAATAATGTTTTCATTTGCATGAAATGTGGAAAGTTCAACATATTCCGCCAAACATTAGGCAAGCAAATTACATCAAAAACTTTTAAAAAATGAAAAGAGAATAATAAATAAATTGTTACAAATAAAATTAATAAATTTTATAAGGTCAAATGTAAATTAATAAAAAAGTTCTTACAAAATAATCATGTTAATCCAAAGTCATATGTAACTTCATGAAAATTTTAATGTCAAATATTCCTCAATAGTTTAAAATCTTTCGTGAATATTAATTTAGTGCAATTTAGTTTATAAAAAAAAGAATTATCAAAATCGAACCACTTTGTAAAAAGTTATGCGTGATCATACATATAAAAATAATATATACGCGTCGACTTGAGAACCTCCTCCGTTTTTTTTGTTTTTTCGTCGGTTAAAAATTCAATAAAAAATTTAATTGCCAATTTTTAGATCTATTGACTTAGTACCTGTCAAAATATATACCTGCAGAGCTTATATTATGATAGAAAACCAAATTATTCATAGATATTGTTATATTTATATATTTTTTCCAGTCGCATGGTTGCTGGAAGAAATTTCTATTAGAAATAAGCTAAGCAGATCTTTGTACATGTGTATTTTTTTTTATGTCAGAAAGTTGACAAGCAGGCAGGCAGTCCACCTGATGGTAAGTGGTTACCGTCACCTATCGCCATTTGCAATACCAGAGGTATTGCCAATGTGTTGCCGACCTGTTACAATGCCGAGAAGGCAATTACTGGCTCTCAAGCGCAATTGCCGGAACACACCGGTAGGTGATTGGCGACAGACAGTTTTTTTGCTTGGTGTATTTTTTATTTTTACTTGTGTGTGTTGTACATAAATAAATAAATAAACAAATAATAATAATAAATATAATTTGTAATTTATTTATTTATATGGTGTTAGAGATTAATTTTTACGTTATTTTTTTTAAATCAATTAGTGGATTAAAGTTTATCTGCACTATGTAAATAAATGTAGGTATATAGGTACTTACACTCACACAAATGTCCTGGATGTGAATCGAACCCACGAACTGCGACGTGATTTGATAGGTATAAAGATTAAACTACTTGAGTTAAATCTTAGTAAAAATACAGTGAATGATAAAAACATTCGTTCACTGTTAAAACAACTCAATTTAGTTAGAATTTATATTGCTGCAAACTAAGTTGCTTTATATAAAAGTCCTTTCTCCGGATGTTTACGGTTCCAGACTTGCAGAAGTACGCCTGATTAAATTTATCCTTCGATTGCATTGAGATCGAAAAGTCGGGCATGAACAGCTAGGTAAAAATAAAAAGTTTAGCAACAAATCGGCCACGAAGGGTTCCGTACCATCCGCATTCTTTTATTTTCATTATAGCGGCAACAGAAATACATATTCTGTGAAAATTTCAACCGTCTACTTACGGATCAGTATAGCGATTGTTGAGGTCGAGCAAAAAATTTCGAAATATCAGGTTTTTCCTTTATTTTTATAATTTTTTGTTCTAGCAGCAACAATAACATATTCTATAAAAAAAACAACTGTCTACCTATTACGATTCATGAGATATAGCCCGCAGACAGATGCACGGACGTACGGACAGCGGAGGCTTAGTATATAATGTGGTTTCTTGGGCACCTTATGGGTTTTTTTTGGAAAGGACTAAAGTTGGTAGACTCTGATAGCTGCATAAACCTTACCGGACAAATCGGCGAGCGCAGAGGGCTAAAAATAGCCCTGTATTTCAAGCCAGTTGGCGCAGTTGGTTAAGACACTACCTGTAGCGCCGCTGGTCGTGGGTTCTCAGTTCAAGTGTATTCCGAACCGGTAGTAGAGTCTATTGTAAAACTATAACTTTTGACATTCATAAGTGCCTTATAGGGCCTAAACTGAATAAATGAGTTTTGATTTTGATTCCCATCCCATTCATAAGTGCCTTATTAGGGCCTAAACTGAATAAATGAGTTTTGATTTTGATTCCCATCCCATTCATAAGTGCCTTATTAGGGCCTAAACTGAATAAATGAGTTTTGATTTGATTTGATTGATCCACGACAAACATTTGTGTGCATGAACATGTCTGTTTGTCTTTTGTCTGGGTGTAATTACCCATATAAATATGTATTTACATAAAAAGTTGTATATGTAGTATATTAGTTTGGTTTCCATAGTACAAGCTCTGCTTAGTTTGGGATCAGTTAATCATATGTGAAGAATGTCCCAGGATATTTATTTATTTATTTATGAACGGAAAATTCAAATGGGGACGAAATACCCTTTTCAGCTGCAACACAAAGATATATGTGGGTAGGTATAATGTTTATGCGAGACGTAATATATATGAATGTTACCAATTTTCTCAGCCATTTGAATTTTGACGAGGGTCCACGCAATTAGATGGGTGGAACGTCTCAGAACCGCCGTCGCGTCGTCGACGGGAATATTGGTCAAACTAATACTTGTTGTTTCAGTATGGTATAAACGACATTCACTATCGTTTAGGGATTGTTACTATCTCTGCAATACGACCATTGGACTCGATTATGTTGTTTACAAATTAATAGCTATCTCCAGTGCCGTAAGTAACCTTTCTGCGTGCTTCTATTTCTGCACCTTTGTTTTTTATTTATATTATAGATACCCTAGCTAGAGCGATGCTATGTATAGGCCTACTTGATTTTATTCAGGGTGATAAAATAAAGCACACAAAATTGTAGCCCAGGTCTGGCCATTCTTGCGCCCCCCAGAGCCCTGTGCCTGGGCACCGGGGCACACCCCTATTTACGGCACTGGTTATCTCTTTCTAACAAAAAATTTAGAGGTCTCTTATGGACACCCATTTAGAATGGAGTAAATATAAAATAATACAAAAGTTATGTGTACCAAATAACTCAATCGGTGCTATAGTTTCGGAGCAAAATAAATTGGATGTTACTGACGGATGGACAGACAGACAGACACGAGTAATCCTATAAGGGTTAATTTTTTTCCTTTTGAGCCATGGAACCCTAAAAAAACCTGTTATTTTGCAACATCACATAACTTTTCATGATGAATCTCTGCGAAGTAATGTAAATATTTCAGGGCTGGTCTAAGGGTAAAAGTCGTTCATTTTGAGTACAATAATACCTGAAAGGCAACTCAATAAAAAGTAACCCTGTATAGTCAAAGCGAAAGTTTGCGACTGAACGGATTTAATTGAAACTTGAAACATAGATAGATAACCTGGAATAATATATCTTTTACCCCAGCAACGCGGGTGAAACTGTAAAATATTACATGAACTTGAAAAATGAATATTCCATTAAAATCTATATCTATCTATCTATACTAATACTAATAATAAAGCTGAAGAGTTTGTTTGTTTGACCGCGCTAATCTCCGGAGTTACTGGTCCGATTTGAAAAATTCTTTCACTAATATTATGCTACATTATCCCCGAAGGTTGTAGGCTACTTTTTATCCCGGGAACGCGAGGACAACCGCGGGGAACAGCTAGTAAAATATATACGTGTTTTAAATATGATTAATTTTGGCTTCACAGATAACAGTTGCGTGATCTTATTGACTTAGATATGCTTTCAAAATAAATATTGGATTATTTATTCGTAGATTGTACGACAAGCTAAGATAATTGAAAATACCGAACCAGGGAACATTCACGCAAAAAGAATTATTAAAATCGGTTCATAAACAAAAACGTTATGCGTGAACAAACATTTTAAGCAGGTTATAAACAGATTTTACGCAAAGATATTTCAAACAAGATTCCATTTACACACCATATTTAATACCATTACGACAAACATTAGACCACATTATTACAAGCAATTTTGATCTCTATTTACAAAGTAATTAGGTAGCACGACAAAAGGGAACATAACTTCGTTTCTGGTATATAATTGCTGCGTAATACTAAATAAATTTTAGAATAGTAAATAAATTTTATTATTTTTTCGAACCACCTGCTCGACAAGGTAAATCAAGGCATTATATATATCCCAACTTCCCAAGGGACCTACCGTAATAGGGATGAAGACTAAAAAAATCTAATTAATCCGTCGTCTGTTAGATTACCAAAAAATATATACATACATATTTTTTTCTTTAGTTCCGAAACTAAAAAATAACGAAGATACAGTGCGTTAAAATTTCACGTGACGTCACGTCACTTTTTACAGAGAGATGACGACACAAGCCCCCATTCCGAACTTTGAGTCGAGAGCAAAGAGAGTTTATAAGAAAATCGAACTGGCCGCAATAGGCAGCACACAAAAAAACGTGCGAGTCTGACTCACGCATCGAGGGTACCGTAAAGATAATTTCCAATATCATTTTAAATACCATAGACTTACCCGGCTGAGAGCCCTCTGCGCTCGCCGATTTGTCCGGTAAGGTTGTTGCAGCCATCTGAGGCTACCAACTTAGTCCTTTCAAAAAAAATACCATAGAGATAGGCTTTCCAGTAGAATCCTTACGACATAAGAGCCTCTCGTATTCCGCCCGTGACGTAACACTGCTCTATTCCCTTGATCCATAATGGTAAATTCAATGATAAACATAAATAAAAACCGGCCAAGAGCAAATAAAACTACCATAGAATATTTTTTGCTTAGGGGTTGAGTTTTGAATCTAGCCTAATTCCGTATAAAAAATAAAACCAATGAGTTTTTACTAACTAAACTAAAAAAAAAAATATTTATATATCTCGCTATTTCTCGTAATATTTCACATTTACTATGGTACCAATGACCTACGAATGAATTTCACGTAAATAGGGTCAGCCGGTCGTATCAACATGTCAGCTATTAGGGTTGGCCTCTCTCCCTTCTTCCTAGTAGCTAGTTCGAAGTGTCGGCATATTTCACTCATCACGCATTTCATCTCGAGCATCGCAAACTTTTGACCTGAATAATTAAATATGTATATTTACAAAGAAACTCTCTGAAACATTTTAGGGGACGTCCATTAATTACGTTAGGTGATTCTAGCGATTTTTCTACCTTTTCAACCCTTGCTGAGATATCGTGAGATTTGGCTCGACCATATCCTCATCCCCAAATCTCACATGAAATTTTTCAAAATGCGTACTTTTTGTTTGAATACGTCATCTGCGCTACCAAACGACTTTGTGGGATTCGCATTGCCGTGATCAATATTACCTATTGTGTAAGATTTATCCATATTTTAGTAAAGAAATAAATAATTTGAATAAATTTAAATTTTCTCGCTATTTTATGGAAAAAAATACGTGATATTTACCGAGACCCCCCCCCCTCCCCCACGAGAGATTGGGTGAAATTCGCCTTGATACCCTCCTAAACGCTTCACGTTATTAATGGACGTCCTCTTAAGTTTTGTGCTCTGTTTAAGTTAAGGAATGTATGCAATTTGAAATGTTGGAATGCTTATATGAAAGCAACTTATTAAGCTTTTATTATGTTACGTAAATATTCTACTCCTTTCCAGAATTTTCTCAGTCAGGACAATTAATTGTACTGGGTTACTGTCGTATAAAACTTGTGGTAGGTATATCAAGACTAACAACTTTTGTTATTTGACAAAACTTTTGCCAAAACCTACAAATACATCCCAATATATATTTTTTCAAGTTTTATATTTCAATATATTTCAACCAGCTATGCTCTAGAAAAATCTGTGACTGCCTCGTGCCGCGTGCGTGTGACAGTTTATTTAGACTGTAAATATATAAAAGGAAAAAGTGACTGGCTGACTGACTGATCTATCAATGCACAGCTCAAACCACTGGACGGATAGGGCTGAAATTTGGTACAGATTTTAACGTAGGGATGCCTACGTTAAAATCTGTATGAAGCTAAGAAAAGATTTTTTTGAATTCGGCTTGAATTCTCAAAAATCTAATGGTTTAAAATAAAAAAACAATAGCTAATTTACAGCTAAGCTAGTTTACATTACGTTAAAACTATTTTTTGTTTATTTGAACTAATAAAAATAACCAAAAAATGAGAATTACCTATACAATTCCTCGGGCCAGCACTAAAAGGTATGAAAGCGTAAGGATGCCTGATCTCTCCACCGAGGAACCGTTCAGGCTTGAACGCTTCCGGCTCGGGGAACAGGTCCTCGCGATGATGCAGGTCGTATATATGCACTGCCACTTCAGAGCCTTTCTTTACCAATAGGTTATCTGTAAGTTAATAAAATAATATTAACTAATACATAAAAAGGTGCACTTACATCCGCTGGGAATGTATCGTCGTAACATAACAGTACTCTTGGTAGTATTGCCGCCTATCGACCAATGGCTACACTGCTCGGTGCGTGCCATTAATTAACATTAAAAATATTAAAGAAACCCGCTAAAGACACTAAAACTGAGGTGATAATCTTCAAACGACTGCGCAGATTTTCTTATAACATACTAAGACACATTTAAAAAAAAAGGAATAGAAATCAGTTCAGAAGCTACGCCACAGATAAACACTGCAAACTTAACACCCCTCTTTCCCGTCGATGTTTAAAAACACAAACGTTCTGTTTACTTTTAAAACAGAATAATAAAGTAAATTGATCTAAGATAACAAACCTCTAAGTTCTAATAATTTATGTTTAATGGTTCTAGTATAAAATAAGGTCGAAACTCAACATGATCAACTGAAATTATATTACGTAAAATTTACCTTAACATGTAAAAAGGCATAAGGGGACTTTGTGGCTTCAGCGTGTGTACAAAGGTAATAAATAAATATGGAGGACTAGCTTTATTCCAGGAATTCGTTTGCTCAGTGCCTATCTCTAGTACTTGATCTCATATATTTTATGCCATGTTATATGGAGACAAGTGATTATACACAATATTAAATAAAAATAAAATAACTATCTGAATGAAAACCGGACAAGTGGTTACCAACCAGTAAAAGAGGAGAAGAAATATATCGCAATCACAAATATGTATAGTATGACACAACTTAGATGAAGCATCGGCAAAATTAGTAAAATCGATCGTTCCCGAAAAGAGTGCGCCTACAACATTACTCATGTGTTAAAAAATGATCGGTGAAAATGATCTTGGTTAACGTTGAATGGCGCGATAATGAATGATTTTTATTAGTTGTGTAAATCGGAAGTGAAGTGTACGAAAACGATTTGCTGATGCTGAATCTAAGTTGTGTCATACTGTACGCAATTTTTTTTTGTGATATAGCAGATTTATTCCTTTACTGCAAGGAAGCTTACCGTGCTGTATGTAAAAAAGAAAGAAAGAAGGGTTTAATTTATAGCCTTGTTTTTTGCCAAATTTTATGATTGAAGGTCAACGGGAAGATTATGATTTACTCGCGAAGTATTATTGATACTTTATTATTCTTTCTTTTTTAAGTACAAGTAAGTGCCTTATCCTCTATCACAACCAAGTGATCCTATAAGGTTTATTTTTTTTTAAGGTACGGAACCCTAACAATATTTTTAATGGAACATATATTCTTAAATATAAGAATACAGTACTTTCAACTCATGATATTGAGGTGTACAAAAAATAATGTAGTGTAGGATACTACCGGCACTTGCACTACTATATCTTGGATTTACTGTGACACATCCTACAGTTAATGTATGCTAAAACTCGACATACATTTATCATGATATTTTCACGTCACTCAAAGGAGATCATGCTACAGAAACTCAAAGGAATACTTTTATGAGGAGGCTCTCCGCGAATGACTCCCTTACTAAACTAGGAGACAAGCAAGAGAGGAGATTAGCAATTTTAGTATAATAAAAATCTTTTAACAAAAAATAGAACCGACTTCAAAACACAAAAAAACATAAAATAACCATGTAGGAAATGTAATCAACCTGATTCCGACGAAATGAGAACCTCCTCCTTTTTGAAGTCGTTGAAATCTTTAAAGTAAGAAACCACATTAGAGTATTTTCAAGTTATTTGGATGGCCCAAATAAGAGAAAAAAACATTCTTTAAAAAGGGGGATATTCACGATTGTTTTCTGACGTCACTAATGAAAAATTCCAATTTTAAAAATCTATCCCTCGTCACATATTCTCTAGTTGAACATATGTTTACAAATCTCTTGCAACAAAAAATGCCGAGAAAAACTTAATCTAGAATCATCATTTCTCGGATATCGTCGCCTTAATGAACCCAACGCTTTTAACTTGAGTTTATCGATTCAAACTTGTCCGAAGTCTCACGTGGATTCTAAATTATAGAACTCCAGATAATGGGAGGCCAATTGAATGAAATTAATTACCATTTTGTTACGCGATAGCTACGAAATTTCAACTTTGATATCTTACCGAGCATGATGTCCTCTGTGACTCGCCTTGCGATGAAAGGTACGCTCGGGTACAGCCTTAGGGTCTCTTTGATCACCGCTTCAAGGTACTTCATCTCTGCGAAGTCTGACATGTTTGGTACGCGGTCTGAATCACCAAATATGAACTTACACTCTTCGTAAATCCGGTCCTGTATTATTGAAAATACCTTTATTATTCCCTCACTAGATTCTGCCCCGCGGTTTTACCCGCTTTCCCGAGGGATCTTATATTTTTCCGGGATAAAAAGTATCCTATGTGTTAATCTAGGTTATAAACTATCTGTGTTCCAAATTTCAACCAAATCCGTTCAGTAGTTTTTGCGTCAAAAAGTAACAAACATTCATACATACTCACAAACTTTCGAGTTAGAGTTAGTTAGTTAGAGTTAATCCTACAACTCTAAAGTTAATCCTACTATCCTAATAATATTATAAATGTGAAAGTGGGTTTCTGAATTGTTAATTTCTGATTTTAAGTATAGATAAGCTTCCGCCCCGCGGTTTCACACGCGTCTCTGATGGATCTTATGCTTTCCCGAGTTTAAAAGTAGCCTATATGTTATTCCGGGGTATGATGTATGTGCCAAGTTTCATCCAAATCCGTTCAGTAATTTTTAAGTGAAAGAGTAGCAAACTCCTCACAAACTTTTGCATTTATGATATTAGTAGGACTAGCTCTCCGCACCAAAGTTCCATCCGCCATCTGAATGATTTAGGTCACTACAGTGGTTATATGTGTGGCGTTAACCACAAGTGATAATGAGGAATACCAACAAAAAAATCTAATTAGTCCGTCAGTTAGATTATCAAAAAATATTGGATACGTATTTTTTATTTTGATCCGAAAACAAAAAATAACGAAGATACAGTGCGTTCAAATTTTCCGGTCTGCAAAAAGTGTATTAAAAAGTAGTTGTACAATGACGTCACAAGCCCCAATCCTGTACTTTGGTGGGACTTATCTTTGTAATTTCTTATGGATTTGATAAAATCAAAAATACGTATCCAATATTTTTTGATAATCTAACTGACGGACTAATTAGATTTTTTTGTTGTTATTCCTCATTGTATGAAGTTTATGTATATTTAAAACTATAATTACATAAATTCAAAAAAGAAAGATCCACCAAAAAAAGAAGCCTTGCTGAGTTTCTTGCCTTGCTTGAGAGTCTTTTCAGTTCAAGTGTATTCCGAACCGGTAGTAGATTTTTTTTTTTTTTAAGGACTAAAGTTGTTAGCCTCAGATGGCTGCAACAACCTTACCGGACAAATCGGCGAGCGCAGAGGGCTCTCAGCCGGGTAATATTTAGGTAACAACGCCTCAGGGCACCCCCGAATGAGGTACGAACCTCGGCTCAGAGCGTTACCGGGGGAGAGGGAGGACTTTGTACGAGTAACGACTAATTGGGAAACCGGTAGTAGAGTCTATTGTAAAACTGTAACTTTTGACATTCATAAGTGCCTTATTGGGGCCTAAACTGAATAAATGAGTTTTGATTTTGATTTTGAACCACATCGACAGTTGGCAGCACTGTCCCAAATATTTTCCCGACGCTGTCAACACTAAAACGATAATTATAAAAGGTTTGAAAAACAGTCGCTTACTCACTGAAAACTAAAATTCAACCAGTTGTAATTCCGTAATACCTATGTGTCTTATTGTAATGTTCCTACTATGGAGTGTGCGTGAGATCGGTGATTTTTTCACCATCGAGACCATCCCGATATATGTTTACACCTTGGGTCGCATTATTGGAGTTTGCAGTGTAGGTACATGCATACCTGAACTTCCTTGTGGTCAGCAATCAACATCAGACCCAAAGTGATCGCCATTGCTGTTGTATCATGACCCTGAATACCAAAAAAAAAATCTACATAATTTTTAAACACATAAGGTACCTATAGGAATTAAAAAGGTCTAACACTGAGTGGCTCTGAAGCCCCTCGTCTCCAAATTATTTTCTCTAGTTCGTAACAGCGCGTAATTTTAACCATTCTTCTGAAATAGAAATCATTACCTCAAACATAAACGTATTGACTTCCTCTTTAATACCCTCCAAATCAATCTCGCCTTTGCTCTCAGCTTCCAACAACAAATCTAACATCGCCAGTTTCTTCTTACTGCCAATCACTTCTCCTTCTAACGCTGCCGACATCTCATCCTTATCACTCTGCGTCCTCCGTCTCTTTCTCTCCATGATCACGGTTTCCGCAAATGAGTGGACTTTCTCCAAACACGTCTGGAATTTTCTGCCAATTGGAGATATTCGGAATAGCAAGTTATTGTGGAGCCAAATCTTTGTAAGGCGGCCAAGGAGTAATGAACCTATTTCTTTGATTGCGCTCTTGTATTCTACTGTCGCTGATGACTTGTCTATGTCTAATTGGGTACCCATTGCAGTTTCTGAAACCAATATTGATGGTCTGAAACCCACGACTTAAGGCGTGAAATTTTATAGAAACTACGTCAACCGACCCATCGGATTATAAAGATTTAGAATCATAATTTTCATCATCTTTCAATCCAAATACTCGTCTATTCTAGTATACAAAGACTATGATTTTAGATGATCATGACACCAGTACATCTCTTGTGTGCCACCCACCAGTATCGGATTCAGGAAGGGCTAAGGGGCTCAAGCCTCTCCCCCCTCACTCCAAAGTATCCCGTGATTAATCTTGATATCATTATCGTCACTAGGGTCTGCCTCAAGCCCAACCTAAACCAAAATCCTGAATCCCCTACTGCTGTGCACTAATCCTAAACATAATTCTCAGCTGCTGAAAATCCAGTGATAACCAGAAGCAAAATCCATTTCTGTCAAGAATATTAGTGCAGTTTATTATAGCTACAGTGCCAGTGAAATCTAATATATTTGGCAATCATAATGCTCACATAATACAAGCTCCGAAAAGACTTAAAATAATAATAGCCACTAACCACATATGGTAAAGAGAGTGAAGTCGCTCACAGCCGAAATCAGGTTCACCTCAATTGCCTTGTGTTGCTTCAAACCATTGACCAAGTCTTGGGTCTTTTCTATCATCACATTGGAGAAGTTCTTCAATATGTTGAAGTGGAAGGTCGGAGTCAAGATCTTGCGTCGTCGATGCCATTTACTACCTGATTAAAGCATCACTATTTTTTTTTGTATGCTCTCTTTAAATTATCTATGCTCATTTGATCTCGAGACATAGAGGCGTGCGGACGTATCTTAGTATGAGCGTAACTACTGCAGTTTATGTAGCACTTATGTATATGTTTTTCCAACTAATCCAAGCTCTTTAAGATAGTCGTCCTAATCTAAATTTAAATAATAAACGCATAGTGAGTGTATTTACCTATTCACATCTAAATCACTTTCCGATCGCGATGTTGGCACATTTTTGGCAGATAGCCTATGGATATGGAGAAAGGCATAAGCTACTTTTAATCCCGGTAAAGCAGTTGAAATCGCGAGAGACAGCTAGTAATAAAATATACCTGTAAATTTGCCATTGAAAACTCAAAATTGCTAATGGGTGAAATAATCCAATCACATTATATAAAGTGTTAAAGCCCTCAAATAAATAAAAAAGGCTTCGGATTATTCTATGCATAAACTGATCTAAAGATACCGCATATCAGGGCAAAATCTGAATCATATTGTATCATAAACAAGACTCTGAAGATAGAAAAATAATATCTAAAATATTTTGCGTTGGAGGCTTTTTCATGAGATACACAAAAGAAGCTTTGAGATAAGTATCTAAATATCTACGAAGTTTGAGGCTTCTTTTTGAATTATAAATATTTTGATATTTTAGTTTGGTTATATTTACGTAAAGGCGATTTTGGAACCCCCCCCCCGCCCATGCAATACAATATAAGACTTCTTGAATTCCCACTCCCACTTCTAACTTACCTAATAAATATGAATTTTAAAAATATGGTACAGTATGACACAACTTAGATGTAGCACCGGCAAATCGTTTTCGTACACTTCACTTCCGATTTACACAACTAATGAAAATCATTCATTATCGCGCCATTCAACGTTCAACATGATAATTTTCACCGATCATTTTTTAACTCATGATTAATGTTGTAGGCGCATTCTTTTCGGGAACGATCGATTTTACGAATTTTGCCGATGCTTCATCTAAGTTGTGTCATACTATAACAATATGTAAATGGAATTGCATATTAAAATGTATAAATACATCTTTAGTTTATTTTTTTAGTTTTAAAAAGTGCCTTTTATGCCTATGCGATTTGTTTCCTGAGTCATTTTTTCTCAATAAATATGCCTATGGTACATCTTCCGATTTAAAAAAATCCTACTAACATTAGAAATATGAAAGATCTTGAGAATGTAGGGATTTTGGACATTGATAAATCATACCCTGGAATAACATATAGGCAACTTTTTATCCCGGGAAAACATAAGATCTTTCAGGAAGCTAGTATAAGCTTTTACCCCCTCTCCCCGAGAAAAGGTCATGAATATATTTTCTAAACCCTCCTCCCCCTTGGGACCCGTAATTAAATGATGAATGGCCCCTAAAGCTGTACAACTTATGTTATGGGACCGACTCTAAATAGGTTTTTTTTACATAAATGATTGAGCAAGGTTTCGTGAGAAAAGCTTGAACTTTTCCGCCATAACAGAATTGTTACAGTAAACATAATGATCGGAATATAGCTTCTAAAAATGCTATCTCGAAATACTTAATATTTTAAGTACCTTGTTTGTATACAAGGAGGTATTATTAAGGAAAAAAAAACTGATTTTTTTTTACCCATTCTTTATGGTTATTTTACCTGTACTCAGCAATAAACCCGTGCCAAGCCATGGCTCCAAGAATGTATAGGGTTTACTCTTCGTTATGTTTTTAGAGTGAGACAGCACCACCTAAAACAATCGTAGATTATGAGGTATGAAACGATGATATGAATTAATCATCTGAATTACATATATACTAATAATAAAGCTAAATAGTTTATTTGTTTGAACGCGCTACTCTCCGGAGTTACTGGTCCGATCCGAAATGGATATGACTTTATAATAGGGTAGTTGACTGACACATCAAATCAGCTACTTTTTAATAAATGTCAAAACGATAGTTTATAATGAATTTTGTATGAAATATTACACTATGACGTCATAGTTTCACAGCATCAAATCATCTACTCTTACGGTTCTACTGGTAATTAAAAATCATTAAAAGCATTAAATATACATTGGAATTTCTGAATTGAATGGAAATTTATAATAGGGTAGTTGACTGACACATCAAATCAGCTACTTTTTAATAAATGTTAAAACGATAGTTTATAATGAATTTTGTATGAAATATTACACTATGACGTCATAGTTTCACAGCATCAAATCATCTACTCTTAGCGGTTCTACTGGTAATTAAAAATCATTAAAAGCATTAAATATACATTATATTTGATATTTCCACGTGTTTTTAGATGTTTTATGCATTGGTTAGTGTTTGGTCATTTATTTTTGACACTGTCAACTACCCTATTGCGATAAACTTCATATGTTTTATCTGTGATTCATTTCAGATTCAAATGAACCTTATTGCAATGTTATGTACTTCATTTTCATATCTCTGGCTACTGTCACCCGTATTAAGCTTCAACGTAAATATTGGTGTCGATTCTGTTGTTTACGAACTTAACTAATATTAGACAAGTCCCCTCTCTTTCATGTTAACCTTATTGAAAAAAGATAGAACATTTTTAATGCTGTCAGTTTAATTCATGCCGTCGTAATGTACGGGTAAATAGTCGTGACCAATAAAGATCGCGCTTAAATTCACGTGATGTGTGATCGGATTAAACTGACAGGACTAAAATATCTTGCATCCCTTTCTTATATTTACTATTAGAAAGAGATATAGTGAGATTACATTTATTTAGTTCGTAAACAACAGAATGGGCACCATTGTAGTACCAAAAATTAACTGTCAACTAAGCACAGTCAAATAATGCTTAGAACATCATTTTACCTCAACGTCATTAACATTTGTTATGTTTAGAATTCTCCGTTTAAACACCTTAACTACGTATCGATCTCCGTACAACTTGGCGAAGTATCGTATCTTCACAAACAGCTCACCTGAAACATGGACAAACAAACATACACTGTTCGTAGGCTTCAAACCCGCATACCCGCAGGGAGGTTCTCCGACAAATATACTTTTCTTAGGACCAACCCTGAAAACTCGAAAAAAAATCTAACTTTTCATACTTACATTTTGACCGAACAAGATAGATTTGTATGAAAAGTTTTTTCTCTTTCAGGGTTGGTCCTAAGAAAAGTCCCATAAAATGTGTTCAGATATAAGTAAGTACCTAAAATATCGCTAGTTCATGGCCGGACATACTGTATAATTATCAGTGAGGATGATCAAGTATCCTATGAGAATTCCTCCACGATAAAAAAGAAAAAACTAATTTTGTTAAAAATTGTCTCATGGTTTTTTTGCACGTACACATACATTTTTAGATTTTCAACCTGTTTTTTAATGTTTTATGTTTGAACTATGGACTCTAATCTAACCTTAAATCTTAATGAAAACATTAAAAAAACATCTATACTAATAATAAAGCTGAAGAGTCTGTTTGAACGCGCTAATCTCCGGAGTTACTGGTCCGATTTGAAAAATTCTTACAAAAGCTACATTATACCCGAAGGTTATAGGCTACTTTTTATTCCGAAAACGCGAGTAAAACCGAGGGGAACAGCTAGTAAATAATATAGAGAACTAAAATTAATATGCAATTAAATTATAGCTGTACGTACGTATACGTAATACGTATACCTGTACCACACGCCTGCAATAATTACGTCTTAGTCGTAGGACAATACATGCCTAACAAACTAACAAGGCATGCAATCGCAATTCAGGAAACGTAATCCTGTATTGTAACAACTTGTTAATGATATAACATTTTACGAAATACATTCAGAAACAAAGAACTCTCTCAATTAAGTCACCTTTAAAAAAAAAAATATTTGATTGATTTAGTTGGTTTAGTTAATTTAATTGATTCAATTGATTTAATTAATTTAATTAATTTAATTGATTTAATTAATTCAAATTCCTCTAATTTAATTCGTTTAAATTCTTTAATTGCTTAAGTTTCAAAATTACCATAAACACACACACCCCCCACACCCCCACACAACACACACACAAACACACCTCCCCACGTATAAGTATTATCCCAATATAATGAGCATAGACCATATTTAAAATAAGGTTACCTTTAATTGGCAATAAGTTACATTAAGTTTATATCTATCTATCTATACTAATAATAAAGCTGAAGAGTTTGTTTGTTTGTTTGTTTGTTTGTTTGTTTGTTTGAACGCGCTAATCTCTGGATCTGCCAGTGGGATATGGAAAAACCTTTTTGCAATTGAAAGCCCATTTATTAAGGAAGGTTATAGGCTATAGAACATCACGCTACGACCCTCAGGAGCTGAGCAATGATAAAAAGAACGTTAAGCGGGAGCATGTATAGCATGGGTGAGCGATGCGACGCGGTTGTCAATGGATGACAGCGGTCGCCTAGGTAACAGTTTTTGTTATTTTTAACTGTCATCAAGACGAGGTTATCAATTCGTCGGAATCTTTTTTTATGTATGTTCCTCGATTACTCGAATAATGCCTGACCCGATTTGGAAACTATACATACAGGTGTTCACATGGTCACCAAGTCAGGGTCTGATGATGGGATCTTGAAGAAATCGAGGGAACTCTTCAAATTTTATAGGCACTAACAATGTTTTTCATATATTTTCTAAAACTATTCAGATATTTGCGTCTGGTAGTCGTCACATGTTGCTGAGCTGATGATGGAAGGTACAACTCCTTAACGGGTAGGAGTTAGGGGATAAATCTTTAAATATTATAGGAACGATGATGGAAAGTACAACGCTAATATGCTTATCCTAGGTCAGTGACCTTGAGAGTCATTGATTACACATAAGAAACTAAAAAATTAAAAATTAAATACTTTTAATAAAAAAAAACCACAAAGGCACTAATAATTATAAAATAACTATGTAAGAACTCTAATCTGATAGTTTTGAAGTCAATGAAATTAGCCATTGCTGTTGCATCATCAGATGTTTATTACTACAACACTATTGACAGGTAGAAGGACGGCTCATTTCACTTCTAAACAGACCCTTACGATATTTCTTGAAAAAGACAGTGTACGCTCTATACGTAAAATACACTATTGACAGGTAGAAGGACGGCTCATTTCACTTCTAAACAGACCCTTACGGTATTTCTTGAAAAAGACAGTGTACGCTCTATACGTAAAAATGGACCATTGGGCAAGGTTTTACAAGATGCAAACCTAATAATATGGGATGAGTGCACATGACTCATAGAGCTCATCTAGAGGCTTTAGATAGAACTCTCAGAATTATAAAATGCACAAATAGCCATGGGTGGAATAACTTTGATGTTTTCTGGTGATTTCAGATAAACGTTGCCCGTTAGGGAAACTAGAGCAGATATTATTAAATCTTGCTTAAAATCTTCCTCATTATGAAAGTCTGTTGAATTATTGAAACTGTATACCAAAATGAGGAGTCACTTGGGTAGAGGAAGCACAGATTTCCCAATAAAGCTCCATTTAATCGGGGATGTATGTGAAAGTACCTGAATCAGATAAAAAAATAGCTATTGACAAAGACCTTGGTAAAATCGTGACCAACATTGAAGACCTGATCTGTAGAGTATATCCGGATATAGCCAATATCGACCAAAAAAAACATTAATGGATGTGTGAGAGGGCAATTTAATTTAATTAGCTGCCAGAAATATAAGCGTTGACGCCATCAACGACAAAATAATGGCTAAACTACCAGCCGACAGCGTAGTTTTCGAATCGGACCAGTAACTCCGGAGATTCGCGCGTTCAAACAAACAAACAAACTTTTCAGCTTTATTATTTAATGCTAAATAGCTTTCCACCCGCGATGCCACCCGCGATCAGTCAGTCAATTAACCAACTTCAAGCGGAGGTTATTAATTCGTTAAAATCTTTTTTTTTGTATGTTCCCCGAATACACGAACGCCTGGACCGATTAGGAAAATTATTTTTTGTTTGAAAGGATATACTTCACAAGTAGTCCCATGGTCAGGATCTGATGATAGGATCCTAGACAAATCGAGGGAACTCTTCAAATTTTATAGGCACTTACAATGTTTTTCATAAACTTTTCAGCTTTAATATAGAATGCTAAATAGCTTTCCACCCGCGATATCACACGCGATATCACCCGCGATCAGTCAGTCAGTCAGTCAGTCAATTAACCAACTTCAAGCGGAGGTTATCAATTCGTCGGAATCATTTTTTTTTGTATGTTCCCCGAATACTGGAACGCCTGGACCGATGTGGAAAAATATTTTTTGTTTGAAAGGGTATACTTCACAAGTAGTCCCATGGTTACCAAGTCAGGATCTGATGATAGGATCTTGGACAAATCGAGGGAACTCTTTAAATTTTATAGGCACTTACAATGTTTTTCATCATACTTTCTAAAGCTATTCAGATATTTGCGTCTGGTAGTCATCATCTTATGTTGCTGAGCTGATGATGGACGGTACAACTCCTTAATGGTTAGAAGTTAGGGGATAATTCTTTAAATGTTATAGGAACGATGATGGAAACTACAACGCTAATATGCGTATCCTAGGTCAGTGACCTTGAGAGTCATTGATTACACATAAGAAATTCAAAATTGAAAAATAAAAAACTTTTAACTAAAAATAGAATCGCCTTCAAAGGCACTAAAAAGCAGAAAATAACTATTTAGGAACTCTAATATGATAGTTTTGAAGTAAGCGAAAATAATCTGCGGTACCATGATATCGGTTCTAATTTTTGTTAAAAGTTTTATATATTTAGATTGGCTATTGGACGCTGATCAGTGTTATTATCACCATCGGCATCAGCGTAGGCATCAAAGTGACCATAAGAAAGATCTTGGGAAAAACGTAACCTTTTGATGGGTTGGTCTTCTGTACCAAATTTGGCATACTGGTTTCCATTTCGATATACTTCAAATACAAATGGGTATATTTGACCGGCTGCAACTAACTCGCAGAAATGTAGAGTGTTGTAACATCTAATTTATACTTTTCTTTTGTCCCATGATTGTTGCCAAGACGGTCATGAGACATAACAGCAAATTCATCCCAATTGTTCGTCATATGCATTGCATTGCACCAAGCTTTTATGTGAGTTCAAAAGCAGTATTGATATCAACTTCGATGTAAATCACCACCAAAATAACTTTCTACCCTTTTTTAACCCCGATAGGCGATGAGTTTCAATAAAATACAAAACACGTCTTCCATCAATTATCTTAAAGAATGTTTATGCAAAATTTGAAGTAGATTGGACCAAGGAATCACGTTGTTCCATACAAACTTTGTCCCAGTTTTTCAACCCCTAAGGATTTCGGAAGATCCTTTCTTATAGGATGCCTACTTCATACGAAGAACACACCCTCTAAATTTCAGGTCTCTACGATCAGCGGTTTAGGCTATGCGTTGATCCGTCAGACAGTCATTCAGGACAATGCATGTTAAATAGATATTAGACCACCAAATTTATGTACCACACTTCAAGAAAAATTTCTAGATTTCTGTCATAGTAGCGATTGGTTTTGACTGAGCCAGCAGTTGGGCAAACTGTACTGATACCTCGCATTCCGATGATACCCACAGATTTACCATATAGATTTAAACGAATAGGTACAATTTCCTGTGAAATTACCTACCTATCGTCTGAAGTCAATATAAATAAAGCACAAAGACAAACTTTTAAGCATGTTGGCATATATTTAAGAGAAAACTGTTTTTCCCATGGACAATTATTATGTTGCCTTATCTAGATCAGGTTGCATAGGCTACTTTTTATTTGGAAACGCGGGTGGAACCGCGGGGGACAGCTAGTACTAATAATAAAGCTGAAGAGTTTGTTTGTTTGTTTGTTTGTTTGTTTGTTTGTTTGAACGCGCTAATCTCTGGATCTGCCAGTGGGATATGGAAAAACCTTTTTGCAATTGAAAGCCCATTTATTAAGGAAGGTTATAGGCTATAGAACATCACGCTACGACCCTCAGGAGCTGAGCAATGATAAAAAGAACGTTAAGCGGGAGCATGTATAGCATGGGTGAGCGATGCGACGCGGTTGTCAATGGATGACAGCGGTCGCCTAGGTAACAGTTTTTGTTATTTTTAACTGTCATCAAGACGAGGTTATCAATTCGTCGGAATCTTTTTTTATGTATGTTCCTCGATTACTCGAATAATGCCTGACCCGATTTGGAAACTATACATACAGGTGTTCACATGGTCACCAAGTCAGGGTCTGATGATGGGATCTTGAAGAAATCGAGGGAACTCTTCAAATTTTATAGGCACTAACAATGTTTTTCATATATTTTCTAAAACTATTCAGATATTTGCGTCTGGTAGTCGTCACATGTTGCTGAGCTGATGATGGAAGGTACAACTCCTTAACGGGTAGGAGTTAGGGGATAAATCTTTAAATATTATAGGAACGATGATGGAAAGTACAACGCTAATATGCTTATCCTAGGTCAGTGACCTTGAGAGTCATTGATTACACATAAGAAACTAAAAAATTAAAAATTAAATACTTTTAATAAAAAAAAACCACAAAGGCACTAATAATTATAAAATAACTATGTAAGAACTCTAATCTGATAGTTTTGAAGTCAATGAAATTAGCCATTGCTGTTGCATCATCAGATGTTTATTACTACAACACTATTGACAGGTAGAAGGACGGCTCATTTCACTTCTAAACAGACCCTTACGATATTTCTTGAAAAAGACAGTGTACGCTCTATACGTAAAATACACTATTGACAGGTAGAAGGACGGCTCATTTCACTTCTAAACAGACCCTTACGGTATTTCTTGAAAAAGACAGTGTACGCTCTATACGTAAAAATGGACCATTGGGCAAGGTTTTACAAGATGCAAACCTAATAATATGGGATGAGTGCACATGACTCATAGAGCTCATCTAGAGGCTTTAGATAGAACTCTCAGAATTATAAAATGCACAAATAGCCATGGGTGGAATAACTTTGATGTTTTCTGGTGATTTCAGATAAACGTTGCCCGTTAGGGAAACTAGAGCAGATATTATTAAATCTTGCTTAAAATCTTCCTCATTATGAAAGTCTGTTGAATTATTGAAACTGTATACCAAAATGAGGAGTCACTTGGGTAGAGGAAGCACAGATTTCCCAATAAAGCTCCATTTAATCGGGGATGTATGTGAAAGTACCTGAATCAGATAAAAAAATAGCTATTGACAAAGACCTTGGTAAAATCGTGACCAACATTGAAGACCTGATCTGTAGAGTATATCCGGATATAGCCAATATCGACCAAAAAAAACATTAATGGATGTGTGAGAGGGCAATTTAATTTAATTAGCTGCCAGAAATATAAGCGTTGACGCCATCAACGACAAAATAATGGCTAAACTACCAGCCGACAGCGTAGTTTTCGAATCGGACCAGTAACTCCGGAGATTCGCGCGTTCAAACAAACAAACAAACTTTTCAGCTTTATTATTTAATGCTAAATAGCTTTCCACCCGCGATGCCACCCGCGATCAGTCAGTCAATTAACCAACTTCAAGCGGAGGTTATTAATTCGTTAAAATCTTTTTTTTTGTATGTTCCCCGAATACACGAACGCCTGGACCGATTAGGAAAATTATTTTTTGTTTGAAAGGATATACTTCACAAGTAGTCCCATGGTCAGGATCTGATGATAGGATCCTAGACAAATCGAGGGAACTCTTCAAATTTTATAGGCACTTACAATGTTTTTCATAAACTTTTCAGCTTTAATATAGAATGCTAAATAGCTTTCCACCCGCGATATCACACGCGATATCACCCGCGATCAGTCAGTCAGTCAGTCAGTCAATTAACCAACTTCAAGCGGAGGTTATCAATTCGTCGGAATCATTTTTTTTTGTATGTTCCCCGAATACTGGAACGCCTGGACCGATGTGGAAAAATATTTTTTGTTTGAAAGGGTATACTTCACAAGTAGTCCCATGGTTACCAAGTCAGGATCTGATGATAGGATCTTGGACAAATCGAGGGAACTCTTTAAATTTTATAGGCACTTACAATGTTTTTCATCATACTTTCTAAAGCTATTCAGATATTTGCGTCTGGTAGTCATCATCTTATGTTGCTGAGCTGATGATGGACGGTACAACTCCTTAATGGTTAGAAGTTAGGGGATAATTCTTTAAATGTTATAGGAACGATGATGGAAACTACAACGCTAATATGCGTATCCTAGGTCAGTGACCTTGAGAGTCATTGATTACACATAAGAAATTCAAAATTGAAAAATAAAAAACTTTTAACTAAAAATAGAATCGCCTTCAAAGGCACTAAAAAGCAGAAAATAACTATTTAGGAACTCTAATATGATAGTTTTGAAGTAAGCGAAAATAATCTGCGGTACCATGATATCGGTTCTAATTTTTGTTAAAAGTTTTATATATTTAGATTGGCTATTGGACGCTGATCAGTGTTATTATCACCATCGGCATCAGCGTAGGCATCAAAGTGACCATAAGAAAGATCTTGGGAAAAACGTAACCTTTTGATGGGTTGGTCTTCTGTACCAAATTTGGCATACTGGTTTCCATTTCGATATACTTCAAATACAAATGGGTATATTTGACCGGCTGCAACTAACTCGCAGAAATGTAGAGTGTTGTAACATCTAATTTATACTTTTCTTTTGTCCCATGATTGTTGCCAAGACGGTCATGAGACATAACAGCAAATTCATCCCAATTGTTCGTCATATGCATTGCATTGCACCAAGCTTTTATGTGAGTTCAAAAGCAGTATTGATATCAACTTCGATGTAAATCACCACCAAAATAACTTTCTACCCTTTTTTAACCCCGATAGGCGATGAGTTTCAATAAAATACAAAACACGTCTTCCATCAATTATCTTAAAGAATGTTTATGCAAAATTTGAAGTAGATTGGACCAAGGAATCACGTTGTTCCATACAAACTTTGTCCCAGTTTTTCAACCCCTAAGGATTTCGGAAGATCCTTTCTTATAGGATGCCTACTTCATACGAAGAACACACCCTCTAAATTTCAGGTCTCTACGATCAGCGGTTTAGGCTATGCGTTGATCCGTCAGACAGTCATTCAGGACAATGCATGTTAAATAGATATTAGACCACCAAATTTATGTACCACACTTCAAGAAAAATTTCTAGATTTCTGTCATAGTAGCGATTGGTTTTGACTGAGCCAGCAGTTGGGCAAACTGTACTGATACCTCGCATTCCGATGATACCCACAGATTTACCATATAGATTTAAACGAATAGGTACAATTTCCTGTGAAATTACCTACCTATCGTCTGAAGTCAATATAAATAAAGCACAAAGACAAACTTTTAAGCATGTTGGCATATATTTAAGAGAAAACTGTTTTTCCCATGGACAATTATTATGTTGCCTTATCTAGATCAGGTTGCATAGGCTACTTTTTATTTGGAAACGCGGGTGGAACCGCGGGGGACAGCTAGTTATAAAATAAATGGATAACGATGTTGGTTTCCTATAATAATAACTAAATAAATAAAAAACCTAACTCAAAATCGGTCCATCCGTTCAAGAGGAATGAGGCCACAAACAGAAACACACACACATACATATCATACTTATAACACAAGTCCTGTTTTATTGTATGTTGAAGGAGGTTAAAAAGTACTTACGAGAATCAACCCCTAGGTACTCCAACCCGTTTCCTATGATTGGTATCTTCGGAGGTCCTGGTAACTGATCCAAGACATTCTCCTCGTCTTCTATAATCAGCTTCCATAGAGTAAACGCTATGACAGTACAGAGAAGTATAGTCAAATACATGGTGATGCCGGTCGAGCACTTTACTCTGTGTTTTATTGATCTGAAAATATATAAGGATTTATTTTACGCAATATTTTTTATTTATTGAAATAATTCGTCCTTTATGGTTGTCATGTAGGTATGTATACACACTGAAGTATATTACTATTTATAGAGAAGACGCCACACATAACCACTATGTTCATGTGCAGCCATCCGGCTTCACTTTGCATTAGGTTTTTCTCTGTGCAGTATAGCTCCACGGTGGTCCCATTTTAATTTCATTGTAGGTATTTGAAGGAAATTTTACTCTTTTGGTAAAGTCGATTAGTTGAGCGAAGCTTTAAGGGATCGTAGTCCTTAGTACCTTTTTGAAATTTATTTCAACTTGAGACTTTCATGCGTTCCTGAGAAAAACGGTATTGAGTGATAGATGGACAACAAAGTGATCCTGTAAGAGATCTTTTTTTTTTTTAATATAAATCCTATTTAACATCATATAACAATCCTATGTAAAGAATTAAAATATCCCTACACAAAAACCTCTAACATTTATCAAAATTAAGATAAAACATTAGTTAATTGAACAAAGATTGAATTACCAGATCTTGGTAATCAAGTCTCGTAAATGTTTCATAATAAAGTTTTCAAGATTTCTGTATGAATGATCGTCAATATGAATTAATAGTATGTAATGATTACACAGTCTAGTGGACAGTCTAAACTTGGATGGAGATCGTTGACCGATAACACTCAACTAATGTGCTTGAATTGAACCACATAGAAATTAATTTATTTTGTACTTAATGTGGATCTTCAATCACATAATACTGAATGATTTATTATTTTGGTGTAATAGGGTAGTTTCCTGGCATATAAAATCAGCAACTTTTTAATAAATATCAAAACGGTTACATGGAATATTGTATGAAATACTAAGCTATGACGTCATGGTTTCACAGCATCAAATGATCTACTCTTAGTGGTTCTACTGGTAATTAAAAATCATAGAAAGCATTAAATGTACAACATATTTGATGTTTCCGCGTGTTTTTAGATGTTTTATGCATTGGTTAGTGTTTGGTCATTTATTTTTGACACTGTCATCTAGCCTATTATTCTATATTTAGGATTTGATGCATCGCATAAAACGAACCCCGTTAGGATTAATCTGATGTTTGTCATAGCTTATTTTCTCCCAATATCCTAGACGATAAAAATCTTTTTAAAATACAAATGAGAAAGTAAACAATTTATTTGACTCAACTAAAACTGTAGGTACTGGTTAACGACAGTAAAAAAATCGAAATACCTATATGCTATAAACATATTGGTACAATGTTTTGCTTTCATGCAACCAGTTGTTAGAGTTGCAATAGAACGGGAGAGCTGGTTGGATTTTTTTGTTATCTGCCTACTATGCTTGCCTTTATGGACATTTCAAATGCTCTTAGTCTCTTGAGTATTTATCTAAATGAGATGTCTGGTCCATAGTCTGAAATTATGCTTTAAGTTGACGACTCAACGAAGCATAATTACTCAGTCTCAAATAACTAAATTAAACATTGCAAGTAACAAAGACAAATCTACTTACAATAGTTATCCCATTTGAGGCACAAAATCAAATTATAACTTCGAAACAAGTATTATTTGATCATAATCATGATCTCAAATAATAATAAAACGTAAATAACACTACACTAACCTAAAAACCGACACAACCGGTAAGAATAGCTCGTCAAACAACTTTGTTTCTCACATCACGCTTTTTATTTACACGATGAGCAGTGATGTAGCTTGTAACCAAGGGCCCCGGGGCAAAATAAAATTGGGGCCCCGGCGCGAGTTAAACTAAACTCCGAAAAACCTGCTTTGCTAATAATAGGGATACCGCAAATATTTACGTAGAGTAGCTCCAAAACTACGACCTAACGTTTTCAGTTAAAAGTCGAAAATTCTTTATTCAACTAGAATCCTACTTAATATTATAAATGAGAAAGTTTGTGAGTATGGATGAATGTTTGTTATTCTTTCACGTAAAAACTACTGAACGGATTTGGATTAAACTTGGCACGTAGATACATCATACCCTGGAATAACATATAGGCTACTTTTTATCCCGGGAAAACATACGATACCTCGGGAACGGGGGCGGACGAAGCTAGTTACTATATAACTTTTTCGAACGTCATTCATGGAGACCAAGGGACCCCTTAAGTTTAAAGGCCCCGGGGCATTGCCCCGCCTAGCCCTACGGCAGCGTAGCTGACGATGAGTCAGAAATATGACATACATTGATTAGTTTACTCGATACCGTATATATACACATATAATACATGTAGTAAAGGACAAGGATCGTTGTGATTTTATCAGATTTACTAATATTATAGGTATAAATGCGAAAGTTAGTGAGTATGGATGTTTGTTATTCTTTCACGTAAAAACTACTGAATGGATTTGGATTAAACTTGGCACATAGATAGATCATACCCTGGAATAACATATAGGCTACTTTTTATCCCGGGAAAACATAAGGTACCGCGGGAACGCGGGTGAAACCGCAGGGTGGAAGCTAGTTTATTTATAAAGAATACAATGGAGCCGATTCTGTTGTTTACGAACTAAAATAAATTTAATCTCACTATATCTCTTTCTAATAGTAAATATAAGAAAGGGATGCAAGATATTTTAGTCCTGTTAGTTTATTCCGATCACACATTTCAACGTGAATTTAAGCGCGATCTTTATTGGTCACGACTATTTACCCGTACATTACGACGGTATGGATTAAACTGACAGCATTAAAAATGTTCTATCTTTTTTCAATAAGGTTATTAATATAAATGAAAGAGAGGTGACTTGTCTAATATTAGTTAAGTTCGTAAACAACAGAATCGGCACCAATGATACTCAACTAAACTAAGTGTGATATTGAGATAATAAATTAGTATAATTTATCAATAACATGCGATATTAGAATTAAGGTGACTTTTGTAACACTGACCGATGTATTAATGTCATTGATTTGACTTGACAATGAGGAATACCAACAAAAAAATCTAATTAGTCCGTCAGTTAGATTATCAAAAAATATTGGATACGTATTTTTTATTTTGATCCGAAAACAAAAAATAACGAAGATACAGTGCGTTAAAATTTTCCGGTCTGCAAAAGGTGTACTAAAAAGTAGTTGTACAATGACGTCACAAGCCCCAATCCTGCACTTTGATGGGACTTTTCTTTGTAATTTCTTATGGATTTGATAAAATAAAAAATACGTATCCAATATTTTTTGATAATCTAACTGACGGACTGATTAGATTTTTTTGTTGGTATTCCTCATTAAATCCTACTAATTGGGCGTTGGCCATCTGACAGCGGAGGTCACTGATAGCTAGCTAGTTAACTTTGTTTTTCCACATGAAATTTTCAAAATAAGTTCCCAGGAACAAAAGCGGCTACATGCCGTCGCACGGTTTTCCACTATAAAGGGAAATCTATTAAAGCTGTAATATGGTTGCGACGCCAAGAGGCTTAATCACACTGAGTTATATTACAACGTAACTAATCATTGAATTACCGACCTACTAATACAATAAATGCGAATGTTTGTAACTTCTTCACGCTTAAATGGCTGGACCAATTTTGATGAAATTTGGTATGGATGTAGCTGATACCCTTGATTAACACATGCTACTTTTTATCCCTTCGGAACTCGGGTGAAACCGCGGGCGGAAGCTTATCTATAATTAAAAGAACACGCTTTGTTTGAACAATATTGATTGATTCATAGATTTGATATGATAGAATTGTATGATATTAACATATAGTCACAAGCGTAAATAAAACAACGTAAAAGTTTATACATATGCTTATATAATTATCTATCTAGGTATGTACAGTATGACACAACTTAGATGTAGCATCGGCAAGTCGTTTTCATACACTTCACTTCCGATTTACAAAACTAATAAATTTCATTCATTATCGCGCCTTTCAACGTTCAATAAGATAATTTTCGCCGGTCATTTTTTAATTCATGAGTAGGCGCACTCTTTTCGGGAACGATCGATTTTACGAATATTGCCGATGCTTCATCTAAGTTGTGTCATACTATAACTAGAAATTGCATTTATTTATATTAGTTTTTAAATGGCATCAACATTAATTATTCTTAATTATACAAATACTGTAAAATTAAACAATTATGGAGGAACAAGGTGGATGATTCCTTCATTGAAAAGGGAAGATCTTCCGCCAGGCTGGATCATCATTCCTAGGGACCGCAGTCCGACAGTTGATGTTGGAATCTTGTACATATGCGAATGCGCGAACAAACTTCACTAGCGCGTTGTAGGTTTGTATGCAGATAGTGTTGATATATTGCAGCGTCATCTATCCATTGGTGTCTGTACTATGTAGCGGTCGCTACACAATCATTATTTTAGAAAATAGTTGGTCTTTTAAACTAACGAGGGAGAAACTTGACGTAAATAGGTCCTTTAGGTCTTAGAACCATGTCTGAAGCCAGCTCAGGTCTAGCACCCTTTGTCCTGGGCACCAGCTTGAAGTTGCGGCATATTTCACTCAAAGCGCACTTCATCTCTTGCATTGCGAATTTTTGACCTGTAAACAATGCAAGGTTTTAGTTGGTTTTAGTATTTGTGAAGTTCCACATGTTTACACTGGATATTAAGACTTATATTATCGAAATAATCATTATCCATAGAGAAATCTTATAAAACTCCGCGGCTGCTAAACGGGGACCTTTGAGGTCGTGGGCAATCGGGGCGGGGGCCCTGTGCGTCCAGAAGCGATCCCAAGGAGGACGATGGGTCGTTGTGGTCACGATCCATCGTGCGATAGCACAGCGAGGGTGCTGGGGGGATGTATCGCACTTCCCCCTGGAGGGGGCTCGCTCTCCTCTACAGCGCAGATGGCGACCACCATGGGGTTTTAGCCGATACGAGTTCGGCATAACCTGGCTGCTCCCCCCGGGGCGGCTGGTTATCCTAAGGGAATTCCCCACGAAAAAAAAAATTGGTACGATAATACTGATGAGCATGATTACTTACCTATACAATTTCTCGGACCAGCACTGAAAGGTACGTAAGCATATGGATGCCTGACTTCACCCCCCAGGAACCTGTCCGGCTTGAAGGCTTCCGGCTCTGGGTACAAGTCCTCGCGGTGATGAAGATTGTAGAGAAGAACTGATACTTCAGTGCCTTTCTTAATGGTTAGATCACCTGGAAAAAGTTTGTTATGATCAAAATTACATGGAACCTTTGACCGGCTGTTCAAACCAGAAGCTGAAATTTCGAAGAATATTGATAAAATTGTAGTTTTTTTTACTTGCATTTCAATTATGCTAATAAATTCCTAAGTGTACGTTTTTCCACAAAAATAGAAATCTATACTAATAATAAAGCTGAAGAGTTTGTTTGAACGCTCTAATCTCCGGAGTTACTGGTCCGATTCGAAAAAATATTTCACTAATAGGAAGCTACATTATCCCCGAAGGTTATAGGTTACTTTTTATCCCGAGAACGCTAGTGAAGCCGCGGGGAACAGCTAGTATATAATAAATTCAAGAACTCTAGATTAATGAATCGCATCATTTGCACGCGATTTCAATGTTCTATAATGCACACATACTATGTTTTTTCTGACATCCCCAGGTGCATAAAAACTGTCATTTTTGTGAATCTGTGTGCAAATCAATTATCTACTCTATTGGCAAGGTCATAATTTGACAGAACAAAACATTTGAACCGTAGAATAGATTTGTGATTGACTATCATATCACTGTAATTAGCGATAATTTCTCCTGTGGTGGTAACCTACGAATAACGACCTATGAATCTAAGATAACGCCCAATTAAATCAAATTTTCTTGTCGGCGAACATCGACCTTAGTCTTCTTGGAAGAAATTGGTATATAAAGGGCTTCTCAATCATATCAATTACAATTATTATTAATTTATTTTATTTTTGTTTTAAAGGCAACCAAATCTATATATAAAGATATTTATTTTGTAACCTTTTTCTAAACAGTAAAACGTCCAATAGTATTGCTAGGGAGGACCATTGGTTCCCAAGATACAAGTTTTTTCTTGGGAACCAGGAGTTCACAAGGGAGTGTCACCAGACTGTTATAAATGTTTACCTGTAATTTATGTAAGAATCTAAGCAAGCCTCGAATCCTACAATGAGCTTGAGCTTTCAATTTCAAATCATCATGAAGAAACCATATAACATTCTGAGGGTAGGTACTATATAATAGTAGCCTAGATGGTACAATACAACCAATAGTTAAATATTTATCGCCAAGCACCTACCGGCGTATTCTGGTAGTTGCACTTACAACCTTGAGTCTTCTAAAGCTTTAAGGTCGGCTATATATTGGCAGACAAACCCTAGTATAGCTGTGTCCATAACCAACGATAGTCAGTCAAGTCATCATAGTCAAAACATCAAGAGATCCTTTTTTTTTACTATTTATAGGCCTGTGTTTGACCACAATGTCACCATGGTCAGTGATGATGTGGCCGATGATGGTGAGCACACAAAGCCTAGAAGAGAACTGGCTCTCAAGTGCAGCTGTCGGAACACACCGAAAGGTGCTTGGCGACAGATTTTCAACTTGAGGGTGGTAGCTAGCCAGCAGGGTACTACAAAGTACTCTACCACCGTGCTATGGTTTCCTCACGATGTTTTCCTTCACCGAAAGCTCAAACTCATTGTAGGATTCGAACCCGCAACCTTCGTCTCGGCATCCGACGTCACTACCACTGAGTTATCATCGCCTTATCCTGCCTGCTAAGTCAACCTTCTGACATAAAAAACATAAGTAGTAGAGTAAAAAGATTGTCTATATTCATCAAAGTCCGAGATACTCGAGGAAGTCGAGGATTTTTACGGACACTTATACTCAACGCGGACGGTGAAACCAGCGGAACATAGTGCAGATGACCATCGAGCCGAATTAACGCGCCACTACACGGAGGACATCCCGGATGTCGACCTGTGCGAGATTAGGGCGGCTCTTGAGCAGTTAAAGAACAATAAGGCACCGGGTGATGACGGAATAACGACAGAGCTCCTTAAAGCAGGCGGGGCTACAGTCCTGAATGAGCTAGCGAGTCTCTTCAACTCCGTCATCCAAGAGGGTACAACGCCCGAGGCGTGGAGCAGAGGAGCGGTGGTTCTGTTTTTCAAAAAAGGTGACAAAACCTTGCTGAAGAACTATAGGCCCATCTCACTTCTGAGCCACGTCTACAAACTGTTCTCGAGGGTCGTCACGAACCGTCTCGCCAGAAGACTTGACGAGTTCCAGCCACCAGAACAAGCCGGCTTTCGAAAAGGCTTCAGTACCGTAGACCACATCCATACTGTTCGGCAAATTGTACAGAAGACCGAGGAGTACAACCAGCCGCTGTGTATGGCATTTGTGGACTACGAGAAAGCCTTCGACTCCATCGAAATATGGGCAGTTCTGGCCTCTCTGCAACGATGTCGAATTGACTGGCGTTACATCGAAGTGTTGAGGTGTCTGTATGACGCTGCCACGATGACTGTCCAGATCCAAGATCAAAAAACCAGGCCTATCCAACTGCTGAGAGGGGTGAGACAGGGGGATGTGATATCCCCGAAACTATTCACAAATGCGTTGGAGGATGTCTTCAAGACGCTGGACTGGACTGGACAGGGTATCAACGTGAACGGCGAGTACATCTCACACCTTCGCTTTGCCGATGACATCGTCATAATGGCAGAGACGCTGGACCAACTAAACCAGATGCTGCACAGCCTAAATGGAGCCTCTCGGCGGGTTGGCCTTGGCATGAATTTGGACAAGACGAAAGTCATGTACAATTCACACGTCTTGCCGAGTCCAATCCGCATCGAAGGGTCGCTTCTCGAAGTTGTTAAGGAGTATGTCTACCTAGGGCAAGTCATCCAGCTCGGTAGACACAACTTTGACAGAGAAGCCGACAGAAGGATCCAGTTAGGTTGGGCAGCGTTTGGAAAACTTCGTCAAATCTTTTCGTCCACCATCCCGCAATGTTTGAAGACTAAGGTTTTCAACCAGTGCGTCCTGCCCGTTATGACATACGGTGCCGAAACGTGGACACTGACAGTCGGGCTGGTCCACAAATTCAAGGTCGCTCAGCGCGCTATGGAGCGGGCTATGCTCGGAGTTTCTCTGATGGATAAAATCAGAAATGAAGTTATCCGGAAGAGAACCGGAGTAACCGACGTAGCCTGCAGAGTAAGCAAACTGAAGTGGCAGTGGGCTGGTCATGTTTGTCGAAGGACTGATGGCCGTTGGAGCAGACGAGTCCTGGAGTGGAGACCACGCACCGGCAAGCGTAGTGTGGGGCGCCCCCCAGCTAGGTGGACCGACGACCTAAGGAAGACGGCTGGGACAGACGGAAAGCGGAGGACAGGGTGTTGTGGCGCAGCCTGGGAGAGGCCTATGTCCAGCAGTGGACTGCGATAGGCTGAATTGAGTCTATATTCATACCCATAGAGAATTCTTCAGTAATTTCCCTGCCAATAAAAGGTACACTTGGATACAGCCTTAAGATCTCCTTTATCACCGCTTCCAGATACTTCATGTCAGCAAAGTCCGACATGGATGGTGTACGATCTGAATCTCCAAATATTTGCTGACATTCTTCATAAATTCGTTCCTGGAATACAAGTTTACTTGCAATAAAGTCTGCTATTCTAAAAAAAAATTCAAACTTGTATTTTTAACAGAAATTACCTGAACTTCCTCATCATTAGCTAGCAGCATCAAACCGAAGGTCAGGGCCAAAGCAGTTGTGTCATGACCCTGAAAACAAAAACTAAAAAATTCACACGACTCTGCAGTTCAACGCAAGATTTTTATACTATACTTTGGCGAAACGCCTCGGAAAAATCTATTACTAAGGTGAATCCTTCGGATGGACCGCGAAATTCAAATTTTATTAGATTTTTTGCTAATCAGCTCAGTTTTATGTCGTTTAGTTTGTCAACGTGTGATTTGCAACAAGAATGGTAGTATATTGTTATCAACATATTTCTCCAAGGTATATTAGTAGTACATACGACTATTTCTGGAAAACGAGACTTTTTACAACAAATTTAACTCCGTGACATATTATATTAATTATTTCTTTTGTTATTAATCAATAAGTATACTACCATTCTTGTCGCAAAACACATGTTGACAAACTTACGACCTACAACTGAGCTGTAATTAGGAAAACACCTAATAAAATTTGAATTTCGTGGGCTACCTTGAAGGATCCCCCTTAAATAACTGTCGGAGTTGTCGGACACAACATACCTCAAACATAAAGGTATAAACTTCATCTCTAATACCACTCAAATCAATTTCTCCTTTATTCTCCGCTTCTAACAGCAAATCCAACATAGCCAATCTGTTTTTAGTACCAACACCCTCCATAGCTGCTGAGATATCCTCCTTGGTCTGTGTTCTCTGTTTCTTCCTCTCCATAATAACATTGTCTGCGAAAGTTTGGACCTTATTCAAGCTTTCTTTAAACCGCTTTCCCATTGACGTTAAACTAAATATGAAATCATTTTGTATCCAGATTTTTGTGAGACGGTTTAACATTAGGAAGCCAATCTCAGCTATGGCTTTCTTGTATTCTACAGTCGACGCTGATTGTTCTTTATCTAGTTTAGTGCCCATGGCTGTTTCTGCAAGATAATACAAAAATATGTGTTTTATGTTTATATTATGTTTGTTTGCGCGGACATATGTTATAAGATGCAGATGACAAAAAAGCAATAATCATACAATTTAAAATAAATCCGAAAAAAGTACGGACCTCGAGTCTTCTTTTCGAATGTCCAAATAATTGTGATGGTTTTATGCTTTGCAATTCTAATAACTCATTATGCTTAAAAATATTTAGTACTAGCTTTTGCCCGCGACTTCGTTCGCGTGGACTTCAGGTTCGTCCCGTCTAGTCTAGTAATAAGTAAGAAATATGGTAACTAAGCACTGCAGAGCCCTAATCATAGGCCTATAGGTAGCTACTGCAGTATGCTCCTATAAACTACATTTAACGATCTTTTTCCTTCAGCATAAACATGCAGATTCTTCGCTTTGGAAACACGTGAGCAAGCCACATAGAGCTGACCGTGAGAAAAACATGGCGTGCTCAAATGTAGGCCTGCTACCTTCAAGGTTTGACCCTGCGATTTGTTGATCGTCATTGAAAATGCGACTTTTAATGGGAACTGCAGGCGTTTAAAATTGAATGGCAAGTTGTTGGGTATGATTGGGATGCGCGGTATAAGAACATTGTCTCCCTTGGCTTCTCCAGTTAAAATTGTAGCCTTCACTATATGCCTTCCTAATTCGGTAACTCGCAACCGAGTACCGTTGCATAATCTTGGCGCATCCAGGTTACGCATTAACAAAACGGGTACACCTACCTTTAATTCCAACTTGTGTGATGGCACCCCGGACAACTCTAAAGAGTTTAGGAACTCTACGGGATAACTTGTAGTGTCATCGGATGACATAACTGTGTCAATGGAATTATACACTGATGTTTCGCTGTTTATTTCGGCCAAGATTTTTTTATTTATTTTCGCAACAGTCTCATTTTTTGGTGCCAATATGGTTCTTTCACACAACCAATTTTCGTCAAGAATATTTTGTTGCAGATTCGGAAAAACTTGTTCAATAAGTTCGTCTTCTGTCTCCACAGCATGACAAAATTGCTGTGTGAAAAGAACCATACCTTCTTGGTCGGTGTTTAGGTGGCCTTCACCAATTTCTAGCAGTTTTTGAGCATATGCTCCTGATTCGAGATCGCTGAATAACTGGACTCGCATGTTAGTGGTAAGATAAAGCTTTTCAACTTTAGACCACAGATATGAGGCTTTTAGACATGCGTTAATTTCATCTGCTGCAGTGCCTCTCTCGATAACAGGTAAAGTCTGTCTAAAATCCCCTGCTAATAACACTACCACACCACCCATCAACTTTCGATTGCTGTGAATATCTTGTAGACAGCGATCAAGCGCCTCAATGGCGCGTTTGTGTGACATAGTGCACTCGTCCCACACGATCAGCATACATTGTTGCAAGAGGGCGCCACGGGCACTGCTCTTACTGATGTTGCACGTTGGGGTTTCTTCGCTCGCCAGATTAAGAGGTAATTTAAAAACCGAATGTGCCGTTCGTCCACCGCTCAGCAATGTTGCAGCGATCCCAGAGGAAGCCACCGCTAATGCAACTTTACGGTCCTTACGAATTTTTGCTAGAAGCAAATTAAGCAAAAATGTTTTACCTGTACCGCCCGGGGCGTCAAGAAAGAAAAGGCCGCCTTTGTCAAGCTCAACTCGTTGTAATATTTTGTTATAAATGTTTTTTTGTTCGGGTAGCAGGCGTGGTTCAGTTTCGCTGACCTGAGCGTCTAATAAAGCAATATCGTAGCTTAGCTCTTTGATCAAATCGGTCGACAACTCTCCTCGACGCTCTGGTGTAGGCATACCGAAGTCGGACAATTTCTTACCGGAAATCGTTATTATTTTGTCCTCTATATGTCTCAGTGCTTCATTGAAACATAGATCATTGTTGACTTGATCCATCCTTTCAAATCTATGCAAGATATCCTCCGATAATGCAGATTTATACTTATCCCATAGTTGAAGAGGATTGGATAAACCGCAAGTGCATATCAATATTGCAAATAGTTCTCTTATTTGCGAAGGAGAGCGACACAGCACTGCCTCTTCCATTGTGGCATCCCAGTGGTTGTCATCTTCCAACAACCCCAACTTCTCACACGCTTGTCGAAAAGTTTCAAGTTCTTGGCCGTCAACTGTTTTTAGATCCAAGAAGCTAGTGGGGCCCTGTACTACATTCAGCAGCATTCGCAAACAGTAACATTCGAAGTTACTAACATGCACTGTGTAAATGCGCCCAAGAGCATCTCCTGCCTTCACACCTGGCCAGCCGTCGACAGGTGTACCTTGTAAACGACGTTTCCATTCTTTCGACGACACGTTCCATGTATAGTAGCGGGGTACGTCAACATAAAGTAATGTTTTTGCAAATGCGTCATTTTGGCAAAGCAGGAAAAATGCAGTTAGTGTCGTCTTAGGTGGTGCGGCCATTCTCTCTCTAAAATTGTTTTCAGTGAAGTAAATCCGCTGACCATTAGGCAGATGAACCGCAAGGTGAGTGACTGTTGGGTGTCTTTCATGCAGAGGCAGACCCAAGATCCGCCACGCTGCTTCGTTACTACTAACATATCTACCGGCTCGATACGTTTGCACCTCATCTCTCGGGTCAATATTAACATTCCCTTGCTGTCGAATGTTAAAAATAGCCTGGTCGCTGCCTTTGTTTATATATTTACAAATATATTTTATTGCCTGTACCGTATTGCAGAACTCTACATTTATGTGACAGTTATAAATTTTAGACAGAAGAGGAGAATATGGGACAATCCAGCTATTGTCAACCAATACTTCCTGTGTTCCACCTCGGGTTTTTAGAGTTATCGTACGGCCGCCATCTCCTGGTGCTCTACGCCTGTACAAAGGATAGCCTTTGTCGTTAGTTTGAGTATCTTTTAAAAGCGCCCTTGGATACTTTTTGGTGCATTTTCCTTCTTTCATGCATGGTGATGACGGATTTAGTGCACCACAGGGACCGTGAATCATATTTTTGGTTACAGTATCGTAGAGTTTTCGATCACTTTCTGGATTTGGTATCTCCGCACTTATGACTTCATCAATTTGGTTGGGGCGTAATTTTTCCGTCAACCACAGCAGTAAGTGCACGTGAGGCAGACCCCTTTTTTGCCACTCGATCGAGTACATGAAACACTTCATATCTCCAAATATTTTACCTTTTGTAAGTAGAGCAACCAATTTTTGTACTTTTATTTTAAATAACCTGGCTGTTAAGTCATGTCTGTCTGTTGCATTTTGACCTGGAATGAGTTCTTTAGTAATTTCTGGCCAAGCGGGATTACATGTCATAGTAATAAACAGATCAGGCCTCCCGTAGTTACGCACGTATGTGAACGCATCCTGCGTGTACTCATGAAGATATCTCGGGCTATTTACAAATGACGATGGGAGTATTACCAATTGACCCAAATTGGTTGGATCTAAATCCGCATCATTCCTGACCGCGTCTTGTAAATGTATATAGTTTTCTGCTCGCAGTTTTGTTTGGTTTAAAGCAATAAACCTTAAGCGCTCACTCTCCACTTTGACATACATGTCCACCAAAAACTGAAGAAAGAGAAGCCTACATCGAAGCAATAAATTAAAATTGTTGCGACGTACCATCATATGATACGCATAAAAGTCTTTGCACGACACTTTTTTGTTCGGTATAGGCTGTTTTGTAACTGGGTTTGTCTGAGGAATATCAAAACTGTACCCCTCTTGTCCTTTCCAAAAAATTATCGGGTACTCGAGAGCATCATAAAATCTATGAGTGTCCGGAACTCTAGTAAGCCGGCCATCGTGCGCCTGAATAACAATGTCCCGAGACGCAGTTTGTTCAGTACTAACTACTACGGCAGCTATTTCGTTTGTGGTCGGGGCATTGAATCGTCTTTCGTGTTCACCACGTGGTACACGATCTGGGTGTATCACGACCTTGTAATTATCGCTAGTCACTCTATCTTTAGCCATTTTAAATTCATGCACTAAAACGTTGTGATCATGTAGAACTTTTTGTATTTTTTGAACTGTGTTTCTTTCCACACCTGGTACGTACTCAGAACGCCTATCAACTTGTGCTTCCTCATCACCCATGAAATAAACTTGCAAAAATTTTGGTTGCGTATTAGTAGCAGGAAGCAAAGAGCCAATTGTGTGGTATATTTGCCCTTGGATTGTAAAAGTCGGGCAAAATCCTGGCATCGACACAATGTTATCAGCTCCAAAAGATGTCATATGGAAGCATGTATTATATTTTCTTATGTTTTTTAAAAAACGGCGAGACTCATCTGTTTCATTTGAAAAAAGTTCTTTAAGAGGTTCAACAGGCTCGTCTATTGAAGGAAGAACTACTTTTCCTCCCGAACAACACATGCCTGCAGCTTCCTCTTTCCATTTAAGAGCACCGCAAAATCTGCATTCTTTATTCATCGCTTCTATTTTTATAAGCTTGTGGCTTTCGTAATCAAGAGTTTCATCGTACTCAAATGCAGCTTTATCGAATACTCCCCACGCGTTTCTTGTAAATATTAATCGTCGCTGTCGTGCCCTTTCAGCAACAGCGCGTCTGCGAGCTTCAGCAGCTTCAACAGTTTCAGTAGCTCTTTGGGACCCTATGTAAGTCGCTTGCTGAAGACGCCGAGCTTGAGACTGTTCGGGTGTCTCAGAAGCCCGTTGAGATGCCAGATATTCAGCGTTCTGTTGACGTCGAGCTTGAGACTGTTCGGGTGTCTCCGCAGCCCGTTGAGATGCTAGATACTCAGCATGCTGTCGACGTCGATCCTGGGACTGTTCGGGTGTCTCAGAAGCCCGTTGAGATGCCAGATATTCAGCGTTCTGTTGACGTCGAGCTTGAGACTGTTCGGGTGTCTCTGCAGCCCGTTGAGATGCCAGATATTCAGCGTTCTGTTGACGTCGAGCTTGAGACTGTTCGGGTGTCTCTGCAGCCCGTTGAGATGCTAGATACTCAGCATGCTGTCGACGTCTATCTTGGGACTGCTCTGGTGTCTCAGCAGCTCTTTGAGCTGCCTCACGCTCTGCTTGTTTAAGCCTTCGCAGTTCGGCTTGTGGAAACGTCTCGTTAAGTCTAGCTACTTTCATAGTTCGAGCTTTATTAGAGCTTTGGGAAAGATTAGACTTACGCTTTCGCGGCATAATTCTTAAGTACGTGTTGTTTTTATACTTCCAAAAAATACAGTACGGTAGTTATTGTTATGATTGTACTTTAATGCAATCCTTGCCTATTTAATTAACCTATCTATATAGTAATTCAATTATCAATGAAGTAATTCGTTATAATTAACCTATTTATATAATTTGTTATAATTAACGGTAAGTAACCTATCTATATAGTAATTGAATTATCAATGAAGTAATTCGTTATAATAAACCTATTTATATAATTTGTTATAATTAACTGTAAGTAACCTATCTATATAGTAATTGAATTATCAATGAAGTAATTCGTAAAAATGAAGTATCTTTTTGTACGTGTAACTCCTAACCAAAAAGAAACCTGGCAATAACTAACCTTAGGCCTATATTACTTAAAGTAGGCGACCATACGTTTTTATCAAATCGGTAGTGCCTTGAAAATTCGCAAAACGGACACAACCGTCAACGACGTCTGCCCTCACGCGTCTGCCCGCGTTCGGGTCGCGCACTCAGCGATGAGCCACTTCTTCCCCACCGCACCTACCCCGCTCCCTCCACGCCCCGTTCGCCTGGCACCGCTGCCGGTATTTATCACCGAAACGGTATTTATCGCCGAAATTGCTATGACTCTGCATTTTAAATCTGTGATATCTTCGAAAATATTTATTTAATTTACATGCTGTAAAAAGCCATATTGATCTTTATTAAATGCACAATGTATTTAAGATACTTAATTGGATAAGGATTAATACTGTATTGCTTAAAATTGCTTCGTAAATAAGCCATTATTTCTTGTACAAAGTAAAGGATAAAAAATGGTTATTGTGGGTTATTCCTAAGAGATAAACATTTACCATCACGGACTTTTTTGTAGACCTTTTTAAGTTGTACAATACTGTAGTACATTGTTTTGATCTATCTTGTAGGATTCAGTCAGCGTTTGCAATGTAAGCGCAAAAAATGTGTTTTTTTACGACCTTACATTAGAAACCTCAAAAATTTTTTACGACCTTACATTAGAAACCTCAAAAATTGTAGCCTATGTGTTATTCTGATGTATAAGCTATATTGTGGTAAAGTTTCATTCAAATCCATTCAGTAGTTTTTACGTGAAAGAGTAACAAACATCCATACATACATCCATACTTACAAACTTTCGCCTTTATAATAGTAGTAGGATAAAAAAAAAAATTACCTAAGATCACTGCTTATTTGTATACGTTTATTTAAACTTAAAAAGATAAAGTATACTCTTTCACATAGTTATAGAGAAAAATTCCACAGATAGTCTAGTCTTACCACAAACAGTAGACAGAGTAAAATCACTGATTACAGGCAGCAGGTCAACCTCTGACCCTTCAGTTTCCTTTAATCTATGCACTAAATCCCGACACTTGTCATCAAAGACATTGGAGAAGTTCTTCAAGATATTAAAGTGGAAGGTTGGAGTCAGGATCTTGCGGCGACGGTGCCATAGGCTCCCTGTGCTGAGCAGCAAGCCAGTTCCCAGCCACCCTTGCAAAAATGTGTATGGCTTGCTCTTACTTATGTTTCTTGAATGTGATAGAATAGCCTGAAATAATACTCTTATTATTGCTAAAGACGAACACAATAACGTACAAGAAAACAACAATCTAAATGTTCTTTTTTACTATATATAGGCATGTGTTTGCCAATCTCACAGTGGTCAGTGATGATGTGGCCGATGATGGTAAGCACACAAAGCCTAGAAAGAACACACCGAAAGGTGCTTGGTGACCGATTTTCAATTTGAGGGTGGTAGCCAGCCAGGCGGGTACTACAAAGTACCCTACCACCGTGCTATGGTTTCATCACGAGCGATGTTTTCCTTCCCCGAAAGCTCAACCGAATGTCTGTGCCGGCAAACAAGACGTTCAGCTTAGCTTAATAATAATACTGTCAGTAATCCTGGTTTTCAGCTGGCGCCTTTAGTGATGTAACGATCGTAAGTACACGACCCACGACCCTCACAAACTCGTCGGTCCACCTTGTCTTTCGAGAACCTTTCTGCCCCAGCGCAGCGGGCCGTCGTCGGCGTCGGTTCTACGAGTGATGTGCCCTGTCCATTGCCACTTTACTGTGGTAATTCTTCGGGCTACTTTGTTCGCCTGCGGATCTTATCATTTCTAATAATTTATATAATAATGTACGTACCTCGATATCACGCGGGTTAGACAAGTGCAACACACGTTTACTAAAAACTTTCATCACATAACGCTCTCCATATTGCTTGTTAAATTTAAGTATTATTGAGAATATGTCCTCTAAAAAAGAAAAAAACATTTTACATAGAACATAGAAATCAAACCACGAAGCTTGGCGTCTTCCTGAGATACACGACTGAACTAAATCCAACTTTTGAAAATTCTACCTCTAAGGGGTTAAAAATTGGAATCTCGTATGAATCAGGGGGCGAATCTACACTAATATTATAAAAAGTAAAGTTTTTAAGTTCAGATAGGTTCAGATATGAGAAGTAGGAGGTGAGGTAATCTCTGGAGTTACCGATTCTGAAAATTCTTTTACTAATAGGAATGTACATTATCCACGAGTGCTATAAGCTACTTTTCTTCCCAAGAGACTGAGAAAATTACAGGAAACAGTTACTGCTAGACAAAGAGAGATAATGTTTAATTAATATACGCACTAGATGTGTTCAGACTTTCGAGTTAGCTGTACTGCAATCCGTACACCTACTTCTATAGACGACATGTTGTTGAACGAAAAGCGACGTGAAACTTGCAGCGCTAACAGCATTTTGGTCGCGAGAAACCTGTCCAGTATTTAGACACATTGTTTTCATAAACGTTCTTGTCTGTCGAAAGAATATAATTCAATGTTATTTCAGTACACATACCTGGATTATACTTCAGCAACTCTATCAGATTGCCAACGATAGGCCACTTTGGTGGGCCGGGCACCTTGTCCAAGGGATCCTCCTCATTCTTGAAAAATAGGATCCATATTATGATCACAACCACCAACGCACATAGTTCTAGCCACACCATGTTTAGGTTTGATTGTATTCTGTAAATAAAAGGGTGGAACACGGGTCAAATACGCTGTGTTTGTTTAGACAGTTTTTTCCGCCGAATCCTTTCGTGTATTAGTCCTACGAAAAATATATGATATAGTTTAGTTCATCATGTTTTAAGTGTATTGATTAAAATTGAAGTAAACATCCTTGAATTTGAAAAAAAAAATATCCTCACATGCAACTTTAACTTAAATGGGAATTTTTTTACAAAACGGCAAAAATATAAATGAATCTTACACCAAAAAAAGGAGATACATTGTTTTATATATTACAATCATTTTAAAGTAATAAATAAAAAAAAATTAAGCATGAACCCAAGGCTCCCCTCTAGAAAAGAAACCCGCGGGCGCCTAAGCTTTGCGTACTTATTTGTATGGACAAATAATCGTCAAGGTCATTGGCGTTTGTGATCCTTCTAAGGTGTTTGAACATTGAATATACTTATGCTAATTATTATTATTTGAATTTGATAATGTTAAAAACAAACGGCCCCTTAAATATTTAGCTTTTTTATATAAAATTAACTACTTAACTGTTCCCCGCGGTTTCACTCGCGTTCCCGGGATAAAAAATAGTTTACAACCTATTCTCAGACCTACCGAATATACAGAAAAAATTACATAAAAATCCTTTTCGCTTGCAGCCAGTTATATAAAAATACTCTCCTGTGACATCTTTTGTTTAGACTATTTTGATGACAAGTGTATTGTCTGATATTGTGTGAGGCACAGGTAGCCCCTGGTCACTGCACACAGAATAAACTCGTAAGGTTATCATGGTTCAACTTTGTTGATAGTACCTACTTACACGGGCGGCAGCCGAGTGCCGACATCAAAGGCGTTTCACTCACTACTGCAGAGAATACATTGTCGGTAATACGAGAATACTTACACTGTGGTAACACTGTGGTTATCCCCAGACAACTATCTTATATACTCGTATATACAGTGCGCAACACAACACAACACGAAACTAAATGAAAATTAACTCAAAACATTTCACGACGCTGCGCTGCGACGAAATAATATTCCTAACAACAATAATTGGCACAATAGAGCTGTGGTCTCGCTCGCATGCTATACGACTCAATTGCAGTGTAATTTACAAAACACTAGCACAGTATCACAACCACTAATATACTATTAGACTGGGTAAATTCGTACATAAACATAAGTCGTTACGGTTCGCTGAATACCGATATTAAAATCTATTCAACTGATAATGTACCTAAGTGTACAGATATGGCGGCACAAACTAATATCTACCACTAAGGTTATTACGAGCTCACTGATATCTACAAGTGTTTTACAACTCTACCATGGGCCGGGTCCATATAGGCGAACTAGGCGACCGCCTAGGGCGCTCTTATTAGGGGGGCGGCAATCAGTGTCTTCGAAATTAAAAAAAAAATACTAAACATAAGTAAAGCCCCTTCAAAGACAATAAAATTTATATGACCTCCTTGGAGCTATACCGAAACCAAGGCAAAAAGAATTATTAAAATCGGTTTATATAAGCAAAAAAGATATTATGCGTGAACAAACATAAAAAAAAAAAACATACAGCCGACTTGAGAACCTTGGTAATAAACGTGTATAATAGCACTGTAATTTTTTAATTCAACTGTTTATATTATTAATTTTCTTAAAGGGCGCCCGTCTTTCGCCTAGGGCGCCAAGAATGCTCGGGCCGGCCCTGACTCTACCACGGACTCTACATAACTAGAAAGGTGTTTCTTTGTTTATATGGAAGGTAAACTCCAGTAATACTGATACGATAATTAAATAATTATCTAATTAACAACATAAATTCAAAAAGAAAAGATCCACCAAAATAAAAGAAGCCTTGCTGAGTTTCTTGCCGGAGAGTTCTCAGTTCAAGTGTATTCCGAACCGGTAGTAGAGTCTATTGTAAAACTGTAACTGTTGACGTTCATAAGTGCCTTATTAGGGCCTAAACTGAATAAATGAGTTTTTGATTATGATTTTGAAATTTTAATCAAAACAAACAAAAACTAAACTATAACACATTATTTGTTACGCTATCTATTTGCTACTTATAATATGTATGACATACTTAGCCTATTGTTATTAATCTATTATCAATTTATATTAATTTGATCTAGGTATATCTATACGAATAACTGTGCTGATAATAAAGCTGAAGAGTTTGTTTGTTTGAACGCGCTAATCTCCGGAGTTACTGGTCCGATTCGAAAAATTGTTTCACTAATAGTTGTACGTAGTATATTATTTATTCTATGCTAATAGGAAGCTATATTATCCCCGTAGGTTATAGGCTACTTTTTATCCCGGGAATGCGAGTGAAACCGCGGGGAACAGCTAGTGTTTATATAAAGTAATGTGCATTCCTGTAAGTGACAAGTTCACTAAATTTATTGTACTATAGCTGTTCCCCGCAGCTTCACTCGCGTTCCCGCGATAAAAAGTAGCCTATAACTTTCGGGGATAATATAGCTTCCTATTAGTTGAAGTATTTTTCGAATCGGACCAGTAACTCCGGAGATTAGCGCGTTCAAACAAACAAACTCTTCAGCTTTATTATTAGTAAGTTATTACGTCCAAGATAAGTGAATTAGTTGTTGGAGTGCCATATATATCAGATTGTATCAGTTTGAGTTTGAAACAATTGATGTAGGTACTTCAAAAATACTTGCAAAGCCCTTCAAATACCTAAGTCCTTCCAACTACACTTCACTAGTCCATAATTAAATAAAGTGCAACTATAAACACTCGGTACACTCAATAACTGAATATATATGTCGCAGGGATATGATAAAAACGGAGATTTAATCAAATCACGGAGAATCTATAGTACTAATAATAAAGTTGAAGGGTTTCTTTGTTTGTTTGAACGCTCTAATCTCCGGAGTTACTGGTCCGATTTGAAATATTCTATCACTAGTAGGAAACTACATTATCCCCGAAGGTTATAGGCTACTTTTTATCCCGGGAACGCGAGCGAAGCCGCGGTTAACAGCTAGTCTTACTAATATTATAAACGTGAAAGTATGTAAGTTAGTATGTATGTTTGTTGCTCTTTCACGCAAAAACTACTGAACGGATTTGGATGAAACTTGGCACATAGATAGATCATATTCTGGAATAACATATAGGCTACTTTTTATCCCGGGAACGATGGTGAAACCGCGGGGGAAAGCTAGTGTTAAATAAAATAACAATACGATTTTATCTTTCCCCTTACAAAACTGGTTCAGTCAAATGACGATAGTAACATATCAATAACAAATGACTAGATTTGTTTATGGAAAAGATTAAGAATATTATTGTTATTTTAACATCTTCCGTGATTAGATCAAATCGCTTAGGACTTTGATCAAATCACCGTATTATTATATCCCTGCGACATATACATTATCTTATCAATACTTATAAATCTTACGAAAGATACAAAATAGATATATCTATACAAATAAATAATATTGACGTACCTGTCTGTGCGGATTCGCGCACCGAGGGTTTTGTAATTTCCTATGTTACTCTAAATACCATAGACTTTTTATAGGTTTTCCTGTTATCTATGGGTAAAGAACTATTTCCTGTATTTTATTTAAAATATTTGGTCCAGTAGTTTTGAAGATAAGGGGGGAATGGTAAATTTTCGCTCTATTTTCTTAAATAACTTCAAAACTATATATCTTAAAATTATAAAAAAATATATTTAAGATCCTCACAACGAGCCCTTTTATTTGATATGTCACAGAATATAGTTCGCAAAACTTTGTTTTTAAATTTTCTAATTACCCCCACTGTGAAGTACCCGGATTAATATACGCAACTTAGTTTAGTACACAATATATTTTATTCAGAAAATTAATAGAGTTCTTTTTAGACAGTACTGTTATTTAGTAACTACCAAGTAACTACGACAACGAGTACGTCACATTCCCCGGCGGGAAAAACCGGGAGGCTACTAGTTAGAATCTAATACATAATCAAAAAGGTGCTGTGGCAACCTCTTGGCTCGACTGGGTCGCACGTCTTTAGTGTCACTATGTCCTGTCGTCTGAGTCACACGTTCCCTATCGTTTGAGTCAAGTCTGTCACGGTCATGTAGCTCCAAATGAAATAGTCGTTGTACCGGTCTAACTTTGGAGCCTCCTAAAGTGCGTATTTTCGCCACCCGCCGGGACACATTTTCTCGATAACCGCTAGTGGCCAGGACACGCGCTTGCCTTCAGTTTCTACTAAGACAACATCCCCAATTTGGAGTGGTACGTGTCTGATGTCGTCGCGTCTTTGAATCAATGAGCTCACGTATTCGTCTCTAAAGCGTCTTCGTAGATCTTCACGTAAGCTCTGACAATATTGGTATCTCATATTAATTGCTCCCTCGTCGACTGCATCGAGATCGTCTGTTTGGTGGGACTTCATTGGCTGAATGAACATTGACGGAGTCAATGATCGCAACTCCTTTTCATTTCCCACGTAAGTTAGGGACCTACTGTTGATTACCGCTTCGCAGTCGCAGAGCACCGTTTGCAATTCAACCAAGGTGAGTGAGGCCCTTCCTAAAATCCTGCGAAGGATTTGTTTCAGAAATCCAATAAGTCTTTCATAGAACCCTCCCCACCAAGGAGCTGCCGGAGGTAAGAAGTTCCATTTTATCCTTGCGATTGAAGAAAAACGTTGGATTTCGTCCCAGTCAAGGGATCCAAATGAATTATCTAATCCTCTGAAATTAGTAGCATTATCGCTAAATAATAATTCAACTCGTCCTCGTCGTGCGATAAAACGTCTTAACGCCATTAAAAATTCGCCTGTCGACAGAGACTCTACTACTTCTAAGTGTACTGCACGATAGGTAGCGCACGTGAATAAGACAATCCATGCTTTAGCCCCAGAGCGTAATACTAAAGGACCAGCCAAATCTACGCGCCGGTGGCGATATGTGGTCATTGTCTTGTTCTTTTCATCAATCTTGGACCACCACAGGAAACGAAGATAATCGCGATCCTCCAGGGTTAGCGATATTTGAAGAAAAGCCTTTGTTATGTCAGCTGTCACACCGATTTTATTTTTTCTGAAACCGATTATGAGGTTAGGAATCTGCTCAAGAAGATTCACACCTTTCTCTAAGCACGCGTTCAAAGAAATTCCATTCATATCCTTGGCTGACGCTAGCTCATAATTTGTCTGTGGACGCGGAGAATCCCGCCACGGTAAACTTACCTCATAACGACCATCTTCATTGATCTTGACATTTGCTTCGAAAGATCTGAGTAATTCGAGATCGCGTGTCTGTTTTGAAGCTTGTTCCGCAGGATCTCTAATACCTAATGCTTCTAAAGTCCAGAGATCTGAAATATCAATTTTGGTTAGACACTGAAGAGTCGTAATCGTATTTGTGAAAGAACTGTAAACCCCGGTTATGGGACCCTGAATAGTCCACCCCAGTTTAGTCTTAATAGCGGTCAGGTTATTATCTAGTTGAACTATGTCACCAGTGAGAAGTCGACCGTAAAAATCAGCGCCGATCAAAAGACTTACTTCATCAGGAGTATCAGTCGAGTCACTTAAAACGATACCGTTTTGACGTAATTGTTGCATAATTACAGATGACCTAATTTTAGGTAAAAAACTACAAAGATTTGTTTGTTCTACAACAGATAAATTCATAAAAAAGTTGTTTTCGATGCTCTTAAGACATATGTCGAAAATTTGACATTCTTCTTTTTTCGTCTCGAACCCGCCGAACAAACAAAGAGTCATTACCTCCTTAGTACTATATTTCAGGCCAATTTTCTGTGTTAGATCCTTTTTGATGTAAGATCTTTGTGCCCCAGTGTCAATAAGCGCTCTGATTAGAATCTCCTTTTTACCATGTACAATTTTTACCGCCAAGGTTTGAAGTATGGTTGTCTTGCTATACTTTGGTTGACATAACAAATTATTTGATGTCTCTGGTTGACTATTCGTGTTTTGTTGATCCGCCACCATATCTGCACACATGATTGTGTAATGCCTTTTTTTGCAGAATAGGCACTTGGGAAAACTCTTGCACTTCTTCGTAATGTGACTGCCTTTTAAGCAAATAGCGCATAATCTCTTGTTTTTAATGTAATCAATGCGATCTTGTAGACTCATTTTTGCCGCCTTATGACATTCTATGGCCGAATGGTTATCTTTTCCGCACCATATGCATGACAAACTGCTCTGTTTACTCGTACCTTCTTTGTTTTGTGAGGATTTGAACATGAAACAGGCGGTGGGTGGCTTCGGCTCGGCTAGGGTAATCTCGTTAAACTCATGTCTAGCTAACCGGATCCTTTCTTCCGACTCCACTTCTTGCCTCAGGAACTCCATCAACTTAGTAAGGTCTCTGGTATCCAGTTGACTTCGGTGCCATGCTCGGAGAGTGTCATCAGGTAATGCTGACTCGATCATGGGAAAAAGCATTGAGGCATATTTATCCCTTGTGACGCCAAGTGTTTCAAGCGCCTGCAAGTGTGTTTGAAGGGCATCATATAGTACTGTTAGGTCTTTCACCTCTCCCTTGCGTTGCATCAGAGTAATCAAACCTCTAACATATGTTTCTATGAGGACGTCGTCTCTGGCGAATCTTGCTTTTAATGCTTCAACTGCCTTATTATAATTTTCAGCACAGGGTGGATAGCTCTCAACCAGTTGTCGCGCGCTGCTGTTCGGGGCCATGGACTGAAGAAAATATTGGAACTTATCGTTTAGGTCAATTTTATCGTCTTCGTGTATTTTTTTGAATTGTCCCCAGAACAATAACCAGGACTTGACGTTACCATCAAATTTTGTAATCTCTAGTTTCGGCAGTTTTAGATATCGCCGCCCGTCTGTCTTCGGCTTATCGTTCGACTCTGCAGAGTGTAAAGAAGAAGTACTGCTGCTGTGCGATACAGTTTTTGAAAATAATGATCTGACCTTGTGCCAACGTATCTTGTAGAGCATGGACTTGTCTTGGTCTGCCTCAAACAAGGCTTCATCAAAATCTTCGGCTGCACACCATAGGTCTCGTATTGTCGCCTCGGCTTCGAATAGGCTTGAGGCAGTCTCCGATAAATGATCAAACAGTTGACCGGCGGTTCCACTTTTGGATTCGACGGCGCTTTCTGTTTTATCGGCGAGACAGGTAAACTCTTTTCTGTATTGAGTACGTTTGCGCTTCCAGATTTCCATTTTTAACGGTCGCCAGATGTGAAGTACCCGGATTAATATACGCAACTTAGTTTAGTACACAATATATTTTATTCAGAAAATTAATAGAGTTCTTTTTAGACAGTACTGTTATTTAGTAACTACCAAGTAACTACGACAACGAGTACGTCACACCCACCAAAAGTGGACCCATGTTTGAAATTAATTTATTTACATCACACGTCCGTGTTTGTGTCACCGACTTACATAATATGTGTACCAAATTTCAACTGAATCCAGTCCAATATTTTCGGACAGACAGACACACGAGTGATCCTATAAGGGTTCCGTTTTTTTCTTTAGAGTTTCGGTACCCTAAGGCTTTTTGTTACACGGCACTTCACTTGGCTAATTATTTCAGAAATTCGCAAACTAGGTGACGACGGCTTAGTGCGCTCAAGTTTTGAGGCGGCATCCATAGCGAGCGTGTCGGTCAGCTACACGAAATAGTACCACCTGGCTGACTACCACCCTCATGTTGAAAATCTGTCTCATAACACTTTCCAGTGTTCCGACAGTTGTACTTCAGAGCCAGTTCCCTTCTAGGCTTTGTGTGTTTACCACCATCAGCCACATAATTACTGACCACGGTGAGATTGTGGTCAAACACAGACCTATACCTACGTTGCCCTATTATCGAGAAATCTTAGTTTCCAAGGACTCTAACAGGCTTTGAAATTGATACCGTTATTACCACAGATTAAGTAATTGTTACCTACTATGAACCTAACAGAAACGTCACTCTATTAGTACTCTAGAAGTACGCTATTTTGTGCTAAATTGCCTTGCTACTAAAGTTGTCATTACCTTGTAATTTAACCCTCTGATTCGTTTCCAGTATAGGTAGGTACCTATTCTTCTAAAAATAAACTCTCACACTGTAAGGATGCGTTTCCACTGACGCGGAGCTGGGCGAAATGGAGAGGAGCGGACCGTAAATTGGCCAGAACTCATCAAAACTAAAATATCACTGCCAAATCTTTAAACGTAACACTTGTTTCACAACTCTACTAAAAGTAACCAAGAAATAACCAGTTAATATAAACCGGCTTGGAGTCGCGTATGAAAAACCAGGTAGGTATTTGTTTTTATTTGTAGATTTTCACAATTTTTTTTGATTGTAGGTGGTACTGAGCTGGAAAATGGTTTCGACCTCGTCGTGCGCAGACGCAACTAAAGAGAATATATTACTACGTTTGACGCAACTAAATTGACTCACTTAAATATAGTATTCCGACGCTACGTTTTTTTTTGGAGGGACACAAAGGTGCTAGCCAGAGGTGGCTATGGCACCCGTACGCGGACTATTCGGCGAGCGCAGATGGCTCCGGACAACTCTGACGCTAAGACTGTACGTTCAGCGTTTATATGATGTTGTTAAAATGATAAATGCTACATTAATATTATGTAATTGTATTTGTGGCGGACTATGACGTCATTTAGGTAAAAAAGTATAAATATAAATATTGATTTAATTTGGTTCATCTATATGTTTCGTTTGTGGTTATTCCCGCAGTTTATTGTAAGATTATGTTTTTGTGTAAGCTGATTGTTTTTGTTATGTGTATAACCAACTAACCCGATAGAATAGGGATTTGGGAGGAATTAGGCTTTTGAATTAAAAAAGATAATATACACTGGTGCCGATTCTGTTGTTTACGAACTAAAATAAATTTAATATCACTATTTCTCTTTCTAATAGTAAATATAAGAAAGGGATGCAAGATATTTTAGTCCTGTCAGTTTAATCCGATCACACATTTCAACGTGAATTTAAGCGCGGTCTTTATTGGTCACGACTATTTACCCGTACATTACGACGGTATGGATTAAACTGACAGCATTAAAAATGTTCTATATTTTTTCAATAAGGTTAACATGAAAGAGAGGTGACTTGTCTAATATTAGTTAAGTTCGTAAACAACAGAATTTTACCACCATTTTAGTGTAATAACTTTAAGGGTTCCGTCATTTCTTATGTTACTTTAAATACAATAGACTTCTTATAGGTTTTCCTGTAAATCTATAGGTGAAGATCTATTTTCAGTATTTTTTCAAAAATTTTGAAGTAGTTTCGGAGATAAGGGGGAGACAGACAGACACACGAGTTATAAGGGATTCCGTTTTTTTCATTTGAATTACGGAACCCTAAAAAGATTTAGGTTGGTAGAAGAATGTTGATTGCACAACATAAAACCAAATGCAACCATCCAACAGAGTCCAAACGAAACTCATGCAATTACTCGCAACATTTCTTACTCGCCTGATATTTACCTATAGGAACTCAGTATATGACGTCATTAGGGTTGCCACCTTTTTTTTGCAGATAAAGTACATTGATTATTTATAGGTAAGAAAAAAAAGTACATCGTATCAAAATAAACTACAAATTATTTTTCTTTATTATTATGTTTAAAAACATATTTTTTATTGCTTGCAGTTTGTATCAAATTAGTACCTATACTAAACAATTGTACCCACTTACAATTAAACTTTTCAAAATCCCAAAGAAATCAAATCATGCGAAATAAAGTATTTTCGTGTACTTTATTGTTCTCATAAAGTATAGAGTACAATTTAAAAAAAAAATACCTGAAATAACGTAGGTACAATACTTTATTATAAAGTACGGGTGGCAACCCTATGACGTCATACGCCTAAACCACACGAAAGCATAAATCCTACTTTATCCTACTCTACTAATAATAATAGATGTGTATGTTTGTTGCAGGTACGTAAAATACAATAAGTACCATGGCGTGGATCCAGTCGTGACGTATAAGGTGGCCTAACATATTTCCTCTCCTATTAGAGAGCCGGTTTTAGCTCTACCAGCGCCTTGGGCGAGATGTGATAACCCCCCCTCCCCTTCTCCCGCCAATAAAAGGGATTTTAAGCCATTATAGCCATTTTATCTTTAGACTTGAGAATTTATTTAGACTCGAGATAGCAGGACTCACTCATGAGCGACCGAAAATAAAGGTGGGCCTAGCGCCCCTTCACATCTGGCGCCCTGGGCGATCGCCCTACCGCGCCCTACCCTAACGTCGGTACTGCCTATTTACTTCACGACTATTTACCCGTAAATTAAGATGGAATGTACTAATTTCACAGCATTAAAAAAGTTCTATCTTTTTTCAATAATGATTATAAGAAATAGATTTGACGGGCCAGTTGGCGCAGTTGGTTTAGACACCACCTATTGCGCCGCAGGTCGTGGGTTCGATTCTCATCCAGGACTAACATTTGTCTGGGTGTAATTATCTATATAAGTATGTATATATTTACAAAAAAAAAGTAGTATATCAGTTATCTGGTTGTCCATAGTACAAGCTCTGCTTAGTTTGGGATCAGATAACCGTGTGTGAACAATGTCACAGGATATTTATTATTATTATTATAAATAGAGGTGACATCACTAATATTAGTTGTTTTTAAGCAACAGAAATCCGCACTATTATTTATTACTAACTGTTCCCCGCGGCTTCACTCGCGTTCCCGGGATAGAAGGTAGCCTATAACCTTCGAATCGGACGAGATTAGCGCAAACAAACTAACAAACAAACTCTTCAGCTTTATTATTAGTATAGATAGAAATAATAGGAAGAAGGGTTGTATGCAAAATAGCTAAATTAAAATCCAATTAAAAGTCGCATCAATAAGTTACTACATTTTCTTCATAAATTAACAATTAACCAAGTTTATGGATCTGGCGGTGCGTACGCGAGACCAATATTCCTCAGCTCGCAGTCTTCCTGCATGAAGTCTTTGAGGAGCAGCTTTTTCAGAGCAGTACGCCGGACCTGAAACACGTTGCAATCAGTCTTGGGGTTCCTTCACCTGCCCCCTGTAGCATGGCTAGAAGACTAGAGGAGACTTGAATCGTCAGCCAATTAAATAACATAAATATGACTTCATGAAATGAATCCGTTGGTTAGGTACCTACTTTCGATTTTTTGTCACATACTTATTGTCCCAGAGATGTTAGAAAAATATTGTTGCAGTTGGCGCAGATGGTTAAGACACCACCTATTGCGCCGCAGGTCGTGGGTTCGATTCCCATCCAGGGCAAACATTTGTGTTCATGAACATGTCTGTTTGTCCTGAGTCTTTACAAAAAAAAAAGTTGTATATGTAGTATATCAGTTATCTGGCTTACATAGTACAAGCTCTGCTTAGTTTGGGATCAGATAACCGTGTGTGAACAATGTCCCAGGATATTATTATTATATAATGAACATTATATAAAAATATACCTTAACTACACAGTGAAATTCACCTCGGAATTAATTAAAGAATTTCAAAATTAATTCGGCAAAGTACCTTATATAACTACCCAGCCAAAAAGCGTTTTTATTTACATTTCACGTTCTAAACAAAATAAAAACTTTGTTACCAGTGAAAATGGCTGCGTTAAAAGGGGAGCTAATGAACTTTATTTCAGTTTGTTTAGGACTTCTATAATTACTTATAATAAGTACATATTTATTCCCTTCGTATTAAGTTTTTACATAGGTCCGTTACAGTGCCGGTTTTAGTTCTACCAGCGCCCTGGGCGATCGCCCTACCGCGCTTACTTTACTTATTTATTTAGACTCGAGATAGCAGGACTCGCTCATGAGCGACCGGAAATGTAGGTGGGCCTGGCGCCCCTTTACATCTGGCGCCCTGGGCGATCGCCCTACCGCGCCCTACCCTAACGTCGGTACTGGGTACGTAATAGGCAAAGAAATCTTCGGCTTCAGTCATACCATGCCGAAGTTTTGGCCGATGGCTGGACGGGTATTACCTACCAAGTAACCTGACGCCATGCTATGGTATCCTCCGACACAGCATTCTTAGCACTAAGCTTCATCACCTATAATGCTTTATAGTTTCATACTGAAATTGGAAAATGCCGAAACCCAGTCGAAAAACAGATAAATAAATAAACTGGGATAGGAACTTCATTAATCTGTATTGATTGAACGAGCGTTATTAAATACTTCTGATTCGATAGGGTTGCCAAGCGTCCGGATGGATTAGGGTCTCGTTTGTTTTATTTGTCCGGCCAAAATTTCAAAATCCGGTATTACGACCAGCGTAGCATCTAAAATACATTTGCCCACAGTCGAGGAATACGATATTTTATGATAACTACAGAAGTAATATTACTCTTACGTTTTTAGGGTTCCGTGCCTCAAAAGGAACAAACGGAACCCATATAGGATCAGTTTGTTGTCCATCTGTCTGTCAAGACCCTTTTTCTCAGGAATACGCGGAGGTATCAAGCTGAAAATATCAAATACTCAGGTCTACTGTCCCTTGGAGCTGTGAACAAATCAATGTAATAAATTCATGCCTTGAATTGCATTATCTGTCGATACTTTATTACATATTTTATTAATATGTGCTGTTAATAAATTGGAAACCACAGAATTCGCTCCAAAAGCATATGAATAATCCAGGAGATTTTCATGGTCCGAGTATTATCCGCATTTTCATTAAAATGATCACTTGACAACCCTAGACGAATATCGCGGATCGAGTGGCCGCTTCAGTAGATAGATACCTACGTCCTAATTTCAATGGACTTGTCCGGATGTATTTAAAAACGACTTTTTAGACTTGTTTACTCATTGAAGTTCTTTCATTTTCAGTACTTGAAATTAAATTGGAAATGTTTCCTAGATTTTATGTTGTGATTATTTTTCGATATTTATTTCATCATGTCAGCCGAAAGACAGACCTCCCCCAAGGATCTCCACGATGGCCGATCTAGCGCTACCCGCATCCTGCGGTCTGCCCACGCTGCGTCTTCCAGTTCGTGGTCGCCACTCGAGAACCCTTCTCTGCAGTCTTCATTATGAGGATGATGATGATATATGAATGCGTGCCATTAAATTTGAGCGATATAACCTAGGTATACGTCTAGACGTTTATCTATTGTCCTAGAAATTAGTGATGACTCACAGCAAGTGTCTGCCACTTGGCCTGGCGCAACTCCTCGCGTATAAACATCATCTCAGGGCGAAGGTCGCGGTGGGCGAAGGGGTCCATGTCGATCTTCAACCTCGGGTCTATGCTGGCCAGCTGTTGGTCACTGAAAGAAAGGTAACAGTTAAATTAAAACTATGAAAACCTATAGAATATCATAGGTCGTAGAGACACCTCTCTCTCAGCTACATAGTTCACCGACCGATGGATAGATGGCGCCACATTAGTCTACATTCTGGCTACCTACATTCTGACAGCTTCACTTGAGAGCCAGTTCTCCCCTCAAGGTTTGTGTTTTAACACCATCTGCTACATCATGACTGACCACACGACTACACTACTGACACGTAACCACTTACTATCAGATAGACCGCCTACCTGCTTGTCAACCTTCTGACATAAAATAACATTATACTACTGTAAGTTTCTGTGAATGAATGCACTAACAATCTAGCGCCAACGTCTGCTTCCAGAGCACCGGCTTCTTCCATAGCCTCGGGAGCTGCGTCATCTTCTACTGGTTCATTCGACATTATTAAAGGTTTTATTTAATTAACAATAAAAAATATTAACACAAATTAACGCTTTGGACGGTTGAAATATCTTTGTTTGGACGTGAGAAATCGTCAAAACAGAATATTTATGTCAAAAAATAGGAATACGTGTATTACTGTCAATCAAACAAGTTTTTTTTTCATGACATGTTAATTACCAAAGAGAATATAAAGAGAAAATAATCTATCTACCTATTGTCAGCCTGTAACATAGATTTAAAAATGGTTAGAGTAGGTATTTTCCGTATTTTGAAACACGGTCTAGTTAACGTGAAAAAAGAAACAACTGTCACACTATTCTAGAAATTAATTTGTAACTTCTATTAATTTCAAATACGCGCGCTACTTTGCTCTGCCAAGAGTTGAATTTTGACCAAGTTGTGTCACGGCAAAGGATGAGACTTTAATATTCACAGCGCCATCTAGCACATTGTAAACAAACTTTGACCAGCTGATAAATCCTGACAGACTAGCCACATTTTGCGTTCTGAACTGCTAACAAAATAATATCCTATAAAAATTAACTTTCACGAACGAATACTGCGTGGAATTACCAAATCACTTAAATTCATAGTAATTATATTATTGAAATTAAAGTTTTAAATACATGTCATGTTATCTATTTTCATTGAAATATGACGAATCGTTTTCAAAATAATATTAAATAATTAGTATGACTCATCGATAGTAAGGATTCCGAACGCTTAAGCACTCTTGTAAAAGGGTGAGTGAACCGCCCGCCTCATTGTTATTTATTGCATTTGCCTCTAATAATACATTAATTAGCCGTTTTACGGACACAGCGAGTGCAATAACATAGGTCGCGACAGCCATGCCGATGTGAGTAATACAAGAGGTGTGGCACGACGAGGCGCGTTGTTTCATCTCGTAACAGTGACTTTTATAGTGTGAAAAATATTTTGCCTATCTCGCAAGATGACCGAATACAAATTGGTGGTGGTCGGCGCTGGAGGCGTCGGTAAATCCGCATTGACTATACAATTGATACAGAATCACTTTGTGGATGAATACGATCCGACGATAGAAGACTCGTATCGTAAGCAAGTGGTGATAGACGGTGAGACGTGCTTGTTAGATATTTTGGATACGGCTGGTCAAGAGGAGTACTCGGCGATGAGAGACCAGTACATGCGAACGGGGGAAGGATTCTTGCTCGTGTTTGCAGTGAACAGTGCTAAGAGTTTCGAGGACATTGGCTCCTACAGGGAGCAGATCAAACGGGTGAAGGACGCGGAGGAAGTGCCAATGGTGTTAGTGGGGAATAAGTGTGACCTCCAAGCGTGGGCCGTCGACATGACACAGGCGAGAGAGGTGAGCTTTGTTTACATAACAACATTATGTTATCAAAACTATTGATTTGTATGCTTCAGCCACAAGCCAATCTACCAGCTGTTTGAATTTGAATAATGGATATTCCAAATTTGAAACATCTTAATAATTACTTTTTTTTTTAATACAGAACCTAGGTAGCCAGTAGTTGATAATCTGTGCTTTTTAGTTTAGTTTGTTTATAATTTCATAATAATATGCAACCATTAGCCCAGTTACATAAATTCATGCACATAAGTGTTGGGTATATTGAAATTGTATAATTGCTACTATTTGGTAATAATTACTAAATTATACTTTTGCTAGACTCTTTTATTACATTATTATGTAGGTACCAGTGGCGAAGGGTACCATACAAGCCGATTCCCATCGACTTACCTTTTATAAATCCCAGTCCCACAGATTCATCATTTCAAAGCCAAATTTATATAAAATAAAATGTAATGTAATTAAGTATAAAATTATCTGTGTTTTATGAACGGCTTAGCCTCGCCATAATTTCACCCCTCGCCACTGGTAGGTACTATCTTACTTAGCACAAAGTTTATCATATTAAATTATCAAACCAAAAATATATTATTGATAATTTCATAAATTAATATATAGATCATGGATTTAGGAATAGTCAGGATTGAGTACATTACAATAGTAGCACAATATATCATATGTATGTGTGTCCTGAGAGACCAGATGAAACAAAATACTATGCAAATGTCAAAAATCTGCAACATTTTGGTGTGTGTGTCAGTGTCGCTTATATTTACAAGAAAACTATCATTGGGTAGCATTGTTTGATTGTTTGAAGTCAGTCTGTCCATGTGTTCTAAGTCTATAGATAGAATTTGTAAAAGATAATCATCTACATATTCATGTTTTCCTGTAAAATATTTAATATTTACTTTTTCTCTTGAGCTAATAGATAAGATAAGATTTTGGTTATTGCGATTCAAGTCAGTATTTCTATGCTCATATTGCTTTGCAGATTTAATTCTTTATTCTTTGCAAAAAGGTACATGGTTTTTACTTAAATAACTAAATACAACGGCGATAAATTTAGTTTAAATGCATACTTTGTTTTTAAAGGTGCGTTGGCCTCCGGACTAGAAGATTCTGTATCCCGGTTGCCAGCGCCTTCCGTGGTTAAAATAAAATTGTTAACATATGATAACATAGGACACAATACAAATACAAATTTATAACTAAAAGAGAAATACATTGCTTTTGGGGAAATCAATGTCATATTTATTATTACTTTACAAAACAATGCTTCATATACTTTTTCATTACATTAGGTAATTCTATTATTAATAACAACCCAACAGGATAATTTCTCATTTTTATATCACTAGGTACCTACTGGCATAGGACTCATTTGTAAATTATCAAGCATATTGCTATATTATGCTATTATTTGAATTTGGATCATATTTTTTTTGTCATAAGGTTGACTAGCAGGCAGGCGGTCCACCTGATGGTAAGTGGTTACCATCCTATATACTAGATATACCTATTGCCATTTGCAATACCAGAGGCATTGCCAATGTGTTGCTGGCCTATTACAATACCGAGAAGGCCACTGGCTCTCAAATGCAATTGCCCGAACAAACCGTTAGGTGCTTACTACATGGTGATACTACAAAGTACCCTACCACTGTGCTATGGTTCCTACACAATGTGATTTTTAGAGGTTCCTACATATATTTAAATTCAAAAAGGAATGTAAGTAGATATATTGAATTTTGCATAGTTTTACAACTTCTATGCACTCTTCTATGTCATGTTTTAGCATAGGAACACATTTTATATCATCAAGTTACAGAATAATAACAAAGTATGGAAAATACAATAAATCTTTCATTATTTTTGGTACAAGATCAATTTATATCAAACTAACTTTCGCCCCGTGGTTTTACCCACCTTCAGTAAGAAAAAGTTGCTTATTTACTTCTCCATATCATTGGCTATCTGCGTGCCAAATTTAATTGCGGTTGAAATACCTAGTGGCAGTGGTGTAGTAGGCTTTCATTGGCTCCTTAATTATGATGCATCCTATATTGATATTGCAAAATAGTTGTGTACCTATTATAAGTAGGAAAATAACTGGTCTATTTATAACAATAAAAGATAAGAACACATAAATAGTAATTGAATAATTTAAATGTATAATTACTCATTGTGTCCAATGACTACATCTGCTCAGTTGCAGGAACACTGGGAAGGTGATTGCACTCATTCATTAATTTATGGTTAAACTGCATTTAAGTAGTTAAAGATTCTAAAATAATATATTAAATTACACAATATACTTTCAAACATAGTTCTAGATTTAAAATAGTCATCTTTTAAAATTAAATCGGACAATGGCGAGTCTGACTCGCGCACCGAGGGTTCCGGAATTTCCTATGGTACTTTAAATACCATAGACTTCTTATAGGTTTTCCTGTAATCATCTGTATTTCTTTCAAAATTTTTGGCCCAGTATTTTCGGAGATAAGGGGGGGAATGGGGTCAATGTTCGCCTATTTTCCTAAATAACTTCATAACGATTTATCTTAAAATTATAAAAAATATATATTTGAGATCCTCACAATGAGCCCTTTCATTTGATATGACACACAATATAGATTGCAAAACTTTTTTTCTTTATTTTCTATTTTACCCCCAAAAGTAGCCCCCATGTTTGAAATTAATTTATTTACGTAACACGTCCATGTTTGGGTCACCGACTTACATATGTGTACCAAGTTTCAAATCAATCCAGTCCAATATTTTCGAACAGACAGACAGTGATCCTATAAGGGTTCCGTTTTTTTTTCGGAACCCTAAAAAGAGTAAAACCTCCTTCAAAGACAATAAAATATCGGACCACCTTGGAGCTATACAGAACCCAACGCAAAAATAAGTACTTACCTATAGAACCTTTCTATAGGTACTCAAAAAACAAGGTAGTTATTAAGATAGTCCATATCAAATCATTATACTTCCTATATACTTTACATTGTCTTTAACATATTAATTTATGATTTCAGGTAGCGCGGAGTTATGGAGTACCATTCGTTGAGACATCAGCTAAAACCCGCATGGGGGTCGACGACGCCTTCTACACCCTAGTCCGCGAGATCCGCAAGGACAAGGAGAGCCGCGGCAAAAAGTACCGGAGAGGAAATAAACTAGGATCAGGACGCAAAATAAAGTGCACACTACTCTAATTCGGTACATAATTTTAGTCTTCAATATTGACGGATATTTCTTTTAATGGATGTTTAAAAAAAAGTGTTAAAAGGTTATTGTTAAACTTGTAATAGTTAATTATGATATGGTTAGCTTTTCATGATGCAAATAGACAATTCTAATTGGAACTATAACTCATAATAAGTGGTATTTTTTGTTTTTATACTTTTCTTTTAATTCTCTTTTTTATTACTTGCCAGTTGCCCAGTATACACTGAATGGGAAACATTAAGCGTTTTAAACAACAGCAAAAGAAATATCCATAAGTATTAGTTAGTAATGTAGTATTGAGGCAGTTACTCTTCTACAGCTAAATCTTAAAGTTTTGTACAGTAGTCCAAATCAGTATGAAATTATGTACTTTTTATATGGAACACTTTGAACATTTTGATTTCTATGTGTTGTGTGAGAGTCACTTGGTGGGAGATAATTATTAAAAATTACTAATTTATCAACCCTTGCTTTCATATGACAACACTTAGAAAGAGTGATTAAAAATTAAATGTCATTTTTGACATTGACATATTGTAAATACAGGCACAGAAAATACGCCACGCGCTTTTGATGGAATTTGTTCTACATTGTGTCTTACCATGGTAACACCCATCAACATATCTGTAGCTTCGAGTGGCGCCACCATCGAAAAATAAACTGACATTTTAGCAATGGCGTCATTAGATCCTCTTTTGTTCAATTCTATGGATAAGTTTTACCAACAAATTATTATGAGTTTGGAATCTACTTAGTGTATTTTCTGCATGAAAAGGATACCATTGACTGTTCATTTATGTAAATTGAACTGATTTAATTATTTTTAGACAGTTTATCATTTTGACTAAAAATAATTTCATGTATATAATTTTTTCATACAGCAACACTGTTGGCCTAGTAAAATAATTATCGTATTATTAGTACACATATATATTTCCCAATTTAATACAGAATTTATATGAAGAAGCCTTCGTTACTTGCATATCAAGAAAAATCTAATTTAAAATTAATAAACGCGCGTCAATTTGGCGTTTAAAATTGAAACTTAGGGCATCAATCTCAAGGTGCTATTATGAACAATAGTACTCTTGCAGTAGTTGCCCGATTTGCCAGAACATCTTTTATATCTTCTTATTTGGGTTTTAGAGTGATTTGTGAGATTGCATATATCTTAGCAGTGTCTATGTTTCAGCTTTTTGGTCTATTATGACTTATCATGCGCGCTGTGCGGTTAATGTTAAGGTGAATCAGCCGAAAAGCCCGCGAAATTCAAATTTTATAAGGTTTTTTTCAAATTGCAGCTCAGTAATAGGACGTATATTTGTCAAAATGTGTTTTGCGCCTCATTAATATGCTAATTGATTACTGTATGTATATGTTATTCTTTTTAAACTATTTAAATCCATACATTGGTTCCTTTTCGATAAATAACGCTTAGGAACCAATGTACAGTTCTATAATAATTTGAATGCAAAATGAATACATAGATAGATCTATAGCCATATCTCAATGTCGCGAATCACATTTTGACAAATAAATGACCTATTATTGAGCTGCAATTTGAAAAAAACCTAATAAAATTTGAATTTCGCGGGCTTTTTGGCACATCCCCATGCGCAAGACAAATGTGCCTATTTCCAATCGCGCTTATCCGATCAATGACACCGATTTCAGTGTCCAAATAGTTCTTCGGACTCAACATAGATGGCGCTGTTCTTAAAATGATTAAAACCTAAATCGCGATATATATAATTATCCATTAAATAATTGAATCGTTTCACATTGGAAATGCATAATGTTTGACTAAAATAGGTACATAATATTATGCCGTTACTAAATATATTATTCTGACTAGAATAAGCTTATATATTGAGACTATTTTCTTATAAATAATAATGTAGATAGTGATGAAAAATTTAAGGAAATGCTTAACTTTTTAATATTTCCTCTAACAGTTAATATTCAACTACAATTTCAATTATAACACAAAAGAATATCTTTGTAAATTAATTCACAATATTTTCTAGTGTAAGTATTGCAAGCCTTTTCTATACTCGATTCAATACCATAATCATGTTGTAATATTCTGGTTATTCACAAACAAAAAAAAAACATCATATCGTATATTACATAATAAACCAACAAACTTTGACACTAAATAATAACAGTACCAATGCCTAAACCTTTGAATTAACGATCAAAATTTGAATACTTCGTAAAGGTATAGTAAGAGACTATCATCAAGTTTGTCGATAATTTAGAGTAATTTAATTATACTTACATTTAGGTTTAAATTGCTACCAATTTTTCATGTGGCGACATTTGGAGTCTTTTATCCACTGCTTATTATATGTAGGAGGCATGTTATGAGGCATTGTTATATGGTAATCGATACATTAAACACCGATTTATGAAAATACTTTTTTTTTCTACTGTAACTGATGAATATAGCGAGTCTGGTTACATTTAAGTTTAAACTACTACCAATTTTTGATGTGACAACATTTGAAGTGATTTATCCACAGCTTTTCAATTTTCGACGTATCGATGAATGATCGATAAATCAATAAAATTGGTTTTTGTAATATCATATTTTTATGGATATTTAATGATTTTATTTGTACATAGAATTAAGATTAGTATTGTTTGCATGGACCTCAATCAATAAGTATATCAATATCTACAATTATATATTTTACAGGTAATTTAATAATGTACCTAACAACTATACTATTTTATTGTCTTATGATTAGATATCATGTAAGAATATAGTTCGTAGACTTTACAACATCTCTCTTTCTTCATGAAAGATGTTTACAGTCAATGATTTTAAAGAAACATACTTTAGCTGACTGGTGCGTTATACTACATGTAAGAAATAGTTTTCTATTAAGAATGCTGTTACAGTATGACACAATTTAGATGTAGCATCGGCAAATCGTCTTCGTACACTTCACTTCCGATTTACACAACAAATAAAAATCATTCATTATCGCGCCATTCAACGTTCAACACGATCATTTTCGCCGATCATTTTTTAACACATGAGTAATGTTGTAGGCGCATTTTTCGGTAACGATCGATTTTACGAATTTTGCCGATGCTTCATCTAAGTTGTGTCATACTATACATTTAACTGTTTGGTTTCTTATTCGACATACATTTTACGGAGCAAATAAAATACATCTATGATAATGTTAAGTGTTGCGTCTTTGAAAAAAGATAATAATTACCATTTTCTATATAGACAAGTGTACAATGAATTATTTAAACGAATTATTTTATTTATCAAAATCATCAATTTTTAATAATACAACCGGTTTCTGTAGTGATTAAGTTAATATTAAATGATTAGTTGTTAGTTTATGTGTACTTTACAGTATACAGGTATGGTGTAAGACAAAAATACACCAGACAAGTATTATGTAGTGTAAGCCTAATAGTATACATGTTCTTATGTTTCCCAAATTATAGGATATCTTACCTCTGGTGTATTTTTGTACCCATCCTATATAAGTTTACTTACGAACGAAGTCAAATATAAGCTGCCATCAATGTCAGCCAGAAATATTTTGCCATGAAATAATATTCCCCCATTTTCTAGCCATAATTTTGTGTTAACGAAATCATTTTTAAAAGCTTACACATTATTTACACGTGAAAAATAAACGCTACTGTATTATATTATAATGATGAAGTCTGTAATAGTTTTATAGTAAGTAAAAAAAATCCATGCTAGTGCACAATTTTGTTGGAAATAGTTTATCATTAAATAATTCTGTAACAATAGCACAAGAATGCGTGCTAATTGAAATAAATAAAATTGACGAGATATATTGCGTTTTATTTATATAAATAACTATATCGTTACATAGTATAAAATAATGTCGCTTCCGCTGTCTTTTCGCTTAGACCTTTTAAACTACTCAATGGATTTTAATCCAGTTTTCGGCAATAGATTGATTCAAGAGGAAGGTTTATATGTATAATTCATGTGCATTATAGTACAGAAAAGCCGTGCCAAGCCTGGGCGGGTCACTAATCTATAATATAAAAATGAATCGCAAAATGTGTTGGTAAGCGCATAACTCAAGAACGGCTGAATTGATTTGGCTGAAAATTGGTAGGGAGGCTTAGAACCAGGAGAAGGTTTTAGGATAGGTAGGGTAGGTAGAGGTATGTTGGGGTAGGTAGAGGTAGGCAAGGGTAGGTGCTGAATATTCTGGCGGACCTGGCTGCTCCCCCCGGGGCGGCTGGGTATCCTATGAGGATTTAGACGAAAAAAAAAAAAGGGCGGGTTAGATAGGTAGGTCCCAGTTTTATTTTTGTTCTCAGGGCAGGACAACGTCTGCGGGGTCAGCTAGTTTATAATAAAACAAAAAAAAACTATATATAACGACTGTCTGTCATCAGCCGAAGTCAAATGTAAAGAAAGAAACCTTGCTATTTTGATTACGCAATAGACTTTTGTATTTGGTCTAATATAATCACAGAACAATTTTACTCTAGCGAGGATATAATACATCAAATTAATCAGTCTGGCAATCTGCATACATTATTGTTATCAGTTACACGAAATGGTATTCTACCTACAATAAAAAAACTCAATATTTCTTTAGTAGCAATTTAATTTATCGCATATAAACCCTGGATCTGTCAGCTCATTCAGGCTGTCAAGTGGAACATGACAGAAGTGAAATGAAGTTGATTTGATGACATGTCATCATAATATTTATTTTACGCTTTTTACGGCAATAATTGGAAATACGAATTGAGACATAAAAACATTATTATGGAAGCAAAAGACGTGTGTGTGGAAATAGAAAACGATGAGTTCTATAGTAAATTCCTTGATGAGACAATAAAACCGTTGGTCGCCGAAAATATCTCGGTCACCGACCAAGTGAGTAAACTCACACTGGGCATCGAAAAACTCAGCAAAAGCTTGGAGAAGCAAGTGTTGGCTAAGCACAATGATCTATTGACACAGGCAAGTCACATATCCGACCTAGAAATTAATTTAGAGTCGGTACAAGCACAAGTGCAGAGCTTGTTACGCGGCGCCGAAAAACTAAAGGACCGAGTCCACACTCCGTATTACGCTATGGAAAATCAAACACTAATGCTTGAAAGAGTTCAAACAACCTGTAATTTACTTAGACACACATCGAAAATATTAGTCTTGTGGAATAAACTTAAAGCAATCAAAGATAACCCTTCAAAGGAAGCAATTGTACTCTTCGAATTGAACGAGCTGATTAGTGACTACGATTTTGATGGAATCATCATACTAGAAGAAGTTTTGAAGGCTGTGGAATCTAGAAAAAAGGAGCTGTTAAATGATTCAACAGTATTACTACAATCAAGTCTATTGAATAAAGATAAAGTGAAGCTCCTACAATGTTTCAAAGTTTTCCATAATTTGCAATGCACAGATGAGCAGATTAAAAACTCAGTGAATAGCATACTGAATGATTTGAAAAAGGAGATAAGTGTGGCTCTAAATGTACAGATGGTTTCAATTGAAGTGAAAAAATCAAGCTCGGGAAGAATTGCTCCTGGCAAAGCCAATATCATGAACGCACAAGACTTTAAAATAAAACTTTGGGATAACATAGAGAAGCTGTTCAAGGTTGACATATACAATAGTTGCACTAAAGTAATCATGTTGCAAAATGTTGTCAATGAACTCCATGCCATTGGAAACTTCAGGAATATTGCCAAAAATTTCTGGTCCGACTTATCTTTGGTCTTCAGTAGCGAACTAGAAAAGAGTTCTCTAACTGTCAACCAAGCCGTTGAGATTGACTTCCCAAAACTCCTCAAGTGCTTCAATGACTTACTTTCACGGCTGAAATGTAAGCATCTTGAGATGAACCGCACATGTTTGACCAAATGGGAAAACTCTTTTCTATCCAAATCCTTGGGTAAATTACTGGAGCCTGTCAGAAGCATGTGGCACTTGAGCCAAGTACCCAATATGGATCAAATTGATAATGCAATAAGAGTCATTGCTGAGGCTTTAAGCATATCCCTTGGTGATAAGCAACTGAGTATTAGTTTGGCCAACAGTGTGGCCAAGTCAATCAAACAAATGCATGTGGAAGCTGAGCAGAGAATATCACTGGATAGTGATGTGGGACAGATTATAGAGTCACCAACCAGCTCCCAACAGAAGAATGCAGACCTATGTAACTCTCTATACTACTTCACATCCCAAATTAAGAGGGTACTTGTCAATATGAATTCTATGCTACCACTGGAGAGCATACAGATCGTCCAAAATAGCCTTAAAGACATCTCAAGTATGCCTGTGCTACAATTATTTGCAGATTCAATCAAAAACTCCCTGAACATCATTTTGATTACAATGCATGATGAACCGGACTTGATAAGAGCTGATGATCCTGCCGGCAAAACCTTATCATGCTCACCTTACATGAAGGAGCTGCAACAATTTGTATCCAGGTGCAAAGACATCTACTTAGCCATGTTCAATGAAAAGCCAGCGCTTCATGAATGCTGCATTAACATAGCCAGAGCTTGCATCGAAAGGTTTATAAACCACATTTGCAACGTAAGGCCAATAAGTAAATTTGGTAGAATCAAGTTGCAAATTGATTGTAAACATTTGGAGACTGCCTTATCACCTTTAGTCAGTGATATGATAGAATTAGGTGATCATTACAGGCAGTTAAAAGCTCTGCATCTCCTATTGGATAAATCTCCTCAGGAAGTTGCTAAGAGTCAGTCTGAAGGGGCATGTTTACCATATTCTTTGGTAATGATGTTTTTGTTCTCTTATGCTGGCCATCAGCTGCTAGCTCCGCATACATGTGCTGGATGGAATGTTCAGAAGCTAATGCAATGGTTGGATTCTCATAGGAATGAAAGGGAGAGATTGGAATTTGTAGCTGGGGCGTTACAAAGGTACCAGAATCATGTGAGACAAAACCAGATTGCTACATATGATGAGGTCTATCCTGTGCTCGTACAATTGCTCGAAGATGGTAGGAAAGCCTTGAAGAAATAGTCTAATATATGTTATAATAGTTGTTAAGAAATGAAACAAATATATGGTTGAAATATTTATTAAGAAATAAAATTAGTTAAACATAACACTTCTTGTCTTCGTTCCACCTCTCATTGTATGTTAAATAAATGCCGACGATGTGATGTCGTCGTAGTCCGCGATCTGACGCAGGAAAACCATTATTTAGTTCACTCGAAGGCACCCAAACTTCTCTATAAAATTTCCAGAAAAATTTGTATCAAACACAGTACACATGCGAGTTTCCCTGCGAGATCGAATCAGAAATGATGAGATCCGCAAGCGAACCAAAGTAACCCACATAGCCCGAAGAATTGCCAAACTTAAGTGGCAGTGGACGGGCCACATAGCTCGTGGAACCAACGCCCACTGGGGCAGAAGGGTTCTCAAGTGGCGACCACTAACCGGAACAAGGTGGACCGACGATCTTGTGAGGGTCGCGGGATACCGCTGGATGCGGGTAGCGCAACACCGGCCATCGTGGAGATCCTTGGGGGCTTTTGTCCACGTTTTTCGGCTGACGTGTTGATGATGACAGTAACACATGCTCGATCCATCAACATCATATCAGCATTATCACTCCCTTTTTATTCATATCATCGTAATCCATTCTTGGTCAACCTCATTTTCATACTTATTGGTACAAAGTACTATCAGCAAAGTTGAAGCATGATCACCTTAAAGGTGTATTTTGTATGCAGAGACCAGGTGCTACCTTTGCCTCACACAATTTTACAAGACATAGGATATAATAATTAACTATGATAACTGGATGCAAGCGAAATTATTTCTAAACTGATCATGCTTAAAATTTGTCGATGGTACTTACCTGCTAAAAAGCGACAATCACTTGCTTACAATCAACCTTTTGCTTACCCGAGTTTTAATTAACTCTTGTATGGCTTAAGGTTGAATACCCCATAGCATCCTTTAGTGGTTAGCTACATAATGTATGACGTACTTCTAATGCAGCATTCTCAGATTCAGAAACTGATAAATACTTAACATACAAACAACGAAACTAAAAAAAAAGATATTTTATTTAGCATAACAACTTATATACCATAATGACTTACATAAATACAACTTATTACATAACGAACAAACAACTTTTAATATACAATTTCTACATGCATACTTTACTTACTAAACAAACTACTTTAAGTCTTAGTGAAATGCAAAGATTTATTATAATACAAAAATAAGGATAGCTCATGTATATTTTTTTTCACTTTCTATTAAAATATAGTGCTGATTGTAGGTAAGCCTCTGATACTTAAAATAGAGAATCTATATTTATAAAAAATAATGTTTGATGAAACCTTGAATAGTTATCGTCCGGGAAGGTTTATAACGTAGAAAAAAAGGGGTTGCAAATCACAGGGGCGCAGGGCATTATCTACTTTGTAAACAAACAAATATTTTTGTGATATAGTGAATTCATCTTCTAAATATGTAAAAGGAAAGTGTGACTGATTGACTGATCCATCATCACACAGCTGGCCGGATCGAGCTGAAATTTGGCATACAAATTTTGTAACGTAGCATCCGCTAAGGAAAGATTTTTTTTAAATTCAACCCCTAAGGGGGTCAAATAGGAACGCGGGTGAAACTGCACAGAGCGGAAAGCTAGTTCATGGATAGATTTAAATGCTTCACTACAAAGTTAATAGTTCACGTGACGTCACACACCACATAAAGTACAATATATGAAAATAGAATCACTAGTGATTTATATTACGTACTACTCTAAATTACCTAACTATACAAAACAATCACTGCTCAATGTAATTTCAAACTTAAAAACTACACTACAGAATCCAAATTCGTTCAACATCATACACCGTTAAACTACAAATTAAATACAACTTTAGAACAAGGGTATAAAGTCTGAATTAGAAGTGGGTTTTAAACCTGTTCCTGTTCGAAGGCCACTTTGAACACGTCTTCGTAAGTGTTGACGAAGTGGATGTCCATGTTCTCTTTGATGAAGGAGGGCAGATCGTCGTAGTCTCTTCGGTTTTCCTCGGGAAGTATCACGCGGGTTACCCCAACGCGTTTGGCCTGCAAAATAGTCGATTATACAATATTGATTTTTTTAAGTGGGCGTGGTAGAAGGCCTTTAGGATTTGTCCTACCAAATCCTAAAGGAGGAATCCTGAAAGGAGTCGGGTCCGATTTTGATAAAAATTAAAACTGTATACTTGGATTTTGAAAAAAAATATTTGCCTTGCCTGGAATCGAACTCATTAATTTTGAAAAAAAATCACAGCCTGTATTTTTGCTCCATCTCATAGTGTCGCTTATGATGATCAATTTCTGCGAAGTAATGATATATGACAAAATAAATGAAAGGTCTATTTTTTTCAGAAAATACTGTTTACTTTTAAAGAAGTAGGTACATACTCGTACCATAATACATTTTTCAAAATTACACCAATTGTTTAAAATACATAGGTAACCTTATGATGAAGAACGCACTAAATGTTTGAGGCGTCGAGTTTGCTTATGTATTGAAAACAATGGACAGCATTTCGAACATTTGATTAGTAAAGTATAATAAACGTAACAAAAATAATATAGTTTTCGTAAGAAAAATATTTTTCCATTAATTTTCCATATAACATTACTTCCCAGAAATTGGTCATTATAATCGACACTATGAGATGGAGCAATAATACAGACTGTGTTTTTTTTTCAAAATCAATGAGTTCGATTCCCGGCAAGGCAAATAATTTTTTTGAAAATCCAAGTATACAGTTTTAGTTTTTATGAAAATCGGCCCCGAGACTCGTTTCAGCATTTTTCGCTATTCCTTATACTTTAGGATTTGGTCTACCACGCCCACTTAAAAAATTCACCTGTATATCTGTATCTAAAACTCTCATCGAACACAAGTTTTTCAGACTTCGCTTCCGACAGGCAGAAAGTTATTAATGCAGTGCAGAGTTATATTTAAATGTGTTGACATTTTTACTGATTAATGTACTTATCACCATGAACTTATCGTAGTTTTGTTGGTATCGTTAGGTGGTAACAATGTCGTTAGTTGGTGTCGGTGTCGTTAGTTGGTGTCGGTGTCGTTAGTTAGTGTCGATGTCGGTATCGTTAATTGATGTTGGTGTCATTAATTGGTGTTGGTGTCGTTAGTTGGTGTCGGTGTCGTTAGTTGGTGTCGGTGTCGTTAGTTGGTGTCGGTGTCGTTAGTTGGTGTCGGTGTCATTAGTCGGTGTCGGTGTCGTTAGTTGGTGTCGGTGTCGTTAGTTGGTGTCGGTGTCGTTAGTTGGTGTCGGTGTCGTTAGTTGGTGTCGGTGTCGTCAGTTGGTTTTAGTGTCGTCAATAGGTGTTGGTACTGTTAGTTGGTGTTGGTGTCTGTAGTTGTTGTTGGTGTTGATAGTTGGTGTGGGTGTGTGTACCGCAATGATCTTCTCCTTGATCCCGCCGACGGGCAGCACGCGGCCGGTGAGCGAGATCTCGCCGGTCATGGCGAGGTCGGGGCGCGCGGGCCGCCGCAGCGCGAGGGACACGAGCGCGGTGGTGATGGTGCAGCCCGCCGACGGGCCGTCCTTCGGCGTCGCGCCCTCCGGCACGTGCAGGTGCAGGTGGCTGGACCGACAACCGAACCGAACATGAGGGGGGGATTACATCAACCTTACTCGCTCTTAATGTTTCTAATATTGAAGTCTAAAATGTCGAAATTTTTAAACCTTTATAAAAGGAGATTGGGTATTTTGTATGGAGAGTGGCGTCATTTTTATTTATAATTTTTGCCCTGAGTAATATAGGACCTTTGAATATTACAAAAGTGTAATATTATTTATTAGGATATGATATAAAGTCACTTAATTACCATTGCCATACACATTAAAAACATTTTAACCGACTTCAAATAAGGAGGAGGTCCTATTTCGTGGGGGATAGCCTAATATAATTTTATTTTAAATTATTCTCAATTACCTTACCTAGTATTTAAAAAGTTATTCTCCGGGTAGTATGTAGATAGGTAGTTCCTGGCGACGGTGAGCGCGATCCTGGCGGACTCCTTCATCACGTCCCCGAGGTGACCCGTCAGCTCCATCGACCCGAACGGGGACTTCTCATCTTGAAGAGTGTTCCTTAAAGCTGTCTCTATAAACAGGGTACTACCACCTAATGGGGAAAAAAGAAATTTACTAAGTATATAAAGTTTTATTAGGGTTCCGTAGCTCAAAAGGAAAAACACGGAACCCTTATAGGTTTACTCGTGTGTCTGTCTGTCTGTCCGTTCGTCGGCAACACATTGGCGATACCTCCGGTATTGCAAATGGCGATATGCGACGGTAACCATTTACCATCAGGTGAGACATCCTGGGACATTTTTTTCACAGACGGTTATCTGATCCCAAACTAAGCAGAGCAGAGCTTGTACTATGGAAACCAGGTAACTGATATACTACATATACTACTTTTTTATTGTAAATACATACTTATGTAGATAATTACACCCAGACTTAAGACAAACAGACATGTTTAGGCACATAAATGTTTGTCCTGGATGGGAATCGAACCCACGACCTGCGGCGCAATAGGTTGTGTCTTAACCAACTGCGCCAACTGGTCCGTCAAACGGAACCCTTATAGGATTACTCGTGTGTCTGTTTGTCTGTCCGTTCGTCGGCAACACATTGTCAATACCTCTGGTATTGCAAAAGGCGATAGGCGACGGTAACCACTTACCATCAGGTCAGATAGTCAACCTTCTGACATAAAAAAAATGGAGACTACTTGTGAGTGTGACCAATGTCACAAAGGCGTTTCAGAACGGACTCGACCTTCAGCAATGAAGAAATCGCATGATTATCATCAAAATCAAAACTCATTTATTCAGTTTAGGCCCTAATAAGACACTTATGAATGTCAACAGTTACAGTTTTACAATAGACTCTAGGACTTTTTGGCGGGAACTTGCGATGTGTCGTTGCGTTTTCGTTTTATTTTCATAAAATCGTGTATTTTTAGTTTTATTGAATATTATCGGTGGTATTTTGTCCAATAAAGATCAATATAAGTGCACCAGTGAAGTGAAATGAAATGATTACGTGTATAGTGGCTTTTCAAGTTGTTTCAAGAAGTCCATGAAAAGTTTTAGTAGAACAGCTACCATTGTACTAAAATCTAACTAAACTGACTGACTATGACTCGACGAAGATATAGCATGACTTGAACTTTGAAACTTGACGATTGACGAGAATTTAATACATGAAGAATACAAAAATACCTACATTGCCCATCTTGACACTGGCAAAATACACGAAGTGTGATGCCAAAATTAAAAAAAAAAAAAATAGACTCTAGTACTCCTGTAGTAGATCCTGGATGGTAGTTATAGTTTACCCATGGCAGTCCAGGCGAGCCCCATGACGACCCCGGGCGGGGTGACGTCATACATGCGGTCGTGCTTGAACGTGGGCTTGCCGACCAGCGCCGAGAGGTTCTCCTCCGTCACTGTCATCGCTTCCGCTTCCTGTTTCACTATCTTGTATGCCACCTTACGCGCTATCTGTTTAACAAACGATACGTCAAACCGCCATACAATAGGTATGATGACTAAAAAAAAAAAATTTGTCCGTCAGTTAGATTACCAAAAAATATTGGACACATATTTTTTCTTTAGTTCCGAAAACAAAGAATAACGAAGATACAGTGCGTTAAAATTTCGCGTGACGTCACGTTATAGTACACTTACAGAGAGATGACGTCACAAGCCCCCACTCCTATACTTTGATTCGCCTTATCTAAGTATTTTTTTGGCCATAGACATTCAAGTAATTTGATCAAACAGACTGGTTCAGATCGATCAAACTGATCAAATAGACATACGAAAATTCATGCCAGAAAACTCATTAAATTCAATAAATTTTTTCCATAGACATTTATACGATTTTGATAAAACTGTTTGAGCGAATTATTTGAACGTCTATGGCCGGCATAATAGAAAGCTATCCCCGAATGCTTTATTTTTTTATTATTAATATTTATTACTTAATAGTTTTAAAGTTATTCAAGAAAATAGGAGAAAATAGACCATTACCTCTCTCCGAAACTACCGACCCTAAAATGTTGATATAATACTTACCTATAGATTACAGAAACACCTATAAAAAGTCTATAGTATTTGAATTAACATAGAAAATTACGGAACCCTCGAAGCGTGAGTTAGGCTCACACTTATCTGTTATTTTTTTAATTTGTAGCGTACCTTCTCGATATGTTTCTGCAGGTTCCTGACTCCACTCTCGCGACAGTAGGACTTGATGAGGGCGTGCAGCGACTCGGGAGTCAGCTCCAGCTGTTCCAGCGCCAGGCCGCAGTTCTTGCGAGCAGTCGGCACCAGGTACTGTTGTGCTATCGCCAGTTTCTCCTCTGCTATGTAACCTGGATATCAAAAATATATATACGACCCGGAAGACGACTAGTACATACTTTTTGGGGGACTCATAGCCAAATTCGCACGGTGGTAGGGTACTTTGTATTACCCGCCTGGCTGGCTTCCACCCTCAAGTGTGTTCCGACAATTGCACTTGAGAGCCAGTTGCCTTCTTGGAATTGTAACAGGTCGGCAACACATGGGTAATACCTCTGGTATTGCAAATGGCGATAGGCGACGGTAACCACTTACCATCAACCTTCAGGTATAAAACAAAAAACTGAAACGCCACTCACGTTAATGTGGATCTTTCTTTTGAATTTATGCAATAGGGATGATGACTGGGTAAAAAATAATTAATTCTGTTTAGTCCGTCAGGTAGGTTATCAAAAAATATTGGAAATGTATTTTTTATTTAATCAAATCAATAAAAAATTACAAAGTTAAGGCGCATCAAAGTTCAGTAGTGGCGGGAAGTGACGTCACGTCTGTGTAAAAAGTGTACTTAGACGTGACGTCACGCGAAATTTTAACGCACTACAAAAATATGTCCAATATTTTTTGGTAATCTAACTGACGGACTAATTAGATTTTTTTAGTCTTACAGATTTTGTTTTGATGATGAAATGAGAGACATACCAGACATATCGATGAGCTCCATCCTGTCTCGGAGTGGATCAGGAATGTGTTCGACCACGTTGGCAGTGCAGATGAACAGCACCCGGGATAAGTCGATGGGGACGTCCAGGTAGTGGTCCAGGAAGTTGGCGTTCTGTTCCGGGTCCAGCAGCTCTAGGAGAGCGGATGATGGGTCCCCGTGGACGCCCCTGGGACATCAAGCACGTCATTAATTAAAGCTTTAAACTTTTATATACTGAAAAGTTTAAAAAAGTTTTACAAAGTATAACATGTGACATATCAAATGAAAGGGCTCTTTTTGAGAATCTCTAAACTATTCTCGTTGTAATTTTTAGAAAAATATTTTTTAAGTAAATAGGCAAAAATTTACCAGAGACTAAAATTATGAAAAAAATACAGAAAATTATTCTTTATCTATAGATTACCACAGGAAAACCTATAAGAAGTCTATAGTATTTAAAGTAACATAGGAAATTATCTTTACGGAAATTTTGGTGCGCGAGTCAGACTCTCATTAGTCCAGTTTTTTTTCATATACCTAAACTAGCGACCCGCCAAAGCTTTGCACGGGTGTACAAATCTTTGAATTTCTCGGCTTTTCTGTACTACAATGAGCATGTATTATACATAAAAACCTTCCTCTTGAATCACTCTATCTATTAAAAAAAACCGCATCACAATCCGTTGCGTAATTTTGAAGATATAAGCATACATAGGGACAGACAGACGGGAAGCGACTTTGTTTTATACTATGTAGTGATATTGATACATCACAAACACCATGACTTACTTGCCAATTTTATCGACTTCATCGATAAGCACCAGCGGATTTTCGGTGTCAGTCTTCTTGAGACACTGCACCAGCTTCCCCGGCATGGCTCCCACGTATGTACGTCTGTGCCCCTTGATCTCAGCAACGTCGGTCATACCGCCCACGGAGAAACGAAAGTATTGCCGATTGAGTGCCCGGGCTATCGAGCGAGCTGAAATAAGCATTATTAATTGTATCATTAGGTTTATTTTTAAGAGACACAAATATTTACCGGTGCACTCTTCTAGGCTTTGTGTGCTTACCACCTTCAGCCACCTTGAAGAATGTAATATGGTACCTACTTAGATATTTGAAAGTATGAAAAGTAAATAGTATTTTCTTAAAAAAAATAGACTTTTCCTTTAATTTTCCATATAACATTACTTCCCAAAAATTGATCTTTATAAGTGACACTAAGTGAGGGATCAATAATACAGCCGTATTTTTTTCGAAATCAATGAGCCCGATTCCCGAATTTCCTGACGAGGGAAATCTAATATTTGAAAATCCAAGCATACAGTTTTATTTTTTATCAAAATCAGCCTCGAGAATCCTTTCAGCATTTTTCGCTATTCCCTGTACTTTAGGATTTGGCCTATCACGCCCACTTGAAAAATTCACCCTGTATAAACAAACCATAGATATATATAGATATTCAGTTCCAAGCTCTGCTCAGTTCGGGATCAAACAGCCGTGGGTGAAGAATGTGCCAAGAAATACATTTAAAAAGCATAGTCTATAGAATCTCACCTATACTAGTTTTCCCAACCCCCGGAGGCCCGTGGAAACAGAGTATCTTGCCCTGCGTGCTGCCTTTCAGCTGGGAGACGGCTATGAACTCCAGTATCCTCTTCTTAATGTCCTCCATGCCGTAATGATCCTCGTCCAGGATTACCTGGGCGTCTTCCAGTTTGAGGTTCTCTTCGGAGGTCTTGCCCCATGGGAGGGATGTCAGCCAGTCCAGGTAGCACCGAGTTACACTGAATTAGAAGATATGGAATAAGCATATTTTTTTTATTTTAATAATCGACTTTTAACAAAAACGGTAAAACCTCAAAGACAATAAAATGGGATGATCTTGAAGCTATACTGTTTTACTCTTTTTACTATACTGCGTGAGCAGGCATAAAAAAAAACATACAACCAATACAAAAAGAATTGATAACCTCCTCATTTATTTTGAAGTCGGATAATAAAAGCTCATTCATATAATTGACAGTAGAAAAATAACCAAGTTAAAAGCCGTCAAAGTGTATTTTTTATCCTGAATAGGCGGGTAAAGCCACAGGGAACAGCTAGATTAAAATTTAAAGTATTTTTTTAAGGACAACCTTTTTTTTCAGACCCAATGACACCAAATTACTGTATTGGAATTGGGTTTACATTATGTGCACCAATGAAAACCAGTGCCGATTCTGTTGTTTACGAACTAAATAAATTTAATCTCACTATATCTCTTGCTAATAGTAAATATAAGACAGGGATGCAAGATATTTTAGTTCTGTCAGTTTAGTCCGATAACATATTTCAACGTGAATTTAAGCGCGATCTTTATTAGTCACGACTATTTACGACACGACACGACCCGTACATTACGACGGTATGGATTAAACTGACAGTATTAAAAATGTTCTATCTTTTTTCAATAAGGTTAACATGAAAGAGAGGTGACTTGTCTAATATTAGTTAAGTTCGTAAACAACAGAATCGGCACCAATATGTTCAAGACTTACTTGAATTCTGAGCTATGACTCTCCAAGAAGTTCAGTTTGTTAAGTTCTTCGTCGATAACGGTCTGGACACCTTGAGGAACTGTTTTGTTAGCCAAACGTTCTCTGAACTTATCGCCTATTGCGTCCTTGTCGTCCTTCTCTAGGCCGAGCTCTTTTTTTATCACCTATCGATATGATACATTTACATCAATATAGGGATTTAAAAACTAAAAAACTGCTATTCGAAAAAAGTTCAAAATTAATTTAATATGCACTGAAAAACAAGAAACAAGTAAATAATGAGAAAATAATCGAGCAAAATATTTATATCCTACCAAAAACTTTTCATGTAAAATTGGCGGCCAAACAAGCTCCCAATGCTTTCGCTGTAAAAAAGTTATCAGATCCCTGGAAAAGCCAAGCCGCTAAGCCCTGACTTTACTAACCCTACACCTTGGTTTAAAGAGTACGGCTTGGCGGTTTCATATAATCTTTATTTATTAAAGCATTATATTATTAAAAGCTGATATGACTTAAATTCTTACTATATTGGCCAGCCTATTTTTTTCAGGCTACTTTTTATCCCAGGTATGCTAGTGAATCCGCGGGGAACAGCTAGTTCTTCTATAAACGTACAAACCTTTAGTTGTTCATGCAGTATATATTTCCTGTGCTGTTGTTTAACTTTCTCCTCGACTTCTTTGCCTATCTTCTGTTGCAGTTTGGATAGTTCATATTCTTTCTTCAGCAAGGACAGGGACATCATCAGCCTCTTTGGTATCTGTAAAATATTAAAAAAAATGTTAATTCATTAAATTTCTGTGCCACAAATCATTGTAAAACATCATCATATCATTACTAGATTATCGCCCTACGGTTTTTTATTAATTAATTTCGTACATTTCTAAGGCTGCTTTTCCATCAGAGATGTGCTATGTGGCTACGATGCGAGGATGTCAAAGCTAATCTACGAGCTTAGTAGAGAAACCGTTTCCACCAATGCTGTGCTATGTGGACCAATGAATATGATTGGTGGATATCAGACGCATCTATAGCAACGTAGCATAGCACATATCTAAAGAAAGAAAGAAAGAAAGAAAAAACATTTATTCATGACAACACACAACATTACAAAATTGAAAAATAAAAAATAAAATAAAAAGAGTACAAAAAAAAAAAAAAAAAACTAACAATAATGTAATGTTGCGCGATGTCAAGAATAGGTCCTGACTCAGCATAATGCTCAGATCGATAACTAAATATCAACCCTCGCGCTGGTTTTCAGTCAGGGCCTATATCTATGACATCACGAACATACAGTGACACCGAGAAGCGCTCTAATATAAAAATTACATAAACAAAGAAAACATAATTAAAATAATAATTTAAAATAACAAATTGAATATCTGATGGAAAAGCACCCTTAAGGTTCGCTCAGACCGAGGAGTTAACTCCGCGAATCGCGGGACGGCGAAACCGAAGCGCCATAATATTATCAGCCTTATGTTACCATTGATAAATCCCAGATTACCATGGCAGAGTCTGCCAGGCGTCCGGCTGTTAGCGGTCTGGGGGATCCTTTTTTAATAGGTATACATTTTATTTTTTTTACTATGTAGGCCTGTGTTTGACCACAATCTCACTGTGGTCAGTGATAATGTGGCCGATGGTGGTAATCACACAATGCCTAGAAGGGTACTGCGGTACTGGCTCTCAAGTGCAGCTGCCGGAACACACCGGAAGGTTGGCGACAGATTTACAGCTTGAGAGTGGTAGCCAGCCAGACGGGTACCCGACCACCGTGCTATGGTTTCACCGAAACCTCAAAATCATTATAGGATTCGAACCAGCAACCTTCGTCTCGGCATTCGACGTCACTACCACTGAGCTATCATCGCCATAAATCTACTCTAAAAACACTGCACGTAAATCTATCTATACTAATAATAAAGCTGAAGAGTATGTTTGTTTGTACGCGCTAATCGCCGGAGTTACTGGTCCGATTTAAAAAAAAATTTCACCAATAGGAAGTTGTATTATCTCCGAAGATTATAGGCTACTTTATATCCCGGAACCGCGAGTGCAGCCGCGGGGAACAGCTAGTTTAAAATAAGAGTGTATGTCTTACATCCATTTCCTCGAGCACGGCTTGCAACTCAGCGGGGTCCGCGCCGGTGAGCGAGGCTCCGAGGTCCCCGAGGTACACCGGGTTGTCCACCACGCGCTGGCCTTGCGCCAGCATATGATGGAGGGACTCTCTGCAACATTACTAGTATACTACTACTTGTACCTTGATGTTTCACCCAAGTTATATATATAACCTTCCTTAATAAACAGGCTGTAACATGATAAGATTTTCTCAAATCGGACTTATAGTCCCTGATATAAAAACATACCATACCGTATGGTTGTGGAGGTAGACAAGCTCATTGATGCAGTATTTTTATTTTTTATGGACAAAATAAGATTGCCAAAGCCGACCGAAAGATTTGGCAACAGCATATGAATTGGACTCCCAAGAGCTCCTTCTGCTTATAGAGAGCATACGCGTAAACTGAATGGCTTATTGTGCTGGCACCAAGTTACAGAAATGAATAACAAAATGGACAAAATAATTTTCAAATTTCCTGTTAAATTATCTTGTTAATGCATCGAGAAAGAAGGAAAAATGTTGATCACTTAACAAGAGTGCTGTCCACAGACTATTATTTCAAAAAATTGTATGTGCTCCAAAAAATATTATCATTTACCTGTAAAGAGGATTCATATTAATAATATCCCGTATGGTCTTAATAACTTCTTGCGTTAACGCCTTAACTTCCTCAGTCTGCTTGAACTTTTCATGTATCATATTTTCTACTTTCACCATCATGACCTGATCAACTTTCTTTGTATCCTTCTTAGGTGTGGAGTCTTTCGGGGCATCAGATTCTTTTGGAGTTTCATCATCTTTAGTTCCAACTATTTTAAAAGTCTCATCCTTGGTTTCTGGTTCGACACGCTGCTTTCTTGTGTTCCGGTGCTTTCTGCGGCGTCTCTCAGCATCTGACTCTTCACGGGTAACGTCAAGCTCCACGTTAAATAGTGGAAACTTTAACTTCATTTCTGAAATGATATTGACATCATTTCAGAAGTGAAGCGAAGGTTTGAGGCATTGATAATATTTTTATGCATTATTTTGCGTAACTTATTACTGTATCTGAGGAGCTGGCAAACAAAAGCGGACTTGTCCACTCGGAATACATATTTTTCCACTCTAGTAATGAAAAACAAGTAATGGGACATGTCCTACTTTTGTTCGACAGCTCCACATCTATGGTTAGTTTATTAGTTTGCTGCAATATCTTGCATAAAATATAGAATGCCTTTGAAGATGGATTATGTTAAGTCCAAGAAAACACTATTTAAATGTAAGAACATTTATTATGCTAGGTAGCAAGATTTGACAGTAACATATTCAAGTACCCTACTTAAGTTTACTTTTTTTATTAAAAAGGTCTAACCAAGTACCCACACTTTGCATACACAACAGATTAAGATATATGTATCAAAATTTTACAAGTCATGGGAATTTGAAAAATGATATATGTTTATAGACTAAATGACTTCTCGGCATTGTAACAGGTCAGTAACAAATTGGCATTACCTCTGGTATTGCAAATGGTAGTAGGTGACGGTAACCACTTGGCATCAGGTGGACCGTCTGCCTGCTTCTCAACCTTCTGATATAAAAAAAATATAGTAGGACAAAGAAGTTTAACAGTAGCTGTGAACTGCTCCTTATCTAAAATCAGTTAGTAACTAAAGCAAATTGAAGTGGATATGTATATATTTCATTGGCGAAGGGTCCATACAAGCCGATTTCGATTGGCTTACCTTTTAGAAATCCCAGTCCCACATTTTCATCATTTCAAAGCCACTTATTTCATAATACTTTTTAAACTCTCGTGAACACAATTCATGTTTATAGTCAAAATTATATTTTGATAATATTCTATGCGCGAATAGACCCGGTACATTACTATAAACACTTATATCACTGTAATACACTTAAAATACACTGTAATTATAAAATTATCAGAGTATTTTGAACGGCTTACCCTTACCCTCGCCATAATTTCACCCCTCGCCACAGATGTATTTTAAAATAACTACTTTAATTACTGTTTTAAAATAAAATATTAAAACTGCACTCACCAGCTGGTCCTGTCTCAATCTCCTCCTCTATAAACTGCCCCGTGATCTTAATTCGTCTGTGAGCCATCACAACAAGCCGCAACTTGTAATCCATATCCTGCAGCTCATGAATTTGTGCAAACACTCCCACATGATGTAAGTCCTCCAAGCTAGACACAATATCTGATTTATCATCCTCTTTCTTACGTAAAAATATTCCTACGTAAGGCTGGTTTAGTTTGACTTTACGTCTAATTAAATCTATTAGTGCTGGGTTTGATATCTGAAAGGAAAAACAAGGATTTTAGTTTTTAAGTCTCTTTATGGGTATTTCTATCTGTAGTACTTGTATTAATCATTCATAATTATTATCAATAAATTACTCTATAATATAACATTAAAATACAAGAGATGCAGTATTTTATCCTATCTATTGTAGGTACTCAATTCTTATAAGTTTGTCACCTCAATTAACTTGATGAACCTTGGAAACACAGGGTTCCTGTTGATAGCAATGACGGGGACTTGAGGCCAAACCTCAGGCACCGCCACTGTTGCCGGCAGCTGGCTGCTGAACAGCGGAGTCTCATCTTTAACCTCAGGCTCTTCCTCCGGAGGATCATTTTTATTCCCACTCGAAAATAACCTCACAGACCCAACCTGCTTTGAAGGACTCAAGTAGCTACTTCCGTAACTGCAAATTCTGACATTCCTTCCCCCATTTAAGCCGTTAGTGAGCAGTTTTTCTCCCGGTTTACGGTATGATGCAACTTTCGTCAAGTTACGAACGAGCCGAGCTGATGATGGACTTATCTTTGGACTGAGTACAGTGTTCCGTAACAAAATACTTGCAGTATGCATTATGGTGTTTTCCTATGGAATTTTCGTATGTTAACTACCGTGTTTCATTTAAGAATCATAAACTTTTTTTGGTTATGTTTCCAGATTCTTCAGACAGCTTCACTTTTTTTGACAAATGTTGATTTGACTTGACACTAGTTGACACTCATGACAGTCAGTCAGTCAGTAGTACCGTTTCGTTCGGAAAAAAACCAATATCCCGCGGTATGAAATCTTTACACCCTCCCTGTGAGTAAAATATTGTATGCCTTTACATTGCCTTTACACTCAGCCTTTACATAAACTGACCGACTATGTGATGACTACGTGACTGAAACTGAATATGACTTGAAAATGTCCATATAACATGACATCAACTTTGCTGACAAGAAATAAAAATACATGAAGAATTTAAAAACACAATGTTTAACTTGACACTGGCATAATACACAACGTGTGATGCCAAAAAGAAGAAAAATAAATCCTTTATTTGTACTTGTTGTAAAGTTTAGGTTTTCTTCTTTCTTTCTTCTTAAATCTATGAATTCATGGAAATACAGAAGATTTTTTAGTTCAGTTAGACAGGTATGTAATGTAGAATTGGTGTTACACTTACTTACCCATAACCTTGTCGTCATTCTAGTGTTAACCTATAATATAAATCATTAAAGGTACTTCTATACTTTCCCCATTTAGATATTTTAGATTATTCTCAATTACTCTTGTAATTTAATAAAGCAACCTCACCTCCTTTAAGTCGTAATATGAAGGAGATTGCCGTATTAATATCTTAATCAAATAATGTTTTAGAATATTATGAAAATGGAATCATCAACAAAACAGAAGTCAATAAAGGAAGGCAAAGCCGAGATATGCTTGACAACAGAGAAAGTATTCTATAATCCTGTACAGGAGTTCAACAGAGACCTCAGCATTGCTGTACTGAGCTTATTCACAGATGACTACAAAGCGGAGAAGATAGCGAAGGCTGAACAGAAAGCTAAGAAGGCTGAAATAGTTGAAGATAGAGTTGGAGGTAATTCTGAGGTTTGTTTTAGTTTAATTTTTAGATATATGTCTGGGCAGACAGATATTAGACTCTTATATTTGACTATAATAATCAGTAAAAAAAAGTGTCTACAGTCCAATATTTCGGATCTAATATTCCATCCCAGGTACCAAGTACAACCCAGTTATATCCCATTAGGGCAGCTTTTTGCGTTGGGCTCAGTACAGCTCCAAGGTGGTCCCAAGAAAAAAATGTTGAGCTCCATAATACAAAATAAGAAATTTTATTGTAGGTTGAAATAACAATACTAGAGGCACTATCGGCTACAGGCTTAAGAAGCATCAGGTACGCTAAAGAGGTGCCAAATGTGACAAAGATAACTGCCAATGATCTGTCGGAACAAGCCGTGGAGACTATCAAGGCTAATATAGTTCACAACCAGGTCGAAAACTTGATTGAGACCAGCCATGATGATGCATGGTAAGAAAATATTGTTAATTGTGTAAACTAGCTGTTTCCAGTGTTTTCACCCACATTCCTGGGATGAAATTTAAATGACCACCGCTCATTGGTCAAATCAAATAGTGCGTGCGTTCCCTGCTACCTGTTACAAACTTCCCTTTTCACAAAATCACTCCCAGAGATTCCAGGAAAGCAAGAGAAAAGATGTCACATCAAATACTAAATAGTATATTTCCAACACTTCTATTACAGCATGCTAATGTACAAACATAAGCATCCATCCAAGCGTTTCTCGGCAATTGACCTGGATCCTTATGGTTGCCCATCAATATTCCTGGATTCAGCAGTCCAGAGTGTTCAAGATGGAGGCTTGTTGCTTGTCACAGCCACAGACATGGCAGTGTTGGCTGGAAACTCACCTGAGACGTGTTACTGTAAATATGGTGCTGTCAGTTTGAAGACCAAGTGCTGTCATGAGATGGTAAGGATAAAAAACAAATACATATGTAAAAAATAACTATGAAAGAGTTTGTTTGTTTGAACGCGCTAATCTCCGGAGTTAAAGATCCAATTTCAAAAAATCTTTGCACTAATAGGAAGCTACATTATCCCGAGAAGGCGAGTGAACCCGCGGGGAACAGCTAGTAATTAATAAATGTATTCTGTGTAATTGGCCACAGTGCGCAGTTTGTGTGTGTGGTGGTATGAGTGGGAAAATATAAATATAGTTATAATTTAAGTTTCTGTCTGTGATGTCAAAATAAAGATTTTTGCAGGTTCAAAATCAAATCAAAAATCAAAATAGCCTTTATTCGCTAACATTAAGTTATTTTATTTTATTATGTTATTTCGCCGACATCAGCTTCGGTCTTGTTGCAGGTTACTAAAACATATAACGTAACATTTATTTTTCGCTGACTTAAAAACAACTTTTTAGTGTCTTTGAAGGTGGTTCTATATTTTGACAAAAGTTTTTTTTATATATAAGAAGTAATAGATGTGTTTATTTCCTTTCAGGCACTAAGAATAATGTTACAATGTATAGAGCAACACGCCAACCGGTACAGTAGGTACATAGTGCCACTCCTCAGCATATCGGCAGACTTCTACATTCGAGTGTTCGTGAAGGTCTACTCGGGGGCTATACACTGCAAGAAGACCACTAGGTAAGGATCATGTAGGAACTAGGCTACGGAACCCGCTTACCATCCGGTGGAGGTGAAACCTGTAGTTAGCCCGCAAATTTAACAATTATAGGTTTACGACCTAACGTTTAAAAAAAAAGGTTTGTTCATAATATTTGTTCACGCATAACTTGTTTATGCGTTAGGGCACTTTGACTACCACCCTCAAGTTGAAAATCTGTCGCCAAGCACCTTTCGGTGTATTCCGACAGCTGCACTTGAGAGCCAATTACCTTCTAGGCTTTGTGTGCTTACCACCATGGGCAATATCATCACTGACCATGGTGAGATTGTGGTCAAACACAGGCCTATACATACATAGTAAAAAAAAAGTTGATTACATGCAATAGACTTGATATAATATCAAATTCTTCCAGTAAACTATCAATGGTATATCAATGCACGGGGTGCGACAACATAGCCCTCCAACCCCTGGGGGGGTTCAAGCCCAACCCCACTGAGAAGAACCCTCAGCAGGTGAAGGCGTTCCTGCCACCAGCGCCGCCGGTTCCTGAACACTGTGTGCATTGCAACCAGAGGCATCATGTAAGTGGCTTTACATATTTTTATTTTATAAGAGTTTTTTTCCACTTTGGGTTGTAGACACAAAGTTTTTTTGGGTTTCTTTTTATGTCAGAAGGTTGACAAGTAGCCAGGCGGTCCGCCTGAGGTGAGTGGTTCCCGTTGCCTATCGCCATTTGCAATTCCAGAGAGATATGTTGTTGATCTGTTACAATGCCAAGAAGGCAACTGGCTATCAGGTGCTCTGGGTGAGTTTCGGGGGTTTCTTTAAATTTTATTACATACTAGCTGTTCCCCGCGGTTTCACTCGCGTGCCCGGGATAAAAAGTAGCCTATATCCTTCGGGGATAATGTAGCTTCCAATTAGTGAAAGAATTTTTCGAATCTGACCGGTAACTCCTGAGATTACCGCGTTCAAACGACAAACTCTTCAGCTTTATTATTAGTATATAGATAATAGTAGATGAAACCAGAATCGAATGTTGTACATTTGTCCCCAGCTAGGTGGTCCAATATGGTCAGCGCCAATCCATGATGAGCAGTTCGTCTCCCGAGTCCTCACGCACGTTCAGGGCAACCCGCAGTTGTTCGGCACGGCCAAGCGGATACAGGGTGTGCTCTCTATGGTGAGGGAGGAACTACAGGATGTGCCACTATATTACACGCTGGATAAATTGTTCGGAAGAGTACATTTGGAGACCATGCCTATGTTAAAGATGAGGCAAGTGACTTTTAACCTCCTTCAAAAAATGAGGAGGTTCTCAATTATTATTATTTTTTACTATGTATAGGCCTGTGTTTGACCACAATCCCACCGTGGTTAGTGATGATGTGGCCGATTATATTGTGGCTAGAAAGGATTCAATTCGGCTGTATGTTTATTTTTTTTTGTTTAAAATTATTTTGTTTAATTAATAATAGGGTAGTTTCCTGGCATATCAAATCAGCAACTTTTTAATAAATGTCAAAACGATCGGTTACATGGAATATTGTATGAAATACTAAGCTATGACGTCATCGTTTCACAGCATCAAATGATCTACTCTTAGTGGTTCTACTGGTAATTAAAAATCATAGAAAGCATTAAATGTACAACATATTTGATGTTTCCGCGTGTTTTCAGATGTTTTATGCATTGGTTAGTGTTTGGTCATTTATTTTTGACACTGTCATCTAGCCTATTCTTTTCGCGTTGAATCCTGTATAGCTTCAAGGTGGTCCCATATTTTATTGTCTTTGAAGGATTCTTTTATTTTATTTTTTAAAGTTGATTTGAGTTTCAGGACCTTGAGCACCACCAACATAATATGATAATTAGAAGTTTAGCATAAATGTCAGGTAAAGTCTTCCCTCGCTAATAAACTTAGTGACGGGACAAGATAACTATTTTAGTAATCTAATACATACCTACTCAGTTAGAGTATTTTTTAATTTTTCAAATTTCATTGAGATGGGTTTGTTGAGATTTTTGTGAAATTTTGATAGTTTATTTAATATTTTTATTCATGATTTGTATAGAGTTCAAAATCACACTGTATATTTAAGTTTTCCATAGACACTTTTGTTGCACTACAATGTAACGTGTTTATTCCTCATTGTACAGGTCCGCAATACTAAACGCCGGGTATAAAGTATCGTACTCGCACGCGGCCAAGCTGTCCATCAAGACGGCGGCGCCTGCGCACATCATCTGGGATATCATCAGGACCTGGGAGAAGACGCATCCGGCCAAGCCTGCTAAGTAAATATAAAATTATTATTATACTAGCTGTTCCGCGCGGTTTCACTCGCGTTCAGGAATGATGTAGCTTCCTATTAGTGAAAGAATTTTTCAAATCGGTTCAGTAGTTTCGGAGCCTATTCAATGCAAACAAACATACAAACAATCAAATCTTTCCTCTTTATAATATTAGTATAGACTATTGTATATGAACTAACTAGTGTTACGCGGTTTCGTTCGCGTTCTCGAGGGATTTTATGTTATAAAAAGTATTGTATATGTTATTCCAGGGTATGATCTATTTATACTAAGTTCCATCTAAATGTGTTCAGTTATTGATACGTGATTGAATTAGAAACGTGCAAATATCTAAACATCTAAATTTTCAAATGTATACAAACAGTTACGATACAGGACTTTTGACAGGCCAGTTTGATTCCCAACCAGGACAAACATTTGTGTGCATGAACATGTTTGTTTGTCCTGAGTCTGGGTGTAATTGTCTATAGAAGTATGTATTTACTTGTCTGGTTTCCATATTATGTACAAGCTCTGCTTAGTTTGGGATCAGATAACCGTGGGTGATTATGTCCCATCATTTATTTCCAGGCTAGAAGCGGACCTAGTAGCGAAACACATTTTAAGTCAAGAGATAAAGAGCCACGTAGACTTGAGCGAGCGAGGCGACGCTAACCCCGTGAGCCGGCGCGACGGCTGCCTTCGCTTCCAGTTCAACCCCGCGCCCTACTGGGGACCCGGTTCCAGGGCTGCTGTTAAGTATGTACCCATTTTATAAAACCCCTAGCTGTAAAAAAAAACTAGCCTATAACCTTCGGGGATAATGTAGCTAGGGTACTTTTTAGTACCCTCACGTCGCCAAACAGCTTCCGGAGTGTTCCGACAGCTGCACTTGAGAGCCAGTTCCATTCTAGGAGATTCTCCGGAGATTAAGTGCACTCAAACAAACAAACATTTCAGCTTTATTATTAGTATAGATTTGTGCCACAGGATGTGGGTTAAAATTCTATCCAATATAAATATTTGTGTACATAAACATGTCTGGGTGTTATCTATATCTACTATTAATTAGGCTGAATTGTTTGTTTGTTTCAACACACTAATCTCTGGACTAACCAGTCAAATTGAAAAGTATTTAGGATTTAAAATGTTTTTATGTTCCAGTGTTGGCGAGGAAAAGATGTCGAAAGCATTACGTAATCAGAATAAGCATTCAAGTAAGAAAAATCCGAAAAGACAACACTCGCCGCCGAGCGATGATGAGATATGCAAGAAATCTAATGTTCAGGAAACTTCTGTATAAATAAGTGTGTATTGTTATTACGTTTTATATACAATATATTATGTACTATTTTGAATTTATTCATTTTTCCCTGAGCTGTACCCTGTCTGCCATTCCGAGGTTTCTTTAAATGACGTTAAAGTAATCTGATAAATCAATTATCTTCAATAGATATTGAATTACTAACATTATTGGCGAGGTGGTTGGTATTTTGCAGCGCAAATAGTAAGTTAAAAACAAAAAATATTCGTTAGAAGGTCAGTGTGAGGACGATCCACTTTGATTATTTATTTTTATTTCATGAGCCGTTGGTTGAAATAAACTTGGTGATATTCTCTGTTGACACGATCGTTTTTATTTTGCTACTCTTTAGTGTGTATCCGTATTACCAAAATAATCGAATCGTACTGTACTGTCATTAACTGACAGCTTTGATTTCTGAACGGTATGTATGCGCATATCCGACTAAAATAAAAACACCGTCTCCTTTTGTTCTCCCAGTTCTCTTTACTAGAGCCAAAGCTAGAGCCAATATTTACTTTTTAATTTAGTAGTAATATGAATGAATGACGCAAACAAAACGAGTAAGCTGTAAATTCTGTGAAGGGAAAGCAAACAAATAGTTTTAATTTCGTTACATGCGTTATCAGTTTGGAGAATTATTTGTACGCGCTCAACCATAAACGCACGTGCCGATAATTATTTTATCTTTTGTTTACGGGCTTGCAACAAGAGTGACTTAAGGGCATATTATTGTTTTTATAAAAAAAAACATGTTTCCTACAAAGATAAAAACGTATGTGCGAACTTTATTAATTGTTTTAACGTTTTCTCAAGTGAATGGACAGGATAGAACGGTAAGTAATCTTTATTTATATGTAATGGCGACGTATTTTTGAGCCTCCCCTTTTTGTGTACCCACAAAATTTCTATTGAAGGTCAAATTACAAAAGCGAATTCAATGCGAAGTGTTGAAAGCTAGTCTGCCTCTTTGTTAAATACCTATGTAAAAACATTGAAAATATGCCAACAAAGTTTTTTCACAAATTTTATTGAATACAACAGTAACAGGAAACCATAAAAGAAAACTATAAATTTGCCCATTGTATGTGTTCTAATAAGGTTGTAATCAAATCTTATTTAGATTAGTCATAATTATGTCTAATGAGCTTAGTAAAAGTCTTTGCTATTTATAAGAAAAATATTCCTCTAATCATACAAATATTATATGCATTGTTGTTTGCTTACATTGTTGTATAAAAAAAAACTAATAGTATTATGAACGTAAATTTTGTATGTATGTTAGTCACAAGCATTCCGCAACATCATAATAGATATGAATAGACCTTTTAATAAACAAACTTTTAACGGCTCGGGCTTTTAAAACTTAATACATGTTTCTTTTTTCAGATACATCCAGAATTAAATCCAGGATGTAATAACTGCACCACAAACAATACCTTAGTGTACATTAGAGCCAACGGTGCAAAAGACACCATTCATCAAGTATGGGACTTCACGCGGGGTACACCCACCGTGATATACGCAATTGCTAGTCTGAATTCTACATTAAATATAACTTGGGAGAAACAGGTCCCTGTGAATTTTACGTTGTCTGAGAAACCATTGTATAGTTTTGCGGCTGCTATTGATAAGGTACGTAATTATTGAATCAATTTTAGGTTTTATGGTGGTTGCTTGAAGTTGTTCATTATTTGTATGTATTTTTCTCTTCAACATATTGTTTATGAAAACTCACTTCAACATAATATTTTATTGAAAACTGGCTGGTTTCACCCACATTCCCCATATAAAAAGTTGCCTATAACCTTTTATTTATATATAATTTAATTGATTTCCACAATTTGTACACGTTAGGTGTTAATTATGTAATAACCCTGTCTGGTAGGTAGGTAATGTGGACCCTGTCTGGCACAGCCACATTACAAGAGACCTTTGGGATAATATAGCTTCGTATCAGTGAAAAAAATTTTTTTATCGGACTGGTAGGTCCAGAGATTAAAACGGTCAAAAAAACTCTTCAGCTTTATTATTAATATAAGTAGATGGGAAAGCAAGTTTTGTTTCATTTTATTCTTGTCCCTTCATGGGGTAATCTAGCCTATGGCATAGAGAATAATAATATATGTAAAGCCGTATATAGTAACCTAAAAATGCATTCTGATATCACAGGTTCGAAATTAGTATTCAAATACTCCAATTCCCTTGCATTCCATTATTTTAAATAGTGTTACGAAGGATCATATTTCTAACCATGACATTGGTCAATCAATGGTTGATGGAGCCATAAACAAGAAATTATTATTATTATTAATATTTATGTATCTATTTCTAACATTTTTTTTTTTTATATCTGTCTTAAATAACACTTTATAGTATGCTCAATTAGTTTACGATATTTAAAAAAAAAATAGAAATTCTTTACTCTTGTTGTATTTCACTGTTTTTTTTAACCAAGTAACCATGACATTGGCAAAGTCATTGATCACTCGATGGAGCCATAAACAAGAAATTGGAAACAAGAAATTGGAAAAGAATTTCCAATAAAATTCCATTGGTAATATTTCTTTACATATTAATTTAAAATAATAGGTAACATCAACCACCCACATTTACATGTTTGACATAATCATTATTTCTAAAATGATTTGCGCATGAAACATGCTTTGGTAATAGATACCTAATTGTGGTAGAGATAATGCTGACTCAAACATAGCTTGCGCCAATTAATTCAAAACAAACCATATTGTTAGGAATTGTGAGTCACAAGTGGTCCTCTGTTTATATGTCCAGTTAGATAACCTACATTTTATTAAACATTTATTCATGAGAATTAGCTGGGTTTTGGCAATTTTGAACCTTATATATACTAGTCGCACGCACACTCTGTTTATTACATTTCATCATCGCTTGTATTATAAACGTTCTTCCATTTGGCTCTTTTATCCATCATATCGGATTTCACTCCTTTCACACAATTTTAAATATATAGTTCCTTTGTGCCTTTGCATCTGGTCTATGTTTTATCTTTACTTGTGTGTGTGTATACCTATATAAATAAATAATTCACCCATCTCCATTTCTTTTTCCCATACATACATCCATGTCATCTATACTACTAATAATAAAACTGAAGAGTTTGTTTGTTTGTTTAAACATGGAAAAAAAATGGTTTTTTGAAAAATTCTTTCACTAATAGGCAGCTACATTATCCCCGAAGGTTTATAGGCAACTTTTTATCCCGCGAACGCTAGTGATACCGTGGAGAACAGCTAGTATTCATATAAGTCTTTCAGTCTCATGACTTTTATCCCTCATAACATGTCCATACCACCACACACTGTTCCCATTTATTACGCTAGTGTTCAATTAAAAAGAAACTTAAGGTATAATAAATACAGCTCACTTTTGTAATGTCTTCAAACAACAAACACCTTGTTTCAGTTATATGAATATGACGATCAGAAAGATAATGGTTATATTGACAAACACAGTTTGAATCGGTCGTATTCTCTCTGGCATCTATCCTGGCAGCTGAATGATAGTATACTGACTGACAAAGAAGCCATGGTGAGGGTGCACGGCCATTATAGAGACCAGTGGAGATCCGGCATTATTGATGTTAAGGTATGTTCCTAGATATCGTAACGTATGAGTGACGTCGCTCGTAGAACCGACGGCCAGTGGGGCAGAATGGTTCTCGGGTGTCGACCACCAACCGGAAGACGCTGCGTGGGCTACCACACGCCCCCTACAAAGTGGACCGACGATCTTGTGAGGGTAGCGGGAAACCGCTGGATGCGGGTAGCGCAAGACCGCCCATCGTGGACCTCCACGGTCTCCCAAGGACCTCCTTGGGAGAGGCGTCCAGCTGTGGACGTCTTTCGGCTGATATAATGAGTGACGTCACGGTATGCGGAAGTGTGTCATGTAACCATAACCAGCATTATCTCAGTTACGTCACTTTATTAGTGTAAAAAAAAAAATAAGAACTTAATTGCAGTAAAGTGCGATACGTATTGGAATCCATTAATAGTTTTTAATTAGCCTCGCATTGGAGTTATCTCTAGAATTAATTGTTTGCCTTGACACATTTGATTATGCAGCTGTTTTAAAATGTATGTAAACTTGCATTATAATTTTTTTTAATTTGTTTTTAATCTTTTTAGGTAGTAAGAAGTAACTTTTTGGTATATCTTTTTTGACTGGCCAGTTGGCGCAGTTGGCCGCTGGTCGTGGGTTCGATTCCCATCCAGGATAAACATTTGTGTGCATGAACGTGTCTGTTTGTCCTGTGTCTGGGTGTAATTATCTATATTAGTATGTATTTACAACAAAAAAAAGTAGTATAATGTAGTATATCAGTTATCTGGTTGTCCATAGTACAAGCTCTGCTTAGTTTGGGATCAGATAACCGTGTGTGGAGAATGTCCCAGGATATTTATTTATTATCTTTCTCAGTTTAAGTGTATTCCGAACCGGTGGTAGATAGAGTCGGCGATTTAATCTATGATTCAGAAATAAGTAAATAGTATAGCATGTAGCCTAATTTCTACCTATTTGTCCTATCTCAGCTGGACCTTCTCCCGTACAAAGATTACGCTGTGGAACTGCCACATCTTATCCACTCAGCCAACTCAACCCTCGTGGACGTCAGGATGGTGAACTTGACCACGTCTAAAGACTTCAAGGCGTCACGGTTTGCGCTACACTTAGTGCTGGTCAGCACTGATAGTATTACTGATAGAATGCATTTTAAGATGCGCAAGAGTTTAGACGATGAACACACGCCGGGAGTTTTTGAAGTAAGTTGATTATGTTAAAAACTAAAATGTTTTCTTTGCATTGTGACAGGTCGCCAACACATTGACAATACTTCTAATACCTCTGCGGGCCTAGCATGACCACGCGTCGTAGATATACGATAAAAGATATCGTATCATATCAATACCAATATATTTACCGATTTCGCGAGCATGACCGATGTAGCGACACGATATGATAAAATTTATCACGTGATATGATATGATACGTTTCGCGATATGGAATAACAGTGCTGCCAATGTAATAGTATAATTTTTCAATCATCATTCATTTTCCACTCATTCTTTTTCTTTTTTTTCTACTTTTACCTATTTTTTGAAGTCCTGCGGGCCTAGCATGACCATGCGTCGTAGATATACGATAAAAGATATCGTATCATATCAATACCAATATATTTACCGATTTCGCGAGCATGACCGATGTAGCGACACGATATGATAAATAACATCTTAACATTTTTTTTCACTTAGACAACAATCATAAAAGCATGTTAATTCTTATCTTTTCACAATAATCATAAATGTTTAATTGAACTCTCGTTGAACACCACAATAATATTATAATATCAATTGAAGAACAATTATGAGAACAATGGACGATTGGACGACCTATTTTTCACATGTAATCCCTACGTAACGTACTACGGTGCTTGCTTGACGATAATTTTCAAGCGTATACACGGTATCCACGCATATCATGCACTCTAAACCTCGTCGATAAAATATCACGACTAAATGTCAAAAATCTATATTTTTATCGTTTTATATCTACAAATAATTGGTCATGCTCGACTTTTCGATAAATAACTGACTGTCGTGCTCGCTCTTCTTTCTATCGTAACGTATCATAACTCGATGACGTCACTGGCACGGTTATGCTCGCTGTTTCGATAAAAATTCAACATGGCGGCGATATTTATCATATTTTGACAGTTAGCGTCGATAAATCGCTATATCATATCGTGTTTTGGTGGGCATGCTAGCCCCGCTGTTATGGCAAATGACGGTAACCACTTACCATTAGATTGACAGCCTGCTTGTCAACCTTCTGACTTTAAAAAAAAACATATATATTTCAAGAAACCCCCGAAACTCAATAGAAAATTGGTCATAACTTCTAATCGGCTGAGCGGATTTTCTAGAAACAGCAAAGAAAATCAAAATCGGTCCGTCCGTCCGTCTATGAGGCCACCGACACACAGACAGACACGTCAAACTTATACCACCCCGTAGTCTTTGCGTCGGGGGTTAAAAACTAAAATGCCGGCTTGGCATTGTAACAGGTCGGCAAGACATTGACAATACCTCTGCTATTGCTAATGACGGTAACCACTTACCATCAGGTGGACCGCCTGCCTGCTTGTCAACCTTCTGACAAAAAAAATCAAGAAACCCCCGAATCACACTAGAAAAGAGGTGTGATCTTTAAACAGCTGAGCGGATTTTCTAGAAACATAGAACAGTCTCGATTAAGACACGTTTCAAAACAAAATCAGAATCGGTTCTTCCGTTTCGAAGCTACAGACAGACAGCTACCTTATTTCGATTGGATAACTATTCAATTCAATTGATAAATTTTAAATCCTCTGCCGTGCTGTCCGCCAATGTGCGTCGACCAATAGGGTCCGTAAACTGTCAAAGTGTTAAAATGACGATCATTAGTCATGTCATTAGAACTTTTTGTAACAGCAGTCAAGTTTTTTAGTTTTTGTAAAAACAAAACAGTCTTGACATCTTTTTTCATGAATCCACTTTAAATAAAACCATTTATTTAGGTACCTCAATTAACATGAATGAATATTGTAGATAATCGAGATAACGACTCCTGGGTCATTCCGCAGCGGGGAGGGCGGGTTCGTCCAGTACCGGCCGGTCGCGTACACGGACCCCGAGCGAGGGGTCTCTTCTTCCACGAACGTTCATACATTGAATTTTGACAGGTAAATCTACATTAATAATAATAAAGCTCAAGAGTTTGTTTGTTTGAACGCCCTAATCTCCGGAGTTACTAGTCCGATTAGAAAAAAATTTCACTAATAGGAAGCTACATTATCCCCGAAGGTTATAGGCAAATTTTATCCCGGGAACAGCGGGAAACAGCTAGTCTTGATATATAAAAGAAAGTCCGATTATTTACACCATTTATAACTCTAGAATTTGATGATCTTTGAATTTTGTTGGATTCGTCTAATCCGGGATAGCAGAATGACTATAAAAATATAGAAAAGAAAAGGACGGTAAGTGTAATGTAGGTAGGCAGGAGTAGGTAGGGGTAGAAAGGTAGGACCCAGTTTTTTTTTATTCTCGGGACAGGACAATGGCTGCGCCACTGGTGGTCGCCACTCGAGAACCCTTCTGCCCCAGCGGGCGTCGGCTCTACGAGCGTTGTGCCCCGCCCACTGCCTATACTTAGTAAAAAATAAAAAATATCTCTAAAGTCTCCTACTGTACACTACAGAGTACAACTGCCGCATCATAGTCCTTTGAGGACGTTCTACTCGGGGTTGAACAAGACAGACCTGCTGATTGAAGACATGTTCATATCGTTTGGTATGCCGGGCGACGGGTTCTATAGGCAACACAACTTCACCGCTTGGTAAGTTATACACAGTGCCGGATTAAGCAAACGCGGGGCCCGTAGCAAATTCTATGGTGAAGCCCTTCATTTATAAAATTAAGTATTGTACTGTACCATACTTTTTTTTTATACAACTAACTCGGCAAACAAGCATACGGCTCGCCTGATGGTAAGCGGTTACCGTAGCCTATGGGCGCTAGCGATACCCGGGACAGAGACCATATACTAATCCGCGCCCCGGGTACCACTCGCGCATTGCTGACCCTTCCCCCACCCTGATGAGCTCTGACGACCTTACTGACGTGCAGGAACACAACCAGGTTTATTTGGCTTACTGTAAGCAGTATGGTACAGTTCATAATTCTTCGGCAGTTTACAATTTTACGATATATATTGTAAACTAACGGCGTTCACAATGGTACGGTTACACATATAATCCGGCCTTTTTTATAAGATAACCTTCTTCGGATTTAGCGACATACTAATCTTACAATGCCATTCTTAGGTCATTCACAATAGGCTACGGCTCACCACCTCTCGAGAGCTTCTCCCTATTCGTGATCGTCATCATCTGCATCGGTCTTGGCGTGCCAGTACTGCTGGCTTTATCTGGAATCGTATACATACTCGTGAAGCGACTCAGGACATCGCGAAATCCACCAACAAGGCTGTACGACGAACACTGACTATACAGGTATACTATGCTTAGTGACGTGTGATTTAGACTATGTTAATGAGGGGGGGGGGGAGTTGTAAAAGTGCTTTTAATAGCGTAAATGAGGTGAATATATAATGTTGGGTCGTTGAAAATGGATAGTGTTTTATGATGAAACAAATATTTATGAATATAGTCGTAGAGCTAGAAAGTTTAGTAGTAGGTGAGTATTTTTTCAACATTTGTCAAGCCAACTACATATTTTAATGTAATGATTGACTAATGAAAATGGTCGGTACTTCAATCAGTGTAATCAATCCTGAAATCATCACGAATTGTATTAAATAAATCACGAATTATGATATCATATTATTATATAAAAAAAATGTGTCGTAGACAGGTGTAGCCAGCAAGGAAAGCATAACAAAAGTGCTTTCCGTATTTAAAAAAAAAAACATATATTTTTCTATACTGCATTAATTTTATAATAAGAATTATTTGTAACAATAAAGTTCCTTTAATATTGACATTGCTTTAATTAAACAAAAAAAAATATTTCTATGATGTTATAGCTCATAGCTATTCATCGAAGTTATAGCTCATAGACGATGTAGATTTATTGAAGTATTTATAATTATGTACATATATTTTTTTAAACTGTGTAAATTGAATTGTGTACCAAAAGCTTTTATTTTAATACGTATAAAAATCAAATTATCGTGATATGAGATTTGGGTTTCCTCAACTATTTGAACTTTTCTTCTTTGTTTCCTCGACTTTCGGAATCCAGCCTTCGATGCAAATCTCATAGTCTCACAAAATATGGCGGGCCTGTTGGCGTAGTTAGTAAGATCTGTCAAGCCACAGGTTCGATTCCCAGCCAGGACAAACATTTATGTACATATATTTATAAAAAAATAGTTTAAGTAGTATATCAGTTATCTGATTGTCTATAATACAAGCTCTGCTTAATTTGAGATCAGATAGCCGTGTGTGAATAATGTCGAATTATTTTAATGTAAATAAATTTATGTTTAAATCTCATTGTGAAATTATGGTTACAACACTGATAATTACACATTTAAAATTGTATTAATTCGTCTTTTTGGTTGATAGAGATTGAATTAATTGCCGTAATAGAAATACAAACCTATGTCTTAGGGTATAAATTATCAATTCTGTCAATGGCCAATGTATATTGCCTCAAAATTGAAGAGAAGCAATTTTTTTGTAATAAAATTGGACAACCTTTTGTACGTTAGGTTCGAATTACGAGATCAAAAAGGGGTATCGAGACTTTTGCCAGATAAAGTTGAATGTATGTTTATCAAAAACAATCGCTTGTGATTTGAGCCTAAAACATCAATGGATATTAAAAATATAAAAAATGTTATGTTGACAGTATTTTAATAAAAATTAGCAACACAAAAGATATATTGTTATGTACCTATATTTTATTTTTGTAATCGATTTAGTTGAAAAGAAACCCTTGAGTACTCATCGGTTTACTTCTTCGAAAGGGAATAATGTCATACACAAACGTAGCTGTGACTACATGAGAGGTAATCTAGTATTTCTAATATAAAACAATTGCTAATTACATAAACATATGAAAAGTAAAGCTGCTATTGGATCTGCGTTTTTGTGTAGAGTTAATTCATTGTGCACACAAGATGACATTTATACTTTGAACATTGGTTGATTATTCATACCCATTTTATTTTGTAAGTTTTGTATATGTGATCGTATGATTGTGAACACCGTTAGTTTATAATGTAACTCGCGAGATTGTGAACTGTCGATACATTGTGAACTGCTTACAATATAACGTATTAATTTTCGATAGTTCATAATATATGTCGAACCGTTAAATTGGTTGACAATCTGTTCGATTTTATCACTCGTAAAATTGTGAATCTCCCCTGATTGTATCGATAGTTTAAAATTTCTCGAGATTGATTATAAACTAGCGGTATTCACAATCATATGGTGAGATATAAGGTGAATACTTTTAGATGGCATATTTTTAATTGACTGCCGCGTTGCAAAGAATTGAAAGCATGTTTTTAGACGAATTTTTATTTGTAATATTTAAGTTTCTTTAGTTGTTTACATTGATGTGATATTATTTTCTATTATCTGACGTATTTTGTGTCTATATTATAATATGAATATTAGTAAAAGTATACTTTTAAATAAATACTGTATTTATTTTTACTCCTTTATTTTGTCCCGCTCAGTTCAACGCCTTACCTTACTCTCTATCTCGCTCGCACAACTACCATGACATAGTATAGGCTCAAAGCTATAACTGTGCCGTTCAATATAAATGCGAAAATTTGTGAGTATGGATGTATGTTTGTTACTCTTTCACGCAAAAACTACTGAACGGATTTGGATGAAATTTTGTACACATAGTTTATATACCTGGATTAACACATAGGATTTAATTAATTTTTAGTCTTTATCCCGGAAAAACATGAAGATCCCTCGGGAACGCGGGTGAAACCGCGGGGCGGAAGCTAGTATCTTCATAAATCATTTTGAAATATCTATGCCAGACGAATACGCATTTAGCTTGCGTATCGAGTCGTATAACATACGCAGTTGTCTTAATTAACCCCGATAACCTGGCACGAGCGACACTTAACATGCGAAATATAAATCAACTTTATTTTAATGCTAAAATTAATTTATTTACCCAGATGATATTTTCACTCATGATAAAAAGTAAGTACCTACTCACAGAAATGGAGGTTTCCATACTCAAGTCAATTACTCGAGCGTCAAGAAACCGGCTCCCGGTATTAAAAAAGCATTTTTAAGGCTTTTATTAGAATAACTAAAAAGGTTTTCGATTCTGTTATGTACTTTTTTTTAGAATTATATAAATTACAAACTTTATAGGAAAGAATAACAACATTTTTAGGTCAATAAGCCTGCAAAAAGTAGTTACTATTCATGATTTTTGGCCGAAAGAAAGCACATAATGGTTATAGTTCCTAAGTGCAGTGCAGGTTCCTGTCGGAACCCACTGGTAGATACTTAACTAAGGATTTTCAACTTGAGAGTTTTAGCTTTCAGTTGTTTGGTACATAGCACTTTTGTCTAAACGTTTCCCTTCTGAGGAAACACCTAGACGAAGTAAAATCCAATCCTGTCATCTAATGTCTAGTGATATCTAATTTAAAGAGCGATCACAAAAGACCTCACAAGACCTGGCACCTTGCCATAACGAATGTCTCCAAAAAAAACAGTGAAATAACAGTTCTCTTTGTAATAATTTAATTACAAAATAGACAAAAGACTGCGTCTTGTAGTCAAGAGAAGTAGAAGTAATGAGATTAACCATAGTTAAAAAAAAAGTGTTCAAGTAAGGCACTCGAGAATAGCCCTCCTGTCAAACTTAAAGTTGGCCCAAGATGGCGCCACGAAATTGAAAAAGGGATCCTCCTTTGGAGATTCAATATTAGGACTGTTTTCTTTCTGAACTGGCGAGAAGCTATCCGTATGAACATTCTGAGGGGTGAACAACTGTCTTTTAGCCAATTTCCGATCTTTTCTATTTCCATTTCCGTTATTTTTATTGTTGCTAGCTTGATTTTGGCCGTTATTTTTTAAAGGTTGACCTGGATTCTGTTGCTGATACTCCTGTATCTCACTCTCCAAGCCCTGAGATATAGCTTTGGGCTTAGTCTTGCTCGTCGACGACTCTATATCGCCCATTGATTTGTGGCGAGTTCTTCTAGTATTCGTAAACACTTTTGGATTTCTCTCGGACACCCAGCGTCTCATACGTTTAACAAATGGTAGCACCATAAAGAAGGCGTTTGGACTGTACCCCATTTTGACCTTTGGAGTCATGTCTTTTTTGTTAGAAGGCAAATCGGCGAGTGGGAACCATTCACAGGCCTTAATCTCATTCCTGGTTTGAGGTTGGAACTTTGTGTCCCGTGGAATATAGCCTATGATGTACAGACGGACGATTTGGTCGTGTATCATGGCTTCTATGTAATCGTTCTTATTTATGTACTTGCTTATGTCGAAACCCGTTTCTTCAAGGACCTGCAAAGATAGGAAGATTAATTACCTAGAATTGTTTAATCTTCCCTAAATAAAGTATGGCCCAACTATTAACTCTCTTTGCCTGTTTTCTTTTTGCCATGTGACTTAGCCCTAGTGTAGAAATTATTTATTTATTATTAATTATTCACTTATTTCTTTGGCCTCGGAGCATCCGGCGCATTTTTCTCTAGAGCATCGCTGGTTGAAATATATACCTTATTTCGATTGCATAACTATTCAATTCAATTTTTTTAAAACAAATTACTGGGTGACCTAAGCCAACATACCTCTCTGGCAGCACACTTCCACGGCTCCTCATCCTCATTGACCTTCCCCTTAGGGAAGCCCCACGAGGCCTTCGTCCAGTAGGACTGCACCAGCAGCACGTGTGTCAAGTCGCTGTCGAGCAGGATGGCTCCGTACGTGGGTACTGTCTGTTTGTACTCCCGCCAGTTGTCGAGCACTGCGTCGAGGCTGCTCACGTGTTCGCGGAGTTGTGGTACATGCTGAAAATTACAAAACTATAAGGAGTACCGATAGTATATGTATGTGTAGAGCATTTTAGAGGCACACAGCACTTCAACAATGAGTATAGTATTACGAAAACAATTAATTCTAAATGAGATGTGTCTAAGTATATATAAAAACTAAAACTGTATAGTTGGATTTTCTAAAAATAAATTTGCCTCGCCGGAAATCGAACTATATTGATTTTGAAAAAAAAGCACATTCTGCATTAAAGCTCCATCTCAGTGTCGCTTATAAAGATCAATTTCTGTGAAGTAGTGTTACATGGAAAATTATTTTAAATTATGCGGGCTGAACATAGTCTTCTATAATTTTAGTATATATCCCAGACTTACAAAAATATCCCATTCTTATGAGAATTTTGGGAAATCAATCAGAATAACAGATTCACTGACCAACTCAGGAATATCTTTACAGCTTGTAGCAAAAGAAAACTTTCTTTTCATCATAATGCTAAGCTTACTTGAAAAATATGTGCTGCAAACTCTCTTATACCACACGGGTACAACCTTGTCTGAGAGTCAGTGCAGTAGTAGTCCAAGTAGAACCAGTGTGCTAGTTCTGTCTGGAAGCAGATACGGACGAGGTTCCCCCTGTCTTCCGGAGGAAGATTGATTATGAAGCGACTGTAAATTATAATAAATGATAAAGCTAGGAACTCATCGGGCATCCTACTAGTATTACTTTATGATCTACGAGGATAATATTATAAAATAAATGTTACCACACATCTATGTTACTGCTAAACAGATTTTAATGAACCATACCTTGGAATAATATTCTTCAGGAATGAGAGTAAAATTAACCGTAGGGCAGAAGCAATTTAGGTATAATTTTACAATAACAATAATGCAATATAGTATGATAGTCTACTTTTGTACATTTATTGTAACTTTGATGGCATGTATTAGGCAATAAAAAATAATAGGAACCATTTGGACCGAAATGGTTCATCATCCTAGCGGGCTACTTTCGGAAGAGCCTGAACGACTAAGGAATGTTTGTAATCAAAATCGCAATGAAATAGTTCTGAATAACTCCAAACATCAGTATTGATATAAATTTACCCACTATTTTTCCAAGGTAAGTGAAGATACCTACACTTAAAAACAAACTGGCTCGTAGTACCTGCTAGAACATTGGTCAAGTCCCCCATAAGAGCTTTATGGGTGACTTTAAACAGTCAAGCTGCCTGCTATTCGAGATACCTAGGCGTTTATTACATGGAAACGGTGGTTCATACAATTGGCAGTTGTTGTTAGGCAGTCAATCAAAGGAATATCCATGTGGTTAGTAGTTTGAGAATACACCTCACTATAGAAATTTTTCGAACTACACTCATCTATAGCAATTGAGGATGGAGAATAGGTAAATAAATTATCTAAATTAAAGATAACCTACCTGCAAAGATCGTCAAGAATGTCTATAGGAATCGAATGTTTGCTGTGGTGGTGATTAGAATTATTAGCTGGAGTTGATCCCATTTTGTGTAATTCTACTATCTAGGAATCAAGTAAATAAACGAAAAGAATTGCGAATTGCGTATTTGTTTATTTTTTTTTGTGTAAACTGATTTGACAGAATTGATTGACTAAGAGGCAGTGCTGCCATGTCAATAAGAGAAGAAATGGCTAAACAGTTGTAAAAAGTGGCTCGAATATTCAACATTTTGTACCCTTGCAAAGAGGATACAAATAGGGTAGTTGACTGACATATCAAATCAGCTACTTTTCAATAAATGTCAAAACGATAGTTTATATGGAATTTTGTATGAAATATTACACTATGACGTCATAGGTTCACAGCATCAAATCAGCTACTCTTAGTGGTTCCACTGGTAATTAAAAATCATTAAATGTACAACATATTTGATGTTTCCGCGTCTTTTTAGAAGTTTTATGTATTGGTTAGTGTTTGGTCATTTATTTTTGACAGTGTCAACTACCATTTTGTCAATAACTAAAAGTGGCTAAATATTTGGCTATCATCGCCAAATTGAAGATTAACGAGATTGTCTGTGCCACCTGCCGCATAATTCAGCTTCCAAAAAAATATGCTTTGTTTGCTAGCTGGTTTGACATGACTATAGTTATATACTTTCACTATTTCAGTTCGACTATTGGCGTTTATTAGTACTATATTATATTTTAAATTACAAATATACACTAATTTAATAAATAATATTTGCAGGATTATAGTTTTATTAGTCGGTAACACTGTAATCATATTTGTCAAAATTGACAACGTGTATTTACATCACTTCGATTTTGTTGATGAATTTCCAAAAATAATGGATATCACACCACTCTTTAAAGCTTGTATAAAAACAGTAAAGACACGCAACAAAGCTTTTGGAATACCAAGTCCATCGAGCGAAGATAAACAACGTTTTTTCCGAAATAAGCCGAAAAATGCATTCACCCTCACTGCAAAAGATATTTCTTCTCAAATCACGAGATTACGAGACTTTCTGCTGGAGCACAGGGAAAGGTATTTGAGTTTCTTTAACAATGTGTCCGGCGACGAAATGTCTGAGTCGGAAAGAGATCAAATCGATACTGGTGCCCAAAGAATCATCAACACCTGTTCCCATTTACTAAAAGAGTTTAGGAGCGATAACCGTAAGTTATCAGTATCAGCGCAGACTCGTGAGTACATGGACGCTGTTATAGACCTCATAGACATGTATTTAAAGGCAGTCTGTAAAATACATAGTGAGTTGAAAGCTTTGAGGGTTAAAAGGGCCCTGGATATGCGAAAATTATCCCGCTTAGAGCAGCCACAAACTAAATCTAACATTCCAAACCCATTTACTGTGAAAAAGGAAGAGGTAGAGACAGAAAATCTAATAGAAACTGAAGAAACAGATATAGTTAAAACAAAATTAGACTTATCGGAGAATGAAATAGCTGTGATGTCAGATGAAGGGGAACTAAGTGCTGAGGAGCTCCAGATGTTTGAATCAGAGAATGTTCAGCTCTTAAACGAATTAAACAGTATGACAGAGGAGGTTAAACAGATAGAGAGTAAAGTACTCCATATAGCCGAGTTACAGGAGATTTTCACTGAAAAGGTAAAACTTATACAAGTTTATGTATTTATTTTTTATTGACGTTTTTATTATAATATGTTTATAATGTTTGTTTTTGTTTAAAGAGGTCTCCAGGCACCTTATTGAGACCTCTCATGACAGGAAGGCTGGTGTCTATCTAGGACAGCAGATCAGCATTGCCATTCAATGTGGCAATGCTGCCAGCCTTCTTGGCACATTCACTCAGGGCAGTGATCTGGCACAACATTTTTACTTGTAAATAGGGTTAGGGTTAGATATTAATTTTTAGTTGTAAATATTTAAAGTTCTACCAACTTATATTATGTAAATATAAGAGCAATATTACTGTAAAATATTCTAATTTGTTTTAAGGTACTGCAACAAGAGCAAGACATAGATCGAATATCAAATACAGTTGTTGGCGCTACAGAGAATGTAAAAGATGCAAATGAACAAATTAAGCAAGCCATTCAAAGGAATGCTGGTCTTCGAGTTTATATTTTATTCTTCTTGCTTGTTATGTCATTTAGCCTTCTTTTCCTAGATTGGTATAATGATTAAAGTGTTGTAGATTCATTTTATTTTTATTTAGTCAAAAAAGATAATCATCTTGAAAAGTGTAATAAGCATATATATGAAATATTTTATAATTATGCAGTCTGGCTTATAAACATTATTTTTACTACATTTAAATAGCAGTACTAATTTACTCAACATTTCAGCTTTTGAACCAAATAATAATATTTATAAGTGTTTAATCCTGTATTGCATAATTATTTCATATCATTCTTGCGTTTTTCAATTAATCCATTTCAGTATTTATTTTTTACGGTAATCTATCTATGATATTTTTGTATTTCCTCATTATTATTTTATTATCATTCCTGCTATACTATTCCTAAATTATTAGATTAAAATTGTATTTTTAAACTGATTGTTGTTTATTGATTTCGACAAAAGCATTTTTGTAGCAGATTATACTTTAAATTATTTAAAAAAATATAGCACGATTGGCGCCATAGTTTAGCATTTTCTCAAAATAAAAAGTGGCAACACTGATGTTAAGTAATGTCAGTGTTTACAAACAAATTTTATTACACCACAGATCATATAGAATAAGTTGTATACACAATTATTACACTAAACAAGTACAGTAATTTTAAATAATTTTATTTGTATTTTCCAATTCTTTCTTTGCAAAGAATAGAATATACATATTACTTCATTTTCGACCGTACGAGTAGGTACTATATTCCTTTGTAAACAAACTAAGAAATTAAAAATATTTCAGGTAAAAAAATATTGAATAGGATAACGTTTTAGATGGTTTTGTAATATCTTTTGAGTTCACTTTCATGTTTTCAAAATGTATAGCCCTAGACTTTGTAATCCGGAATATTTATCGCAATAAAAATCTATCCCTAATACCACTGAAATTATCTTCTCGATATCCAGTTACTATGTACAGTAAAGTTGTACCCAAAATGGAAGCTGTGGAATCAATGAGAAAATTAGGATACGCATTCAATGCAGGTACGTAAAAAAATAATCATTATCATTTGAAGAGTAATGTATTCTGGATAATCTGTACTGAAATTCTCCAAAAAGATTCTTGTACAATTTATAAATATGTTTAGGAAAATTACACAAACTGTCATGTGCTTTAATGGTTCATTATTATTTGATCCATAAGCTTCAATTCTATTGCTACATAACATAATTAAATATTTTAATTATACAGAAGGTCAGCTCAGAAAAATATGTGAAAATGGCCAACCAGGGGAAGAACCGTTTCAATTCAATGTAAGCGACAAACATCAGGAATGCCAAGCCCATTACGAAGAGCTTGGATATGCTATAACAGACTATGTTTACAATTTATTGGAAACTAAGGAGGGCCTAGTCAAGTGCCCAGTACCAATGAATTCAAAAACTGGCACTTTTATATTTGCATCAAAAGGCCATAGTAGGAAAGATGTTTTGATGGTGCTGATACATGGTTCAGGAGCAGTACGTGCTGGTCAGTGGGCTAGATCGTAAGTGTATAATGCATTAAAAATATAATCTATAGATAAGATAACATATAAATAGTTTAATCATCTTTGTCTTTGGTTTTTCAGCCTCATTATCAATGAATGTTTAGATATGGGCACACAAATACCATACATTAGGAGGGCTATCGCCAAAGATTATGGTGTTATAGTTTTAAATACAAATGACAACTGCTTAGAGAATGGCAAGAAAATACCAAAGAGTGGTACACCTGAAGAGCACGGAAACTATGTTTGGGATACATACATATCAAAATCACAAGCATCATCTATTGTCTTAGTGGCACACAGTTACGGAGGAGTAGTGACTGTTACATTAGCTGATAAATGGAAGAAGGACTTTGAGAAAAGAGTAAAAGCTATAGCATTCACAGACTCAATTCATGGTTATTCAAATATAAAAGTTTCTAAGTTTATGAAACAGGTAATTGTATTTTGGAAGCTAATAGTTAATATTTAGTTTGATGTAAATAATTAGCTATTGTAATTAATTTTAAATTTAATTGTTTTGAAGGTTTCAAGAAACTGGATATCAAGCTCCGAACCCTTGGATACACCCATGAAAACACCAGATTTTGATGTGACAAGAGTATCAGCTGGTAACAGAAATCACTGTGATTTACACATGTTAAATATTATATTCTTCTGACATAAAATAATGTTTATTCTTTATTGCAGGTCATGAGAAACATGAGATGACTTCAAGCTCATGTATTGACTCCGTGTTCAAATTTATTGATGAAAAACTTACTAAGAAGTAAAATACCAAATTTGATTTTAGTGTTTAGTACAAGTCAAGTGTACAATGTTAAATATTTTTGTTTACAAATAAACTATATTTTTATAATATTAAATAGTGCTACTTCTTCCCTTTAGAAAAATTCTTCATCCAGTACTTTACATCTTGTTTATTAGCTCTAACACCAAGTACGGCAGATTTAGAGTTGACATCCTTCATAACAAATGGGGAAAACCCAGCTGTATAATCAGGGTCTAACGCATTAGTTTTGTTACGAGCTTGTTTAGTAACAAATCTCTCGTGTATATGTTGATCTTCTGATAAAATAGGGTATTGGAAATGCTGACCGCCTCTTGGTGTGGGTAGGCTGAACTTCTTTCCTCTCGATGTGAGTGGTTTACGTCCGTTTATGTGAATGTGTTGGTTCCCTTCTTCATCTATACTTACGGCTACTTTTTTAAGTGTAGAATGACCACATTTGGGACAGAAGAGTTTTGTCATAACACTTGTGGTTTTAAAGCATGTTGTGCAACGAAAAATAAATGTGCGTAGCTGTCTGATGATTCTACCATCAATGGCAGTAACATTCAAACCTATTTGTTTGAGAACATTTTGCATTGCAAAATCTGATGTTATACAGGCAACTTCTACAGATTTGTCTTCAAATTCTCCCATTTCCAATTCTTTTCTTTTTTCTATTAAGTTTTTAGGTGTTATCCAGTCTCCACCATCACTATCAGAGTCTTCTTCACTTTCTGATTCATCCTCTTCTTCATCATCAGACTCTTCAGAAACTTTAACCATTAGCTCATCCAGTTTATCATCTTTTAAATCCATATTTTTAATTTGTTCAGCAATATAATCAGCTTCAGCAGAATCTTCATCACTTACAATCTCATTTTGAATTTCTACTTGAACCTTTTTATCCTCTTCACCTACTTGTTTGTTAGCTGAGACTTCTTTATCTTGAATTGTCTCATCTACGAAACTTTTTGTAGCGTCATTAGCATTTTCACTAGTTACCTGGTTCTCATTAGAATTTTCAATGTTAGGGTGTGGGTTAAAGTTAGCCAGACCAGTGACTTTTAAGGATTTCTGCATTGTAGGTTCAGTTTTAAGATGTTCAGTACCAATTTTCTCCTTTTCTAGCTGATAGGTCAGAGCCATTATCTTAATGTCTGTGGCAGAAAGACTTGTATAGTCACCAGTCTTTTTTGAGAATTCCGTAACAAACTTGATATTCTCAGTGAAGACATCTTTAACTTTCAAGTCATAAGGGAGTACCACTAGCTTCCGTCGCTGCCTATCGTTAGTTATTTCATCAATAACCTCTTGAACTGTATAAACATTTTCAGCGATGTCTTGGAGGTTAGCAGCCTTGATAAAAGCTGTCGTGTCCACAACTAAGTGATTGATTTTCTTCGACATATTGGTGCTATATATTAATTATTCAAATACATGAAAGTTATAGATTTCTTAAACTTCTTTAGAAAACAAATCCTCACGTGTCGTCTCGTCTGCGTCAGTCAATCAATCGAACTTTTGACAAGCACAGAACTAAAATAGATTAGATTTGACAAGCTTCAAGGAAATGTCAAATTCCGCACGTCCCGTCCAGCCAAGTCAGCAAATGAAATTCTAAAGAGTTTTCCAGTAATAATATTTATTTGGAATTTATTATAAGCTACACTAATACAATAATCAATATCATCTTCTAGTCTTAATTTTGTGAGATATAAAAAATTGAACATAAACTTCGCTAGATTTTCACTCATGCTACGCCACTGATCAAAACCATATTTATGTTATGCTTGCCATTATGTTTATATCCTCTTTGATGCTTGCTGTGATAAAATCGACTAAACTTTAACTGATTATGAAAGCACATCTCTAACCTCGAAAAACTAAAGAAAGCTTATTAGGGATGAGCAAATGATAAAATATCGATATATATCGTATAAAAGTTTTAAAAGATCTATATAAAAACATTAAAAAGTATTAGATATTGCGATATATTGATATTTTTCCCGTAAGCCGTGGTCACTTAAAAGTACTAATAAACATTATCTTACAGCTTGACTAGTTTTTTCAAATCTCGGTGATCGGTGATGTGATTGTAGCAGTCTGTGTCGAATGCATGCGACGTATATATATATATGTATGTATGTTGTACTGAGCTTTTAAAAAAAATATCGAATTTTATACAAATATATTTATCAAATATCGAATTTTGAGATTTAAAATATCGATTATTTTCTGAAGAAATATCGATATTTTACCCAAGCCTAAAACTTAACATATTTCGCTAGACTCGCATTTACGAAAGAAAATAAATTGCGATCTGCGTAAACAATTTATTATGCTGTTTATTTAGAATTGATTTGGAAAGATTTAAAGCAAAATGAGTTCTAAAAAAGGAAAGAGAAATATGGGTAACAAACATTTCCCAATCGCGGAGTCAGTGAGCATTGCACTGAAGATCCAGTTGGATAGATTTATCAGCGATGAAAATGAGACTGAGCTCACTTTTCCTACCTTTTTATCAGCTCAGGAGCGTGGTTTTATTCACGAGACCGTGGCCAAGTTGGGTCTCAAGTCTAAATCACGCGGGAAAGGTAAGATTTTACAAAAAAAAATCTTGTGTGTGTTTTGTTTACTCTTGTTCTACTTTAACTGCGATCGTAATACTTACTTGAAATTCCAGGTGTGAATCGTTTTTTAACAATTTATAAAAGAGTTGGCTCAACAATAATTCAGAATGATGCTAAACTTATTCTGGATTCAAACATGCGATGCAGTATTGCTGAGCTTTTCAATGCATTCCCCATTACAAGTAAAGAGAAGGATGATCTCAGTACATGTGCGGAGAAAGAACGAAGTCCTCAACTAGCTCATAAAACACTCGGGCAGTTGAATAATGGTGTAGCTCAGGTATGTACGGATTTTAAGGGTATTATGATTGGGTTAGGTTAGGCTCCCCAGACATTGTCCTGCCCTAAGAATAAAAGAAATTGGGGCCTACCTATCTACCTGCTCTACCCTACCTACACATACCTATCCAATGCTACCTACCTACCGTATTTTTGTATTATAACCTTCTGACAATAACAAACACAGCAAAATCGTTCCAGCCATTCACAAAACACATGATCTTGTGACCAAGGGAAATAGGGATAAATTATTATATACAGGAAGATTTGATTTGCTTAAAATTGGATTAATGATTTGCTTATTATTTAAATTGAAATTATCCCAACTGTTGCTTATTTATTGAATTAAATTCTAATTAAAGTGTAAATACACTTGAAAATAATTTCTGCATTGTCCTAATTGGGAGGCACTTTTTACTGGCCTATTTTGTTTAATTAGTGGTCCCAATACATTTAAGGGTCATAATTATTTTACTATTTAAGATTTTTTTATAAGTATAAAGTTTTTTTTTAAACTTCTATTTGAGTAACAACAACAGGTATTCTGCCTATGAAGATCAATTGAATCAAATAATTTTGATTGAAGTAATTATTATATTTAATTAATTCCAGGTTCCCATTACATCATACAACATGGACCTATTCAAGTTCAGAGAGAAGCTTCCCGTGTACGAACAGAGACAGGACCTAATTAATGCTATCACACATAATCAGGTTTATTTATTCAGCTTCTTACATTATACTAATGAAAATAAAATAGTATTCACATGATGAGGTACTTTGTAAATGTGACTAAAAGTGTCATGAAAATGAAAGTTGATAGATATACGGGAAGGGGAAGAACCGAAAAAGAGTTGAATGGATTGTGTGACAGATGATATGAGTAAGAGGGGAGTGACTGCTGATATGACGATAGAAAAGCTGAATGGAAGAAGAGTACATATTGCGCCGACCACAAATGATTGGGAACAGGGCAGGGAGATGATGATGATGAGGTACTTTGTATCCACTTGGCTTACCACTCACAAGTTGTAAATAAGTTGACAAGAATCTATTGGTGTGTTCAGTGGCGTAGCGTGGCCCTGCGGGGCCCCGTATAAAAAAATGTTTGGGGGCCCTTATGAATGGTAAAGATTATTAAGAAAAAAAAAATGTTTGCATAAAATTAAAGTTTTTTTTTTTTACAAACAATTCAAATTAAATATACACTCTCCTTGCCTTTTTTTCGGCAAACTGATTTATTAAATCATTTATAGCTGATGATGACTTTGGTTTTTCTAATGCTTTTGCCTCTATGACGCACGTCGGGGCCCTCTGTGACCCGGGGCCCCGTATAATTGATACGGCAGATACGGCGGTAGCTACGCCCCTGGGTGTGTTACAGCAGTTGCATGTGAGATCTATTTGCCTTTTAGGGTTTGTAAGGGTGGAAATTCAGTTTGGAATCCCCCTGACATTGCTAATGTATATTGTGATGGTAACCACTTACCATCAGGTGCACCACCTGCATGTAAGTCTTCTTACATAAATATAAATTAATATTTTAATGCAAAGTTATTTGTTTGTTCTAAAAACATTCGTACATTAAACTTTCGGTGAAGGAAAACATTGTGAGGAATCCATAACATGGTGGCTACCAGCTGCAAGTTGAACATCTGTCACCAAGCACCTTTCAGTGTGTTCCGATAGCTGCACTTGTGAGCCAGTTCCCTTCTAGGCCTTGTGTGCTTACCACCATCGGCCACATCATCACTGACCACGAGGAGATTGTTGTCAAACACAGGCCTATATACATAGTAAAAAAATAATTATGTGATTGGATGCCAGGTGATAATAGTAGCTGGTGCGACTGGTTGTGGAAAGACAACCCAACTGCCGCAGCTTGTTCTGGACTATTGTCAGGAGCACAAGCAGCCCGCCAGGATTTACTGCACGCAGCCTAGGAGGATATCCGCCGTTTCTGTGGCTGAGAGGGTGAGATTTTGTTTTTCAATTCAATAGTCCAGTCCAAATAGTTTCTCAACATGGGTGTTGGTTAGGAATATGGAAGGTCACAATTATGTGCGAAATTTAAGACCTTGATGAAGCATTGAGGAGTGAAGGTTGTCTTAAAAAGACAACCTCCATCAGTATGTCTTGAAAAGTTGAGAAATATATGTCTAACATACTATATTAATATATTGTGTGTATGTTTTTAGGGTTATGTACCTCAAAATAAAAAACGCAATCCTTATCACATTATCGACGCGACATATTCCTGACAACCAAGTAATTACTTGGTTGTCTGTCTGTCCATCTTATTCTTATTCTGTATGGGGGCGATGAAGCCTGCACTGACGTCCCGCTTGGGGTGTATTGTATTGTCTGTCTGTCCATGTGCTTAGACCCTTTTTCTCAGCGTGGATGTATCAAGTTAAAATTAATATCAAATATGTCTACGGTCCCTTAAAGTTGTAAAAAGATGAAGCTTGTATGTCACCACAATAAAAAAAAAAGCCATTTTACTAATAAATCAGAATCTTGATAATTTGTAGGAATATCACATTAAAAAAAATGCGATTACGATCTTACATTTGCAGTTGGAGATTCTCATTGGAGATTGTTCTTCAATTCGAATTATCTGTACGGAAACCTCGGTGTGCGAGTCAGACTCGCACTTGTCCGGTTTTCTTATAGATACACTAGCTTCCGTACCGCGTTCCCGTCTTATGTTTTCTCGGAATAAAAAGTAGTCTATATGTTAGTCCATGGAATGATCTATCTATATGCCAAGTTTCATCCAAATCCGTTCAGTAGTTTTTAAGTGAAAGTGTAACAAACATACATACATACAAACTTTCACATTTACAATATTAGTAGTATATATATATATATCATACTCTTTGATAACATTCAAGGTGGCATTCGAGCGTATGGAGAAAATAGGTCAGTCCATCGGGTACCAGATCCGACTGGAGTCCAGGGTGAGTCCGCGCACTGTGCTCACCTACTGCACCAACGGAGTGCTGCTCAGGACGCTCATGGCTGGGGATTCTGCACTTGCTGGTTAGTACATATGAAATTTTTTTTTAACAGACTTTTCTTAATTACTATGAAACCATTACTTTAAATTAGAGACAAACCTACATTGGTATTTTATTTTATTTTTATTTTATTTCTTAGGTCGGCCACAAAACATAAACTGAGAAATACAGTACAATGATGATTATATTAAAGCTGTACTTAGCTAAGTGTCTCAATTATAGGCTGTCACAATAAGTTTTAAAGACAAAATGACTTGTAATTTGTAATAGCAATTTAAATAAAAAAAATTGAGACATGAAATAATACATAAAACTTGTTGAATTGAAATATTTTAAGTCATATTGGTCTTCATTAATCCTTAAACGGCGTTTTTAGTTTGGTTTCCTCACCGAAAGCTCAAGCTCGTAATATTCGAACCTGCGATCTTCGTCTTGGCATTACACGTCACTACCACTGAGCTATCATCGCCTTAAAGGTGAACGCACACTTACCCGAGCCAAACGCGTCGAACGAATCGAAGTCAAGGAGGCCTCGCACACAAATATCGGACGATTCGCAGGCAGATGTGCGAGGTTTCATGGGAGGATTTCATGTAAAGAATTCTGAAATTCGTTCGAATAAGTGTGCGTTCACCTTAAAAGTGATAGTATGGTATGTAGTGGTGACGTGGTATGTAGTGGTATGGTGTGGTATGTCAGGTGTGAGCCACGTGTTCGTGGACGAGGTTCACGAGCGGGACAAGTTCAGCGACTTCCTGCTGATCGCGCTGCGGGACCACCTGCCGCGGCTCAAGGACCTCAAGCTGATCCTCATGTCCGCCACCATGGACACGCAGATATTCTCCAGGTATACATTCCATTGCATTACATTACAATACATTACATTAAATTGTATTACATTGTATTATAATATATTGCATTACATTACATTAAATTGTATTACATTGCATTATAATATATTGCATTACATTACAATACATAACATTACATTACATACTTTCTGCTGATACATGGTTATTTGTCTAATGGGCCAGTAGTTGGTTAAGAGAACACCTATCGTGCAGGTTGTGGGTTCGGGATCAGATAACCGTTTGTAAACAAGAACTGACTCTGAAATTGTAGAACATTATAATTTTTTATTTAAATTTTGTTTAAATCGATCGATTTTGTACGTACATAAAGGTACTTCAACAACTGCCCAGTGATCACAATCCCGGGGCGGTTGCATGAAGTCCAACGCTACTACCTCGAAGACGTGCTCAAGATCACGCAGTACAAGACTAAAAAGATGTTGCAAGTCGAGAAGGATCTCAAAGCCAAACTTAAGAGCGGACATAGTTACTGGTCACAATTGGAAGGTATGTGTTAAACATCTTAAGGGTAGAATATCTCTTCTTAACTTGTGGTGTTGCCATCTCGAGGAATTCAATTATTGTCATTACTAAATAAATCTTCACAGGCACTTCTGATTAGTCGGGTTTTAATACCAAGATAATTTAATTTACTCAAAATCTGTTTAATAATCTTAATATTTCACTGTAGCAGCGTCCAAAATTTTAAATTTGTATAAATTTATTAAAATAAGTCTTTAAATAAAGTACTATAAAACTATTAACGTTATTCAGGGTGGAGACATATCCAATAAATCAGTGATCATTAAAATCGGTCCAGCCGGTCTTGAGTTATAAATGGTGTATTTATGGATTAAATTATATAACTATTAAATATCTTCAATGACTTCAAGGTCAAAAACCATCTCCAGAAGAGAGCAGTAGCAGCAAAACTCCAGATACAAAAGAAGAGAAAGAGAATGTACTGGACCCTCAGTTGCAGACAGATATGGACGAGTTTCTAGAGGAATGCTTCAAAGAAGGAAGCTTGGTAAGCTTGAAAGCTTTAATTTTTTCGTTTGAGGATAGTCGATTATAGCTGTTTTACGAACCTGTAACACGACAAAATGTAATTTGTCCCCAGGACTCGTTCTGCCAGATCCTGTACATGTACCTGTCCGAGGGAGTGCCGGTGCAGTGCGCTCAGAGCAGCTCAGGGCGCACGGGGCTCATGGCGGCCGCCACTAAAGGGCTCACTGAGACAGCCGCTCAGATGTTGCAAATTGGTAAGTTTTGTATGCCAAAAACCCATAAACCCCATCTCTTATTATCGAAGATAGTTTTGAAAAGTTCCTTATGTCACTGTTGAAGATAATAAACAAAAGTGGTCCAAAGTTTTACCTTGCGGTACTCCAAATTTTATCAGTGAGTTGAGTGTCACTACATAGTATAAAACAAAGTCGCTTCCCGTCTGTCTGTCCCTATGTATGCTTAGCAGTGGCGAAGGGTCCATACAAGCCGATTCCCATCGGCTTAACTTTTAGAAATCCCAGTCCCACATATTCATCATTTCAAAGCCAGTATAAAATTATCGGTGTTTTTTGAACGGCTTACCCTACGGCTTGCCATAATTTCACCCCTCGCCACTGATGCATAGATCTTTAAAATTACGCAACGGATTTTGATGCGGTTTTTTTAATAGATAGAGTGATTCAAGAGGAAGGTTTATATGTATAATACATACATACTATAGTACAGAAAAGCCGAGATATTCAAAGATTTGTACACCCCCGTACGAAGCTGGGGCGGGTCGCTAGTTGTATATATTTTGAAAGCCGATTCTTATGACTTTCTATTTATCGAAAACATTATAGAATTGTATTCATTTCGTAGATTTCCTCAAAAGGGTAAACAAATATATATTTAGTACCTACTTCTAGTACCAAAATTATTTTTCTATGATAACATTTCCAACAGGTGCCGACCCTACAGCGAAAGACAAAGACGGCAAGACAGCGTACGACTACGCAATCGAAGGAGGGCACACTGAATGTGCCAAGTTACTTTCCACATTCAACCTCACCGAGGAATCTAAGGAGAATTCCGAAGACGACGCAGCAGCCGATAATTTCCTTCTAGATGTTTACCATCACACGTCATCAGAGGAACTGATCGACCATGATCTCATGTTAGCGTTAATAAAGCATATACATATAAATTTAGCAAAGGGAAGCATACTGATCTTCCTTCCTGGGTACGATGATATAGTGACCCTGAGAGATCTAATACAATCGTGCGCTGAAATGAATGTGTTAAAATACCAGATCTTTACCTTACACAGTAATATGCAAACTTTAGATCAGAAAAAAGTTTTCAATCCTTTACCTAACGCTAGGAAGATCATAATTTCAACGAATATAGCGGAAACATCGATTACAATCGATGATGTGGTTTACGTAGTCGATTCATGTAAAGTTAAAGAGAAGTATTACGAGTCTAATGGTGGAGTGTGTTCTTTACAATGCGTATGGACTTCCAGAGCTTGTTGTCAGCAAAGGGCTGGTAGAGCCGGTAGGACTAAGCCGGGACATTGCTTCCATATGTGCTCGAAACGACGTTTTAAAACCCTGCCGCTTAATTCTGTACCGGAGATATTACGCGTCCCATTACAAGAGCTATGTCTTCATACAAAGTTGCTTGCCCCGGGAAATACTCCCATTGCCGATTTCCTTTCGAAAGCATTGGAACCTCCTTCATTTTTAGCCGTCAGAAATGCTGTGACGCTGTTAAAGACAATCGGGGCTTTAACTCCAATGGAAGATTTGACAGAAATTGGACAGCATTTGCTAGATTTGACAGTAGAACCGAAATTAGGAAAGATGCTGCTATACGCATGTGTTATGAAGTGTCTCGATCCTATATTGACGATCGTTTGCAGTTTGGCGAATAAGGAACCCTTTCAAATATCAATGAACCCTGAAAATAGGAAGCGGGGAAGTATGGCTCGCAAGGAATTCGCGGCGGACAGTTATTCCGACCACATGGCTTTACTGAGGGCTTTCCAAGCGTGGCAGACTGCGAGGGCTAATGGTACAGAAAGAGCTTTCTGCGCCAAAAACTTGATATGTGGCGCTACAATGGAAATGATCGTCGGATATCGATCGCAATTACTCGCCCAACTTCGAGCTCTATGCCTCGTTAAGGCGAGAGGCTCGGGAGATATAAAAGATGTCAATCTCAACTCGGAAAAGTGGCATGTGGTGAAAGCCGTTTTAGTGAGCGGTTTATATCCATCCATAGCGAGAGTCGATAGGGATTCCTGCACTTTGAGGACATCGAAGGAAGTGAAAGTGGCTTTCCATCCGAGCTCGACTTTACATCGAGGTGGCGGTGTTACCGGCTCACAAAAATCAGTACAGAACTTACCGACAGATTGGGTCGTTTTCGAGGAGATATCCCGCGCGGGTAGATTCTGCTTCATCCGCTGCAATACTTTAATAACTCCTCTTACCGTGTCATTATTCGGGGGTCCTTTAAGATTACCAATCGGGGCCCTGACCCAACGAGCTAATCCGCCAGGGTTGTCGAGCGATTCAGATTCCGAAGCGGACGAAAACAACTCCTCCCCAGATACGGCAGTGCTAACCCTGGATGACTGGATGGCTTTCACGGCAGACGCATCGGATGCGATCAGCGTATATTATTTGCGGCAGAAATTATGCGCGTTGGTCATCCGTCGGATGTCGAATCCCGCTAAACCTATGACGCCGTTAGACGAGCAGATTCTCAGCGCGGTAGTTCACGTGCTAGGAGCGGAGGAAAAGAACGTCGGGTTGAACCAACCGAGCGGGATAGGGCAGCGACCGAAGCCCTTAACGGTGGATTCCCCGAACTGGCGCATGAGGGTGGATAACGACGAGCCATACCGACAAGACGGCAAGTTTTATCAGCAGTACACTCAAGCTGAATTTCAAATGCAGAATTTTTATCAGAACGCGTATGGGTTTAGGAACGGGCAGGGGAGGCCTGCGTGGCGAAACGATGGGATGATGCAAGGGTTCTCTCCACAGTACAGCGGGCCTAAAAGCCCAATGAGCCCCAATGGGAAGACTTTGCTAGCTAATATAGAGAAATATGCAGATAACGGGGAGGGTAATGTGAGGTACTTTGTGGTGAAGGCAGACGATGCTCATAGTGTGGAGTTATCCCAGTCTACTGGCACCTATCCCTTCTCACAGAACACTGCCAAGAAACTGCAGAAGGCTAAGCAGGTGAGGATTATTACACAATTATGAACTAGCTTTTTGCCCCGCGGTTTGTTACGCTGTCCCTTATTTTACCCCCTTAGGAGTTGAATAAATAAATATCACTTTAGGTGATAAGGGCGGCATTATATTGTAACACTCTTATTCAAAAGAAAGTCTTATTCAGAAAACAATTCTTATTAAGAAAAAAACTTAACTATTATTTGACAAGCCAGTTGGCGCAGTTGGTTAAGATTCCATCTGTAGCGCCGCTGGTCGTGGGTTCGATTCCCATCCAGGACAAACATTTGTGTGCATGAACATTATGTAAATACTGTCAAATTAGTCCGAACACTTATTTCTATGTACAACAAAACATTAAATTAAACTAAAATAATAAACTGTAAACTAAATAAACTTTTGACCGCTCATCTGTCCGTGCATCACCCATGGCTTCAGCCGAAAATCAGCGCTGCACTAACTTGCAGCACATGCTGAGCTGGGGCCTTTTGGACCATCTTGGTACCTATGATGGGACTACTTCATTTATTTTATTCTGTGCAGTATTTGGTTTTAATAGTTTTATTTAGTGTACTAATTTGATCTAATAAATATATCTTTCTTTCTTTTCTGTTTGTCCTGAGTCTGGGTGTAATTATCTATATAAGTATGTAATTACAAAAAAAAAGTAGTAGTCTCACTGTTCCAATCACATGTGGTGTGATAAGCGAACAGCGTTCCATCCTCAAAGTTATGTTTAAAAAACCTTTTAGATTCTCCACACACATTCTTTATTCTGAATATCAAATTCTAACCGTACGACAATTATATCTCCAAAAAGTTTTACCACCTACCACAAATCATTATTAAATTCTCAGGACTATGCGAGTACAATAGCTACAAAGCGTCGTCTAAATATCGTTAGCCTCCCTTGCAAGACTTCTTTCGCACAACGTTACGTCTTTTTAGTTCCCCATTTATATATAGTAAAGCCATAAAATCCTGCGACATAAAATGCTGCACTTTTAGAGAAGCCAAAATTAGGATTCGGAAATGGTTACTAAGTCTCAACTATGACCAAACTGAAGAAATTTTGATTGTTCCTAGGTAAATTCCATGCTTTCACATATTCCACTTTACGCTTCCTCACATACACTAACACATACACAAACACATACACAAACACATACACATACATTCATCACTGCCACCACACTTTGCCAAAGTTAATATATTGAACATGCATCGTGTAGGCCTGAGTAGTTTTAGTAGTTTTTAATATCATATTTTAATTTTACTTCCAAATACTTAACTATAGTTTAATTGATTAACTAAATTTTATATATTACCTAACGATTTTTGATTTTATATTTTTGTTTCCATTTGTATTTAATTTTCTATTATATTTTTATATTTTTGTATAGCAATCACCTTCTTCCCCGTGTCTGTTTGAGGTAATTTTGGGAATGAACCGGGTCGCCCGCGATACAGGTTTGTCCTAGTGCGGGGGCCATTGTTAATCATGCTTGTGAAATTTTGTTTTTGGTCTAATAAAGTGATTTGATTTTGATATTTTTTGATTTTTGATTTTGATAAAGCATAATCTATGTAAATACTACTTGCAGGAGGGTTCCCGGGTGATGTTGTTCTTCTCAAGTTCTACTGGGTCCAAGTTCGTGGGGTGCGCTACTCTAGTGGACGCTAGTGGGGCCCTCGACTGGATCTTTACACATCACATGCCCTTCCATATGGTTCGGTGAGTTATTTACTTACTAGGTGGCTCGGCAGACGTAGTCCTGCCCTGTTGTACCTACCTACATAGTACATATGGTACTGTTTTGTATTTTTAGGGTTCCGAAATTCAAAAGAAAAAAAACACAACCTTATAGGATCACTCGTGCGTTTGTCTGTCTGTCCGAAAAAATTGGACTGGATTGAGTTGAAACCTGGTACACATATGTAAGTCGGTGACCCAAACAGGGACGTGTTACGTAAATAAATGAATTTCAAACATGGGGGCTACTTTTGGGAGGTAAATTAGAAAATTAAAAAAAAAAAAATTTGCGAACTATACTGTGTGTAATCAAATGAAAGAGCTCATTGTGAGGATCTCAAATATATATTTTTTATAATTTTAAGATAAATAGTTTTTTTGAAGATTGGGCCAAAAATTTTGAAAAAAATACAGATGATAGTTCTTTACGTATAGATTACAGGACCTATAAGAAGATTATAAACCTATAAGAAGTCTATGGTATTAAAAGTACCATAGGAAATTCCGGAACCCTCGGTGCGCGAGTCAGACTCGCCCTCGCCCGTTTTTATTTTTCTACATTTTCACAGTTATTTATTAGTTTTTGCTTATTATATTGTTTTGCAGGCACGTAACAAACTCGCTAGCGGGTGGGGCGCGAGTGTCGGGCGCGCGGGACGGCACCGAGCTATGTTCATCCTCGGGTAGAGCCCTACATACAGCCCTGGGGGCCGCCAGGCGACGTGCATACAACACTAGCACCAACACTACCGCCAACACTAGCGCCAACACTAGCGCCAACACTAGTGCCACCGGAAACTCACACGCAAACTTGCAAACGCATCCGCGACCCATACAGAAACATAACCCCGATCAGTAAACTATTTTCTCACACGGTGTGACTGGAAGGCAAGGTTTTGTTTAAAACGCGGCCGTGTGAGGATTGTTTTAAAGTGCCAATGCGATCGTTGTGTCGTAGTGGACAACGGATTTTATTTTTACATCGTCGAAGGACGGGCTTACCGTTAACTCTTCTGTTAAGTAAGGAAATATTCTCAGGCTTACGATATCGATATGGCATTACACATTTAGTGAAAAACATTGTTAGTTTAATTATTTTTTATACTGGGTAGTACCTAGATACTTAGAGGTGACATTTTTTCGAAATCTATGTAAGGTTCGTCGGGCTGAATTTTACTGTCGAAATGAAACTGTAAACATATATGTTCGAAATATTTTACATGGGGACCAAAGGTCAACTTTGCTCGAAGAATATGCAGAAAGATTTTTTTCCCTATTTCCAAAATATCCTCCCAGTTTATTCGACATATTTTTCGCCAAATATCTATTGGGACGTCGATATTAAAAGCGCGAGAATTGACCCTCAGTTATGGTCATTTTATATGGTCTACCGATATACCTGCGCAGTTGATTAGAAAGCGCATAAAAAAGACGACGTGGCAATAAATTCTTACACTAGGTATACGTTCCTTATTTAATGTTTCAATCGTCGTTTCGTGTTTGAGCATAGCCGCCATACGAGAGCATTTTAATACATACCCCTCAGCTTCTGGAAGTCCACTTTCTGGATATCAAATTAGGACGCGTAACCATTCCGGGTTTTTCTTCTGTCAATAGGGATGATGACTGGGTAAAAAATAATTAATTCAGTTTAGTCCGTCAGTTAGATTATCAAAAAATATAAGATACGTATTTTTTATTTGATTAAATCAATAAAAAATTACAAAGATAAGTCGCATCAACGTTGAGGAGTGGGGGCTTGTGACGTCATCTCTCTGTAAAAAGACGTGACGTCACGTGAAATTTTAACGCACTGTACTTTAGTTTTTGTTTTCGGAACTAAAGAAAAAACATGTGTCGAATATTTTTTGGTAATCTAACTGTCGGACTAATTATTTTTTTTAGTTATCATCTCTATTGTCATGTGTGTTGACAATCGTTTTTTGTCACAGCGCCAATATGCAGACGAATTGGTTTCGTGAATAATCTACTGTTTTGATTTACTTTTAAAAGTTGTTAGTAAATATTAAAAAGCACATATATTAAGCATGCTCGAAACATGTACAGAAATTTGAATACTTATATAACTATGAACTGGTGTATTTACAAAAAAGTAGAATATTATGTAGGATATCAAATATCTGGTATTCATAGCACAAGCTCAGATGACTCTAACTACTAAACAAACTAACTATAAACTTATGACGTTACCTTACTTTGAAGATGCATATTTTTGAAACAGTGGTTCCTACACTTTGAGGCCACAAAATGTTTATAATAAAATTCAGTAAGATTTATAAAAGTAATATTTGTTACTGTGAATTCTTCAAATATATATTACCAATATGATATTGGTATTTCAATATTCGCTTAATTCAGCCTAACAAAGAAAAATTAACCTTATTCCTACCTAATTTAGGAATCGCTGGCTTAAACACATCATACGCTATACAATCACACGCACCCTTCACACGAGGATGAGCTAACAGTACATATTTGGGTTATGCATATATGAACATTTTATTTGAAAGTGTTGAACTTAATATACCAGTTTTGGCCATGGAATATTTTCTAGACATATTTTAACCGACTTCAAAATAGAAGAGGTTTCTATGTTTGATGCGACTGTGTACTGTTTAGAAGCCATCGCGTGAGAAAATCTCAAATTGTACAGAGTTGTTTTCCTCCGTATTCCGTAAAACGGTTAATAGCAATTCTAGTTAGTTCGTCACTTTCTCACGTTATTTGACAGAAAGAGACGGGGCTATCTTAAAACATGAGCCTTATACGACTTGCTATAAACCACCTGACGTAATAAGACGGATAAGTTCCATCTTATACATATACTTTTTAGTGGAAACCAACTATGAAGTTAGATAAATTTTATGTATTTTTTAAATTGTAGCATATTGACATAACGTACGTTTCAAGTGCAAACTAAAACTGACTCTTTATCTAGACAGTTAAGGTCTGCTATCTAATAAGCAGAAGATTGTTTCCGTACCCTATTTATAAAACATAATAGGTATGGCTACACCCACCCCACAAAATAATATCGAATTCGTGAAATTATTGTAATGCGAACATGTTTTAGACGAAATATTCTTAAATGTTAGTTAGCTAAATTGTACAAGCATACATAGTAATAAGAAATGAGAATAAACACTGAAATATTTTGGCGTTATAATATGATGTTTAAATTATTATTATTTTAAACCGTGTAATGTTTCGAAATTTTATAATGGTATGAAATTTGAAGTAGCATAAAAACATTGTAATTTCTGTATAATTAATGCAACTTCTACTGTCCATATAATATTGTGATATATTTATTTTTCATTTGTACTTCTTTCAGATTTGCAATTACTGTATTTCTAATTTGGTTGTAATCTTTTTTTATTAGTTAGACGTACACATAGAAATTGTGATTTATATTTTTTATAAGTAAAGTTCATCTACCAAGAAGCCTTATCTTTGGTACGGTCATAATCTTATAATGAGTTAATTAATTTAATTAAATACTTTGTCAAATATTTTCGCGTGCATTCAGATCTCAGTGCTCGTCATACAGTCAGTCTCAAAATCAGATTTTTGCTTTATTACCCTTTCAAAATAATCTTGTGATAAATTTGCATGAATATTGCATGTAAGCATTGAGTTATGTGATACAGTTCTAAAGTAGTTTTTCAGTTTTTGACGCTGACTGTACGTATACCCGTGTCTTTATGTGGTCGGTGTTTCTTCGCATTTTAACTTTAATGTGCAATTTTAACCTATATGTCTAGACTGATTTAATATAGGCATTAGTTAAAATATTTTAAAATTATATATTTAGATTACCAAGCCCCAAAACTTAAGGGCAATATGGATTATTTTAATATTATACTGGTTTCCTAACCAAATTTTCAAGGATTATTGTACTATTGAACAACTTTTACAATCGGACCAATTGTGAAATAACTAACTAAATTACAAACTTAAAAAAATATTTTGTTCCACAAGTTCAAGTTCAAAAAGTTGTTCATAATAGGGATAATTACTAAAAAATCTGATTAGTCCGTCAGTTAGATTACCAAAAAATATTGGACACGTATTTTTTCTTTAGTTCCGAATACAAAAAATAACGAAGATACAGTGCGTAAAAAAGGGTTTTTAGGTGGCCCTGCCAGGAAGTTTGCTAAAAACCCTTATAACTTTTGAACCAGGACGCGACAAAATCTAATATTCGAGGACAAAATAGCGACAGACTTGGAATTCAGATCCGTGTTGGTGGCCCTGCCAGGAATTGCGACACTGAGTGACTTCCCAGTGGCGCATGGCGTGGCTAAATTCATGTCGGATTTTTCGGTAATATTGCACGGACGGTTTGCGGTATCTGTTCAAACCTCAATCTATGTATTCTACTAACTAATTACATTAAACTGCACTACTGAGTATCTATAAAATTTGATATCTGTTATGTTTTTAAAGTATAAGATGTATATTATAACAGATTCCTGTATTTGATTCAAGTTTCAACTCAAATGATTGAGAGTTTATCGTATTTAATGTGTTCAAGACGTGAGAGGTTTGTTTGTGCAATATTTGTGCTCAATAACGCTTATTTACGCTTGAGAATGTCATTGAAAAATTAACCTTAAAAACAATATTTGATTAAACAAAATGAACTATACTATAAGGTAAAAAGGTTAATTTTTCCATGACATTCTTACATACTAGTGAATGAACTTTGATGAATTATAAATCAGTTTTTCATAGTTATATTATTGTAAGTACTAAAGGTATCGATAAAATGGAATGGTCCCGGTGTATGCGCACGTTTTCTCACGTTGGTACAGTCGGCAGAATAAGTAGCTTAACAAATCATCTGTACACTAAAACTATACATGTTGTAGATTTTTTTTACTTTGTCTTTCCATATTACAGACAGTTATATAGTACAGATTGTTTGTAAAATTGGATCAGTAAATTATATTGCTGACTGTACCTCAGAATATATGCGACATTTGTAGCTTTATTTAGGTGCCTGGTTTTAAACTGTAGTTGAATACAATAGCAGAATATGAAGTGTTAGAATTTTATTATTCTATATTAAAAGTTTTAGTGAATCATATCCGATTGGATCTTTAACTTTTAGTTTTTTTTTTATTATCATAAGCCAATGCCTCGTTTAAGTTGTGTGAAACGGACTTTATAGATTTTAGGTATGTTAGGTGTCACATAAAGTCTCACTTAGAGATGTCATTACACAGAAATTAATGACAGATTCAAGTTTTTTTTGCTTTGAAATATTATAGATCATACGTAAGTCTAGTAAAACTTGGTTTAAAATATATGTCTCTTTCTTACGTCATGTAACAGAAAGAGACGGGGGAATTCTTAAAGCCTAGGTTTTCCCGGCTCTTTCTGTCAAATGACGTACAAAAGAGATTGTCTCACGTATTATGGGGTTGTTCTTTTTATATATTTTTTTTCATTATCATCGGGTTTGCGATCGCTACTTCTTTGAACTCTGAGTGCGGCCGTATTTGTTGTTTAGGAATTTATATGCAATCGATTTGAATCGATATTATTAACACAAGCATGCATATCGACGGAGTCCAAATTATAATTGAAACTAATTATTGAATCTAAAAGCGCTGGTTGGTTCAATTTTAATTGATTAAGGCGGTGTAGTAAGTGTGGACTTAAAATTCATGGACCTTAACAAACTGTTGTAAGATATCTGATTTGGTTATTTTATGGAAATAGGTCGTAGAACATAAGTTGTTCGGTTCGATTAATTATAAGACCATATTTCGTCAGATTTTTGTGGTGAACGAAAATGTATGATTGTGTGAATGTCAGGATATGTTCCTTTTGCCTCATCGCACTAATAAATAGGTACTTAATTTATTAACGAAAGTAGATTTAATGAGATATTTTATCGAAGCTTGTTATTTGTAATTAGGCACACGCAAGTTTTATGAAGTTGTTAAAATACACACGATTTTATGCAGTGAACCGTTCAGTTTTTAATAAATTAATGTACAAAATGATGTATTTTTATTTTCGAAACATGGCAGTTAGTAAAAAAATACCTGGATTCTGGACCGGCTTCCTAAATGTTTTGCTGAATATCTGACGAGATTGTAATTTTTGAGCCACTGGGCTTTGATATTTATTAAAATGTCGAAACGGATATCTGACGCGAGAGCGGAATTCCATAGCAAAACTAATATTGTCAAAAAAATTTTTTTATATCTTAACCTAAGTAGGAATATGTACAGATAGTGACAATTCAAGATTATTTCTGTATAACTTGTTTCTCGATCTTGTCCTGTTGTTCTTTTGACTGTAGCTGCTCCAGCGTAAGGAGGGACACCCCGAGCTGGTCCTCCCTCGTGAAGGGCTGCGCCATTTGTCGGAGCCAGCGTTTGCAGATCTGCTCAAACATATTGGGGAGTTTATAGCTAAAACTAGTCACTAATCTATCTATACTAATAATATAGCTGAAGAGTTTGTTTGTTTGTTTCGCGCTAATCTCTGGCTGGAACTACAAATCGAATTCTATGACTGCTCAAAATAAAAACCTCACGGCACATCTGCGAATGAAAAGCATTCTCAAGGCACACGAGAAAGGGCGATTTCGCATTAACAGTACGGTGTATCCTAACGTTAGCTGTTCCCCGTGGTTTCACTCGCGTTCCTGGGAAAGTAGCCGTAGCTGCTGATTAGCGATAGATAGGCCTATATAACCACAATCTCGCCGTGGTGAATGGTGATGGATTGCACACAGCCTAGTAGAGGGGATACCTGCACGGCCTCCTCGGTGCTGAGGTTGCAGAAGGAGTCCTTGAGGTGTTCCTGTATCCAGCGCGGCAGCTTGGTGCGCTTGTCGGCGCGGCTGAACCGCTTGTCCGCGAATATCATTATGCCGTAGTCGGTTTTACCGCTGCAAATATTATTAGAGTTAAATTAATTTTAGGGACCATCCATAAATTACGTCATACATGTGTGGCGTATATACAGTGGGAGGGCGAGTCATAAGCTTCGTGATGTCACATATACTGGATGTATTTTGCCATCTCGATTTTTTTGGGATTATTGTTCTCATAATTATGAACAACTTTTACTATGGGACTAACCCTGAAATCACGAAAAAATCTTCAAACTTTTCATTACATTTTGACTGATCAAGATGGATGTTTTGTAGGAGTTTGTTTTTTTATGGGCAAAAAAAATTTTTTTTGTTATAAATCTAAAGAATTTAAACTCTAACGAAAAACCTCTATAAATATATGAATATAGTAGGTAAGGTCTAATTTGCATCGTTGTATTTAAAATTGCGCATTATTAGACACCAGGGGCAAGGGGGGTCATAAAACTGTGACCACCTGTGGCAAGGACAGGGGGGCAGAGTCCAAGAACAATGAAATTCGTGAGAAATAATTTATGGATGCCCCCTAACTGTCAAAACAGCAGTGATGGATGCTTACCGCAGAGCTCTTCCTACGCACTGAGCCGCGTGCCTCATGGCGTCGAACGTTAGGAAATCGTTCTCTCGGATCTGAAAAATAAACAAATATATTTTTTTGTACATTTTTAATCTACTCTCTCGCTAATGACGACATATTTTATGACGTGTCAAATAGAGCGCACTACGCCGCGACTCTGTTACACACTTCCGTCCCTTCTCTCGAAATCACTCCCACAGATTGCAAGAATGTAGTGTAGCCCAGGTGTGATAGTCACCTGGAACTGTTCCCTGAGGTAGTCCAGGCGCGCCTTGAGTATGCGGCTCAGGAGTGATAGTCACCTGGAACTGTTCCCTGAGGTAGTCCAGGCGCGCCTTGAGTATGCGGCTCAGGAGTGATAGTCACCTGGAACTGTTCCCTGAGGTAGTCCAGGCGCGCCTTGAGTATGCGGCTCAGGAGTGATAGTCACCTGGAACTGTTCCCTGAGGTAGTCCAGGCGCGCCTTGAGTATGCGGCTCAGGAGTGATAGTCACCTGGAACTGTTCCCTGAGGTAGTCCAGGCGCGCCTTGAGTATGCGGCTCAGGAGTGATAGTCACCTGGAACTGTTCCCTGAGGTAGTCCAGGCGCGCCTTGAGTATGCGGCTCAGGAGTGATAGTCACCTGGAACTGTTCCCTGAGGTAGTCCAGGCGCGCCTTGAGTATGCGGCTCAGGAGTGATAGTCACCTGGAACTGTTCCCTGAGGTAGTCCAGGCGCGCCTTGAGTATGCGGCTCAGGAGTGATAGTCACCTGGAACTGTTCCCTGAGGTAGTCCAGGCGCGCCTTGAGTATGCGGCTCAGGAGTGATAGTCACCTGGAACTGTTCCCTGAGGTAGTCCAGGCGCGCCTTGAGTATGCGGCTCAGGAGTGATAGTCACCTGGAACTGTTCCCTGAGGTAGTCCAGGCGCGCCTTGAGTATGCGGCTCAGGAGTGATAGTCACCTGGAACTGTTCCCTGAGGTAGTCCAGGCGCGCCTTGAGTATGCGGCTCAGGAGTGATAGTCACCTGGAACTGTTCCCTGAGGTAGTCCAGGCGCGCCTTGAGTATGCGGCTCAGGAGTGATAGTCACCTGGAACTGTTCCCTGAGGTAGTCCAGGCGCGCCTTGAGTATGCGGCTCAGGAGTGATAGTCACCTGGAACTGTTCCCTGAGGTAGTCCAGGCGCGCCTTGAGTATGCGGCTCAGGAGTGATAGTCACCTGGAACTGTTCCCTGAGGTAGTCCAGGCGCGCCTTGAGTATGCGGCTCAGGAGTGATAGTCACCTGGAACTGTTCCCTGAGGTAGTCCAGGCGCGCCTTGAGTATGCGGCTCAGGAGTGATAGTCACCTGGAACTGTTCCCTGAGGTAGTCCAGGCGCGCCTTGAGTATGCGGCTCAGGAGTGATAGTCACCTGGAACTGTTCCCTGAGGTAGTCCAGGCGCGCCTTGAGTATGCGGCTCAGGAGTGATAGTCACCTGGAACTGTTCCCTGAGGTAGTCCAGGCGCGCCTTGAGTATGCGGCTCAGGAGTGATAGTCACCTGGAACTGTTCCCTGAGGTAGTCCAGGCGCGCCTTGAGTATGCGGCTCAGGAGTGATAGTCACCTGGAACTGTTCCCTGAGGTAGTCCAGGCGCGCCTTGAGTATGCGGCTCAGGAGTGATAGTCACCTGGAACTGTTCCCTGAGGTAGTCCAGGCGCGCCTTGAGTATGCGGCTCAGGAGTGATAGTCACCTGGAACTGTTCCCTGAGGTAGTCCAGGCGCGCCTTGAGTATGCGGCTCAGGAGTGATAGTCACCTGGAACTGTTCCCTGAGGTAGTCCAGGCGCGCCTTGAGTATGCGGCTCAGGAGTGATAGTCACCTGGAACTGTTCCCTGAGGTAGTCCAGGCGCGCCTTGAGTATGCGGCTCAGGAGTGATAGTCACCTGGAACTGTTCCCTGAGGTAGTCCAGGCGCGCCTTGAGTATGCGGCTCAGGAGTGATAGTCACCTGGAACTGTTCCCTGAGGTAGTCCAGGCGCGCCTTGAGTATGCGGCTCAGGAGTGATAGTCACCTGGAACTGTTCCCTGAGGTAGTCCAGGCGCGCCTTGAGTATGCGGCTCAGGAGTGATAGTCACCTGGAACTGTTCCCTGAGGTAGTCCAGGCGCGCCTTGAGTATGCGGCTCAGGAGTGATAGTCACCTGGAACTGTTCCCTGAGGTAGTCCAGGCGCGCCTTGAGTATGCGGCTCAGGAGTGATAGTCACCTGGAACTGTTCCCTGAGGTAGTCCAGGCGCGCCTTGAGTATGCGGCTCAGGAGTGATAGTCACCTGGAACTGTTCCCTGAGGTAGTCCAGGCGCGCCTTGAGTATGCGGCTCAGGAGTGATAGTCACCTGGAACTGTTCCCTGAGGTAGTCCAGGCGCGCCTTGAGTATGCGGCTCAGGAGTGATAGTCACCTGGAACTGTTCCCTGAGGTAGTCCAGGCGCGCCTTGAGTATGCGGCTCAGGAGTGATAGTCACCTGGAACTGTTCCCTGAGGTAGTCCAGGCGCGCCTTGAGTATGCGGCTCAGGAGTGATAGTCACCTGGAACTGTTCCCTGAGGTAGTCCAGGCGCGCCTTGAGTATGCGGCTCAGGAGTGATAGTCACCTGGAACTGTTCCCTGAGGTAGTCCAGGCGCGCCTTGAGTATGCGGCTCAGGAGTGATAGTCACCTGGAACTGTTCCCTGAGGTAGTCCAGGCGCGCCTTGAGTATGCGGCTCAGGAGTGATAGTCACCTGGAACTGTTCCCTGAGGTAGTCCAGGCGCGCCTTGAGTATGCGGCTCAGGAGTGATAGTCACCTGGAACTGTTCCCTGAGGTAGTCCAGGCGCGCCTTGAGTATGCGGCTCAGGAGTGATAGTCACCTGGAACTGTTCCCTGAGGTAGTCCAGGCGCGCCTTGAGTATGCGGCTCAGGAGTGATAGTCACCTGGAACTGTTCCCTGAGGTAGTCCAGGCGCGCCTTGAGTATGCGGCTCAGGAGTGATAGTCACCTGGAACTGTTCCCTGAGGTAGTCCAGGCGCGCCTTGAGTATGCGGCTCAGGAGTGATAGTCACCTGGAACTGTTCCCTGAGGTAGTCCAGGCGCGCCTTGAGTATGCGGCTCAGGAGTGATAGTCACCTGGAACTGTTCCCTGAGGTAGTCCAGGCGCGCCTTGAGTATGCGGCTCAGGAGTGATAGTCACCTGGAACTGTTCCCTGAGGTAGTCCAGGCGCGCCTTGAGTATGCGGCTCAGGAGTGATAGTCACCTGGAACTGTTCCCTGAGGTAGTCCAGGCGCGCCTTGAGTATGCGGCTCAGGAGTGATAGTCACCTGGAACTGTTCCCTGAGGTAGTCCAGGCGCGCCTTGAGTATGCGGCTCAGGAGTGATAGTCACCTGGAACTGTTCCCTGAGGTAGTCCAGGCGCGCCTTGAGTATGCGGCTCAGGAGTGATAGTCACCTGGAACTGTTCCCTGAGGTAGTCCAGGCGCGCCTTGAGTATGCGGCTCAGGAGTGATAGTCACCTGGAACTGTTCCCTGAGGTAGTCCAGGCGCGCCTTGAGTATGCGGCTCAGGAGTGATAGTCACCTGGAACTGTTCCCTGAGGTAGTCCAGGCGCGCCTTGAGTATGCGGCTCAGGAGTGATAGTCACCTGGAACTGTTCCCTGAGGTAGTCCAGGCGCGCCTTGAGTATGCGGCTCAGGAGTGATAGTCACCTGGAACTGTTCCCTGAGGTAGTCCAGGCGCGCCTTGAGTATGCGGCTCAGGAGTGATAGTCACCTGGAACTGTTCCCTGAGGTAGTCCAGGCGCGCCTTGAGTATGCGGCTCAGGAGTGATAGTCACCTGGAACTGTTCCCTGAGGTAGTCCAGGCGCGCCTTGAGTATGCGGCTCAGGAGTGATAGTCACCTGGAACTGTTCCCTGAGGTAGTCCAGGCGCGCCTTGAGTATGCGGCTCAGGAGTGATAGTCACCTGGAACTGTTCCCTGAGGTAGTCCAGGCGCGCCTTGAGTATGCGGCTCAGGAGTGATAGTCACCTGGAACTGTTCCCTGAGGTAGTCCAGGCGCGCCTTGAGTATGCGGCTCAGGAGTGATAGTCACCTGGAACTGTTCCCTGAGGTAGTCCAGGCGCGCCTTGAGTATGCGGCTCAGGAGTGATAGTCACCTGGAACTGTTCCCTGAGGTAGTCCAGGCGCGCCTTGAGTATGCGGCTCAGGAGTGATAGTCACCTGGAACTGTTCCCTGAGGTAGTCCAGGCGCGCCTTGAGTATGCGGCTCAGGAGTGATAGTCACCTGGAACTGTTCCCTGAGGTAGTCCAGGCGCGCCTTGAGTATGCGGCTCAGGAGTGATAGTCACCTGGAACTGTTCCCTGAGGTAGTCCAGGCGCGCCTTGAGTATGCGGCTCAGGAGTGATAGTCACCTGGAACTGTTCCCTGAGGTAGTCCAGGCGCGCCTTGAGTATGCGGCTCAGGAGTGATAGTCACCTGGAACTGTTCCCTGAGGTAGTCCAGGCGCGCCTTGAGTATGCGGCTCAGGAGTGATAGTCACCTGGAACTGTTCCCTGAGGTAGTCCAGGCGCGCCTTGAGTATGCGGCTCAGGAGTGATAGTCACCTGGAACTGTTCCCTGAGGTAGTCCAGGCGCGCCTTGAGTATGCGGCTCAGGAGTGATAGTCACCTGGAACTGTTCCCTGAGGTAGTCCAGGCGCGCCTTGAGTATGCGGCTCAGGAGTGATAGTCACCTGGAACTGTTCCCTGAGGTAGTCCAGGCGCGCCTTGAGTATGCGGCTCAGGAGTGATAGTCACCTGGAACTGTTCCCTGAGGTAGTCCAGGCGCGCCTTGAGTATGCGGCTCAGGAGTGATAGTCACCTGGAACTGTTCCCTGAGGTAGTCCAGGCGCGCCTTGAGTATGCGGCTCTGCGTGTACACGTAGGGTATCCCGAACATGAGCACGGCGCGGCCGAGGTGGTGGTCGAAGTCGACGCCCTCCGACACCTTCCCGCGGGCCACTGACAGCAGCACCGCCCCGCGACCACTCTCGCACGCCTGCAACCAGACCATTTCAATACTATCATATCCTTGATCACACGAAGATATCTCATCCAAAACTAACCAGACCTTGTACTATGGACAACCGAGAGATCTAAGGCCTGAAACTGCGTTAATTAAGCGGCGGCCGCGACGGGCAGCCGTGGACACGCGCGCGGGCTCCGTGGAAACGCGACGGTCCTCGTCGCGGAGGCCGGATTACGCAGCGTCGCTAATTACATGTTAACAAACCCGCGCGGGTCGCGGGCTCCGGACGCGGGCAGGGGGCCCGCCTCATCGCGACGGACGCCCGCGTAACGAAGCTCACGGCCTAAAAAGCCCGCTCAAGCAATTTAAGAAATTGCATATTATATAATCTACTGTAAATTTTAGTTTTAGACTCCCAGTATTTTTATATGTAGGTACACATTTACTTGAGTGCACTTATTACCTCAAACCCAAAAATCAATGAACGTCGAAAGTTACAATTATAGTACAACCCATGAGCTTAGAAAAATCTTTTGGACAGACTGATTTCGAACACTCGAACGATGCTACCCAATGATGCCAGTTTTCTTGTAAATATAAGCCTCACACACAAGGTGGGCCGTCCGTGGGTGTGAGGGTCGCGGGGAGATCTGCGGGGGAGGCTTGTCCAGCAGCGGACGTCTTTCGGCTGACATGATGACGATGATGATAAGCCTCATGAACACTAAAATGTTGCCGATTTTTTACATCCGCGTAGTATTTTGTTTCATATGGTCGCACTCAGGACACACATACGTACAATATAATGTGAGTCATTTTTGACAAGGGGCGACTCGATCCAGTCTATTCCTAAATCCATGGATAAACCTATACGTGCCTATACTTTTGAAATTCTCATTTAGCCTTACAAAACGTGTTTTTCTTATAGTTTTCCATTTCTATTGGTAAATGGCTCACACATCATATATACTGTATAATTATATACCATGTATACAGGGTGTAATCGTTAAGTGAAAGGAAACTGAAACCTTTCTTCCTACTAATCTCATACTAAATGTATGGGAGTGTTTAATGTCAAAATTTTGGATACTTCTCGTTTGATTTTCAAAAAAATATTAATGGTATTTTACAGATTAGGTGACGTACTTTCGATATCAGTTTTTTTTTTTTTATATCTGTAATAGTTACGGAATAATCGCCTGGACACACTTAACGATTACACCCTGTATACATATATACCTAACCTATGTAATCAGCTGTTGGTCGTCCGTATAAATAAATTAAAAAAAAAAAACTATTTATACTTGAAAAGAATCCAACTACAAATTTATAAATACGAATATTTGTGTGTATGTTTTTTACGTGATGCAAAATTATATTTTGATAATATTCTATGCATGAATAGACCCGTTACATTACTATAAACATGTCTGTTACTTCTTCACGCTCAAACAATTGGATCAATTTTGATGAAATTTGGTATGGAGTTAGGTGACACCCTGGATTAACACATAGACTACTTTTTATCCCTCGGGAACATAAGAAGTGGGGAAACCGTGGGGTGGAAATCTAGCATTATAAAATATGCAACGGTTGTTCGGATTATGAGCATAGATGTATAGATGTTTGTTCCTCTTTCACGTAAAAACTACAGAACGGATTTGGATGAAACTTGGCACATAGATAGATCATACCCGGAATATAATATAGGCTTCTTTGATGTAATTAATTAAAAGCAACTTACCTTGATGTAGTTAATTAGTGCAAAGCTAGTTTCGGCTGAGTCCTGCGTCTCAATAAAAAGTAACTTATGTCGTTGCAGACTTGCCACCACACCTGTCGACCACAAACAGTCCAGTTAAGAGGAGGTTCTCCGCGAATGTCTCCGTCCCTTACTATACTGACGGAGACAAGCGAGACAGGAGAGACGTAGGAGAAAAGATAGTTTTATGTTATGAAAAAGAGACTAAGCCTTTTATTAAAAAAGTAAGAAAACTATTCCCTTTCTAATGGATTTCAGAATGTATGTTAATATTTTACAAGTTATTTGGATGGCCCAAAAATGCGAAAAATGCATTCTTAGTTTTAAAAAGAGGCATATTTACGATTTTTTTCTGACGTTACTAATGAAAAAACCCAATTTTTTAAAAAACTATTCCCCATCACATATTCTCTAGTTTAACATATACTTTTTTCAAATCTCTTAGAACAGAGAATACGGAGAAAAATGCATTTTAGGATCATCATTTTACATATTAATATGTAGTAAATTAAAGTTCGCCTTAATAGGGAACATTACGCAAAGCTGTGCGCAGATGGCGCCACTAGCACATACAGTAAACAAACCGCCATGGCGTACCATAACGCATGTTATTTCAACACTATTATGTGAAAACTATTTGGTATAATGTCATGGTGGATGATCTGATGAAACTGCTCCGGGAACGTGGGGCGAGTTTCAAAAAACTGTTTACTGTTTGTGCTAGTGCTGCACTCTGGTGGAAAAACATTGCAGTAATACTTCTTATTAACCACCGACGAAAAAGAGGGGTGTTGTAAGTCTGTGGTGTGTATCTGTGTGTCTGTGGCGTCATAGCTCCTGAATGAATGAACGTTTACGTTTAAAAGGTGTCTTAATCAAGTGTTGTTAGCTATGTTTCATGAAATTCCGCTCACCCCTTTTCTAGTGTTTCGGGGGTTTCTTTAAATTGTAGTCTTTTTAACTTTATTTTCTGCGGTTTTACACGCAATATCCTTAGGGGGTTGAAATTTTGAAATACGATGTTATAACCTCTGGTGAAAGGTCTACTCAAAAACACAACGATGACATAGTATAAAGAAGAGGGGAAGTAGGTTATCTTCATACAAACGCACCGCGCGCGGCTTGTATGTGTGCGCTATTGTATCTATGTGTCGACGCACGCACACTTTAACAAAATCTCGACCCGTTTCTCAGTGCGCCAGTCGGGACTAACACTGCACAAGGTTTGCGCGCGCGTCACGGCTTTTCGGCACCGCTAAATGATTTATTCATTAATATCATCATCAAAATGTCTGATAATCGCAGAAGAACGTATTGCTGTGTGTTTGGGTGTCTTAATAATTCATCGATTCCAGACCTGTCTCTGTTCAGATTACCTATTGAACAGGAAAGGTAAGTTAGTCACTTATTCTAGCATAATATAATTTTACTTGATGATGAGATACCTACGTACTTACATATTTTTTGTTTGTATTAGTTTTCTATCACACAGGAAGTAGGTAGGTAGGTCTAATTTCCTACTAGAATGTATTAGGTACTTTTGATCTGGCAATTGGTTTGCCGCTATTTCTTTGTTTTCTTACTTACAGAAAATCGTAATTCAAAATAAGTATGTACGAGTACCTAATTGACTAATAGTAAATCAAATACATATAAAACAAAGTTCGAATCATAACAACAAATTCGATTATAGTCTAAGAGACAGTCGTTAGTTTTTAATGTTGTTTTTATTTCTTTTAATGATAATATTTCATTCACTTTATTCATTTTTTATTATAGATACCTAATGTATCTAGCGGCGACATGGCGAGTCGGGACCGCGGCTTGACGTTGCCGCTGTTCATGCGGTTGCTAGCGAAGCGCGAACAGCCGCGCCTAATATTTAGCTAAAAGTGACAACCCTAAGACAGTAGGCAATTATATCGCGAATTGGGCCGGAGATAGCCTACTCCCTCTTCTTTATACTATGACGATGAGATGAGATAGCTATTTTAGTACTCGAGTAATCTAGTACTTAGTCTTTGAGACTTGAGAATAGGGATAACTAAAAAAATCTAATTAATCCGTCAGTTAGATTAACCAAAAAATATTACACACATATTTTTTCTATAGTTCCGAAAACAAAAAATAACGAGGATACGTTACACTGTGCGTTACAATTTCACGTGACGTCACGTTTTAGTACACTTTTTACAGAGAGATGACGTCACAAGCCCCCACTCCTCAACGTTGATGCGACTTATCTTTGTGATTTTTTATTGATTTAATCAAATAAAAAATAAGTATCTTATATTTTTTGATAATCTAACTGACGGACTAAACTGAATTAATTATTTTTTACCCAGTCATCATCCCTATTAATTCTTATACAAATTGTATTAGGGTCAATAACCCTGTATAAGGTTACCTTGGTCATACCACGCTCCTACAACACTCTCCAGGTATAAGTAGGACGTGAAGAAACATACCACACCATCTGGCACACACGCTGAAATCTGAAAACAATAAATTATACACTAATAGCCCTGCGGTTTCACCCGCGATTTTAAACATAATGCCGACACTTCACTTCACTTTTTAGGCAATGATAGCTCAGTGGTAGTGACTTCCAATGCCGAGACGAAGGTCGCGGGTTCGAATCCTACAATGAGCTTCAGCTTTCGGTGAAGGAAAACATCGTGAGACAACCATAGCACGGTGGTAGGGTACTTTGTAGGACCCACCTGGCTGACCACCACCCTCAAGTTGAAAATCTGTCGCCAAGCACCTTCCGGTGTGTTCCGACAGCTGCACTTGAGAGCCAGTTCCTTTCTAGGCTTTGTGTACTTACCATCATCGGCCACATCATCACTGACCAGCGTGAGATTGTGGTCAAACACAGGCCTATGCATAGTAAAAGAAATCGCCTAGTGTAGACGGTCAAATATACCTTCAAACTCAAAGGAGATGTCTAAAAATCCATCAACAACCCAGAATGGACAGCAATGAAATGTTTACCAACGGGTTAGGTATAATAGACGTTTGATGATACCAAAAGTATCACTCGAAAATCTGCTGGATATAGGAGCTATATCATATAATAAAATACAAAAAAAGTATTTGAGTTGAAGTTCTATACACTCTAAAAATCCAGCAGGTTGAATCAAGTGGCCTTGATGGCCTTGACCGGCCCAAATAGTAGCTGTCAATCAACGATATGTTATCTATACTAATATTATAAAGAGTAAAGATTTGATTGTTTGTTTGCATTGAATAGGCTCCGAAATTACTGAACCGATTTGAAAAATTCTTTCACTAATAGGAAGCTACATTATTCCCGAAGGTTATACGCTACTTTTCAACCCGGGAACGCGAGTGAAACCGCGCGGAACAGCTAGTGCATTATAAATGACAGCATTTATAAATGAAAAAAAAAAAACTAAATTCTCTCACTGCATATTAAAATAAGTTTTTGTCGACTCTGGGTTTTTTAAGCCATCTCCTTTCAAATATGTTTGTCAAATACGCAACTCAAATAAAAAAAAAATTGTATTGAGTACATTTAGATTCACTATCAAATCTACACTAATAACAGTTTCTTTGTTTGTTTGAACGCGCCAATCTCTGGAACCTCTTCTGGGAGATCCTCATTACGGTTTTTGTGTACCACTGACCTCAATCAACAGTTGTCCATAGTTTCTGATGACGGCGACATCCTCTCTTGTTTCGTATTTAGACGATATGGCGACTTGATCGCTCCCTTTCGATACTATCTGAAAACGTTTCTTTGTTTATATCCTTTACCTGGAAGGCCGAGCTTGGCTCGGTTTTTATTTTGGTAAATTGTGTTTTCTAAAAATTTAACCTAGCTAGATAGATTTATCGCCCCCGATACTAAATTTCATGAAAATCGTTGGAGCCGTTCCTTTTTTTTCTATATCCGTCAGGCGGCGCTGACAAATAAAAATAAAAAAATTTTGAAAGTCTAGGAAAGTCGAGCAAAGCAACTCTTTTGCAGGCGAATCTTGTCCTTATTGACTTTAAAAACGTTATTATTATAATTCTTATACTTTCCTGTCAAGGTTGAAATTTAAATAACATTTAAAAATAATAAAAGCGTAACGGAAACTACTTGTTATAAACAAAAGCCATATGCCAACAAAATTGTTGGGCCAAATACGGACAGCGACGCCTGGCTGGTTATTCTCATTGTTATTCTGCTATGCTTAGATTAGACTAATCCAAAAATCAGAGATCATCAAAATCGTTCCTGCCATTCTCGAGTTATAAATGTTGTAAATAACCAGAATTTCTTTTATGTAAATAGATTAAATGATTAAATAAGTATTAAATTCAATTGATACATTTTAAATCCTCTGCCCTCCCGTCCATGCGTCAACTTTGAATTAAACATTAAAGAACAAGTTATTTTTATATCAAAACTTACCATTGGTAATATACAAGGTCTAGCTAAGGTCATTGTAAACGAGCTCATGATGACTGGGTTGAAGTCCAAGATCTTCGGGTACATGTCGAGAGGGGATAACGTTCCTGAAAATATTATAAAAATATATTCATTGATCTTATTTAGAAGCTAGTTAATAGAGATGATGACTGGGTACAAAATAATTCATTCTGTTTAGTCCGTCAGTTAGGTTATCAAAAAATATTGGTTACGTATTTTTATTTTATCAAATCAATAAAAAAATATAAAGATAAGGCACATCAAAGTTCAGGAGTGGGGTGTGACGTCATCTCTCTGTAAAAAGTGTACTAAGACGTGACGTCACGCGAACTTTTAACGCACTGGATATTCGTTATTTTTTGTTTTCGGAACTAAAGAAAAAATTACCAATTTTTTTGGTAATCTAACTGACGGAATAATTCGATTTTATTAGTCATCACCCGTATTGTACTTAAACTAATTTTAGAAAATATTGTTACCTGAAGTAATGATGACAGTTTGAAACCTTGCGAAGATCGGCCGCATAGCTATCGAAGAATCCATGCATCTACGATAAATAGTTTATTATTTATTGCATTGAATACGCCAACATTTAAAAGTAAGCCGACAAAGTCAATAAAAACACTGCCTGAACTGAGAGTTTGGCTGGCTTTTCATTTAGGTACCTGCCCCGAAAAAAAAAGGAAACAAAAAGTACAACATTTGTAAATATAGTACTTTTTGGAAAAATAATTGCTTATATGCAGGAACAAGGTGGATGGTTCCTCCATTGAAAAGGGAAGATCTTCCACTAGGCAGGGTAATCGTGCCTGGGAACTGCGGTCCAACTGTTGTTGTTGGAATCTTGTATATATGCGAATGCGCGAACTAATACCACTAGCGCGATGTAGGTTTGGATGTAGATAGTGTTGTTATATTGCAGCGCCATCTATCCATCGGTTTCTGAACTATGTAGCTGATAATGGTCGCTACAGCCTATATTAACAAGTAGTGGGACTTTTTGGCGGGAACTTGCGAAGTGACGTTGCGTTTTCGTTTTATTTTCATAAAATCATGTATTTTGAATTTTATTGAATAATAACGGTGCAATAAAGATGAAAATGATTACGTGTATTCAAGTTGTCTCAAAAAGTCTGTGAAAAGTTTTAGTAGAATGGTCACCATTGTACTAAAACCTAGCTTGGACTGCCGGACTGTGACTTGAGGATGATTTTGCATGACTTGAACTTAACTTGACGAGGATTAATTAGGTACATGAAGAATATAAAATACGTGACTTACTACACTTGAAACTGGCAAAATACACAAAGTGTGATGCCAAAATGAAAAAAAAAAGTAGTGTAATCGATTCCGAACAAACTAGATTCAGCTATTGAATTATTTACGGTTGTATAATTAAAAAAAACTTACGAGAAATGCAATATGGGGTTGGATACAGTGGGGGTCTTATCATCGAAGGGCTCGATAATGATAGTGAATCCCTTGGTATAGGTGGAGACGAGTGTAGCCAGGTGCGTGATCAGTGTGAGTGAGGCGAAGTTGGAGGGATCTGGGATCTCCAGCGTGCGCATTAGAGACGAGAGTCGAGTGGCACAGAACCGGAGCGGCTTGCGTTCTATACACACCCGGGACGATACATCTTTAAGGAAACCTACGAAAAATCACAAAAGACGGTTAATAGATTTCATAATTATTGAAAATAAGCTTCTGCCCCGCGGTTTCACCCGCGTTCCTGAGGTATCTTATGTTTTTCCGGGATAAAAAAAAGGTTGCCTAAATGTTATTCCAGGGTATGATCTATCTATGTGCCATGTTTCAACCAAAAATTAGCCAGCCAGACGGGTACTACAAAGTATTTTACCACCGTGCTATGGTTTGCTCACGATGTTTTCCTTCACCGATAGCTCAAGCTCATTGTAGGATTCGTTGCGGTACACGAGCTATCATCTCCATCATCCTGCTTTTTTGAAGTCTGTTAAAAATAAAGCTATATTACAAACTAGACAGTATATAAAATTATTGTTGTACGTACCAGCTGGAGATTCTTGGACCACATGTTGTATCCTTAGTCTAGTTTTCAGGTACTCTATAAATCTCTTCAAGAAGCTGAGAAAGTGTTCTGCATTCCTTATGTTCCCGGGGACTACCTCTGTAAATTCGTTTTATATTCAACTAGCATTCCGATTTCTTATGTTTCCGAGAGATAAAAAGTAGCCTATGCGTTAATCCAGGGTGCCAGCTAGTTTCATACCAAATTTAATTAAAATTCATCCAGCTTTTTGAGCGTGAAGAAATAAAAAACATAGTCACTCACAAACATTCGAATTTATAATATCACTAGCTTCCGACCCGCGGTTTCATCCGCGTTCCTGAGGGATCTTATGTCTTTCCGGGATAAAAAATATCCTATGTGTTAATCCAGGTTATAATCTATCTGTGTTCAAAATTTCAACCAAATCCATTCAGTAGTTTTTGCGTGAAAGAGTAACAAACATACATCCATACTCACAAATTTTCGCATTCATAATATTAGGTTCCCGGGATATAAAGTAGCCTTCGGGGACAATGTAGCTTTCTATTAGTGAAAGATTTTCTTGAATCTAACTGGTGGATCCAGTACCGGCGTTAGGGTATGGCGCGGTAGGGCGATCGCCCAGGGCGCCAGATGTAAAGGGGCGCCAGGCCCACCTATATTTTCGGTCGCTCATGAGCGAGTCCCGCTATCTCGAGTCTAAATAAATAAATTCTCAAGTCTAAAGATAAAATAATTATAATGGCTTAAAATCCCTTTTGTTGGCGGGAGAAGGGGAAGGGGGGGGGGGGTTATCACATCTCGCCCAGGGCGCTGGTAGAGCTAAAACCGGCACTGGGTGGATCCAAAGATAAGCGCGTTCAAACAAACTTTTCAGCTTATAGTTAGCTAGCTATATAATTCTTCTGTACGGGTTTGTTATCTAACTCCTCCAAAACGGCTGGACCGATTTTGATGAAGTTTAGTGTGTATATTTCAATGGGTTCGTGAATGGATTGAAAACACAATTGGACCCGGTAGGTGGCCCTGCTGTCGGGTAATATATATGTCGGAGAGTCGGGTTGTTTGTCCGACTCGATTGGCTCAATTTATTATCATGGTCGAGGTATCGGTTGAAATGGTGGCAACACTTGCGGTGAATGAATAACCTATAACTGAATGATAGTTTATGATACAAGTTAATGTGGGTAAGATCATTACAGTTGGATCGAACACTTGATCACGAGCTCTCGAGTTGTACACACGTCGGTGTAACTGTTGTTTCAATTGATACTGAAGTCTACCTTAATGTGAGTCTGTACATGTAGTTGTAGTGATTATTTGTCAAATTGCAACAATAAATCTATCGGGCCCATGAGGAGTTTCTTGCGTCGCTTCTTCTCCTCATACGGGACTGTTCCGAAGCGATGGTATTACGTTGTTTCATTGTCTGCACTACGTCCACTGAATCGGATCCTGATACCACTGAACCCTATACGTGATGTTTGTATCGCTTGGCTGTCGCTGACGACGACATATATAATTCTTCTGCACGTGTTTTCCGCCGCGTCCGCTAGTTATCAGTATAGATGATAAGATATAGATGTAAGGTCCTTACCATTGAGTACTTCGTCAGGCAGGATGGGGTTCCCGAGGATCATGTCCGTGTCCCTGGCGACAGCTGCCTCCCGCAGCCCCTCCACCATCACCTCGTACTCCGCAGTCAGGCGAGCTGCATCCTCCTCTCTTATCCTGCATTATTTACTCACATTATACACAACTAGCGACCCGCCCCGGCTTCGCACGGCTTTTCCGTACTATAATCATACATATAAACCTTCCTCTTGAATCACTCTATCTATTGCTGAAAACTGCATTAATATCCGTGGAGTAGTTTAAAAGACCTAAGCGAACAGACAGCGGAAGCGACTTCATTTTATACTATGTAAAGATATTATGTGAACAACTATCAAATGTTTTCAAAATCCTACTTCAATATTATAAATGCAAAAGTTTGTGAGGATTTATGGATGTTTGTTACTCTTTCAGGCAAAAACTACTGAACATTTTTGGATGAAACTTGGCAACATAGATAGATCATACCCTGGAATAACATATACGCTACTTATTATCACGAGAACGCGGATGGAACCGCAGGGAACTGCTAGTTATAACATAAATTAAATGCCGATAACCGATAATGAAACTCCCACACACTACAAGAGGTGATAATAAAATAATAAATAAATAAATACCCTGGGACTTTCTTCACACACGGTTATCTGATCCCAAACTAAGCAGAGCTTGTACTACGGAAACCAGATAACTGATATACTACATAATACTACTTTTTTTTGTAAATACATATTTATATAGATAATTACACCCAGACTCAGGACAAACAGGCATGTTCATGCACACAAATGGTTGTTCTGGACGGGAATCGAACCCACGACCTGCGGCGCGATAGGTAGTGTCTTAACCAACTGCGCCAACTGGCTTGTCGAAAACATCTGAGCGAATTTTCTTGAAATATATCAAAGAACACTCGATTAAGACACCTTTCAAACGAAAAATGAAGTCCAACACACTACAAACTGATAACACCCCTCTTTTTTGTCGTGGGTTAAAAATACATACTGTCCCACAGTTTTCTCTAACTGCTGCAACGCGACAGTACTCTTATCTATGGTCCGCCTAGTGATCCTGACACTGAGCGAGTCTATGCACACGTTGTCTATGTTATGAGCCTCGTCGAACACCACCACGGCTTCACGGTTCATCTCTTTGGACACCACTTCGGCTATCTTCGGGTCGAGGAGGTAGTGGTAGGAATACACTACTATTTCTGCATGAACTATCTGTGGAAAAGTTACTGAGATTAATAATGGAAAGGGACAAAGTATATAACTAGTTGTTCCCCGCGGTTTCACTCGCGTTTCCAGGATATAAAGAAGCCTATGTCCTCCATATCCAACAGGGCGTCGACAAGCCTGTCAAAGATTTCCCTTTATAGTGGACAACCGTATGACGGTATTTAAACGCTTTTGTTTCTGCAAACTTATTTTGAAAATTTCATGTGGAAAATCAAAATTAGCTAGCCAGCTAGCTATCAGTGACCTCAGCTGTCAGATGGCCGACGCCCATAGGGATATCATAGACTATCTGCGTGGCAATTTAATTGCAGTAGTTTCAGTGGTTTGGGCCCGAAAAGGTAACAAACAAATTCTCATCTTGAGTAGGTAGCCAGGCGGGTTAGCGAGTAATACAAAGTACCTTACCATCCACAGCAGCCTAACTATATCTAACTATACTAATAATAAAGCTGAAGAATTAGTTTGTTTGAAAACGCTAATCTCCGGAGTTTCTGGTCCGATTTGATAAATTCTTAGACTATTAGGAAGCTACAATATCCCCGAAGGTTACACGCTACTTTTCATCCCGGGACCGTGAGTGACAGTGGGGAAAGACTAGTACATAATAAAACATTAAAAATACTCACAGCAAACCTAGCGAGGAAGTAAGGACACCAGTTTCTATCGCTTCCATACTGTTTTAAATCATCCATAGTGTATACTCCATAGGGTAGCATTGACTCTTTGCCTTCACGGTTGAAACCTTCATAGAATTGACCTGAAAATGTTTCTTTTTTATTATTAACTAGCTGTACTTCCGAGAGCTTTACTTGAGAGCTAGTTTCCTTCTAGGCGTTGTGTTTACCACCTTTGGGCATATCATCACTGACAATAACTAACTTACATGTGGGCACAGAGTCATCTGTTTCATGCCTGTCTCTTATGTAACTGGCAGTTAATGAGTGACATTTACCATCCACCAGCTTGCCTTCTCTTTCTCTCGATACCTAAGACACAATACAGTCACAGTAAAGTAAAGGGCCATTCGTTACTGACATAAGGACGATTTTGGCCATTTTTCCAATGGATAATAAATTTAAAAAAATGATGATATAAATATGTAAAAGAAATTGTATATTAAAAAATACATACATTTATTTGTAGTTTTTTAGTGCATTTTTTGTTTCCTGAAACATTGTTGCGCTAAATGTCTATTACCCCCTCAAGATAAGGTCATGTAGACATTGTTTAAAGAAAGTGACAGTCCCAAAGATGAGACAGGATAATGTGGAAGGCTATGTAGTAGGCCTTACTGTTAATAGGATACGCTGATTAGGGGACTGACGTAAATTGACTTGCTATATCAAAATTTTGCATATCTGGTAAATAAAGGCTTCAAAAAAAAATATTGTTATGTATGAAACCTGTAGGTAGGTTAATCAATATTATTAATGTGATTGAGGGTAGTAGGGTAGTATATATATTTGGTTGAATATATGAGTTAGTTACATAACCTGAATAATGTTGTATCTTTTAAATACAATTATTTTTATGTCAATGCTAGACTTACATCAGGATGAATACACAAGTTCTTCCTGGAACTGAGCACCAAGCCAGTAATACTCGGCTTCTCCCCCTGACTGGTCTCGTAATATTTAATTAGATTCTTCAATTCCTCCATCACTTTCTCAATTTCTGGTACTGTACGGGAACAGTAGATTAGTTTTCTGTAATTTTATAATAATATCTTTGACTAGCTGTTCCCCGCAGATTCACTTGTATACCACTGCTTTTTATCTATAGCGAGAGAGATACACTTACATACCTGACATGATGAGGATTTTGTATCATGTAGGCAACAATAAGAGACAGAAGTGAGATTGTCTTCCCAGTCCCCGAAGGCATCTCCAGTAATCCATGACCCTACAGGCCACACAAAAGTATATAAAATAAATTCAAAAAAATACTCAGACATCTCTTTCCAGATTAAAAAAAGAATTAATAAGAATTTTAAGTTATTTTATTTATGAAAGATTGATTCATAAATTAAATACTTTACCTCATTTTTTATTAGGTGTATATAAAAAAATGAGTGTATCACCCATCAGGTTTAACTAAGTAAAAAGCACCTCTAGTCATTCTCATGAGAAATTACAATAGCAACAATTTACAACATTAAAAAAGTTTGTAAATAAATACGAGGTAAATACCTAACCTATGTTTTTATTTAATGCTCAATCTTACTCGCTTGCTATGATAAAACCTTACCTTTGCATCGAGTGCTCTTTTTAGCTCGAGCATATAAGCATATTGCTCAGGATAAATGTAGTCGTATGGAAAATAAACTAGTAAACCGTCCACTGTTAACCTAAAATTCACAACGAATATTAATTAAGATAGTATATATATTTTATACATATCATTTTATATTTGATAGAAGTAAATTACTCAAAATTTACTTACTTCATCGTCAATATTCACTGTTAATTATAAACAATGAAACTGTACAAACAACAAATTCGGCTTTCGGTAATCAACACAAAAAATGTTTGACAGTTTTTTTTTTTTTTGTTTTGCCGTTTTTGCATCACATGTTGTGTATTTTACCAGTGTCAAGTTGATTGCAATTCTCTCTAGATATTCTGACAGATTTCTTTGTCAAGTGAAGCTCAAGTTAAATTCAAACAAAACACATAAGGCCTAAATGGCCTAATATCCACTTCGGAGCCATCCCATCTCCATGATCCAAGTAACCCGTGGCCCTTTTACTATTCTAATAACATATTGGGTGTATTTCTTTGAAAAGTCACCTTTAACTGGGTGTAAGAGACATCGCAACGAAAACTGAAACCAATACTGAAAAAAAGCAGTGGTATACAAGTGAATCTGCGGGGAACAGCTAGTCAAAGATATTATTATAAAATTACAGAAAACTAATCTACTGTTCCCGTACAGTACCAGAAATGGAGAAAGTGATGGAGGAATTGAAGAATCTAATTAAATATTACGAGACCAGTCAGGGGGAGAAGCCGAGTATCACTGGCTTGGTGCTCAGTTCCAGGAAGAACTTGTGTATTCATCCTGATGTAAGTCTGGCATTGAATACGCCATTTTAGATCCTTCAGATTTTTCAACATTGAGAAAAATGGTACCTACCTAATCATAAATGCCACGAATTCAGCTAATAGAATGATATCAGTATGCTCCGTACTTAAAATGAATTCAGCCATATATGATTATTATTTTTATCGGTTGTTGTTATAAAAACTGTAAGCAAAATCGTTTTTTTTTAAACAACCTACAATTTCGTTACCATATGCTTACACCCGGTGACTGCTCAAAATAAAACATAGTAAGTATGTACCTACCTATTGTCTACTTATCAATTTGATAGTTACTAATTAACCTTTAACTCTCTGATAAGCAAAGTACTATTTTCAATCTATAATATTTATTTACTTAAGCACTAACATTATATATCTACTAGTTATATTAATTTAGTATACACAAGTTTTATGTAACTCTTGGACGCATAGATAAATAAATAAAAGAAATGGTTAAAATTGCAGTTATTGGAGCAGGCATTAATGGAATATCCTGTGCTGTTAAAATTAAAGAAAAGTACGCGAATTTTGATGTAAGTTGTTGTCTTCGTAGTTACCTTTTTGTTATGGTTATCACAATACTAAGTATGGAAGGGAACTAGCTCTCAAGTGCGCTGTTGAAACAATCTGGCAGGTGCTTGACGACAGATTTTCTCGTTCCAAGCAACTAAGATCTTTGGCTACTTTAATTATGTTTTTTTTAGGTAGTGCTGATATCGAATGAATTCTCCCCTAGCACCACTGGCGATGGATCAGGGGGCCTCTGGTACCCATACTTATGTGGCTCAACTTCAGGTGACATATTGACGTAAGTAGAATAAAACCCTCCAGTGATCCCTATTGAAATTGTGATTTAAGGACTCGAAGGAAACAATAATAGAATTCTAATACGCTCTATATTTTGTCAAAAAGTAAACAAACTATTGTTCCCTATGGCATCTACTAAATTATTTTTAATAATCCCGAGTGCCTATTAATAAATAGTTGCCATCGACTGCTGGGGTGTGTTCAGAAACGTCGCAGGTGGGGTCCAAACGCGTTCAGTAAGACCGGAGAATGGAACACCAACGGACCTAACCTAAGACCTTTCAGAGACTCGGAAAGTTTTATTCAGTGTCCCCAATCTACCTCGCTGAAAAGGACCTTACCCTCACCCGCGGATAACGTTTCTGAACACTGTATATGAGAAATGGTTCTACGGTTATTCCACGAGGTGCTGCGCCATTTCTGAAAGTAGAATAAATGCAACTATTTCATGAAAACGTAACTAACTATTTGCGAGCTAATTAGTTTCTTTAATCATAGACTATTAACGAAAAAACATATAAGTAACTCAAACAAAAAAATCCTGAAGAAAAGATAAACGCCTGTTTCATTTATTAGAGCAATTTTTACAGCAAATGGGGCGGAGAAACATACAGATACCTGCATAAACTATGGTTAGAAGGTGGATACAATGTATGTGCTATGCCTATATACAATTTGTATAGAGATAAAAACAATTACCAACGACCGGATTGGTCTAAAATTGTCTTTGGTTTTGAAGAACTTCAGATGAAGGAGCTCGCGTATTTGAACAGTCTTTATTCTAGACAATATGCGTAAGTTAATAAGAATACATACCTACCTACCTACTAATAATTTAAACTGCATTGCAAATCTATTCATCCGTAATATAGTTACGGCTACACACCTTTACTGCTTTATGCAGCTTTTTTTAAATATCTAAAACATTTCACCGCCTTTATTTAGCCTTGCACCAATCGATGTCTTTCGATAGCTGTACTTGAATGAGAGCCAGCCCTAGCTTTGTACAAAGAGTACATTTGTAGCTTTGTATGCTTATTATTTGTGAGATAGTGATCTTAGACAAATCCTCTTAGGTATATGTTTGCATTCTTTTTAAATATTTTCAGCGCCGGCCATACATTCACAACTTTCGTGGTGCACCCTTCCACTCTCCTTACTTTCTTCTACCAACGCTTTAAACAACTCAATGGAAAGATGGTGCAAGCTACAGTGACGTCATTACAGGACCCTGTTCTGGATGGTTACCAAGTGGTGATCAATTGCACTGGACTGGGAGCTAAATATATTGTACCTGATAGTAAAGTGTTTCCAATTAGAGGACAAGTTATGAGGGTAAGAAGGTGGTCCCCATACAAAAAATAGGTTTTTTCAATGTTTTTGCTGTAATCTAATGAACTGTAATGCTGATAACCGCTAATAACATCAAGTACCTACCTATCACACTGACTTTACACGTACTTAATTTAAGACCAAATAATAAGTAATTAGAATTCTTCAACTTAGACTTATATTTCAAGGTAATAGCACCGTGGATCAATAACACCGTAATTGACGAACATACCGGACATTATATTATACCTAAGTAAGTTATGCATGCAAATAAAAATATTTTCTCTTTTTTTTTATAAAATTATGATACAAAAGTTATAAAGCTGAGGAGTTTGTATGCTTGAACGCGGTAATCTAAGAAACGACTGACACATCACTCGTAGAACCGACGGCCGCTGGGGCAGAAAGGTTCTTGAGGTGACCACCAACCGGAAAACGCAGTGTGGTCAGGCCCCTCACAAGGTCTTCTTCTTCTTGTGAGGGTCGTGGGAAACCGCTGCTTGCGGGTAGCGCAAGTACGGTCATCGTGGAGGTCCTAGGTAGAGGCCTTTGTCCGCATTCATGTCAGCCAAAATACGTTCGCAGTGGACGTATTTTGGCTGACATGATGATGATGTGTGATGTACCAGGATATTACTATTTCAGTACTCAAACGTGCGTGTTAGGCGGCACGCATCAGGAACATGATTATAACACCAAAGTAGACAGCTTGGACACGGATTTCATCATGAATGGATGTACAGATATGATACCAAACCTAGAGGTAAATTAAAAATCATCAAAATCCGGCTCGAAGGACCTTACTTTTTACCTAGACGTTTCTTGAAAGGTACATTTATACCATACAGGTTGACAGGTTAACGACGGCCATACTTGTGGGGATGAAAATACCATCTCAATTATTCGACACACAGTATCTTCTGAAATCTTGCTAAATCAAAGAGTTAACATTTTAATGGGATTTCAGATATTATGAATAGAAGTTTGTCTGTCTTTTAAGCTCTAATATATAACATGTACGTATGTTAGCATTAAACAAGTTGGTGGTCCTTCCAGCCGGATAGTAAGACTGTTGCTAGAAAAAAGTTTATGGTCCTTCGAGCCGGATTGTTAAGTAATTGTTATGTTGCAGAGTGCAAAGATAGTGAGCCACTGGGCAGGACTTCGACCTGGAAGACCACAAGTCAGATTGGAAAGTGAAGAAACTAATGGAAAACTGTACATTCATAACTATGGTCATGGTACGTTAATCTGTGTACTTTTTTTTACACGATTGCCCGAAAAATTAGAATCCATATGAATCCTGGGTAGTGGGTATATGTCAAAATATCTTGCTATACGATCGCAATATGTAATTTTGAATTAATTAATTCACTTTTAGTAATATATTTTTAATTATTTTGTTTAATATACCGACTACCAGTAGCTTTCACTGATGTGTTCCGACAGCTACACTTGAGAGCCAGTTTTCTTCTAGGCTTTGTCATTACCACCATCGGCCACATCGTCCGTCACTGACCACAGTGAGATTGTGTCAAATACATACATAGTAAAAAAAAACTGTATGGTTCCGCATCATGTATCAGTACGTCCCCTATATCGGAACGTCCACTGTATAAGAACGTCCACTGTATAAGAACGTCCACTGTATCAGAACGTCCATTGTATAAGAACGTCCAATGTATCAGTACGTCTACTGTATAAGAACGTCCACTGTATCAGTACGTCCAATGTATCAGTACGTCTACTGTATAAGAACGTCCACTGTATCAGTACGTCCAATGTATCAGTACGTCCACTGTATCATAACAGCGACTGTATCAGAACGTTCATCGTGAGCCTTATTTTTGCCTTAATCTTATAAGTTCTATTAATTTTCCAGGAGGCAGCGGTTTCACGCTATTCTGGGGATGCGCTACAGACGTCCTAAAAAAGCTAGAAACATATATAAACACAACAAAATTAAATGTAAACAAATCCAAACTTTAATCAATATAATATATGATACCAAAATAAAAACAATATCTTATAAAAGTAATCAAATACGTCTTAATAATTTACATTTCGTGTATATTATTGCATTTGTAGTGTATATCATTGTATTTACTAGTAGTACTAGTAGAATTTTACGACATACATTTATTATTAAATACGAGTGTGAGTTTAAGTACCGAGCCGTAGGCGAGGTTCTTAATAGTATCACACGAGTTTTTAATACCTAATGATGTGCATTATCATACAGTACTTTATCTAAACTCATATAAATAATGTAATTTAAAAAAATATTTAGATTTTTCTAAAAAAAAAAAAAACTATTTTTGTGACATTTTTGGTCAAAATGATACATGTAGGCAAGCAAAAACAATTAAATAAACAGACACAATAATCATATATCAAATCCGTGTTGCCAACTCCCAAAAAATCAAGTTATTTTATAGCATTATCTTGGGAACAAAACTGTACTATAATTAATCATAATACACGGGTGTGCATAAAGTGTGTCATTAAAGTACTCTGTTTTTTATTTCATAATTAGCACATTACGATATGAGAGTAGATAAAAAATCATATGTGACTTTTTGTGCACTGATTTCCTACGTCATTGGCCCCTAGCATTATAAAAATATTAATTTGCAACCAACAATCATTGCTTACATTTGGTAACTATGTCGTAAACATCAGTTCTTCTTTGAGATCTTATTGGTATTTGACTCCTTACTTCCTCCACTACTGTCAGATCTGGAAATAAAAATTATATTTTTAGCTTGTTTTGAGAGTTTCGACCATCATCCCACTGTTCGGAAGTTCTGTGGTCCGGAACTTTGCGTCGTAAGCACCTAATGGTTCGGCCAAAGATTTGCAAAGTATCGTGTTACATATCAAATTAAAGGACTCGCTGTGAGAATCTCAAATATATATATTTTCTTTTATTTGAAAAAATACAGAAAATAGTTCTTTACTTATAGACTAGCTGTTCCACGCGGTTTCACTCGCGTTCCCGGGATAAAGAGTAGCCTATAACCTTCAGGAATAATGTAGCTTCCTATTAGTGAAATAATTTTTCGAATCGGTTCAGTAGATTCGGAGCCTATTCAATGCAAACAAACAAACAAACAATCAAATCATTCCTCTTTATAATATTAGTTTAGATTACAGGAAAACTTATAAGAAGTATGGTATTTAAAGTAACATAGGAAATTATCTTTACGGAACCCTCGGTGCGCGAGTCAGACTGGCTCTTCTCCGATTTTTGAAATATCTCTAAAATTTCTTAAACTACTTACCAACATCAGCAAGCACCATCCCTGGCTTCTCATCTAACTTGGCCACGACGGTACCCCAAGGGTCTATAAGCGAGGAGTGCCCCCAGGCCACGTAGCCGGCGGCAGTGTCCCTGGCTGGACTGACCAGCGCCACCCACAACTGCTGGTCGTTGGCACGCCCACGCCCGAGGAGTTCCCAGTGACGCGGCCCCGTCGTCATGTTGAAGGCACCAGGGTAGATAAGGATTGAGCAACCTGGACAAGATTCATCATTTCAGCCGAAAGACGTAAACAAAGTCCTCCCCCAAGGATCTCCACGTTGGCCGGTCTTGCGCTACCCGCATCCAGCAGTTTCCCGCGACCCTCGCATGATCGTTAGTCCACCTTGTGGAGGCCTGCCCACACTGACCGGCCATCATGGAGATCCTTGGAGAAGGCCTTTTCAATCTTTTTGACCGATAGAGAGTTACCTTGCTTAGCCATAATTTGCGCCATCTCCTGGAATCTGAGATCGTAACAAATCCCGATCCCCACCGTCACGCCCTGATAGTCAAACGTGGTGACCTGGTCGCCGGCCGACAGCACTTCGGACTCCTTGAACGTTATCTTACCAGGGATATCTATGTCGAATAGATGCATCTGAAAATAATAATATTCAAGTTTTTTTTTGCTTTCAAAACAAATTTAGTCAGTTTAGGCCCTGGCAGTTTATTCACAAGGCGATATCACAAGCTCGACGACGAATTCAACGCTGTCACTGTCTCTATCGTTTCCTACGCTATCATGTGAGAAGTCCGATATACGCGGCAAAGTTGAGCGTGCTCGTCGACGAATGAAACGTTAGAGAATAGCATAGCTGATAAGGCACTTATGAAAGTCGATAGTTACAATCATTACAATAGACTCTACTACCGGTTCCACATACACTTGAACTGAGAAGACACCAGCAAGTTACAGGAGAAAAAAAATATAGTATATATAAATAAAATATAAGCCATCAAAGACTTATCTCTGTCTCTTCCTTTATAGTACCACTTACACTACAGTACCTAATGTTATGTGAAAATGTCTTTGCAACACTTTGCGTAGAGCAAAACAAGCGCTAGGGACCCGGCCTATGTTTCTGAATTGACCCTGGGTCAAAAACTGGGTATGACCTTGAAAAACAGACAGAGAGGAGCAATTTGATTTTGAAGTTTTGATTAAAGCCTCGAGAAATACTGCTACATCACCTACCTTCCGATGCTGAGCAAGCAGCTTCCCCTGATCATCCCACACGGTGCAAGTGTTGTATAGTTTATTGCCGCATCTCTCCGGGATGGTTCCACCCACCACGCACACACCATTTTCAGCTGCAGCCTTAGAAAGTGCCCTGCTTGTCTCCCCTGATGGTACCTCTTCTGCATACTCTTCGAAGTATTCTACAAGTAATATTAAAATAGAATAATAAAAGTAGATTCGTTTTTAAAATATTTTAGGCAGCTGCCCCCCTCAAAAGCGGCCGAAAGCTGGGTACTCCCTTGCATCTGGTGATTACCCATTGATGGTGCCCCATTCACGAGCTAATATGGTAAACCTTCAATCTGATAATAAATTATACTTTACAGCAGTCAATATTAAAAATACTAAATGCGAAAGTTTGTGAGTATGGATGGATGTATGTTTGTTGCTCTTTCACGCAAAAACTACTGAACGGATTTGGATGAAATTTGGCACATAGATAGATCATACCTTGGAATAACATATAGGCTACTTTTTATCCCGGAAAAACATGATACCTTGAGAACGTGGATGAAACCGCGGGGGACAGCTAGTTGTTAATATACTTACTGGTACCATATGGAGAATTAAAACATTCTGGCAAGGCCACAAGGTGGGCTCCTTTTTTCTTGGCCTTGTGTATCTCCTTCACAGCTTCGGCTACATTTTTAGACTTATCTGGACCCACATGTAGTTGCAGAAGTGCTATTTTCAGCCCTGTATGAATATTAAAAGGTATGACAATTGTAGTGTTTGATGAACTTAATTACATTTATTGTGTGCTTAAAGTCTATATTAGTTTATGATAGGATTAGTTAGTGGTATTAAATATATACAAACAAAGACACTAAAGATTTTCTTATCAAAACATTTATCATTTTGATGATTGTTTTCTCATCAAAAGCAACCTTAGAGTCCAAAAGAAAATATTTCATTTTGATCAAAATATTATATAAATTCTAAATGGAGCTCTTCATCTCAGCTTAAAATAATATGAATATGTAACTCCATGTGTGTATGAATTAAATTAGTACTGCACAAGCCATACTAAGCCCTATTGATGTCTCATTATGGAATGTCAGCCAATGGGCATACTTTTATGTGTATGATGCTAGCATTTTCAAGAAGGCATGGAATCAGCATGGAATACTTGGTTGGCTTCACTTGTTAATTTGGTGAAACTGTCCAGATTTAGTGTATGTATGTATATATATGGATAGGGATAAGACCTGATAAACATGATATTTAAAATGACACTATGCAAGTTAAGGGTTAGTTAGTTCATTCTCCCAACTAAGAAATAATAAATTAAGATAGTAATAAAAACATAAAATGTTTGTACTTTTAATGCTATCAAGTTAAATAGCAGTTGGTTATCAACAAAGGCAAGGTTATCGCAACTATAGTAGGGTTAGAGTTAAAAAGTAAATAGTTTCAGTAAAAAACATATTTTAATTTTAATGAAATGTTTTGCACTCTATTTTTTTTCTAATACAGTGTTAGTCATGCATTAGAACCTCGAAACTAGCGTTTGTCAAGGCTTACTATCCTTAAATCCAAAGCTAAATACCATACCCATGAAGATTTTATCAGGTTTTTTTAAAAACCGGCGATGCGCCACGTCTGGGTATTCCTCCATTTCCATGCGTTAAAACAACACAAAACTGTTACTTATTGATGTATTTTACCTCTTTTTAACATTTTCGGTGTATTTGAGGAAATATACGCACACAACCGCTTCGTAAAGTTATAATTGCCGACCTCAAATTCAAGAAATCACAAGAAATTATGTACCTATAAATGACATTTGTGAATGAAATGTCTATCTGACATAAAATGACAGTCATCAGCTGATTCGTGTTTAGTGTAGTCACAGTGTAGTAGTGATTTTACTCAAGTTTTTATCGATAAATTAGAAGTAGGTGTAGGTATCAAACTTTATTTAAAAAATTATAATATACAGAATTTTGCTACAATTTCTGGAAGCAAAAAGCTTTTGAAATTTTTTGAACATTCTTGTTCTAGTTGCCTGATGCCGGCACTTCACTAGAGGATTGTGTAACTTACGTATTTGTGTTTATTTATTTGGCAAATACTTGACATAAAATATGGCTATATAATTTTATATATGTTCCTTGCATATAGCGGTAATTTTGTTTTTTAGGCCCTAGCTCCCTACCTCGAAAGATTCACTTGCTTGCAACTTCTCCGATAAAATCTGTCATTTTGGAGTATTCTAGGCGCAACTAGTTCTTGAGATACAGTGGTGACCCGGCAGAACCGCCTAAAAAGTCCAATACTGTTACATAAACTTTTTTTTTGTGTATACCAGGGGCAACCAAAATCTGATGTTTTAGTCATTCACAATTTTTATGTAATTTGATAAGTAGACGTAATAAACGATAATGAATGAAAGAAACATTTTGTACAAACTTATTTATTTTATACTAGTTCATATAATAATAATTCATAGCTCATATAAAGCACGTGATTTGAATACAATAAAGTCATCAGTACACATTACAAACACAATGTCTAATATTTACATAGTACATTATCTTATAAAGACAATAGTAAAACCCGCAAAAATATAAGTACATAGAAATATCACTGAAATATTATTATTACGTTTTCTTCAGCATTTCAATTTTTTTTATAAAGTTATTTATAAATAAGAGTCATTTAATTTAAAAATAATGGTTGGTTATCCTCTGCATGAATAGTCAAGAGAACATTTTTTTTTTAAATATAGATGATGGGATATTATTCTGAAGTTCAGCTTCCGGGACACACCGGTAGAACCTTGACAGATTATAAACTCAGCACAACTTTTTGACGGTAGGAGAGACGGGTACTACAAAGTTCCCTATAAGCTATGCTATGATTTCCGCATTCGAGACTGCCACTTACATTCGGCAAGTATTAGTTGCGTAGTTATAAACAATGAGTAAATTAGGACTATGGCACAAGATAACATTATTATGGTGACGTCATAAGGTAAGCAATAAAAAATATCAGTCTTACCTTTCATATCAAATCATACATTCATTCATTTCATAATGTTCGATTGCTTAAAATTCTCATAGAAATTACTGGGTGCGACGGGTGCGTATGCTGTAAACTTGAATAAATAAAAGCTTATAAATACTTTTTAAAATTAAATTGACATCGAAATTTGGAGTATTGTAAAAAGGCGCGATTCGATAAAAAAAAACTTGATTGTTAACAAAAAATATAGTTTTTTTTTCTCTTTTAAATATTTTGACTTTTAGGTAACCACGCATTAGAGTAAATATATATATATATATCGATACTTTTTACTTTCCAAAATATCGATATATTTTTTCATTTTCCCGTCCCTTTAAAGAGTAATAAATAAATAAGTGATACAATTTCGTGACTACGGATTGCACAACACATATCGTTTAAGACTCGATACGAGTCACTATTATCTTAAAATACACATTACTCTTACATAGCTAAACTACATTTATCATAAACACATAATCAAATCACTTCCTATACTAAATATACTTGGCAGTTTCACCAACTGCTGTCAAATACGACAGTTCTGAAGTGAATCTTCTTGTTACGCACGTTAACGATGGGGACCAAAATGAAAATAATGGAACCGAATGCGGCAACATAACACACCTCATTAGCTGGCGTAGCGTTGTGAATCTCTGCGTGACTTGATTCGACGTATCTTATTGGATATTTTTTACTCCAAGATGGCAGTGGATGACTTAAACGTGTGGCCAAATTTTATCGATATTCTTGTTGAAATTATCATCACATCACTACGCCAATTTTGACAGATGTTCAAATTCAACACGAATAGGAATGAAATTGAATTGAATAGGTATAGGTAGCGTTTATATATTATAATTCATTTCAGATATAAAACTATCTTAGCGTTCGTTATTATTTCAATTCACAGACATTGTAAACATTTTTGCATCCTACATTACATCCTACTAGTATTATAAACAAGAAAGTTTATACGATTTGAGGAGTGCAAATGTTTCTTACCCTTTCACGTAAAAACTACTGAACGGATATTGATGAAACGTGGCACTTAGAAGGAACATACCCTGGAATAACACATAGGCTACTTTATATCCCGGGAACGCGGAAATTGGCTAGTTATTGATATATAAACTGTTGTGAAGGCAGTTCCTTTGGCGTGAGGGTCTTGTTCCGTCTCTCGAGTCGACTCCGGCTGATGTAGGGCGCGGGTTGCTTCAAGTGTACTGTCCTCACGTGCAGTTTCCGACTGTTCGACTGACCGAACGCTTTGCCGCACACTTCGCATTCGTACGGCTTCACGCCCGTGTGACACTGTTACACCAAATATATCATTAGAATACTTTATTTTTTAAGGATATTGTGGCGTACGATTTCTTAGGTCTTATTTTATTTATACTAGCTAGGTTCTAATAATCATCAGAAATTGGCATTCAAAATTTAATAACACTTTAAAGTGCATACTTTATTATTTTCAATTGACAGAATATAATAGATGCTAAGAACAAGGTGTCAGGACCGTAAGTACCAGGTGCTACGTGCCAGACGCAAGGCGCTAAATGCCAGAATCAAAATCCTAGATTTTAGATTCAAGATTCTAGATACCAGACTCTATATGCTAGATGACTGACTCAATGTGCTAGATGACTGACTCAATGTGCTACATGACTGACTCAATGTGCTACATGACTGACTCAATGTGCTACATGACTGACTCAATGTGCTACATGACTGACTCAATGTGCTACATGACTGACTCAATGTGCTAGATGACTGACTCAGTGTGCTACATGACTGACTCAATGTGCTACATGACTGACTCAATGTGCTAGATGACTGACTCAATGTGTTACATGACTGACTCAATGTGCTACATGACTGACTTAATGGCCTAGATGACTGACTCAATGTGCTACATGACTGACTTAATGGGCTAGATGACTGACTCAATGTGCTACATGACTGACTCAATGTGCTACATGACTGACTCAATGTGCTACATGACTGACTCAATGGCCTAGATGACTGACTCAATGTGCTAAATGACTGACTCAATGTGCTAAATGACTGACTCAATAATAATCCCTACAACTAACTCCCTAATTGGCATTAAGTATAGTTAGTTAAGTTATATTATTAATTTACCATAGCTGTAGATTTTGTATAATACTTAAAATAAATAAGTGAATAGCGTAGTTGTAGTACTTGTAGTGTAGTGTGTAGATACTGACCCTAAAGTGTCTATCCAAGGCCCCCTTGCACTTGAAGGCCTTGAAGCAGACGGAGCACGGGTAGGGGCGGTGGTCGGAGTGCGTCTTCTCGTGCATCTGCAGGTTGGTGCGGTTGAAGAACGCCTTCGGGCACACCTCGCACTTGTAGGCGCGCTCCGCGAAGTGCGTGCGCTTGTGGTACACCAGGAACGCGTTGCCCTGCTCGTTCGTAAGTTAAGTAACTACGCGTACCTACTCGATATACATTATAACAGCCCACTTGGAGCGGTTAAGGTGAAACCTTCGGTTGGAGAATTTCGCGCTCCAACCGAAGGTTTCACCTTAAGACACCACCTATCACGCCTCAGGCCGTGGGTTCCGTTATAAAGAAATCTCAGTAGTCGAAGGGTGAATGTCTTGCCTGAGTCTGGGTGTAATTATGTATATACAGAATGAATTTTTCAAGTGGGTGTGGTAGGCCAAATCCTAAAGTATAGTGAATAATGCTGAAAGGAGTCTCGAAGCCAATTTTGAGGCTTCCCTGAAATTGATCTTTATAAGCGACACTATGAGATAGAGCATTAATACAGGCTGTGTTTTTTAGCAAATCTATGAGTTCGATTCCCGACAAGGCAAATTTATTTTTGGAAAATCCAAGTATCACTTTTAGTTTTTAAGGCTGATAGTTATGCAAATAAATAAGGGTAAAATAGAGAAGGGACTGACCCGGAAGCTCTTCCCGCAGATGTCGCAGATGTAGTTCTTCTGTATGGGGTACTCCTTGTCGGGGTGCGCGCGCCGGAAGTGCGTCCAGTACTCACGCGCGTTGCCGATCTCCTCGCCACACTGGAACAGCACGCAGCGCATTAAAAGAAAGGAAAGAAAATGAGTGAGATCTACCAGATGACATTTGAAAAGCCATTTGAAAGGTGGACTGTTGCTTGTCAACATTTTTTTTTTATAACAATGTGCGTATCGATAATAAAGAATATTATGAAAATGGGCAGGGCAATACATACGTGTTCACACTTAGCTGGCCAGGCGGTGTTGGTAGGTTTCTTGCCGTAATTCTTGGGGCGTTTCTTGGCGTGTTCCTTGCGATGGTGCACGCGCAACTCCTCGCTATTCTTGAATGTTTCCCCACACACACGACAACCTTTGCTGTAATATTATTTAGTTACTTCACACTAATATTACAAACGCGAAAGTTTGCGAGGATGGATGTATAGATGTTTGTTACTCTTTTACGTAAAAACTACTGAAGGGATTTGGATGAAACTTAGCACATAAATAGATCATATCCTGGAATAACATATAGGGTACTTTTTATCCCAGGGAAAACATAAGATGCTTAGGGAACGCGAAAGAAATCGAATGACGTAAAGGAACTTTTTGAAATGGCGCGCTTAGTTAAGAATAAATGTTAAAGCACTCAGATCACTTCTGAGTACAAACATGTTAAATTGAGCCTTACTATAAAGTCTATGGAAATTTAAGCAATCCAGCATATGTATGCCAAAGTCAATGTTGTTGTGAATTAAACCTTATTCCAACTCACTTAAAGTCCGTGCTCTGTATGTGTTTGACTGACGTCACCATGTGCCGCTTCCACGCCTCCACTGATATGAACTTCACGTCGCATTCTTCGCAATACGGTCCTGGTTCTTTATCGTTTTTATCTTCCGCCTTTTCCTGAAGGAATTGTGACATGTGAAAATCTCATAAAATTAATAAAATGGTTTGAAATAGACTCTATTTCAAAGCCACTAAGGCAACTGTCCCACCAATTTCTCGCTCAAGCAACGTACAATAGATTAGGTCGTGTGTCAAGAAAATTTATATGGCGCATTCAAAATTACGCTAATGTCGATGTAAGATTTCATATCAACTTGAGGGTGATAGCTAGCCAGTTGGGTACTACAAAGTACCCTACCACCATGCTATGGTTTCCTCACGATGTTTTCCTTCACCGAAAGCTCAAGCTCACTGGAGGATTCGAAACCGCGACCTTTGTCTCTGCATTCGACGTCACTACCACTGAGCTATCTTCGCCTAAGTCTTAAGAGATTTTTGTAAGTTCGACAACGAACGAGTAGCCGCACGCGCCGCAGATGAACTCCGACGGGTTCTTGCTTGATGAGTACTTACTGTAAGATCCTTGTGCATCATGGTCCGGTGCATGGTGAGGCCGAGCTTGCTCACGAACGAGTAGCCGCACGCGCCGCAGATGAACTCCGACGGGTTCTTGCTTGATGAGTACTTACTGTAAGATCCTTGTGCATCATGGTCCGGTGCATGGTGAGGCCGAGCTTGCTCACGAACGAGTAGCCGCACGCGCCGCAGATGAACTCCGACGGGTTCTTGCTTGATGAGTACTTACTGTAAGATCCTTGTGCATCATGGTCCGGTGCATGGTGAGGCCGAGCTTGCTCACGAACGAGTAGCCGCACGCGCCGCAGATGAACTCCGACGGGTTCTTGCTTGATGAGTACTTACTGTAAGATCCTTGTGCATCATGGTCCGGTGCATGGTGAGGCCGAGCTTGCTCACGAACGAGTAGCCGCACGCGCCGCAGATGAACTCCGACGGGTGCTTGATGCGCACGTGACTCAGGTATGACGTCCATTTACTGGCAACACGACAACCAATCAATACACAGCCCATCTTATAAATTGCCACAAAATTTAGCCGATAGGTTGATTGTCACAAGTTGTAAGTCTAAATATATAGTTCTTTAATGTCCTCGTAAAACTTGATTTGCAACCTCAAACCAAGAAAAAAAGAAGGAATGCCGCAAACTAAAGTGAAACTTGCAAGACCATGCTCCTCAAAGTAAACACACTTTTAGATTAAAAACCTCCTTCAAAGTCAATAAAATTAAGATAGGACTTTGGAGCTATACCGAACCCAACGCAATAAGATAAGGATTTAAAAAAGTGTCAAAACACATGCAACCATGAATTACTGTAGAATGTATTTTGGTAAAACTTGGCACATAGATCATACCCTGGAATATAAAAGGAAAGCATGACTGACCGACTGACTATCACCGCACAGACTGACTGTCTGACATTCAACCCCTTAGCGGGTAAAATAGGGGATCGCGATTGAAACCGTGGGGCGGAAAGCTAGTTCGCTTAAAATCTCAACAATGAGGTAGTGCTATCTCATATACTAGAAAGAATGAAACTTACGTGGAAACCTCATCGCAATGCTGACATCTGTATGTAACACCCTTGTGCCACCTCTGATGTTGTTTTGCTTGGGTTCTGCAACAATAATCATCATTAATTAAATGGGTTTTAAATTATGTTGTATTTTTCTAGACCATAAAGTAAGACACTCACGTAGTTTTGGAGACATAGGAGCATGACTTGCAAGCATATTTCTTCTCGTGGTTCGCGGCGTGTTTCTGTAGAGTCCGTTTTGTTTTGAATCTGAATTTGCAAACGGGACATTCTATATCTCCTGCGCTCTGTGGAACATGATCATTATTAGAGACTAGCTGCCCCCCGCGGATTCACCCGCGTTCCCAAGGTACCTTATCTTTTCCCGGGATAAAAAGTTGCCTATATGTTATTATTCCAGGGTATGATCTATTTATGCGCCAAGTTTCGTCCAAATCCTATCAGTAGTTTTTACGTGAAAGAGCAACAAAGATACATACATACATACAAACTTTCACGTTTATAATATTAGTAGGATAAACTACGATAACATGGCGCGCCCCTCCAAATTACTGTTTCAATGTGTGTAGTCACATCCTCTTGAAAGAGTTTATATGTAAGTATTCGTCCAGTAGCAGGTTGCGTCTTCATTGGTGCCGATTCTGTTGTTTACGAACTAAAATAAATTTAATCTCACTATATCTCTTTCTAATAGTAAATATAAGAAAGGGATGCAAGATATTTTAGTCCTGTCAGTTTAATCCGATCACACATTTCAACGTGAATTTAAGCGCGATCTTTATTGGTCACGACTATTTACCCGTACATTACGACGGTATGGATTAAACTGACAGCATTCAAAATGTTCTATCTTTTTTCAATAAGGTTAAAATGAAAGAGAGGTGACTTGTCTAATATTAGTTAAGTTCGTAAACAACAGAATCGGCACCATTATCTCATTTATTACCAGATTTGTTGGTCAACTAATAATAACTAGCCGACCATGCAAGACAACTGACGTGTCATTATCATAGAGTACGTCATGTCAGTGCAGTGCCGTAACAGTACGAACATATGCGTTGTGAGTCTGTAAATATTTTCACAAATACATTTAAAACGTTTTGAGCTTTGGATGGGCGCGCCATGTTACCGAAGTTAATCTCTATTCACTAATTAATACACCACAGTTTCAACTGCCTTCCTGTGATAAAAAGTAACCTATTTTCTTGTCCATATCATAGGCCAAAATTTCTAGCGATCTGTTCAGTTTCAGTTGAATCGTATAGCGGTTTATTTTCGCATTTTAATAGAAGAGTAGTAATAATTTTCCTTCAAGGAGCTGGACCACTACACCAACTTTCGGCGGAAACAAAACTAGATGCCTACATGGTGCATGGAACCTGAACGTACCAACTGTAAAAACTAATAGCAGAGTCATAAGAGATGTTTAATTTCAGTGTAGGAAGGCTAATACATTCTTAATGAACATGCGGTATTTCGTCATCTCTAAATCTGTCCTCGCTTAGCAGTATTCCGACAACTGCCCTTGAGGCCATTTACATTCTAAGCTTTATAAATGTATCTTCGGCTACATTATGTCGTTAAGATTTTGGTCGAGCAACCCTCCAGTTAGAAATAGACGGAGGATCTGAAATGGAATCTATAAATACAATATTGTTCGTACCAACTCATGTTTCCCAACATGATGCTTCCACGCGTGAGTATCGATGAAGCCTTTATAGCACAAGTTGCATTGGAATGGAGCGTTTAGGTAATTAGAAGAGTCTTTGCGCTTTGTGATCTCATCCATCTGTTCCTCTAACTGAAAATATTATTTCATCCTGTTTTAATGGCGTAAAGGTTTAAAATAGGAAAGCAAGATCCATTAGCTTTATACTGCATATTTAATATTTAATGCTCTAACACTCGAACTTTATGAGATTTAAATATAACTGCTCGGTTGCGAATCGAATGGCTCCTATTCTCCAGTTAGTCGATCAGTAAACGAATCAGTGCATCAGCATTTTAAGAAGTAAAATCATTTGAACCACTCAGAACCAGGAAGTTCGTCTCGACAAATTGATGAATAAAGTCATTTATCCAAACTAAGTTGAAAACAAGGACACTCAAGAAATTGAGTTGCAAACGTCGTGCTTGTCAGAAAAAATTGAATCTTACTACAGATATTCATAAGGATCAATAGAACTCACCAGACACAACCAAGATTGTAAATAAAAGACTGCAAACTTACCGACAGCTTAACAATAGTCACGTATTCCTCCAAATCAATTTCATCAGATACAACACCCCCAGTGTTATTGGTCCTTCGTATTTTAGCTTTAGCTTCTATTGGCTTCACAATCTTCTTGGGGCGGCCTCGTTTGCGTTTTTTTATCGTTTCATTCATTTCTGACGCAGTGGGTTCTATTTCTGACGCGGAGGGTTCTGTTTCTAATGCGACATTTGGTGTTGTCTGGTGGGAAATCAATTGAACTATTTATAAAATAGGAGATATATTCTATTCTCATCATTTAATAGACGATCTTTGCCAAATACAGCTTGGAGATAATTGAGCCAGTTATTTTCTAGACTTCCCCTTACAACAACATGGGGAAAATATAGTAAAAGCAATTACCAATCCTCTGATTTTAGATCATAATTGACCTGACCTATTTTACCACAACTTACCTCTAAAACTTGCTCCTCATCAATCTCTATCTTATCTTCAAAATTCCTATTCTTCTTTTCTTTCCTTTCCTTTTTCTTATCTTTCTTCTTTTCCTTCCCTTTTTCGTCCTTAATACTCTTATGGAATGATAGTGGCTCATCATCATCACTGCTTGGTATAACTGATGGGAACTCATCAAAGCAATCATCTTCTTGTTTTATAGAGCTTATATCTATATCAGGCTTGGGTATACTATCATCTTCCTCGGGTTCTGATTTAATATCTTGTTCTTCCTCAATGGTGATAAAGTTGTTTTCTGGTATTACATTTAAAGTGAGATTGGATGATAGGTTTAGGTAATACCTGTCGATTTCTTTTAAGGAATTTGTTGTTATCTAGAAAACAATATATGATTTAGTTGGATTGGTCTAAAATATGTACTGGTTTAAACTAAACATTGGTCTGATTCTGTTATATAGAAACTAAACTTATTTCACTATATCACTTTCTTTCTAACAGAAATCATAAGGGATAAAATAAATTTAGTTCTGTAAAATTATTCCAACTGCTTGTTTCAAGGTGAATTAAGATGTGATCTTATTTGGTTGCTAATATTTCCCCATAAAGGACAATGGAATTTACTAATTTGACAGATTTCAAAATCTCCTATACTTTTACAATAATGTTTGTAACTGACTAATATTAGTTTAGTTAGTAAACAACAGAATCTGCACCAATACTGTTCTGTCCAAAATGTCAAGACGAATGATGGGTGCCACATATATCATACTTGTGAACTTGGGGGTTTATTTTGATTGGAAAATCTAAGTAGTATGTACCTACTTACATCAAAATCCGTTTGAACCCTGATTTATTTAATTGTAACTAAAAATGCAGAGAAATTAATTAAATATAGGTATTAATTTATCCCAACACTTGTCCCTTGACTATATGACTATTAAATAAATACAGATAGCACATACTTATCAGTTAATAAATCCTAATTAACATCAACATTTATCAAATCTAAGATATATCAAAAGAATGGTAAATAATAATAAACCTTATCTATAATAAGGTTTATACATATCATATATCAATATTCTTTGCAATCAGCCCTTGATTGAATAAATAAACCTCATCATGACGCATTAAGGTTTATTTTTTCTTTGACATTCCTGAGCATCTAAATGTATTTCCTAAGATTTGATAGACTGTAAGTAGGGGAGTATGTTCTAAGTGAATAAGTCAAGCAAACCTTCCCAGTAGTTTTGAGCATGCCATACAGAGTGGACTGGCCTCTTAAACACTTCTCTTTGAATAAATAATATTTTTGAACCAATACTGCACATTCGCTGCACGCATAGATGGGTATCTCCGTCATGTTTAGTGGCTGAAATAAATATATTATATTTTTAACTACATTCATGGCTGAATACTGAAACATCACTTACATTGAAGTTGTGCTTAAGAAGGATGTTCCAAAAATGCCTCATAATTCAAATTTTATTATGTTTTTTTGTTCATTGCAGCTCAGTAATAGGTCATGTGTTTGTCAAAATGTATGGAGTTAAATAGTATAAAAAGCATTATGTATATGTCACCGGAAATGTATGAAATATAGGAATTGTATACAATTCCTGTGTATTTGTCCTAGGAAATTATAATTCAATAATGATACTTGGAAATATATAGAAACTATTGAAAAATATAGGTTGGGGTTATTTTTTTTATTTTGCATAGAATAGCAAGTATTCACACAAAAGTACCTTTCACTTACAACCCCCCAAATACCGCTATCCTTACAAATATACCGAATGTAGTACTCTGATAGATATTTAGGAAATGTATGGATTTCCTAGGAAATGTATACAATGACGGACTAGATACATTTCCGTTAACATATACACATAATAATCAATGTAAAAATGTATCAGGCAAATCACATTTTGGCATATCGACAACCTATTATTGAGCTGCAATTAACAAAAAACATAATAAAATTTGAATTTCACAGGTTTTTTTGCCCATTCACCTTACGTTGCCCTTTGCCAAATCAATTGTATGGAATAGGGTCATCTCAAGTATTTTAGATGTTCCAAAATTTTAAGTAGCATTTTTGTATTTTTTTTATTTTGGCTTATAATTTTTTTAGAATGTATAGACTGGCTCAACCACAATCTCACCGTGTGTTTAGTGATGATGTGGCAGATAGTGGTAAACACGGAAAGCCTAGGGAACTTCACAAATACAGATCTATCTTCACCTTATTGTATTTAGTTGTGTAGGTTGACAACTTAAAATGGTAATGCTCTTTTAAAATGGACAACTTTTAATATAGAACTTAAGAAAATAAAAAGTACACACGGCCACAGATCAAGCTACACACTGCGGCACCTTATGCGGTTGTAATAGGCGCTATTTTTCAACAAAAATGTGTAGCTTGATCTGTGGCTGTGTGTACCATATTCTGACTGAAATGTGTGCAACAGATCTTTCTAACTTACATATTAAAAAAAAAAATTTCTGCTACATAATTTGCAAGCTTTGGGCTCAAGGAAATTCTTACTGGATCCCACATAAATTATATGAATATTTTTTGTTTTTATATATGAATGATGATCCCATGGTGTAGTTTTGTGTCATACAAGGACCTTTGAAGGTTTAGTTAGATATTCAGGTAGTAAATACCATAATCCAGCCTCTAATTGTTTTTTATTCAATTAATTATGAAAAAAAAATACTTTCTGACCAAAATATTTCATCATTATTTATAGACTTAGACTATACTAAATATGGTAAAAATAATTCAATAACAGGAAAAAAAAACTTAAGTAGACTTGGGAACTTACGCTGTTGCCGACTATGGCCTCAAAATACGTATCCAAGGGATACGACCTTAAATCATACATCCTCACATCCATTATAAGGCATATCCGACACGCTTTCACCTCCTCCATGTTAGAAATTAATGATTTATTTCATTTAGAATAACAAACAATTATTCATAGATTCGCGGTACATACGCGATAGAGCTATAAAATATTAGAACTTCTGTCCAAGACGGACCTATTTCGATTACTAGAAAAGCATTTCTTAAGGTGACACTAAATGCATTAAGTATGAAAATCTAATAAAATAGTCCCGAAATTAAGCATGTAATTTAGAAATTACTCAAAGATATTGGATTTTATTCTGATAAATACGAGAAGAATGTCTAATTTTACAAAAGACGCCAACTCGCTACCATTTTTGTTTTGACATTTGTTTGCGTTTTGTTATTGCCAGTATAGTATACAAAAGCCCTCTCTCTCTCTGTATTCAATAATCAGAGAGTATATTTTTTATTTATATCATAGTATTTTCATGAGATTTTTACACAAGATATTGATGTAAAAAAATAAAAATCTCTACCTATTATTGTTAGTGAGTAAAGTAAAGTACTATCATTGACATTGGCAGAAATATTCTCTAAGGACGTTATGTGTTGGACGGACCATACACAAGGAAAATACTCTAGGTAGGTAGGTAGACCACGAACGAAACCTAGACCTAAAAACAAATAAAAAAGATTTGAATTCGCGACCTTCGTCACGGTATTCGATTTCAAGCACCATCAAGCACTACCAACCAATATACTGGGTAGATATATTCCGCGAGTTCCATAGAAATCTACCTACATGTTCGGTTAGGGCCTAAACTGAATAAATGAGTTTTTGATTTTGATTTTTGACTTTGATATACCTACCTACTTACTTTAAAACACGATATCTGTGCACGATATTATACCTTACCTATATCAAACCTATATTAAGGATATGAATATGAATAGTCTGTATCTAATTCAAGGTGGTCTAGTCTGACCCTTACCTTGTGTGTGCCTGTGGTTCACACCGAGAATATACTTCGAGATTGGTCCTTATAGCTAAAAAAATGTATGTTGGTAGAACAGGGATTCTCAAGAGTGTATGTATGTGTGTATGAGTGAGTTTCTTTAACTTACATTGACTGCAAGATTTATGGCAGTTAAATTTGAAAAGTTCTGAACTTCTGGCTCACTCACTGACTGAACTCTTCAACGCCCAGTCCACAGTTAAGAAAGGTCCTATTGTGATGTGGATAAGGTATACGACCAAGTCCATATGGGAATAAGAGATCGTGAAATAGGGGCTCGTTGGCCGATGTTTTGGAACCACTGAGCTACCAAATTGATTGATTTTTAGTGACCTAATTACTCTATGTAGTGTATCCTTTTAAGATCGATTTTCGCTTATGTAATTAAATCAGAATTGTGCGAATTTGGTCCTTAAACCCAATATGGGTTTCATGACATTCAAAAGTCTGCAAGATAGATGAGTCATCGGCGTCATTTGTTCAATTATATCAACTCGGTCAATGGAAGGACATCTGGTTAACACCTGTTTCCTTTAATCAAGATTAGGATCATATAGATTTAGAGATTATTTTATAAAAACAGCTAGTTACCTACCTAATCTAGGTACTGATTCTCTCTGAGTGGCAAAGCTTTTAATGAGAGTTGCCAAAATTATGACGATTTGTCTCCTTGATCTTTAGTAGTGGAGGTCTTCAGATTTTTTTACACATTTTTTTCCTTTTCACCGATTCAAAAGTGTAAAATTGAGTAGGCACATACCTACCTAGATATTTCCATGTTCCAGTATTCTCATAGACTTCAACTGACGGACTTAGGTTCGGTATTTTCATATAGGCATAGTTTAATGAAAATCCTATCGATATAGGATTAGCCGTTTCTTTTACCTTTCCGCGAAAGACCCATTTTCAATCAGGTTCTTTCAGTTCTTGTACTTTAGTTAGGCAGACAGAGAAGGCCACGAGCGGCTCCGCCACCCCTGGCTGGCTGCCGCCCCGGGCAATGGCCCTCTTGGCCCTATGGTAAATACACCCCTGGTATTGTATTTGTTTACAGTCTAATAGTCTTAGGTCTTACCTATTCAGTTTTTACCTTGGTAGGGTACTTATAAAGTGGAAGCGGATGATGCTGAAGTAGGTAGCATCGGTTCCGAAATCAGTCTTCAAATATAGCTTACTATGTCCCCCGCGGTTTCACCCGCGTTTCCGGGATAAAAAGTAACCTATATGTTAATCCAGGGAATGATCTACGAGTATATGCCAAGTTTCATCCAAATCCGTTCAGTAGTTTTTGCGTGAAAGAGTTATAAACATACATACATACAAACTTTCATTTTTATAATATTAGTAGGATAGGATATAGATGTCGCAATAGGGTAGTTGACTGACATATCAAATCAGCAACTTTTTAATAAATGTCAAAACGATAGTTTATAAGGAATTTTGTATGAAATATTACATTATGACGTCATAGTTTCACAGCATCAAATCATCTACTCTTAGTGGTTCCACTGGTAATTAAAAATCATAAAAAGCATTAAATGTACCACATATTTGATATCTCCACGTGTTTTTAGATGTTTCATGCATTGGTTAGTGTTTGGTCATTTATTTTTGACACTGTCAACTACCCTATTACATTTACCTTCCGTTGAGTTAGGTGGTTTGCCTATAAACAAACATAACTTTAACTATATATACCTATGTCGTTATGCATCTATTTTTATCAGCATTATGAATGACGTCAGCCGGATGTTAATGCGAGATGTAATTTGACAGCTAGATATACAGAACAAAAAGATAGTAAACAAGATTAGCATTATCTATTCTCTAAATTAAAACTATTGTACTGTTCTATTTCGTAACTTTGAAAAAGGACTTTCGTAACATCATCATCATCAGCCTATATTAGTCCACTGCTGGACATAGGCCTCTCCAATTGCACGCCACTGAGCACGATCCTCGGCTACTCTCGTCCAGCTCTTTCCAGCTGCCTTGCGAAGATCATCGCTCCACCTAGTCTGAGGGCGTCCTACACTACGTTTGCCGATTCGCGGTCTCCACTCAAGAACTCGTTTACCCCAACGGTTGTCGGTTCTTGGGCTGATAGCGAAACAAGAGCTCGTAACAAGAGCTTTGAAATAGGGCAAAGAAAAAAGTTCAATTTGAGAGCCAGTTGCCCTGCCCCCAATTAGTCGTTACTCGTACAAAGTCCTCCTCCTCCCCCGGTAACGCCCTGAACCGAGGTTCGTACCCCATTCAGGGGTATCCTCAGGCGTTGTAACCTAAATATTACCCTGCTGAGAGCCCTCTGCGCTGGCCGATTTGTCTGGTAAGGTTGTTGCAGCCATAAGAGTTCAATTAAAAAAAAAAAACCAGTTGCCAAATTATTTTGATTGACTGATTAAATCTAGAACATGAACATGATGGTGTGGTGGAGTCACCACATCATGAAATTTTTCTTGCACACTCCCATCACACAGGCGAATTTTCACCGTATTCCTTTGCAGATTGAAATAGCAGGTCATGGGTCTCTTCTAAGGGTCCGGCAGGACATAATATTAGGACTCATTACATTAGCTAACGATGTCAATCAATTTTAATTTTTATTTCATTTGTTTATGGTTTTCATTCGATTGTGAAAAAGTTATCCATATAGTGCCATATAGTTTGAAAAATGAAAACTAGGGTCATCTAGGCAGACATGGCTCAAAAAACAAAATAACATGAATTTAGGGTCAATCTGTAGTCATGTTTATGAGATACGTACGTAGTTGGTGAGGAAGAGTTCTAAAGTTCGAATAACGGATTAACAATACGTAGAAGAGTTTGCAGAGTTAAGATCCCGTTGACCCAAATTCCATACTAACTTGATCCCTGCGCTATATATGTGGTTTCATAACAACTCTTATCAATGAGAGGTCATGTTAAAATGGTAGAGATTTTAATTGCTATTTTTAGGGTTCCACGACGAAATAAAATAATGATTATTATGTAGGTATGAATTGGACAGTTGGACAGGCCAGTTGGCGCAGTTGGTTAAGAAACTACCTATCGCGCCGCAGGTCGTGGGTTCGATTCCCGTCCAGGACAAACATTTGTGTGCATGAACATGTCTGTTTGTCCTGAGTCTGGGTGTAATTATCTATATAAGTATGTATTTACAAAAAAAAAGAAAAAAAAGTAGTATATGTAGTATATCAGTTATCTGGTTTCCATAGTACAAGCTCTGCTTAGTTTGGGATCAGATAACCGTGTGTGAAGAATGTCCCAGGATATTTATTATTATTATTATTAATTAATGAATAATAGTTGGTATTATGCAGTTTTTAGTAAAATGTTGTACGTAGTATATTAATTATTCTATGGTATAATCAATAGACAGTAGCAACTAGATAGGTACCATAAAAAACCGGACAAGTGCGAGTCAGGACTCGCACACCGAGGGTTCCGTAATTTACTGTTACTTTAAATACCATAGACTAATTATGGGTTTTCCTGTAAACTAAGGGTAAAGAACTATTTTCTGTATGTTTTTCAAATTTATCGGCCCAGTAGTTTCGAAGATAGGGGGGAGAATGGTCAATCTTAGCCTATCTTAAAATATTTAGAATTCTTTTATTAACAGTACACGGCCTTATTTGGGTGACCGGTTTACATAATATGTGTACGGTGTATTTTCGGAGCAAAGTGTCTGTGAGTTCTGTGACAGACGGACGGACAGACACACGAGTGATCCTATAAGGGTTCCGTTATTTTCGTATGGTATGTTATGCTTTGGGCAACATTGGCTTTGGTTTTCAATTACATTTTTTTCCTTTTGAGGCACGGAACCCTAAAAAAAATTTTTACGCTACGTCAAATCGAATCGAATTAATATTGAGTTTGAGTATGGTATGATAAGCTTCGGGCAACATTGCCTTTGGAATACAATTTTTGCTTTTTTGGCTAAACTAGTATGTTTGATTCAAAACTTGTTACGTTCAAAGGCGCTTGTCGTGACAATATTTATTTCATATTTTATTAAGAAAATAGATAAAAAATCACTTAAATACTCCACTAATTTGACAAAAGATTAGAAAAATGGCAATGCTGATTTATGGTAGGTACTTACCAACTTAATTTACTTACGAAATTCGTACCTACCTACGACGTAAATAACTTAGTTCACAAAAAGTATTATATTATTCAACTTTATTTACAAAAATTACAACAAATATACAAACTACATAATAATACCTAAGTAGGTAATGAAAAAAAAATTAAAACTATTTTTTCGCGTCGTTGCAGAACGATGAAATGTTTTATCATACGGAACCCCTTAGTATGAATTGAATGCGTACTTGACCATTTTTTAAAATTATTGATTTTCAAGTGTAACACTGCACACCAGATTATCAATACACGTGTAGGTAGGTCCTACTAAGAACTATCTTTCAATCAATGCTATTTTATAGCATTTTTGGTTACCAGGTACCTAGGTAGGTATCCAGATGCCGGTCACACAACGTTCATGAGAGCTCGTTGACTTGCCTTTTTTCTAATTTTACGGTGAACCAAAAAGGTATCTAACAAAATCATAATTTGTGGTCATTCTATGGTCAACACGGAAAACGAATTTCGGAAAGTGCACAAATAAATAACAAAAAACCATAGCAAGTTAGCAACAATATTATTATTGCCAAATCGAAGTTTATTTCCTACATACCTACTTTAATAACAAAGTAGGTTATATATATAGAAGTTGGTTAGAAGTGCTTACGTAAGCTTGTAATTGCATTATATACCTACCTACGTTGTCTTTACGTTTCATAGTAAAATACCTAAACATTTGACATTACTTTTTACATGTTGCTATCTCGTTCACTCATGCAGGGGATTATTGTTCGTGGAATGCGCGCGTCGACTAGTCTCGTGTCCCTTAAAACGTAAGGTGGAGATTCTTGAGATTGATGAATTGCTTGGACTCTATGTACCGAGATATAAGGTTCAATTTTGTACAGCTAGTTGAATGAGAACACCATAGTAGCAGTGAAACTGCGGACACGAGACTACCAATAGAGATTACTTTGTAAGAGTACATTCATAAAATTATTAATAAGATATTCGTTTATTAGCATAAAAGTGAAGGCATTAGAATTACATTTCTTATATTATTTATTTTGGAATTTTATTTTACGTTTGCTAAGGCTTATTTAAACGTATTTTATAAAATAGATTGTTTGAAAATAGAACAAAATGAAAAGTCCTTGAGATTGTAGTCTCGTGGGGAGTGCATGCTACGTCATCGGCGGGACTTTTTGTAGTTATGTTTGACCGCTTGCAACCACCTGATTGGCCGAAAAGCCTCGTTGGCGGCCATTTTGTTCGTTGCTGAGTCACCAAAAGGTGAAAAATGTACATGAATTACTTGCACTCCCCACGAGACTACACAACGGTATTGGGCATTTCCCTGAACACAAAATTTGGGTTTCGTATTCCTTTACCTACCACTGTGTGGTATGATGAGTGTAGTGTTTTTATAGTAATCTAAAGCAATTTACGCGTGTCATCAAGTTTTTGATTGTGTTATGAATTTGCCGCGAAAATATTTTAAAAAAAGTTGCAGTCTGAAAGACTGCGGAAACTTATTTTCCAGCTAGACGTCGGTACGAAGGACTCCCAGCACATGGACTCCGATTGATAGACTTCCAGTGTAAAAGTGTGTGATTTTAAATAGGATTTTGATAGCTGATCAAATGCATCGGTGATCTGTCAAATAGTGAAGTGAGTGATAAATATTTCGATGTTGCGCACCGAGAAGTGCGATTGTTTTCCTGTTTTTGACTGAAACCTACCAGTGTGGTATAGCAGAATGTAGCCGGAGATTAGTGTGAGTTGAGGGACATCATCAATTGCGATATTTTTCCGAAGCTAACGTGTGGACGGCAAAATGACGGAAACAACGATGGTCAAGGTAAAAACTGAGCGGCCCGATGAGGCGGAGATCAGGGAGTTGGCCGCTAAAATGGTGGAGGCTAACAAAGCGAAGGCGTTGGCGGCGTCTGTGGCCGCGGCGCGACCTCCACCTGGGGCGCTAGGGGCGCCGCAGCCGGGTACGGGAGGCCAGATGGGCATCCTAAATTTCCTCACTCGGAAGCCTAATGCTAACGCTACCGACCAGCGCCCCGCCGCCGATGCAGAGAAGAAAACACCCGCGCCTGACGAAGCGAGCTGGAAAGGCCACTTCGGCTGGGATATGCTTGGTAAATGCCACATACCCTACATTTACCGTTCGAGCGAAAAGTATGTCGCCGTGCGAATGGTAGAAATAAAACTCCTTAACAAGTACCTGAACTACCTCCATGCAGACATTTACTCTTGCACTTGCATCAGGAGTTACTACATAACGGAAATAGAAGCGCGGTTATTAAATGAGATAAATAACAGGCATTGTGATGGACAGTTTGGTCGAGAACCATTCACTCAGAAGGACTTAGTAGTTAGGTTATCAGATGCCTATGAGTTCTACAATTTCTTAGATGTATGTTATAATAAATTACTGCGAGGTACAACAAATAGTAAAGATAAATGTGGTTTTATTCGGATAAATAAGGAGTCTGTTGTGCCGTACACAGTGCGAGATAATCAAAAGTTTGTTCCTCTATTTTACTTTGAGGGGGAAACTGATAATTTGAAATTGAAAGCGGATCAGCTGAAGGGCTGGGACTTGTCGTACCTGAAGTTCTGTTGTAAGGTGCAAGGAATAAGAAATGAACTGTTTGCAAGTGAGACTTGCTCGGTGATAAGTTTATCGGACATCAAAAGCTATTTCCCGCCCGGAACGGAGTTTGAAGAGTACTGGCCGAACAAAGTGGTCGACTCACAGCTCCTGATCTCAGCCAAAGGTGAGAATAAGATTAGCATAACATTGACTACTCATTTAATTATCAATGTAACCATTAGTCTTCATAAAAAAATAAATGCATACTACTTAATAAAAAAAAAATTAACTAACATAAAAAAATGCAAATTAATATTCTAATACAGGGATATAAATGTAGAAAGTTTACTTTTCCAAATAACAAAATAATACATTTTAAAATTATTTGATGTGTGCTGTAAATATAAATCCTGTGCTCAGATTGACATAAATATATTGTTTATTTATACCCAGCTTTATCTATATTAATCTAGCTACATAAATAATGTAGGCTTTAATAAAAAAAATATGTAGGTTGAACCTTCATGAATAGCCTTGACATGCATAAATAATTTGCATGCTTGCTTATGCATCATAAATAGCTTATTTTATCTTTATCTTCACAAGATATAAATTTTATTACAAGCCATCTATCTACACACAAGTAAAAAATACTAAATTTTTGCAGTTACTGATAAGTTTTTTTTTTCCAATGTTTCATCAACTACCTAGATAAAAATATTTGATTACTGAAATATAAATAAATAATAAATATCCTGGGACATTCTTCACACATGGTTATCTGATCCCAAACTAAGCAGAGCTTGTACTATGGAAACCAGATGACTGATATAATACTTAAACTATTTTTTTTTTGTAAATACATACTTATATAGATAATTACACCCAGACACAGGACAAACATTAATATCTCAATTGGTTAACATTTCAAAGAAATCATGATGTCATATCAGGAAGCTGAAAAACAAAGGCAGCACCAAGACTGACTAAGCAGTTTTATTTTTACTTAAATACTGATATTTTAGTAGTTTTTGGGTTCCGTACCTCAAAAGGTAAAAAAGGAACCCTTATAAAATCACTCTTATCTGACTGTCTATCCATGTGTCACCACCGTTTTATCAGGAACGGGTGGTCCTAGCAAGTTGAAATTTATACCAGATACTGAGGTCTATAGGTTTATAAAAATCAAGGCCCTGAGTCAATACGATAAAAAGATGTGGGAAAATTTAGATTATTGCGAAAACTTGGAAGTATAAACATTCTTTATGCATGATTAAAGCTCTCTTCAGACAGATGCGGCCTGCAGCAGTATCGTAGTAGCGCGTGAGCTCGGGTAATCACAATCGCTCGCCAACACAAACTCCGTCGTTCGCGGTGGTGGTAGTGCTGGGCAATTATAAAACTCCTTTTACACATGATATTGGCTGTTTAAATGGTTCCTAGATATTGCAACGCTTATTTATTATACTCTCAATTAGGCTTCAACGTTGTACAGTTGCACACATATCTTTTTTTTTTTTGTTTTTACTATGTATAGGCCTGTGTTTGACCACAATCTCACCGTGGTCAGTGATGATGTGACCGATGGTGGTAAGCACACAAAGCCTAGAAAGGAACTGGCTCTCAAGTGCAGCTGTCGGAACACACCGAAACGTGCACGGCGACAGATTTTCAACTTGAGGGCCAGCCAGGCGGGTACTACAAATTACCCTACCACCGTGCAAATCTATATCATGGCCATGTTATCGAAGGCACAGAATGTAGCTTTTGCAGTCAAGTGGCTGTAGTATTCCCAACAAAGAAAATAGAAAAGAGAAGGACCTATACTATAAAGCAGCGCGGCAACGTTTCAGTTTAGAGATAAATTGTTGAATTGGATTGTGGTATCTGATTCCAAGAGTCACTTACCATAACTTATGACGGTGTAATAATAGTTATAGAGTAAGAAAGACTAGGGCGATCGGGTTGTCTAGATCTGCTTAGTGGCTTAAGTAATCTTTGCCGATCGGGCAATAAATTGAAAGGAATAAAGTTCTCACGCTCAGATGGCTGCAGCAACCTTACCGGACAAAATGCCGGGCAATGAAGTATCACTTAAAATAAGCTCCCTATTTGAGGTGCAAATCATGACAAAATTTCATGGTTCAAGAACATTGAGTATCTGTCAAATAGCGTCGTACGCTGCAGTTTTCTTGACGTGTTCGGAATGAGTTAGATTAGGACCTTATTAGCAAGGTAATGTAATAAGCGTCGCACTAACTTGGAGCCACAATCCCCCTTTAAACTGGAACCTTTATAGTCGTAGTGTAATATGGGATTTTATTTTGACGATAGACCACGTGGTATAATAACGTATGTCCATAATTTTAACTGTACCGAGCTGCCCTGCTGTCGCCGGCTATTGCGGTGACTAGAACGTAGTGGTTATATCTTCTTTGACATTGACGACGGTGGCATTTGAGTCCGCCGTGGCACGTCTCGTCTGTCTGAAGGACCCTTGCTTGGAGATTGTTTGTCTTTTGGTTGGATAGTTGGGTGATGGAATACTTTAACAGTATACGTACCGAAAGGATGTTGATGAAAGTTTCAGTGTATAGAAACCTCTATACAATTTATTTGATTTCTGCTGTCTGTATCATGTCTGATATTTTAGAAAGCTGACAAAACATTCATCAATAGGGACTACATAGTTAAGTGTCAAATCTTTATAAAACCATGATAAAATTGGGAACAGTACAAAATGTGATATTGGGGCTACTAGACTTACTGGGATGCGGATATTATTCGTGGACAAAGCCGTAGTTACGTACGTATTCACTAATAAAATTGCTTGTGAAGAGTCTGACAATATATATTTACACTTATATATTTTACTGAATGAATGTTACCATTTTCACCTTCCAAAAATTCAACTTCATAAGATAAATTGTTGTTAATCCATGTCTGGCATAAACTGCAAATGAGCCGAAAAGCATGTCAAGGTTCCAAAGGAGGACAAGTTCAGACAAATTGTACCAATAGCTTACCAACGTGACTTGGGTGCTGTAATAAAAGATTTCTTAAGTATAATAGAGTAGGAAATCTAAAAAATTTCAATAATTTGGCTAAGGCAAAGTTTATCAAGGTTTCCTTTTGTTTTTTGTCCATAAAAGTTTAATAAAAGTCCATGAAAGTTGTTCACTTCTTTTTACTTTGTACAGAAGTTGTTGTCTGTTTTTCAGAAGTCCAAAAAGTGCCTTCTTTAAATTAGTTTATTAGAAGACTATGTAATTGAAGAGCAACCATTTACCTAACAAATTGTATTATCTTGTTCTACAGGATCAGTATTAGGTGGTGGTCAATGGACGAGAGCGCCACCGGCACCGCCACCAGGGGTCGGAGGGGTTGGCGTAGGTTCAGGAGGAGTCAGCCTTAGCGCTGTCAACAATGCGTCAAACCGCGGCCGACGTCCCACAGCTCAGAGGCATTCTCCCGGGTCCGCTTCCATGCAGATCCCACATGCTGGACTGTCTGCAGCCGCTGTCCAAGCACTGGCTAATGGATGGCGGAATCTCCCGGAGACGCTGACACAAGTGCAGACGCAGCAAGTGCTTAGGCTTGCTCAGGTGTGCATACGTTTTGTTTTTCAGACGATTTGAAGGATTTGTGCCTACTATTATGTTTATAGAATTTAAATTAAATTATGGTTGGATACTTAAGGGACTATACGTGACACGCCATGAAGCAGTTTTTTAAAGGATAAGAAGCCTTCTGTTGTCTTTTATGTAGGAAAATATTGTGGCCTAAAGAAAATCTAGAACACGAATTCTGTCAACTTTAAAAAGCCAAGCGTGACGTGACGTTCTATGTCCGACGTGGGATTTAAAGCTATCACGGAAGTGTATTTTCTGAAAATAAATCCTTACGATACATTAGATTACACGGATGAATGAATAATTTTCCGCACACGCTGTTTACGTATGACGTGTGTGAATTAATTATTCTAACAAAACACGAGTCAATAGTTGTTTACTTATAATTTCCACAAATAATGAATGATGAGGAAACAATGACACGATGCCGTTGGTGTGTAGGCACAAGTGGCGGCGCAGGCGCAGGCGCAGGCCGCAGCCGCAGCCAGGTACAACAACGTGGCCATCGCCGCCGCCGCCGCCTCCTTGCCGCAACACCGCTCGCAACACCAGCGGAATGTACAGGTAACATACAATACATGTCATTTACCACGGTATCACCCGCGTTCCCAGGATAAAAAGTAGCCTATAATGTCCTCCATATCATAGGCTATCTGCGTCCCAAATTTCGTCGCGTTCAGTTCAGCGGTTGAGGCGCGAAAAGTGATTATTATCTTATAAGAGTAACAAAAACGAAGGAAACCTGATGGTTTGATATACTACTTTTTTTAAATATATACCTTTATAGATGTAGTTATAGAACTATCTATTTTTGCAGATTCACCTGCCTTCCATACTGACTTTACCTTTTTACGCCAATTGGTATAGATTTGTTCCTATGTTTGCTACTTCACTTAATATTTTGGCGAAAATAATTATAATCTAACTTTTTAACATTTTGTGAGTTATGACCTTTTTTGTTCACGATATCTGACCGATGTTTGTGGAATTCAACAATTTATCAAATTTTGTAAGTTACATTATTTTCGTTACTTATTTCCGAAAATATATACAATATTTCATGAAAATGTATGGCAGGAATTAAAACGATCGAACGTCAGACAAACGAACTTTTTAACATATCATAAATCACAGCACATTTTTTGCAACTACCCAATTATAATCTTACCTCCATTGCACTAGTATGCGAATTTTTATGATTTATTCCCTATTGCCACGTGAAATGTTTATTTTTATCGTTTATTTCAGTTTCCGAACAGTGCAATAACAATGGCGATGGGCCAGCAACCCCCTCCACCTCTGGTGAGGAGCTCAGCCAACACGACAACCATGAAGTGAGCAATGTTTTCAATCCATTTTATACTAGTCAATGTTTAAGAACAGCCTGTGTATGGAATGGACCACTTTTACTCGAGAGTTTCAAGGCTGATCTCCTCATTTTTTGAATTTTATTTTGGTTTATTTATACAGTGTGTCCGGTCATGAAATAGCGATATTTTACTTATATTTGAACACATTGTATAGGACTTTTCTGGAGACCAACCCTAAAAACTCGAAAAAAATATCAAACTTTTCATACAAAACATCTTGTTCGATCAAAATTAAATGTAAGTATAAAAAGTTTGAATTTTTTTTCGTGATTTCAGGATTGGTCCCATGGTAAAGGTACCAGTGGCGAAGGGTCCATACAAGTCGATTCCCATCGGCTTACCTTTTAAAAATCCCAGTCCCACAGACTTATCATTTCAAAGCCACTTTTATATAAAATACACTGTAATTAAGTAAAATGGGGGTGATGACTAAAAAAATCTAATTAGTCCGACAGTTAGATTACCAAAAATTATTGGACACATGTTTTTTTCTTTATTTCCTAAAACAAATTTAACGAAGATACAGTGCATTAAAATTTCGCGTGACGTCACGTTTTAGTACACTTTTTACAAAGTAGTGACGTCACAAGGCCCCACTCCTGAACTTTGATGCGACTTATCTTTGTAATTTTTTATTGATTTGATAAAATAAAAAATACGTATCCAATATTTTTTGATAATCTAACTGACGGACTAAACAGATTTAATTATTTTTTACCCAGTCATCATCCCTAATTATCAACCCTCGCCACTGAAAGGTACAGTAAAAAGTTTTGAAACATAAGTACCTAAAATATAGCTAGTTCATGACCGGACACACTGTATATATATACTTAATTATACATAGTTTATTAATGCAAAAGATTTGTAATAGTATTGCGTGTCACTATATACAATATCTTTTATACTTTTTGTAAAAAAAGATTTTACTAATATGGACACAACTCTTTTTACAAGCTTTTATTTAACTTGCCGTGAACCTAAACATTCTAATGTTTAGGTTGAAACTTGCATGTCAATTTTATTCACTTTCCGGTGCTCAATTCAATTATATTGTCCTTAAAAAAATGGTACTGTAAATTGTAACTTATAACATATATGTCAACTACGTCCATTCGCCATTGTTTTGACACTAATTTATTTATTTTTTTTACAAAAATTCTCTGATTAAAGCTATGCTATACTATTGTGGTATAAAGTATAGCAAGCGTATAGTAAACCAATAATATATATTACAGTACAGTGTGAACGTGTCCATAACAATGTATGGAGCGCGATATTGTCGTGCTATCAGCTATATGCTATTATAGTATAGCGTCGTCTGAAATGAGCTTTATGTGTCAAATATTAAAGTGCTCATTTGTCTGCAGTGTTCCCCCACAAGTGACTGGAACAATGAATGGCCACTCAACCTCTCACTCCGTGGACAGTCGCAAAAGGCTTACGCCCATTCCAGACATCAATACAACTGGCAGCCATACGCCGTATAAGGTAACAACTCCATATTTGAGTATTGTATTTTATTTTTATGGACATAATCGTTTATGTATACGAGAAAATATAGATTTCTAAATCAGATGTTACATTTTAAAATGATAAAAAATTGGTTTGGACTTAATTAAATAAACTTCACACAAGCAAGAATTTCAAGTCCTAAAAATCATGTGTTACCTTATGCTCGGTTTTAGCTCGGCCAAGAAAACATATGACATCAGATTGTTGGTATGCCAATAGGAATGATGACTAAAAAAATCTAATTAGTCCGTCAGTTAGATTACCAAACATTTTTGTACACATATTTTTTCCGAAAACAAAAAATAACGAAGATACAGTGCGTTAAAATTTCGCGTGACGTCACGTCTTAGTATACTTTTTACAGAGACGGGACGGCACAAGCCTCCACTCCTGAAATTTGACGCGCCTTTGTAATTTTTTATTGATTTGATAGCATAAACAATATGTAACCAATATTTTTTGATAACCTAACTGATGGACTAAACAGAATTAATTATTTTTTACCCAGTCATCATCCCTATTATGTTATACTTACTAGCCTGATATTCCTGACATGACCTCATCTGCAGCTCTGGGAACTAATAGCACAGATTAATAAATACAGTACTAAAGTACATATAGGTATCAAAGGAACAAATCCAAGGAACGCTTGACCTAACTTAAACGTCAAATTACTTATTTTTGTCATTACAATGGTGCCGATTCTGTTGTTTACGAACTAAAATAAATTTAATCTCGCTATATCTCTTTCTAATAGTAAATATAAGAAAGGGATGCAAAATATTTTAGTCCTGTCAGTTTAATCCGTGACATTAAACGTGAATTTAAGCGCGAACTTTATTGGTCACGACTATTTACCCGTACATTACGACGGTATGGATTAAACTGACAGCATTAAAAATGTTCTATCTTTTTTCAATAAGGTTAAAATGATAGAGAGGTGACTTGTCTAATATTAGTTAAGTTCGTAAACAACAGAATCGGCACCAATTACAACTCTTTCTCATTGAAAAGACTATAATACTATAATCACTTGAGATATGTATAGCCGATACTATAGCGAGACTAACAAGCCATGTGGTTTGCAGGTTCAGAAAGCTCTGGTGGAGAACACAATGGTGCCGTGCATCAACGCCAAGCCGTACCAGTACACGGAGCTGCTGATGACGCTGCCGGACCTGGCGAGCCACTTCTTCCCGCGCGTCTCGCTCACCACCTGCCGCGCCATGCTCGACGCGCTCGGCCTCACTCTCTACAGACCTAACTCGTCAGTATATACATGTACATACTAGCTCCCCTTCCCCCAAGGTTCCGGGATTAAAACATCTATCTATGTGCCAAGTTTCATCCAAATCCGTTCAGTAGTTTTTGCGTGAAAGAGCAACAAACATACATACATAAAAACTTTCACGTTTATAATATTAGTCGGATATACTATTTAGTACTATACTACTATAATATGTAGTACCGTTAGATGGAAGACAAATATTTAATAATTTAATTGTGCGCGTTCATACGGGTTCTGTGTTCGTGTGTTTGTTCGCGTTCGTCGAGTAGTCGACAGTGGGTCTACTACGTCCTGATGATGCTTCGTGAAGAAGCGAAACACATGTCGATTTCCTGTTAAGTTCCCTTCTTTTGGACTTGACAGAGAAGGATATATCCAGCGGAATTAGTTACTAAATATTTGTCTTCCATCTAATCTTATAATGGATTTCCGCAAGGTCACGCCTGAGTCAATTAGTTATGTAGTACCGTACTAAACTATAGTATGTAGTACTATACTACTATAATATGTAGTCATTTACTATATGGTACTACATGTATTTAGGGCTTTCTAACTTTTCTTTATAATTTTTTTACTATGTATAGGCATGTGTTTGACCACAATCTCACCGTAGTCAGTGATGATGTGGCCGATGGTGGTAAGCACACAAATTCTAGAAGGGAACTGGCTCTCAAGTGCAGCTGTTGAAATACACCGGAAGGTTCTTGCTGACAGGGTAGCCAGCCAGGCGGGTACTACAAGGTACCCTACCACCATGCTATGGTTTCCTCACGATGTTCTCGTTCACCGAAAGCTCAAGCTCATTATAACTCGAACCCGTAACCTTCGTCTCTGCATTTGACGTCACTAATTTCTAATTATTGCTACAGGACGCAACTACAAGTTCTACGCAACTCCGGCAAGTGCAAATCAGCAGCGGCTGGTGAGAACGGGCTCGCATTGGTACAGATCCGCGACGTGATGCAGCACATGATACAGTTCAAGTACATGCTGCGGTCAGGTCTGGCGGGTGACGAGCCTCCGCATCAGCCCCCTAGACCTGCACACTCTGCTGCACCTCATGCTAAGAGGACGAGGGCTAACTGAACCTTGGAAATAGCTGGGAAAATACCTAGAAAAAGGGAATAACATCCTGTTTTACTACCATGAGGATGAAGATCTTTCCAATAGTGAAAATTAGCTCACAGAATGAAAATTATGAGCATTCATTGATATTCATGGTGAAGTTTATACCCTTAAGTTTTGTCATGATATGCTCATGATTTGTTTATGGTTGACAGTGTCATCAGCTCCTATGATTCGCTAAGGACAGTGATGAAGCAATTGATTGTGTTTTTATAATGATTTGGCAATGGACTTTATAGTGATTCAAAAAGGACTACAATGATGCATCGGCACCAGTGATTTTCATGAACTTTGGACGTTATCTAGTGTATAACAAAGTATCGCGTCAATTTCCGTTACGTTGTACAGATTATATGTTACTATACATACTGTAAATCGAGAGATCTTACTTATAATGATCTTTTATGTACTATTTAATAGAAGACTGAAATTTTTATTTTATAATTTCGCTTATCAAATGTTATTGAGTTGTGAAAGAATATTCTTAGTTAGATATCTTTTCTGTTGAATGTGTGAATGTTTCAGATGTGCACTTTTTTTGCGTATATGACACATTTCATGTATATACCTTGAAAACTACATGTACATACATAAAAAAATACTGCATTAAAGCCTTACCTATGTCCTTAAGCAATACATTTAATTTGAATAAGTTAGCTATAAAATAATTCTTAAATTTTTAGTGTATCACTGAAAACGTAAGTGTTATTTTATATTAAATAAAAGGTATTGCTTCAATCGCATATTAAAACGCTTAAGAACATGTAAATTAATCATCACAATATAGACTTTAGTATTTTCACAAACTTTGGTCACATTTCTAGCTAAACTAACTACTGAAATTGATGACTGTAATAATGTAAATAATTTATTTGTACAAAGATTAGTTTTAATGGTGCAATATGATTTTAAGCATCTAAACCCTCGGATTAAGTAAAAAGCTTAGATGGAGCGCAAAGAAATGTAAAATATTTAGTTTCATTCCATTATGTGTTGCATGTACAAGATCAGGATAAAGCGATGCTAGGTTTTTTAATATTGTCGGCGCTCCGTCTTTACTTTTTATTTGGTCTGAGGGTAAAACATTCTAAGTTGGAGGGGATATGATAACCTTCGTAGAAACGACTTTTTGACCTTTGTCATAAAGATAAATATAAAATGATACAAAGTATTGTACAACATTGGCAGGCAGATTTCTTGCCTCTCTTTTATTTAGCTCAAATTTTAAAATGACAGATACCTTTTTTAACAGATGGTAATAATATTTTGGCTAAGAACAAATGCTAAGTACATATTAAATTATTGCATGAATTCATACATTGATATTTGTTCTTGGTCATTCCAGTGACAAAAAAAAAACAAGATAAAATAACATTTCCAGTAGGAAATAATGTTAGTTCCTATAGTTAGGTATATTGATAATATTGGGATTTCATTTACACTCATAGATTTTTGTTAATTACAAAACAATAATGATTTTATGTATTAATAATTCTCTTACTATTTCTGCTGACGATTGAGACTTGAGAGCAGAGGGCCTACTCCGAAAAACGATACACGCTAGTTCGATGATCGTTGTCAAATTATTAACCAATATTTACATCTCGTCAGTGTGATGCAATTCTTGGTTGGTTAATAGTTTGATAACGATGATCGAACAATCGTGTATCGTTTTTCGGACCCTCAGGGTGGGTAGATGATATGATTATTTGTCATAAGTACATTTTGTTAAGCTGCTTAAACACATTAGCAAAGAAAGTCTATGTGCCAATTTTTGGCAAGTCTACTTGACTTGCCTTGCTCCTCGTCAGTGAGGGAAACGCCAACAGTGTTATTTGTCGTGGCTTGTCACTATTGGGGTGGCTCAGCTCGGAGTATTGTTGTTATTGTGTTTGCCTACATTAGTCCATGCTAGAACATTGTTCGAATTAGGCAGACATGTATAGGCAAAATTAATAATTGGTTAGGTAGTTGATTGCGATACCTATCCAGAATCTTCTCTATACGAGGACCGAATGACGCTTCGGAAGAAATAGTGTACTGTAACAATTTTAGTTCTTCCTAATTTATGAAACTGGCAACAAAAACAACGTTATAACTAACAGCAGGTTAATAAAAAATAATATTAAAATTCAAATTTTCTGTGTAAATTAATTAGTACTAATACATAAGGGTGGTGATTTGCACAAAAAAGTATTTTTTAAATGAAATCCTAGTTGTTATCAATGAAAAAGCTTCACTATTTGTATATTATTTTCGAATGTAAAGTGAAATTAACAAGGCCTTTGTAGTTGAGCCTTGAAATATATAGAGAAAATATCTTAAACTTTTTATATTATCGCTATAATTAACGCAGAGCTGTGTAAATTTATCGCTAAATTATTTATAATAGCTATAAGTGTTAGGTTCTATCTATTTGGTAACATGTAAATTGCAGTTTTACGCAATAGCCCTTCCTTCAGAATAAATCGGAATGCAGTTTCGGTTGTGAGGATTCTGTATTAAAAAAAATAAAAGTATACTTTTGAAATATTTGTATTATTTAGTAACGTAATAAAACCTTCATCCTCATAATGTCGTTACGACTTGATTACGAGATGAAGCTGGAAAATTGGCACATTCACGGTTTTTTAGTTTCGTACCCAAAGGGTGAACGGAACCCTATTATTATTATGACTCGGGCCCGCCCCCACTTGCCGTCCGTCCGACCGTCCGCTTCGCCCGTCCGTCTCCATCCGTGTCGTCATAACTATCGCTGTAGTATAATAAGAACCCTAATAGGTAGTTGATATAATGTGCGCACCCCATCGTGTGCGAATCCACGTCGTACTTGGTCAATTTATTTTTATTTACGGAGAATGGAATTCTCTATGATTTGACAAAACTGCCATTTGGTTAGTCTTGATGTTTTTTTTGATAAAGTAAAGCGAATACGAATTATTTTATCATCTGACAAGATAATGGTTGGTTCGTATGCCAACTTTTGGCAACACTGATTATAATTTCTTTCCTTGACAAGTGGGTTGAAACGGGGGCGCGAATTTTGTACTATGCATTTGTGAGTGTCCCCAAGTGGGGGCGGGTGACTCATGCGACTTTTTTACTTATTATCAGCTTTATACGGTTCAATTCCAATTGGATTCTTATTAGAATGGGTAGAGAGTGAAATAATCTTCTGATTGGTGTAGCAACATCATTTGCTTTGGTACAATTTTTTTTTAAAAATACCCGTTTTCGCCTACTCGTCTCGCGGTCAGTTGCGGTCAGTCGCGGTAAACGGCGTTAATGCTGTTTTCAAATCAATGGTTTTTATATATTTTTCAGGTATACATATGTATATTTTATTTTTAATGTAAAGTAAATATTATAAATAAGCTGGTAAAATAAATCAAACCTTGGTTCATTACGTATATTTATTTCTATAATTATATTTATTGAATATGACGTCATTTACGTAATTTTTACACTTTTCCCAACTCAACGACCTGTATAAACTAAAATGAACAAGGTAACAGTATTATTTGTATTACAATATGTAGAGTAGATCATTCTCTTCTAAGAAACATAAGTTTGAATACGATACTTGTAAACATTCAAACATTAGAAGCGATAAGGCCACTTAAGTACCGCGCGCCGATGACGTAACCACTTAGCGGTAAACGAATGTAATCCGATACCTGAGTCATAGTATACGAAAGGTTAATGGAGGACTGAAATCGCTTTGTCAAATTGTCAATCCTCTCGTACGAATGCAATTTTAAATGCATTGTTTGAATGTTTAAATCCAGTGATACTTGTGTTTACAGTGAAAATTTACAGACATATTTAGATTAATAAATCAACTTTGGGATTTACAATCAATGGGAGCTGTGCCTGAACAATGCCTTGGTCACCCTTTTAACGATTTATTATCATTTAGTTTTTAGTTTATTTTAAATTACATTGTGAAATAGATGTGTAGGGTCTATTAATTTCATTTCTCATTCCATACATTTTATTGTAATAGGTTTAGTTGTTGTTGTGTATTCTTTTAGGCTGTAAGGTTAGGTCATTATGAATATCCAAGTTTGTAGGGATACTTCAGACGCGGTGGCTCTGTACTTGCCGCAGCGTTTGTATTTAAAATCCTTTGCAAGGCTTAATATTTCTGTTCAGCTCCCCCTTCACAAGGTACATGGCAAGGCTTTATCCAATTGGGAGCTTATGGAAAAGCTCCGAAAGATGATACTACCTGACAGCTTTAGTACACTAAAAGTGTCCAAGCATAATACTGAAGTGATAAGATACGATGCCGAACTGGAAGACCGTGGTAAACTCGAACGGGTGATATCACGCCTTGAAGACAGAATTGTCCAACTAAATGATTATCCTGAACCTCTAAAGGTAAAGGTGAGTGAAGCTAAATCTGATTTCCCAAGCCGACATGCATGGGATGCATTCTTCCGTGATGCTACGGACATGGATGAAATGAAACCGGGTGAAAGACCTGATACAATCCACATTAGTAACTTACCAATACGTTGGTTTGTACATGATTCACATAATGATGAAGATGCACCACCATCAGAGAATATATTCAAGAAAGTATTTGAGAAATTTGGCTCAATACGTCAAGTAGATGTTCCAGCTTCTGACCCTTTTAGAATGCAGATGAAAGCTGCAATAAGAGGTATCACAACTCCACCTTCAGACGTAGCATTATACTTTGAAGGTTATGTCCAGTTTAGTGAATATGTGGGTTTTGTACGATGTATGGATGCTCTTAAAGGCTGCAAATTAATGAGGAAAAAAGATGATATTGCTGAGTGGTGTGGAATACGAGTAGACTTTGATAAGTCAAAGCATATGACCGATGCCGCTGTGAAACGTAGAGCAATAGTGCGGGAAAGACTCATATTACGTCAAAAATCAAAGGATGAAGAGGATAGATTGGAGAAAGAGAGAGTTAGCAAACGGGAAGCTAGAGAAAGGTATATTAAGATTTTAAAACCCTGTTATTGCTTCCTTTAGATGACAGATGATTTAGAAATATTAGGGCAAAATTATCTATTGCAGACAGAAAGACACAGTCTCACGTATTATTTATCACTCTTTAAGACAAAAATACGAGCACACAGAACGGGAGAAGCTGGAGAAGATGCGGGAACGGGAAGAGAAGAGGAAGAAGAAACAGCTAGCTAAGCTTATGAAAAGGGAAGATGTGGATGTCAACAGCAAGGTTGCAGAAGAGCGGAAAAAGTTGTTGAAGGCACAGAAGAAGTTACAAGCTTTTCGGCTTATTGAAGAGCTGTTTAAAAGAATAGAGGTATGTTTGTATGCATATATTATTGTCTAACTAGCTTTCCCCGCGGTTTCACTCCCATACCCGGGATAATATATTTATTTGCCTGAACATAGGTAGCTACATTATGTGTTATTTATATATGTGTTGGAACTAAAACAATTAGAACATCTTTTGATTGTCCACATTGAAGCAAATAAATGATTTAGAATGTTGTTAAATCAAAACAAAACTCATTTATTCAGTTTAGGCCTTAATAAAGCACTTATGAATGTCAACAGTAAAAAAAAATAGACTCCACTACCGGTTCGGAATACACTTGAACTGAGAAGACTGGCAAGAAACTCAGTTTCTCTGGCAGTTGTTGTTTTAAATATACATAAACTTCATACAATTATCACTTGGCCAGGGGGCCATGTATTCTTGTCTTCTATGTAATGAGCCACCTTATAGTAGGCCTTGTTGATCCACTTATGTTTAATATTATAAGACATCTTAGTTAATTCATATGGGATTTTATTATAATAGTGAATGCAGTTCCCGAGAAAATACTTATTGACTTTCGCTAGCCTGAATGTAGGTGTAACTATGTGTATGTATGTATGTTTGTTTGTTGTAATTCCCAGCTTCGTCCAGAGTTACAGCGAGGCAGCGAGCGCGGCGCTCGGTACCGGGTGGGCGGCGAGCGAGCCGCGCGCGCCCGCCTCGTGGACCGCTACAAGAAGCAGCAGGAGGCCGCACTCGACGAACAGAGGAAACGTTACGACAGTGCTCTTAATGGTCAGTTACCTACTGCACACAAACATACAGACAGCATCAATAATATCATAGCAGACAAGATAAGTTTTGTTGAACACATAGAACATAATAACAAATAGGTACATAACTAAAGTAAAACCAGACAAACAGTCAAAAGGCCCCAGCTCAGCATGTGCTGTCTATCTAGTAAAAGTAACTACATAATACAACATACGATAATTAAACATGTATTTTCCAGGACGCATAGTAATCCGTTCAGCTTTAGAAGTAAAGAAGCCGAAACGCGACTCTTCCATCAGCTCGGTGTCCTCGGATGACCGCAGGGAAGCCAAGGATCACAAGCGCGTCAAGACTGAAAAGCTCACCACTCCTGAGAGAGAAATGGAGTATAAGAAAGCCACTGGTAAGAAATCTGTTACATTTGCTGATCAATTTTGAATCTTAAATAAAGCCTTTGTCAATTGGTCGTATATAGACATAATAATATGCAATACAGTAGTATTGATTGGCTTTTATGTCCTTCTTGAGAAATAATCATCATATCAGCCGAAAGACGTCCACTGCTGGACAAAGGCCTCCCCCAAGGATATCCACGATGGCCGGTCTTGCGCTACCCGCATTCAGCGGTTTCCCGCGACCCTCACAAGATCGTCGGTCCGCCTTGTGGGGGGCGTGTGGTAGCCCACGCTGCGTGTTCCGGTTGGTGGTCGCCTTTCGAGAACCTTTCTGCCCCAGTTGGCGTCGGTTCTATGTGCGATGTGCCGCGCTACAACTTCAGGGCTGGCAATTCTTCGGGCTATGTACTATACATAGTTAAAATACGTGACACTAAATAGAAGCGTATACTATGTTGCTTTGACTTCGTCTTTCGACCTTCCATTGTATGTTTTTCAAAATAAAGTGTTTTATTTCCAGGGATGTACAACATGCACGCTGCATACGGATTCGGATATCCGTTCGCTGCGTGCGCGCCGCCTGCGTACCCATATCCGCACCAAAGTATGAGTATCATGACATTACTACTACATTTTATTCATTTATTTATGACAGCTTTTCGCCCCGCGGTATCCGGCTCTGTCTCTAGAATCAGCGGTTTAGGCTGTGCGTAATCAGTCAGTAGGTCAGTCAGGACTTTGTATTTTATATATACAGATTTAGAAGTCACCATACATTTTTTCCCGCGTTCCAGTGTTAAAAAGTTGCATTTTGACACTCGGGGATAATGTAGCCAAGTAGCTCCTAAAATAGGGTAGTTGACACTGTCAAAAATAAATGACCAAACACTAACCAATGCATAAAACATATAAAAACACGTGGAAATATCAAATATGTTGTACATTTAATGCTTTTTATGATTTTTAATTACCAGTGGAACCACTAAGAGTAGATGTTTTGATGCTGTGAAACTATGACGTCATAATGTAATATTTCATACAAAATTCCTTATAAACTATCGTTTTGACATTTATTAAAAAGTAGCTGATTTGATGTGTCAGTCAACTACCCTATTAGCTCCTACATCCTAACTCTTTATAATATTAGTGTACAAATAAAATGGTCCTTACTGATTTAGCAACGCCCAGTACAAACTTTTGTATCTAGAAAGCTTAATTTTGCGCTGTAAATGGTTTTCAGCGATCTACTTATATATACCAACATGGTCGATTTACATGCTAAAACTTTTTGTTTTGTAGTTGTCTTTGAAAAGTACTAAATAATTCTTCTACTTTTATTTTGCTGTAACACTTAATAATAAAATCTGTAATAATATTGAACTTTGTCTAAAATAATTCATTTGCAGTTGAATTTAGGGGTCGAAAATAAAATACGTATTAAATGAGTGCAGTGCGAGTTTAATAAAATGATGGAAATAATTTACTAGACATATTTTATTCCCGACCCCTTGTACAATTTAAATAAAAACAGGTAAAGTTCTTTAATATTGTGGTTTATTAGAAATCATCAAGTTACTATACCATTGTTTAGAATTATTACTAATAAATGAACCCATGTTTACTCCTATTTTATCAGAAAAAAAATCTGTTTTATATTTAATTTCAAATGAGTTTTCTGCATCACTACTCACACACTGGTCCGCTCGTCCAACCTCAGATAATGTTGGCGTTGACTCCTCGGCAGACACATGCATACAGCCACATGTATGGTTTAAGTGACATTTACTTAAACTTAAACCATGGATTTGTACTTTGTTTTTTAAGTTAGTAAAAACTGCCAATAAAGCCTTAACATTTTATCGCTAAGGAGTTCAAAATAACGTACAGAATCCATGGTTTCAGTTTTCGTTACAATGATGTCACTCACACCCAGTATTAAAGACAGACATACATAATATACAGGTGACCTTTTGACCGAACAAGATAGATGTTTCTCTTTCGAAATTTCAGAGTTGGTCCCATACTAAAACTTGTTCATAATGATGAGTACAATAATCCCTCAAATCTAGATATTGTCGGGTATCAATAAATAAGTGAATGCCTTCTCCGTGGTGTAGCATCGATGTACTACCCGGTGCGCGGCGCCTACTACCCTCCGCCGGCGCACGAGCAGTACGCGCCGGCGCCGCGGCGAGGGTTCCGCGCGCGCGGCCGCGGGGGCCTCGGGGGCCGCGGGAGGCCTCGCATGCCCTACTTCGAGGGGCCCGACGCCACACAACAGTATTACAAGTTAGTATACCGATACTAAAGAAAAAACGACAGACCACATTGAAGATGGTCAGATGATTGCTGATGCTGGCCCACTATATATGGAGAGTCGCAGGAGGAAAATTGGCGCTGAGTGGACTATTATAAATAATTGAATAGAAAAAGTTTATTTTTTCTGAAAACATAAGTTACTAGTGAAATAAAAATAAAATATTATGTAAAATAATAAAAATACATATATATACCCTACATAATATGCCATTTTATAATAAGTACACTGAGACCAAGAAGTGAGGTAAGGGCTCCGGCCGGTCTCGACAACACATATTATTTCAGCTCTGAAATTGTATTTAAGACATATTCCTACATCAATTTGTATTGTGGAGATAAATAAAGCTTATTATTATTTATTAATACATACTATAACTGGTAGACACACATCCATAAATTCCTGGCACATTTTAATTAATCTATGATTATCCACTAGGTACTTCAAGAAACTAACCGAGTCAGAGAATCGCAACGAATACGAGGACCGCGCTCGGACTCGCTCCCGGTCCCGTTCTCGGTCGCACCGTCGCTCGTACTCGCGGTCTCGTTCCCGCTCGCGGTCGCGTTCTCGCTCCCGCTCGCGGCGCCGCACATACTCGCGCTCTCGCTCTAGAAGCCGACGGTCTAGGAGCCGCAGCTCGAGGAACAGGACTCGCAGATCCAGGACCAGGAGCCGGAGATCTAGGTAAATAAAATAATATAAAATAAATATCTAGGTATTTGACAGTCCAGTTGGTGCACTTGGTTAAGACACCACCTATCGCGCCGCAGGTCGTGGGTTCTATTCCCATTCAGGACAAATATTTGTGTGCATGAACATGTCTGTTTGTCCTGAGTCTGGGTGTGATTATCTATTTAAGTATGTATTTACAAAAAAAAAGTTGTATATCAGTTGTCTGGTTACCATAGTACAAGCTCTGCTTAGTTTGGGATCAGATAACCGTGTGTGAAAAATGTCCCAGAATATTTAATAGAGATCAACTACGATAATATGGTCCCCTCCAAAGTTCAAAACGTTTGAAATTTGTGAAAGTATTTACAGACTCACAATACATGTGTGCGTACTGATACGGTCGACAAACAAACACTAATGCAAGGATTTGTTGCTCGACTAGCGTCATCATTAATATTAGTATGGCGCTGCACTGACGTACTCTATGACAATGACACGTCCGTTGTCTCGGTCGCGATCGGCTAGTTATGATTAGTTGACCAACAAATCTGGTAATAAGTGAGATACTGAAAACGCGGCCTGCTACTGGACGAATACTTACACCTACAAACTCTTTCGTATGGATGAGACTACACACATTGAAACAGTCATTTTTGAATAAACGAATTTAACAACCAGCTTGAGCTTGAAGGAAAACATCGTGAGGAAATCATAGCACGGTGGTAGGGTACTTTGTAGGACCCGCCTGTTTGGGTACCACCCTCAAATCTGAATCTGGCGCTAAGTACCGTTCGGTGTGTATCCGGTGGGTATCTGCGTTGTTTAAATTGGGTATTTATTTATTATCTTTCAGAGCACTCACTGAATAAAGAACAACTTTTGTTATAGATGCATGCCTGATATATGTAAAGAAACTGGAGATACTGCGTTAGTTACCTTGTTAATTTTAATTTACTACCAACCTTCACAAAATCACATTGTCTAGTTTTTTTTCCTTTTGGCATCACACTTTGTGTATTTTGCCAGTGTCAAGTTGAGCATTGTATTTTTTATTCTTCATTTATGTTTATTTCTTGTCAAGTAAACTGGGGTTAGTTAAGTAAAGTTAGGTTTTAGGTCCCATTGTCTAGTTATATTGGGTTAGTGATTTTGACGTCTCGAATGTCATGTCAATTTCCACCTTAGTGTCATGTAATTAAGCATTATTTGATACAAATAAAACCTTATTGTGAACTAATGAAGTTGATTTCTCTATGAGTTATTCGAAAGGCATAATTTATCTATTGAAACAACATGGGAAAAAGATTAAAATTTTCTGTAAAAAACTAGCTTGATCTATAAAATTATTTCCAGATCTCACCACACACGATCCAGGTCAAGGTCACGCAAGAGGTCAAGGTCGCACAGCCGAAGGTCAAAGTCGAAGTCTGAAGATAAGAGGAGACATACTCCCAGCGCCAGAGAAGGTAGAAAGAGCGTTGATAGCACCAAGGTTCTGTCTCCGAGCAAAATACGATCCAAGCAGAGGTCTAAAAGCTGGTCGCTGCCGAAGGATACGGAGCCAAGGAAGTCATGGTCGAAGAGTCCTAAGGAAAAATAGACAGAATAAACATATTTATATCATTTTGTTGTTTTCATTTGCAAAGTTATACATTTCATAGTCTAGAAAGCGAGTAGATAAAGGTCAAAGACCTCAAGGGTGACCTCAGGGGATCCCAATCGTTTTGTCCTGTGTCTCGCTTTATATGTTGTTATTTTTTGCGGCTCCCTTGTAAAATATTGTCCCGCGTGTAGCTTTAGAACGTTCGAACGCACAGTTTGGGAACCCCTGGTCTAGATGTCTAGAATTTTGAGTGATTTATTTTGCGTTTCCCTTAGTTCGGCCTATACTTATTTCGTCTGCGGAGGTCTTTATTGGTAATCCCAGACGAGAGATGGGTATTCCCATAATTACAATAATATATGCTTGGGAGGTAATGAACAGAAAATCTTAAAACTGCAAATTTTGCAATTTCAAAACTATTTACCTAATCCTTGTATAAAAAACCCACAAGTTTTAATCCGTGCATCCGTTAGTTACAATAAAATTATTAATAGGTATCTATGTATTTTATCGATGGATTAGCCAGAAATGAGCCGTGGAAGTTCTACACGGCTCGTTGATTACTTACTTACTAATAGGGTAACCAAGCATCTGCATTTTCCAGGACATGTGATATGACCTAAAACAACTTTAAAATAAAAATGTTGCCCAAGTTACTTATATTTTATAGTTTTGTCAATAACTAAAATTTAAAGAAAACCCCGAAACTCACTAGTGATCACCAATTTTCTAGAAAATTTGTCATCAATTAATCTTCTCGAATATGTCACCTGTAGGGGAGTTCATGTTATTAATATACATTTTTGATTGTGTTCCTAAATCTAAATTTAAAATCAAAAGTATAAAATAAAAGTTTGTATAAATAAAATAAGTTAAGTAAAATATTGAATTGTATAAGTTGTAAAAATAAAAATTGATATTTGTTTATATAGTAAAATAATGTAAAAGTAAAACTTATAAAAATATGTTGGTCATTAAAATGGTCCGAGCAAAACCGTAGTAAAAAGATAGCTAGCTGTTTCGAAACTTGTGCCCGGAGCTGTACACTGTACCGTTAGATCTCGCTTGACGACGCGCAGGCGACGATGTGGTTTTGCATGGCGACTAGTGGCTAATGCACTACCGCGGCGAACGCACGCTTGTTTTTGCTTTGACATTAATTACGTAGTTTTTTTTCTAAAATCATATTTTCTGTCTTTTCTCTTTTCTGTGCTTAATTCTACTCTGTAAACCTTGCTAAAATCTTTCCTGACTGTGCTAAACGTGTGTATCTTTCTATCTGTGCCTTCTGTGAATATACTCTGCTCCAAAATCTTAAGGAATTATTTTTATTACCTAGAACTAGAAAGGTAAGGGCACTACAAATTGGTGACCCCGAGTTCGAACGTTGCAATGGAGACCAGTTCTGGTAAATCAACTACCGAGACACAAAAAAATGAAGGTAGTGCTCAAGAAGATTCTAGAGAAGCGGCCAACATATTTAAAGTTGGTGTGCGAATACCAGCATTTTGGCCAGAGGAACCCGAACTTTGGTTTAGGCAGATTGAAGGACATTTTATTCTATCGGGAATCACATCAGATGCAACAAAATTTTATTATGTGGTGGCACAGTTAGATCATCAGTACGCTACAGAGGTCAAAGATGTCATAGTTTCACCGCCCCCTACTAACAAGTACAGTAAACTCAAAACTGAGCTAGTGAAACGTCTCTCAGCATCGCAAAATAAGAAGATACAACAATTACTGATGCACGAGGAGTTAGGAGATAGAAAACCCTCTCAATTTTTGCGACATTTGAGAACTTTAGCTGGAACAGCATTTCCTGAGGATTTCCTGAGCACACTGTGGTCAAGTCGTTTACCAAATAACATACAGACTGTGATTGCTACGCAGACAGAAATACCGTTGGAGACAGTAGCTGAGCTAGCGGACAAAGTATATGAGATTGCCCCGTCTTCTCCACAAGTCGCGAGTATGTCTTCCAACGAAGTCATAGGTGAGCTGAGCAAGCAAGTAGCCGAGCTGACACGGGAGGTAGCTTCTTTAAAAGGTCAGGTACAATCACGTTCCCGTTCTTATTCTCGTGGTAGACAGCTATCCCATACCAGATCCAAAAGTAGGTCGCACTCACGTAGTAGATCTTTATGCTGGTATCATAATCGGTTTGGGCAGCGAGCGCATAGATGCATACCGCCGTGTAATTACACTTCTCCTGCTTCTACGTCGGAAAACAGCCACGGCAGCCGGAAATAGCGGCTAACGACTGCCAATCACAACCAGGCCGCCTTTTTGTTATGGACCTAAATACTAAAAAACAATTTCTAGTAGACACAGGATCAGACTTATGTGTTTATCCAGTAACTGCATTGCGAGAACGCCGTAATAGAACTGATTATAAGTTATTCGCTGCTAATGGTACAGTCATCCACACATATGGATCAGTAAAATTAGAATTAAATATTGGGTTACGCCGCAACTTTGTATGGCGATTTGTGGTTGCTGATATATCGAAACCAATTATTGGTGTTGACTTCCTCTCTTTTTACAGTTTACTGGTCGATTGCAGAAACCAACGCCTACATGATAGTCTGACTTCACTGTATATCAATGTGCCTACGAAGACGTCTACCCAGCACATCACGTCAGTGAAAGCTGTATTGGGAGATTCAGAGTATCACCAAATTTTACGTGAGTACCCAGACATTACACGCCCCGCTGGTACCCAGCGGACTGTAAAGCACAATACGGTCCACCATATACGGATAACGCCTGGTCCACCTGTCGGTAGTCGTCCTCGTCGTTTACCGCCAGATCGTTTGAAAATTGCTCAAAAAGAATTTGACGACATGCTTCTGAGTGGCACAGCTCGACGGTCTGACAGTGAATGGTCTTCACCGCTTCATTTAGTACCCAAGAAGGATGATGGTTGGAGGCCATGTGGGGATTACAGAGCGCTTAACGCGCGTACAGTGCCTGACAAATACCCAGTAAGGCATATTCAAGATTTTGCACATTTACTTGCTGGAAATAAAGTATTTTCAAAAATTGACCTGATAAAGGCCTATAACCAAATTCCTATTTATAAAGATGACATACCAAAGACGGCGATTACAACACCATTCGGCCTATTTGAATTTACTCATATGACGTTTGGGTTGCGGAATGCAGCCCAAACCTTTCAAAGGTTTATAGATGAAGTCCTAAAAGGCCTATCATTTTGTTATGGTTATATCGACGACATTTTAATTTTTTCTGCAAGTAAAACTCAGCATCAACAGCATTTACGTGAGTTATTTCAGAGGCTGACGGATTATGGAATACTCATAAACTCAGCAAAATGTCAATTTGGTCAGTCTACAATTACTTTCCTGGGTCATGAAGTCTCAGCTGATGGCATTCGTCCTCTTCAGAACAAAGTGCAGGCGGTTTTAGATTTCCCGGCACCCAAAACTGTAAAAGAGATGAGAAGATTTTTGGGAATGTTTAATTTTTACCGCAGATTTGTACCAGGAGCCTCATCAATTCAAGCACCTTTAAATGCAGTATTATGCGGTCACAAGAAGAGAGGACCACAGGCTATAACAATGACTGAAGAAATGATGCAAGCTTTCAATGTCTGCAAATCTAGCCTTTCAGAAGCTACGATGCTTGCACATCCTGTACCTGACGCGGAGCTAGCAATTCATACAGATGCTTCAGATGTTGCCATTGGTGCCGTACTTCAACAAAGAGAAAACAACTCATGGTTGCCACTTGCATTCTTTTCTCGTCGCTTGTCATCTACTCAAACCAAGTACAGTCCGTATGACAGGGAACTCCTCGCCATCTACGAGGCAATTAAATATTTCCGACATATGGTCGAGGCTAGACCTTTTGTTGTATACACGGACCATAAGCCGTTGACGTTTGCTTTTTCATCTCGTCGAGATAAATGCTCACCCAGGCAATTTCGGTACTTAGATTTTATAGCTCAATTTAGTACAAACATTCAGTATGTTACGGGCAAAGAAAATGTAGTCGCAGATGCACTATCTCGTGTCGAAGAGATTTCGGAAACGATTGACTATAAGAGCCTTTCTCAATCTCAAGTTGAAGATGCTGAGTTAAAAGATTTGCTACAGAATATTACGTCTTTAAAACTTCAGAAGGTAAAATTAGCAAACTCAGATGTGGAAATTTACTGTGACGTCTCAACATCGAAGCCACGGCCGTTTGTCACGAAATCTCTACGGCGATCTGTATTCGACACACTACACAGGCTTAGTCACCCTGGTGTGAGAGCATCAACTAAGCTGGTCACACAAAGATTTGTATGGCCCAGCGTTAATAAGGATTGCCGAACATGGGCAAGACAATGTTCCGATTGTCAGAGAAACAAAGTTACCCGTCATACTTCTTCTCCTACCTCTCCTTTTTCCAGCCCCACTGGTAGATTTTCCCATGTCCACATGGACATAGTAGGACCATTACCAATTTCTTCTGGTTTCAGGTACTGTCTCACGGTCATCGATCGCTTCACTCGTTGGCCTGAGGCGTACCCACTTGCAGAGATAACAGCAGAGACCTGTGCTCGCGCTTTCATAGCGGGCTGGGTCGCGCGATTTGGGTGTCCTGAGAAGATAACCACCGACAGAGGCCGACAGTTTGAGTCGCAACTCTTCAGCAACATCTCTGCCATCCTGGGTGCTGTCCATCTAACAACGACGGCCTACCATCCAGCCAGCAATGGTATGGTGGAACGACTCCACCGGCAGCTAAAAGCGGCAATAATGTGCCATACAAATATACATTGGGCAGAAATCCTACCTTTAGTCCTCTTGGGCATACGAAGTTCATGGAAAGAAGATATCGGAGCATCAGCGGCAGACCTGGTTTATGGGGAACCATTGCGCTTACCTGGTGAGTTCTTCGCTCCATCTAAGGTTTCAACACCAGACTTCACAGACTTCGGTGCGCGCCTGCGGCATCATATAGCCAAACTGACCCCAGAACCGGCGCGGTGGCATTCGAAGAAAACATTTTACTTACCCAAGGATCTGCATACCACGAGTCATGTGTTTCTACGTTATGGACATGTCAAGAGATCCCTGGAGTCACCGTACACTGGCCCATTTAAAGTGCTGGAAAGAAGTCCAAAAACGTTCAAAATAGAGGTGAAAGGGAAACCTGTCACAGTTACGGTGGATCGTCTGAAACCAGCATATATTGCCCAAGATAATGAAGACAGTCCTGAGCCAGTTCCAGAAAAGAGGACTCGGAGCGGGCGTAGGGTTCGTTTTCCAAATTACTATCGACCGTAGTAGTCCACGGTCTCGGTGGGGGAGTAATGTAGGGGAGTTCATGTTATTAATATACATTTTTGATTGTGTTCCTAAATCTAAATTTAAAATCAAAAGTATAAAATAAAAGTTTGTATAAATAAAATAAGTTAAGTAAAATATTGAATTGTATAAGTTGTAAAAATAAAAATTGATATTTGTTTATATAGTAAAATAATGTAAAAGTAAAACTTATAAAAATATGTTGGTCATTAAAATGGTCCGAGCAAAACCGTAGTAAAAAGATAGCTAGCTGTTTCGAAACTTGTGCCCGGAGCTGTACACTGTACCGTTAGATCTCGCTTGACGACGCGCAGGCGACGATGTGGTTTTGCATGGCGACTAGTGGCTAATGCACTACCGCGGCGAACGCACGCTTGTTTTTGCTTTGACATTAATTACGTAGTTTTTTTTCTAAAATCATATTTTCTGTCTTTTCTCTTTTCTGTGCTTAATTCTACTCTGTAAACCTTGCTAAAATCTTTCCTGACTGTGCTAAACGTGTGTATCTTTCTATCTGTGCCTTCTGTGAATATACTCTGCTCCAAAATCTTAAGGAATTATTTTTATTACCTAGAACTAGAAAGGTAAGGGCACTACACACCTTTAAACAAAAAAAATCTAAATCAAAGTCGGTCCATCCGTTCAGGGGCTATGAGGCCACAGACAGAAACACACACACAGATAGACACGTCATACTTCACCCGTCCCTTTTGCGTCCCGTTACATTTATATTTATTACTGATATAATGTCCAGTAAAACGCCAGACGTGTAGTCTCCCATATTCTACGATGGAACTGAATAATTGATCAGCATTAATATCAGGAGATTATAATTATAATGACACCTACGTAACTGAAGATAAGAATGTCCTAATTACTATAATATGTAGACAACCAGTAATTAGTGATTTAGAGTTACTAGTGATTCGGTAGCCGTTCGAAGATGAAGACTTTTGCAGTTGTATTGTTGTGCGCTTTTGTCGCCGTTCAGGTAATTGTTTATTTATAATAGTTACTATAGTTTATAGATTAGGTAAACATTTTTATTTGCAAGTACCTATAGTAAGTACCAATATAAAATTATGGTAAAAAGCATTAAACAAATAAAGTACTTATTTATAATTGTAGGCAGTATATTATTTACTCTATGTTTATACTTCGCCATATTAATTGACATGCAAATAATAAAATTCTTAGATACACTTCATTAAAGTACCAAATTCATTATTAAAATTTGATCTGATTAAATTTTCTTTATTTTTTAGAAGTTTTAAAGTTGTACTTAGGATTTTTATTTATTTATACTTTTATACTCGTATAATCAGCTTGGATATTATGCTATAACATTTTAAGAGATCAACTTTGTTTGATCAAAATTAATGGTAAGGCGATGATAGCTCGTTGGTAGGGACTTCGTATGCCAAGACGAAGGTCACGGGTTCGAATCCTACCATGTGCTTGAGCTTTCGGTGAAGGAAAACATCGTGAGGAAACTATAGCCCGATGGTTGGGTACTTTGTAGTACCCACCTGGCTGGTTACCCTCAAGTTGAAAATAAATAAAAGCACCTACACATGCGTTTCGACCATTCTCATTTACCATGTGTGATTGTTGATAAAAAAATACCGGGTGTAAGGGACAGTCGACCGAAAACTTTGGGAAAAGGTTACTCTGAATGCCTATAATAACACTAGAAATCAATTATGTCAGAAGCCATCGGTTATAGATATCGTAATGTTTGAGCGCGCAATGTACGTTACAGCGCTATCACATACAACACGTGCAGTCTTGCTTGTATTGATTTGAATTTTGATGTTCATTGCAGTTTTATGTCTAAATTAGTAGTCACTGTTTATTTATTTTTAAAACAGGTTTAGTTAGACTTGTATAATGATTTTATAGTATAATCAATCCAAAAATTCATGAAAGATCGACGAAAAATTCAAAGTCTGGGGGCTCCAGAATCATGTATTGAATCCATGGTATCAGTTTTCGGAAGGCTGTTCCTTACACCCGGTATAACAGTCAGTACTAAAGTCAGTACCTACGTCTAATCGTAGAAATGAAATAAATAGTTATGAGGACACAACACTCTCCGTCATTTAAAAATTAGCGTGTTACTGAAATGTATACCTACTTATAATGTTGCCTACCTGTTCTCCGCAGTTTCACCCGAGTTCCCAGGATGAATCTTAGAGCACTCGAGAAAAGATATTACTTCATATTAGTGAAAGTATTTTCAGATATCTTTTACTTATAAACTTTTGGTACTTAAAATATTAGATGAAAATAAATGGCGTCTATGGCGGACAGGAGCATGAAAATGTAACCTGTAATTAAGAAAAAAGTGTACAAAGCCTTTGTAACTTAAAAGTGGAATAACATACCTACTTACGTCTGTTAAGAGATAGCTTATCACAATTTTAATTCATCATGTTAATACATTTTAATACGGCGATTATCATTATCTTTGGGAATTAAAAAAAGTAATCAGAGTTGAAGATAATAATTATAAATGTATCTACTTACTTAGCTACTTAAACCGATTAAATTAAAATTTGCTGGGATAAAACCTTGAACTAATATCTAATTAAAAAAAAAAAAAAAATATTACAATAGGTAGGTAACCTTTGTAACTTAAACAGGGTTAATTTGGTTGGGTTATACCTTATTTAGACAAGGCATAAAACATATTTTAGAGTAGAAAACAACAAAACAAAAAAATAAAAACAAATTAGTTTTGCAGTAAATACGCAAATGTATCTAATTCTAACTATTAAACTACGGGACCCTATTACCTATACGTTTCTGAGTACGAGTAACGGCTTTTACTCAGTGATTTAGATACGCGCTTATTTTTTGTAACTTCTTTATTATTGGATTTTTATAATGTTGTGCCTAAATTATCTGCAGCCTAATATACCCAAAATTTAATGAATTAATCAAACTGTATTACAAAAATGTTTCTTTTTCTAGGGCCGCAGTGGTGTTATAAAAAGTAAGTACTAATTTCATACTACAATTTTAAGACCTCACTTCACTTCACTTCTTGATTGAATGGCATTAGATGCGTTTTTTACACAATTCTGCCAGTGTCATTTTAAGACCTCATAGGAACAGTTAGCGTTTATGACATTTCCCTATGGATGGGTACCCACTTTATGAGATACCCATTCATAAGTGTAAGTTTAGGGGAATTAGCACAGCCCTCATAAAATGTTTGCACCTCGCCTCAGTCTGAAGAACAATTGAGGCATTATTCAATCTCTATTTCACCCAATACTGAAAAATAATTTTATGAAATCAATGTGAGTCCCGATTGTTATTTAGATGTATTGTACCATCAACAAAGTTGAAGCATGATCAGTTTTGAGACCTTTTCGCTTGCAGCCAGTAATCATAGTTTGCCCTGTCCATTGTTGACAATAAAACGGTCTCTTGTAAAATCTTTTGTCTAGACTATTTACTGACAATGACAATCTACTATTTTATGACAAGCACATTGTCTGGTTATATTGTGTGAGACATAGGTAGCGGCCAGTCACTGCACATAAAATAAACCCATAAGGTGATCATGCTTCAACTTTGTCGATAGGTACCATGAGCTTACTACGGATCCGTGGGTATCGATAGTCGCTAGGATTCGGTTTCGTTACCCTAGTAAACTCATGGTAGTGTTACTGCATGGAAGATTGCTGTGATTACCATAATACCTTTGTTGTTAATTCTGAAGCTGATAGGGATAATCATTAACAAAGAGACAGTCCTTAATTCTTCATTATGACTTCAATGAGCAAATAATAACCCGACATCTGGTGAGCTGAAAAGTAAATGGATGGGCTAGTTGGCGCAGTTGGTTAAGACACTACCTAATGTGCCGCAGGTCGTGGGTTCGATTCAAATCCAGGACAAAAAATTGTGTGAACATTTCTGTTTATCCTGAGTTTTATATTCCTAGGCACCAGGTCTGAGGCCGCCCCAGGCGACGCCCCATGGGTGGTGCACCTCCGCTCTGCTGTCAGCACCAGCGGGCTCCTCAACTCCTGCATGGGATCTCTGATTGACAACCAGTGGGTCCTCACCACCGACACCTGCCTTAAAGAGTACGTATCGTATTTCTAGATCCGTCACTTCTCAATAACAAAGGCCAAGCATACTTAGCGGCATAATCAAGGGCAAAGGCTACTAAGAGTCATGTGTATGCGTGCATTCATGCTTGCATTTGTTGCCATCCAGCTCCCAGCTATAGCTTGGAATATTGCGATTTTGAAATCGATGAGATCCGCAGGCGAACTAAAGTAACAGACATAGACCGAGAAATTGCCAAGCTGAAGTGGCAGTTGGTGGAAGACGCAGCGTGGGAAGGCTTATAGCAATTACACCAACGTTGTATAACACTAATCTAAGCGGTGTCGAAGCAACCTAGGCTTCCACTCAGTTCTCAATAGAATACAAAGGCAGTATAATAACCTTGCCAAAACATCTGAAATAGACATTTATTCAGACAATCCACATAATTTTAAGGCCAACATTTTAAACTCTTTTACAGCCCGCCCTAGTATCTGGTATTAACTTTTATTCTTAGTAATTAACTTTTGGTTTTAAATTCATCTAATTTATGTAATTTTCGTAACTTTCCATTTTATCGTGTAACTCTCCTCTTCGCATGCCGTGGCAGCCTATAATTAAGGGAGCATTAAGCTTTATTGTAATGTATAATATTATGTAAATGATACAATGTTTACCTTGTTGGTTGTCCTAAATAAATAAAAAAAAAAAAAAAAAAACTACGCTGTAGTATGGCAATTTACCCCGTGGATAAGTGCAATATGACATTGGTGAAATTGGACCTTACTACCCTACTCACAGACGTCAATTAGAATTTAATGACCGATTAAAGTATATCTATGTTTATTGCATAGCTATAGAAAGGGACAGGTATAGAGATAATCAGTTATTAAAATTAATTGACGTCTCTGAGTGCGGCCATTAGTAGTATAAATAAATGATTATTTTTATGTATAGCACCCGTTTCATCTGGGTGCGCTACGGAGCCGTCAACGTAATCCAGCCCGAGCTCGTGACCGAGAACAGCGCCGTCCGCAGACATCCCTATCTTGATTTGGCACTCATATCCATCAACAGAGTCGTAGAACTAACTGGTTGGTTTTAATTAAGCTTTTCATTTCCCATAGTTTGAGTCCCATGATCTTGAGATCAAAAATAATCAAAGAATACTAACTATTGCAGTACCGGCGTTAGGGTAGGGCGCGGCAGGGCGATCGCCCAGGGCGCCAGATGTAAAGGGGCGCCAGGCTCACCTTTATTTCCGGTCGCTCATGAGCGAGTCCTGCTATTTCGAGTCTAAATAAATAAATAAATTCTCAAGTCTAAAGATAAAATGGCTATAATGGCTTAAAACCCCTTTTGTTGGCGGGAGAAGGGGGGGGGTGTTATCTCATCTCGCCCAGGTGCTGGTAGAGCTAAAACCGGTACAGAACTATCGTAAAGAATTTCCCGCCAATATATCATCGTCACCGCTGTTACCCGCAAGCCGCAACCTTAGATGAAGGATAACCTGTAGACAGAAACTAGAGAAGGTATTTCATCCAAGCCCGTAACGTATAGAAGTTAGTATTCTTTGGCCCCAAGTTGGCTCTTTGGCAATTAGACCCAAACTAATCACATCACATGGCATGAGATCTCACAAGATCTTTTTGCATTGGCCAACTTACAATTAGCTCATTACATAGAAGACAAGAATACATGGTTGTAGTAGCTTCTCTCTGCACTTGCAGCCCCCTGGCCAAGTGATAATAGGGTAGTTGACTGACACATCAAATCAGCTACTTTTTAATAAATGTCAAAACGATAGTTTTTAAAGAATTGTGTATGAAATATTACATTATGACGTCATAGTTTCACAGCATCAAATCATCTACTCTTATTGGTTCCACTGGTAATTAAAATGTACAACATATTTGATATTTCCACGTGTTTTAGATGTTTTATGCATTGGTTAGTGTTTGGTCATTTATTTTTACAGTGTCAACTATCCTATTGTATGAAGTTTATGTATATTTAAAACTGTAAAAACATAAATTTAAAAAAAAAACCACCAAAAAAAGAAGCCTTGCTGAATTTCTTGCCGGAGTCTTCTCAGTTCAAGTGTATTCCGAACCGGTAGTAGAGTCTATTGTAAAACTGTAACTGTTGACATTCATAAGTGCCTTATTAGGGCCTAAACTGAATAAATGAGTATTGATTTTGATTTTGAACTCTACCTTATGTGATGTTCGATAAAAAAAAAGGTCCTGAAAGAAGCAATTGATTTATCTGCCAGTAGTACCGCAGCTCGGTAGACGTCATCAGTTAAACCAAATTCTCAGTAGTATATTATTTATTCTTTGGTTTCAATAAATCAATAACATTAGTAGGTAGAAACCAGGAAACCTTCACTCCATAATCTGATGACAATTAAAACTGGATCGGCAACCGACTGCTCCATTAATTAAGGAGTTGTTGAAAGTTGCCCGCCACCGAGCCACCGAGCGGTTCGCGCCCGTTTCGATATTGTTTTCATTTCAGCACATTTTAATTGAACTACAAAAACCGATAATTGATTAGAATATTGGATGGGGACGCTTTGGTAAATTGGAAAAGGCTTCACTTTACATTGTTAATGCTTTATCTCAGGGGTTCCCAAAGTGTGCGCCGAAGAAAGTAAAGAGGGGCGCCGTGAGTTGATCCTCTATCATTAGCCGAAAAGTCTTTCTTGTTGTTTTCTGTTTCAATTCTTTTATAATAAAATAACTCAATTTCATATATTGTAGATGTTTTAATTTTTGTTCCTATCTACCGAACTTAACTTTTGTTGTAGGTACCTATTTCTTTCGACTGTATCTTTTTCAAATAGCTAGGGTAGGGCACCGTGACCAAACATTGTAACTGCGCCGCGGGCTGAAAAAGATTGGGAACCCCTGCTTTATCTTGTTAAGTTTTCTGTATGGTTATATTTTGAATTCAATTTTACGTTTCCGTTTGTCTATCGTGGAATTCGTGGATAAACTAAAACTAGGACGAGTTGAATTTTCAAAAACTCTTTCTTAAAACACACCCTCCAAATGTCTCAGTCACCAGGACTATGATTTTTATATATACATACAGTTTACCGGTTATATTAATCTAATGTCAGGTTTATTTGTTCTGTGTTTGCAGATTCTATCTCTACCATCGCATTAGCAAGCAAAGATACTGAGGTTTCTGACTCAGGTTCGGTCTGTACATACGGAGAAAATGATGTTGGTGGTAAGTCCCGCGCACCCTTTCGAAAACACTCTTCGTATAAAAAAAATCCATCCAACGAATCCATTTTTTTAAGTAAGGAAACTATTCCCTTTCTATTAGATATCAGAATATTTTCAAGTTATTTGGATGAACATTATGAGATAAAAATAGTTTTTAATTTTGAAAATGGGCTTTACGATTTTTTTTCTGACGTTACTAATGAAAAATTGAAATCTAAAAAAAACTTTTCCTTGTTATATTCTCGAGTAAAGGTTAACTTACTTATAATTTTTACAAAGCAAAAAAATGCAGAGAAAACCTTCATTTAGATTCATAATTTCTCATATATCGTCGCCTTGGGTAACTGAAAACCAGAGTAATTTAGAATTATCATTTGCCATGTATCGTCGCCTTGGGTAACTTTAATATAACATTAAGGGTGTTTGATATAAGGTCCTGGTGAGAAGCTGAGATGCTTCGACGTGTCCGTGGAGGTCCAGGAGGACGGTCTCATTTCTGCTCAGTGCGAGGAAGCAGAAGGAACACAGGTATTAGATTTTATAATTTACTAGCTGTCCCCCGCGGTTCCACCCGCGTTTCCAAATAAAAAGAAGCCTATGCAACCTGATTTAGATAAGGCAACATAATAATTGTCCATGGGAAAAACAGTTTTCTGTTAAATATATTCCAACATGCTTAAAAGTTTGTCCTTGTGCTTTATTTATATTGACTTCAGACGATAGGTAGGTAATTTCACAGGAAATGGTACCTATTCGTTTAAATCTATATGGTAAATCTGTGGGTATCATCGGAATGTGAGGTATCAGTACTGTTTGCCCAACTGCTGGCTCAGTCAAAACCAATCGCTACTATGACAGAAATCTAGAAATTTTACTTGAAGTCTGGTACCATTACATAAATTTGGTGGTCTAATATCTATTTAACATGCATTGTCCTGAATGACTGTCTGACGCATCAACGCATAGCCTAAACCGCTGATCGTAGAGACCTGAAATTTAGAGGGTGTGTTCTTCGTATGAAGTAGGCATCCTATAAGAAAGGATCTTCCGAAATCCTTAGGGGTTGAAAAACTGGGACAAAGTTTGTATGGAACAACGTGACTCCTTGGTCCAATCTACTTCAAATTTTGCATAAACATTCTTTAAGATAATTGATGGAAGACGTGTTTTGTATTTTATTGAAAATCATCGCCTATCGGGGTTAAAAAAGGGTAGAAAGTTATTTTGGGGGTGATTTGCATCGAAGTTGATATCAATACTGCTTTTGAACTCACATAAAAGCTTGGTGCAATGCATATGACGAACAATTGGGATGAATTTGCTGTTATGTCTCATGACCGTCTTGGCAACAATCATGGGACAAAAGAAAAGTATAAATTAGATGTTACAACACTCTACATTTCTGCGAGTTAGTTGCAGCCGGTCAAATATATCCATTTGTATTTGAAGTATATCGAAATGGAAACCAGTATGCCAAATTTGGTACAGAAGACCAACCCATCAAAAGGTTACGTTTTTCCCAAGATCTTTCTTATGGTCACTTTGATGCCTACGCTGATGCCGATGGTGATAATAACACTGATCAGCGTCCAATAGCCAATCTAAATATATAAAACTTTTAACAAAAATTTGAACCGATATCATGGTACCGCAGATTTATTTCGCTTACTTCAAAACTATCATATTAGAGTTCCTAAATAGTTATTTTCTGCTTTTTAGTGCCTTTGAAGGCGGTTCTATTTTTTGTTAAAAGTTTTTTATTTTTCAATTTTGAATCTCTTATGTGTAATCAATGACTCTCAAGGTCACTGACCTAGGATAAGCATATTAGCGTTGTAGTTTCCATCATCGTTCCTATAACATTTAAAGAATTATCCCCTAACTCCTAACCTAAGGAGTTGTACCTTCCATCATCAGCTCAGCAACATAAGATGAGACGCAAATATCTGAATAGCTTTAGAAAGTATGATGAAAAACATTGTAAGTGCCTATAAAATTTAAAGAGTTCCCTCGATTTGTCCAGGATCCTATCATCAGATCCTGACTTGGTGATCATGGGACCACTTGTGAAGTATATCCTTTCAAACAAAAAATAATTTTCCTAATCGGTCCAGGCCTTCGAGTATTCGGGGAACATACAAAAAAAAAGATTTCAACGAATTGATAACCTCCGCTTGAAGTTGGTTAATTGACTGACTGATCGCGGGTGGCATCGCGGGTGGAAAGCTATTTAGCATTAAATAATAAAGCTGAAAAGTTTGTTTGTTTGTTTGAACGCGCGAATCTCCGGAGTTACTGGTCCGATTCGAAAACTACGCTGTCGGCTGGTAGTTTAGCCATTATTTTGTCGTTGATGGCGTCAACGCTTATATTTCTGGCAGCTAATTAAATTAAATTGCCCTCTCACACATCCATTAATGTTTTTTTTGGTCGATATTGGCTATATCCGGATATACTCTACAGATCAGGTCTTCAATGTTGGTCACGATTTTACCAAGGTCTTTGTCAATTGCTATTTTTTTATCTGATTCAGGTACTTTCCCATCCCCGATTAAATGGAGCTTTATTGGGAAATCTGTGCTTCCTCTACCCAAGTGACTCCTCATTTTGGTATACAGTTTCAATAATTCAACAGACTTTCATAATGAGGAAGATTTTAAGTAAGATTTAATAATATATGCTTTAGTTTCCCTAACAGGCAACGTTTATCTGAAATCACCAGAAAACATCAAAGTTATTCCACCCATGGTTATTTGTGCATTTTATAATTCTGAGAGTTCTATCTAAAGCCTCTAGATGAGCTCTATGAGTCATGTGCACTCATCCCATATTATTAGGTTTGCATCTTGTAAAACCTTGCCCAATGCTCCATTTTTACGTATAGAGCGTACGCTGTCTTTTTCAAGAAATACCGTAAGGGTCTGTTTAGAAGTGAAATGAGCCGTCCTTCTACCTGTCAATAGTGTAGCAGCAATAAATATCTGATGATGCGACAGCAATGGCTAATTTCGTTGACTTCAAAACTATCAGATTAGAGTTCTTACATAGTTATTTTATACTTATTAGTGCCTTTGTGGTTTTTTTTTTGTTAAAATTTATTTTATTTTTCATTTTTTAGTTTCTTATGTGTAATCAATTACTCTCAAGGTCACTGACCTAGGATAAGCATATTAGCGTTGTACTTTCCATCATCGTTCCTATAATATTTAAAGATTTATCCCCTAACTCCTACCCGTTAAGGAGTTGTACCTTCCATCATCAGCTCAGCAACATGTGACGACTACCAGACGCAAATATCTGAATAGTTTTAGAAAATATATGAAAAACATTGTTAGTGCCTATAAAATTTGAAGAGTTCCCTCGATTTCTTCAAGATCCCATCATCAGACCCTGACTTGGTGACCATGTGACCACCTGTATGTATAGTTTCCAAATCGGGTCAGGCATCTTCGAGTAATCGAGGAACATACATAAAAAAAGATTCCGACGAATTGATAATCTCGTCTTGATGACAGTTAAAAATAACAAAAAACTGTTACCTAGGCGACGGCTGTCATCCATTGACAACCGCGTCGCATCGCTCACCCATGCTATACATGCTCCCGCTTAACGTTCTTTTTATCATTGCTCAGCTCCTGAGGGTCGTAGCGTGATGTTCTATAGCCTATAACCTTCCTTAATAAATGGGCTTTCAATTGCAAAAAGGTTTTTCCATATCCCACTGGCACATCCAGAGATTAGCGCGTTCAAACAAACAAACAAACAAACAAACAAACAAACAAACAAACAAACAAACAAACTCTTCAGCTTTATTATTAGTATAGATAGCTTTTGCCCGGTTTTACCAAGGTGGTTTCAAAACCCAGGTTTCAATATATCCCCGTCTCTTTCTGTCAAACATTCTGGGACATTCTTCACACACGGTTAACTGATCCCAAACTAAGCAGAGCTTGTACTATGGAAACTAGATAACTGATATACTACATACCTACCTTACCTATACTACTTTTTTTTTTGTAAATACATACTTATATAGATAATTACGCCCAGACACAGGACAAACAGACATGTTCATGCACACAAATGTTTGTACTGGATGGGAATCGAACCCATGACCCGCCACAATAGGCGACGGTAACAAGTTAACATCAGGTGGACCGCCTGCCTGATCTTCTGACGTAAAAAAACATCCGAAAACTATTATTTAACCATATTGTTTTTTTACAATGTATAGATAGACCTGTGTTTAACTACAATCTCACCATGGTCAGTGATGATGTTGCCGATGATGGTAAGCACACAAAGCTTAGAAGGGAATTGGCTCTCAAGTGCAGCTTGGCGAGTTTAGCGACAGATTTTCAAATTGAGGGTGGTACTACAAAGTACTGTACCGTGCTATGGTTTCCTTTCCTCACGATATTTTCTTGTTCTCTCAAAATTTCTGGAAACTCGCAACACAGTATTTATTTTTCCCTAAAATTACGAAAAATACCCCAAACTTTATCTAGTAAGGTTGATGAAGCGATCAGAACGAATTTAGTCCTTTCCAAAAAATGTCTCAAATGTTTTGTTTGCGGCTGAGTCAATTAGTTATCAAACAGACAGAGGCAGAGGGCACTTAGTTTTATAATATGTAAGGCCTTGTTTCATTTTCAATTTAATAATTTATGATCTACGTGCAAAAATTCACCCAAAACCGTTATGTCGTGATTAGGTACGTAATCGTGTCAGGTTGGGTAATTTTTTTTCTAATGTTGCATAATTTGAAGTAACCTTGAACGATTGAAGATATCATCAGAATTCGAAATAATATATTGGTTTTATAAATTCACTTTTGATTATTGGCACTAAATGACCTACATTTTATGCATAAATTACGTATTTCACACTTTGTTGTAGGGTTGTCAATTTGTAAGTTATCATTAAATTGTAGAAATCAAATAAGAATGGGCGATTTACAATAGGACCGAATTAATCTCACTCACTCGCAAAATTCTACGTATATGACAATGCTAATGATTAAAAAGTGAGTCTGTCTTTTTATTTGGCGAATTATTACAAAAAATGTGTTAGTCCGTTTATTCCATCTTTTTAATTATTTGTAACGTCAGTCATCTTTTTTTACCGACTTCAAAAAATTTCAAAAGGTTCTCAATTCTCTGTTTTTTTTTTGTTTTCATGAATCGATTTTTATAATTCTTGTTGCATTGGGTGCAGTATAGCTCCAAGGTCTAGTCTCATTAAATTGGTTTGTCTTTGAAGGAGATTTTTATCTGTTTGTTAAAAGTTGATTATTGAATTTTTGTAACTTATAATTCAGATGTGTTAAAATTATCTTTTTTTTTTTTAAATCAAAATCAAAAACTCATTTATTCAGTTTAGGCCCTAATAAGGCACTTATGAACGTCAACGTTTTTTTTTGTTTGGTAGATCGATTTGTTTTTTTTTTTTAATTTATGTAGGTAATTACAGTTTTTGTCTTAAATATACATAAACTTCATACAATTATCACTTGGCCAGGGGGCTGCAAGTGCAGAGAGAAGCTACTACAACCATGTATTCTTGTCTTCTATGTAATGAGCCACCTTATAGTAGGCCTTGTCGATCAACTTATGTTTAACATGCTCTTTGAATCTATTATAAGACATCTTAGTTACTTCATATGGGATTTTATTATAAAAGCGAATGCAGTTCCCGAGAAAAGACTTATTGAACTTTAATTATTGAACTTAGGAACCCTAATATCACTTTTAATAATACAACAATAATACCTACATATTTATGATGTACAGACAGCGTCATAAGTAGCTAATCACTTTAACGCGGAGGCTTCGGTTGGAGCGCGTAATTCAAATTTTATCACGTTTTTTGCAAATTGCAGCTCAGTTATAGGTCGTAAGTTATCAACATGTTATTTGTGACAAGAATGGTAGTATATTTACTGATTAATAACAAAAGAAATCATCAACATATTCCTTCAAGGTATATTACTGACATATGCGACTATGTCATGAAAATGTTATTAATATACCTTGGAGAAATATGTCCAACCGAACGTTTCACCTTAAAGCGAGTCACATGACGCAATTTACAGTTTTTGTTGTAAAATAGCGCCTATTACAACCGCATAAGGTGAAATCACGAAAAAAAATCACACTATAACATTCACATGTTTCAGTACGACATCGGAGCACCTCTAGTCGTTGATGGTGTCCAGGTTGGAGTCTTGATCGGTGGTTCTGAAGAAGGCAGCGATAGCAGTAAGTTGTTTAACGATGAATATAGCGCATAAAACTTATATTTTTTTTGGAGTTCTCCAGGGCTCCCTATTACGCCCCAACTTATTCCGTATTCATATAAACACTATTAAATTTTAGAATTCATTGCGGTCGCTGACGCCTTGGACTGGATCGAAAGCGAAACTGGCCTACCTCTGGGGAGCAGGGCCATCAACAACGCTGTCAAATTCATCAACTAAAGACCTTCAAGGTTCTCACAGCTTCTGAAGACGAGGATCATAAATACCATTGTTATGGTTGAAGATTGACTCGTAGCTGTGGATTTATTATATTTTTAAAATAATAATGTGATTTTTTACTAAAAATCTATCGCTTAGCCTCCCCCCCCCCTTCCTATTATCGCTACGCCACTGACATAGTATGTGGTTATAAGGATTACTGATGGCAGCTCGGGCTGCTTGTCACAACGGTTGTTGCCGTGGAGGATAATCCGATTGTCCTTCATCATGTCTGCCGAAAGACGTCCACTGCTGGACAAAAGCCTCCCCCAAGGATCTCCACGATGGCCGGTCTTGCGCTACCCGCATCCAGCGGTTTCCCGCGACCCTCACAAGATCGTCGGTCCACCTTGTGGGGGGCCTGCCCACGCTGCGTCTTCCGGTTCATCACTGGCAACACACACTGGTTGAAGACTTTCGACTTAAGACACGGGGGAATAGGGGTGAGAAGATATTACGTAGCTTCCCGAACGCTGCCCAGCCGAGTTGGATTCGACGATTGACCTCTTTCTCGAAGTTGGACCTACCTAGTTGGATGGTCTGTCCTAGGTAAATGTAGTCATCTACAACTTCGAGTGCAGAGCCTCCAACATATACTTGAGTGGGCGCAACATGGACGTTCGCCAGGCATTCGAATCGGTTTTGAAGTTCGAGTTGAAAGGGTTCGGGGTTTTGGACGTGGAAAGGTAAAGGTCGGAGCGTAGATTGTCCTTAGCCTTACGTATTTAATGTTGAATAGATTTTCCTCATCATCCTTATATATGACCACGCATTTCTGGTTCACGTTGTATATGATGGAAACGCACCCTTATATTTGACAAACGTATCTAACGATCATTAAATTGATCTATTGATGCGACCCGCCCTAAGGGTCGGTTGCTCGTACATTTTAGTTAAAGTTATAGTCAAAGTTAACCTAACTATTAGGTACCATGCTTCGACCGTAGAGCCACTTAGAAGATGATCGATCTCACTCGGTCGGTTATGGTTACGGTTAAAATTTTAGTTAAAGTGATACCTACGAGCAACCCAGTTGGCTTTCTTTCAGTAGTTAAAGTTAACTATAACCGTACTATGACCGCGCTTTATGCAACCGCAAAATAATTATGTTCTACATGGTTGTAGACATCTCATAGTTGTAGCTCAAGTCAGGATAAGTGACGTAACAGACAAATATCCAGTTCTCTACTTCTAGGCAATTCGCATGTAACGTATTCATTATGTATTTTATACGTGAAATTATGACTTTCGCAACGAACTCGGGGCTGACCTAAAAAAAGAGATTTTAGGCTGCGGTCAATAAACAAGCGAGTTTATAGATGAAATAAGGAGTTTGGCAATAAACAAAAATAATCATACCCAAAAATAATTATCAATAAATTAGGAAAGGGGGTAAAGCTTTTTGCAGAAACGTTTGAATTATTTTACAGCATCACCCGCCAGATAATACCCAACAGTAGACACTAGACAAATCGAGGAATGATATCTCAATTATATTTTATTGGATTTGAATAAAGAAGTTTCAATGCCAAGTCTCTGGTCATTTTAAATTATTCCTCAGTTCAAATAATAATCTAGTCTCGTTTCGACGTCTCGTATAAATTAAATAATTACTTAATTGATCTGTCTGGTGTTCTAAAAGTACCTATATTAAATTCCCAAAGTCACTGAGGATCAATCAAAGTAGCGTCATTCTTGTTTTAAAATCTTAGATTCTTTGTACAAATCCTATATTTTTACTGAGAAGATGGCAAGGAGGCGTTGCATTTTCCGCTTCTGGCGCTTCTGATCACTCACGCTCCTCGCTGTTATACTGATCACGTCTTAAATCTCGTTTGATACGCACGTCCGATATTATTTACGCAGAAGTGGACCAACTTGCTGCTCACACATCTTAAATCGTAAACCGTAAATGGGTGAAATGAGGAAAATATTACAATCGATTTACAAGTCTTGTTTCCTTTACTTCGATTTAAAATTTTATTTTCGTTTTCACATTAAAAATATAATTTTAAAATAGCGTATTGGGATTTGGGTTGCTCGTTTTAGATACATATTTCAAATCTTAGAGCAGTCTCTCGCAGTTTTAACCGTATTACTCGATTTTGCAAAAAAATTTGGTAAAAATCTTATTTCAATTAATATGTAATTATCAGTAGCTTTTACGAATTTGAGAACTGAATGGAATCTACCTATAAATTCTCGAGTTGCCCTTTTAGGCAACCGTGTGCTTGCCATGACTCTCTGCTCAGGTACTTTCCTACATTTATTCTCACAGTAAGCACATACTTATCTCTAGAAAAAGAAACTTGAGTAACATTTCGTTGACCTCTACACAATTTCATACATTTTAACTATATAATTAACAACGCAACATGATTGCATTAAAAAACAATTAAGAAATGTTGCCTTAACACAAAGGCAGCGTTTCGTCACATTTCTCGGGAGATATGGTCTTTTGCTTTCCATTGACCCTCTCGAAATTATATCTTCGGTTGGGTAACGTGCTAAAAACATACGTGGTTCGATTCTCACATTCATTCATGTTTACGGACGACTTACCCATACGAGTACCTACTATATTTGATATGTTATGAACTTCTACAGAATGACTGGTTTTCCTCTTCGTTTCACTAGTGATTCCCTATTTAAGGGGGTCTAAATGGTTCCAAAAATAAAAAAAAAAAAATGGATTCTGTATTTTTTAGACTCCAAATAAGTTTATTGACTTAAAAAAATATCCTGGGACATACTTTTCACACGGTTATTTTGCTTTGGGTCGATTGATAATCCCCAGTTCACCAGTGGCTTAGACTACACGTCACTGATATATATATATATAATAAAGAAAGGAAATAAATAATTTTGGGTATCATTATTTTTGTTTACTCCTTGCCATACTCCTTATTTTATAAACTCGCTTGTTTATTGACCGCAGCCTAAAATTACTTATTTCCTTTGGGTCGATTGATGATTCTCAGTGGCTTTGACTACACGTAACTGATGGATCAGTTAGGATAAGTCTTTATTAGGATAAGTCTTTTTAAAAGAAAGAAAAGAAGTCGATATACCTTTGTAAATACATATCTATACTAATAATAAAGCTGAAGAGTTTGTTTGAACGCGCTAATCTCCGAAGTTACGAGTTCGATTTGAAAAATGATTTCAGAAGTTACAAGGGATCTGGAACGCGAGTGAAACCGCGGGGAACAGCTAGTTATAGATACTCATACAAACAAATAATCGCAAGAATTAAATGATATAATAATTGCAACAGATTTTTAAATTAAACTGCATTGAAATGCCAAACAATAAAAATCAATCTAAAACCTAAGTGAAACAATTTTCATGACCCGACATGCACTCAACCGGATCCAATACCGGTTGTGCTTATGAACTAGGTCCTGGTTCATGTAAATGAAATGGTAACTAGGTCCCGAGGAAATAGTGGAAACCAGTTAGTCGAGTCATTGTTTATAGGTTTTATTGCATTTATAAGTTACTACATGTTATAAATTATTTCATCTATCTATACTAACTAATAATAAAGCTGAAGAGTTCGTTTGTTTGGTTGAATGCGCTAATCTCCGGTTACTGGTCTGAATCAAAAAACTATTTCACTAATAGGAAGCTGCATTATCCCCGAAGGTTACAAGCTACTTTTTATTCCGGGAATGCGAGTGAAGCCGCGGGGAACAGCTAGTCCCCATGGCAGCAAGACCTGCCATCGTGGATATCCTTAGGGGAGGCCTTTGTCTAGCAGTGGACGTCTTTCGGCTGTTTTGATGAATTGTCTTATAAGGGCCTAAACTGAATAAGTGAGTTTTTACTTCTTCAGTAGAGCTGCTCTTCGAGCTAAAAAACGCACTACTCTACATCTCTTCCCAAGTTCAGGAATGATGACTAAAAATATATAATTAGTCCGTCAGTTAGATTACCAAAAAATATAGGACACAATTTTTTCTTTAGTTCCGAAAAGAAAAAATAACGAAGATACAGTGCGTTAATATTTCGCGTGACGTCACTCTGTAAAAAGTGTACTAAAAGTTAGTAGAGAGATGACGTCACAAGCCCCCACTGAATTTTGATGCCAATTATCTTTGTAATATTTTATTGTTTTGATAAAATAAAATCGAACTACTCTGTTCTACCGAAGTAATGCGTGGTCATACATAAAAAAAAATATTTACGCGTCGACTTGAGAACCTCCTCCGTTTTTTTCGTTTTTCGTCGGTTAAAAAATACGTACTTATTCAATATTTTTTGATAATCTAACTGACGGACTAATTAGATTTCTTAGTCATCACATCATCCCTAATTCTAAAGTTATCGAGTAAGTAATCTTGTGTTATTGAAATCATACGTGACCGATCGCGTGATTGCATCGGAGCCGGCCGGCGTCTTACAAAATACCGACTTATATATACATAGAACCTTTCGAGAAAGGGCCCAAAATACGACCTTCGGTGATTTTGTAACTTATTGGAGTTTAACTTTCGACAGGTGTTGCGGGACTTGCTAATTTTGGTAATGGTAGGTATAAAGACTAATTAGCAGGTAGTAAGTTCAGTTCGAAATCTGTAAATGTAGCTTATCGACAAATTTTCTATTACAGTTTAGAAATGTATCATTTGTTAATAAAACATGTCTTTAAGAAAGTTCTTTTTTCTTTTTACTCCCTTTTATCCTACTAATCTTACTATCTGACAATTTTTCTTACTTCTTCACGCTCAAATGGCTGGACCAATTTTAATGAAATTTGGTAGGGAGGTAGCTGATACCCGGGATTAACACATAGGCTACTTTTTATCCCTCGGGAACGTGGTTGAAACCGCGGGATGGAAGCTAGTAGGTAATATAGATGCGAAAGTGAGTTTGTTTGTTGCTTCTTGACGCCTCGCCACCAATCGTGATGAAATTTGGTACACAGATAGCTTATGTCATGGAGAAAACATAGGCTACTTTTTAAAGCGGGTAAAACCGCAGGGGACAGCTTGTACGATGATCTTATCAAGTTATTCTATAAAGGTACCGAACTAACATACAACTTATAAGTAGTCAGTTTGTTTAGTAGTTAGGTTAGTATTAAATTATTATTTAAAAATGTAAATAGTCAGTTATTAAAATATGAAAGTTATTTAATGAAAAAAAAAAAAAACTATCGAAAGCCGTATTTATTATTAAGTAAAAAACTAATTGTGTAATTAAGTAGATTAAACATAAAAAATGTAGGTTAAGAAGACGGGCGGACCTTCGAGGACAATGATGTAATATAAAATGGGCCCCACACACAGGGACGGATTCAATAATAAAATAAATAAAAAGCATGTCGGCATAAATGTTTTATTGCATATTTATTATAGGCTGTGCTGTTTTATTGTTGCAAGATCTCGTATAAATGGTATGATATGATGGTTGGGCGATAAGATATGAATACCAAGTGGGTTCTATAATTTATTGTTAGTGCTAAGAAAATGTTGAATTGTACAATATTTTGGATATCTCAGTGTAAATACGTAGGTCTCATCAAAAAATTATCGATTTTATTCACAGTATTTTTAAGTTAGTTATAAAAACTACGAACAAAGGCGAAAATATTTTAGATCTATATAATCTAAGTTTTCAGTATCATTAGAAACGATACCGATATTTTAGGTATACCCTAACTAAATTATCGGCTGTCTTTTTTTTATAACTTTTATAATAGGTACATACCTATTTTAAAAGTTTTGCATTTTTATAACCGACCCGCTTTTTTTGCGGCCCAGTGTACCTATTTTATTCAGGGTATGTATAAAAGTACATTTTAAATTTTATTGTACGAGTAGTAATATTAATTTACTATCTCGGCTTTAGTGTAAAAACACACATAAAACCTGAATTGATATGTTTAACTGCAGTTTACAGTTTATTGACATAAAATTAATGTTGAAATAATTAAGCAAGATGACAGCCTTTGTAAAAATCGTAAAGACGCCGGACAATCCGGCCCTGGTTTAACTTTCTCTCTTACAGCATCACAGATTGCGCATGAGTCTTGTTAACGCATTCGGCCACTCTGCGCGCGCGCTAGCCGCGGACGCCATGACGCGCGGGATATTCCAATTTCAAAATTTAAGCACAATATTTATTTTACCTAAGTTATGTTAAATATTAAAGATCGTGCCTGTTAAGTGAATGTGAATTGTGTTAAGTTTTCGGATTACAGAACCCTACTTATTAAGCTACTACTGATTACCTCTTCGGAATGTATTTTTTATACAGAATGTTAGATTTTAAAGTTCAGTTGGTCAGTTAAGAAATAATTAAAATGTTGCTAATAACCAAATAAATTTAAGCAGGTCTTTGGTGCTTAAACCGCCATTAATAAAAATAACTTGGCAGTAATTTTCTAGTAGTACTTTGTCTTAGCTTAAGTAAATATTAACAAAAAGATGTGTTCACAAGATATATTCTAGAAAAAACATCGAAATAATATTTTATAAATTCGTAAATAATAAATAAATCACAAGATTTCTTAAATCAAAATATGATGATTTGATCATCAAAATGTTTGGATTCAAACGGTCAATAGTGCAAATAGTGATTATTCTGTTATGGCTATTGGAATATTGGACTTTAGACAGTGTGGTGTTACGGTGTATTTTTGGTTGTGCGTTATGTTTCGCGGTAATTTTGGGTGTCACTACTTATGACCATGATTATTGGGCAACCAGGGGTGTATTTGCCCCGCCAGCTTTGCCCATCGTTGGGCATATCTTGTCCGTCATTCTTTTTAAGGAGCAGGGAGGCATGTGTTTCAAGAGGATATACGATACATATAAAAATGAAAGATTTTTAGGTAAGTGTGGCCTTGACAGATTAATTCATATATGTTTCATAATTGTTGGTATTTCATGCCGTGCTTGGTAATAGTTGATATTGAATAATCAAATGACAATTCGTGCAATTTCGAACAAGAGAATAAGTGACAATAGTTTTTTTTTCAAATTTGAATTTTCGTGATCAGTTAAAGGGATGGAGTCATTCGCGGAGAGCCTCCACTTAATGCCTAAGTAATAACTTTAGAAAATCGTCGTTTTATCTCAGACTGTACATTTTTGCTAAGCGTGTAGGTAAATGCCGATCGCAAATACTCTAAAAGGTAATAAGGTTAGTCTCCTAAGACCATATTCGCGCGCTTCAAAACCCATAAAGTAGTTGCCCTTACTGACCCGGCTTTTTATAATATTATGCTAGCTTCCGCCCTGCGGTTTTACCCGCGTTTCCGGGGAATCTAATATTCCCGAAGGATAAAAAGTCTGTGTTTATCCAGAGTGTCAGCTACCTCCATACCACATTTCATAAAAATTGGTCCAGCCTTTTGAGCGTGAAGAAGTAACAAACATACAAACTCACAACGCATTTATACTATTTGTAGGATTAGTAGTATGTATATCAGTTATCTGGTTGTCCATAGTACCCACAAGCTCTGTTTAGTTTGAGATGTCCGTGTGTGAAGAACGTCCTAGGACCTGGGATATATGTACTATCAACAAAGTTGAAGCATAATCACCATTTGTGTGCAGTGACAGCAGCTACCTGTGCCTCACACAATACATACATACATTTCAGCCGAAAAACGTCCACTGCTGGACAAAGGCCTCCCCCAGGGATCTCCTGGATCATTTGGGGGGATATGCCATAATCGCCACGCTTGGCAGGCGGGTTGGCGATCGCAGTAAGGTGTTATAGTTCTCAGAGATACGCTGCTGCCCGTACCCTGGCATACCTTCCCTCGGACGACTTCTACGCCCCCCATGGGATGAGATGGGGTGGTGATATTCGTCGCCGTCACCACACAGCAGCACACCTCACACAATATAACCAGACAATGCGCTTGTCATAAAAATTGTCTAAATAATTTTGCAAGAGATGGTTTTTATTGACCACATTGGACAGGGCTAACTATGATAACTGGCTGCAAGCGAAATGGTATCAAAACTGATCATGCTTCAACATTGTTGATGGTACTTACCTAACTATATTAGGTATTACAAACTAACCCTCACAACTCCAGGCACCCACCAGTTTTACCAGCGCACCCTGGTGATTCGCGACCCGGAACTGATAAAGCGGGTCTGCGTGAACGACTTCCATCACTTCGTGGACAGAGGGTTCTTCTTCAACAAGGAGGTCGACCCCCTCGCTGGCTCTGTGCTGTTTCTCAGAGGGAACGAGTGGAGGCGGCTGAGAGCAAAGATATCTCCTATTTTCTCGTAAGTTGGATTGTTAGTAATAATGAAGTAAAACGATGAGGATATTGCGTATCTTTTGGTGGTGATCGTAATGAAAATGATTAATGATTTCATCCAATGACAAGCCAGTTGGCGCAGTTGGTTAAGACACCACCTATCACGCCGCTGGTCATGGGTTCGATTCCCATCCAGGACAAACATTTGTGTGCATGAACATGTCTGTTTCCTGTGTCTGGGTATAATTATCTATATAAGTATGTATTTACAAAAAAAAAAGTATTATATGTAGTATATCAGTCATCTGGTTTCCATAGTACAAGCTCTGCTTAGTTTGGGATCAGATAACCGTGTGTGAAGAATGTCCGAGGATATTTATTATTTATTTAATGACGTGCTACGACGAAGACTTAATTTTCAATAATGATGTTCATTATGATTACCACTAAAGATATGCGGTAGAGCCCTTGTACACCGAGTGGAGAATTTACGCTGCGTTTGCGTTTACTACATTTCGTCTATATGAATTGGTACAGAGCTTCTCGCGGAATACTCATGGAACTAATCTCTATACTAACTTCAATTCCTTACACTCGAGGCTCGAGGTAATGGAAGGGCCGTCTTTGTAGTATAAAACTTGTGTGAGTAAAATCAGTAACGGCACTAAACAAACGGAAAAAGTATAGGTACTTACTCATAGAGAATCTTCGAGATTGCCGCTACTGCCGATCGGCAAGGTGGCACTTTTTCTTCATTTTCAATGACCTATTGCGTTACCATGTTGCCTTATGATATCATCTCGAAGATTAAAATAGAAATGATATATTTGTCATAATCAAGCGTCTTAAATATACCTATCTAAAGATTTTACACTATATAAAAAAGTATCAGCACAATGAGCACCCACCTCTCAGGACGGCGCCGGCGTACATATATTGAAATAATTAACTTAAAAAAAAGAGTAAAACCTTAATATTACACATGATAAGAATACGAGATACGAGTAATTCTTTCTCAATTCCAGACCAAACAAATTACGAGGAATGTTCCCGATCATTGACAATACTGCAAAGGAATTCTTCTTACGAGTAAAAGACCTTCCAAATAGGCATCACCATAGACACCAGGCAAATGGACCAGCCAATGGCAGTAAAGCAAAAGCTCCTACAGCGAATGACCCTAAAGAAAATGATACTAGTGGTACTAAAGTTAATGGTACGATTGCAAAAGTCAATGGTATCACAAGTAAAGCAGCAAATGGCGCAAAAGATGTAGAAGATTACGCTATAGTGGATTCCGAGAGACTAGTTGGAGGTTATACAGCAGATGCTATTGTCCCCTGCGCCTTCGGTTTGAAGAGCAGCGTCATGGATGATGAAAAGGATCCCTTCGCAGTTGCTCTCCATGCGTTTTACGAATTATCCCTGTATAACGTGTTTGAAAAGTAAGTGGGTTTTTGATTGACTTCAGGTTTAGGCGATGATAGCTTGGTAGTGACGAGCTTGAGCTTTCGGTGAAGGAAAACATCGTGAGGAAACCATAGCACGGTGGTAGAGTACTTTGAAGTACCTACCTGGCTGGCTACTGCCCTCCAACTGAAAATCTGTCGCCAAGCACCTTGCGGTGTGTTTCGACAGCTGCATTTGAGAGCCAGGTCCCTTCTAGGCTTTGCGTGCTTACCACCATCACTAATCACGCAGATAGCTCATGATACGGAGAAGGACATAGGTTACTTTTTATTCCGGTTTCACCCGCGTTCCCGGAAAAGATTACCTAGTCTTATGAATTACAAACCGGTGGTAGTAATTTGTAACTGTCGATGTTCATAAGTGCCTTATCAGGGCCTAAATTGAATAAAATAGTTTTGAGTATATTTGTTATCATCATGTCAGCCGAAAGACGTCCACTGCTGGACAAAGGCCTCCCCCAAGGATCTTCACGATGGCCGGTCTTGCGCTTCCTGCATCCAGCGGTTTTCCGCGACCCTCACAAGATCGTTGGTCCACCTTGTGGGGAGCCTGCTCACGCTGCGTCTTCCAATTCGTGGTCGCCACTCGAGAACCTTTCTGCCCCAGTGGCTATCGGTTCAACGATGTGCCCCGCCCACTGCCACTTCAGTTTGGCAATTTTTCGGGCTATGTCGGTTATTTTGGTTCGCCTGCGGATCTCATCATTTCTGATTCGATCTCGCAGGGAAATTCCGAGCATAGCCCTCTCCATTGCTCTTTGGCTTTAGGCCCATCGTAAGCGACCACGTTTCTGCTCCATAAGTCATCACTGGCAACACACACTGGTCGAAGATTTGTATTTGACCACAATTATGCATGATAGAAAAAAAATGATTTTTTTCTGCAAAATATAGACCAGTTTCAAAGAATAACAAATTCTAAAGTACACATCATGTATGACATACAAACGAAAATCTAGATTTAGCAACAAAAATGCGTTAATGAAATAAAAACCCGCGTTGACGTTCCGCTACATAAATTTAATGACGTAAGTTACCCAAAGTCAATCGCTCAGTACAAGATAAGTAAAGTTAAAGTCGATTGACTCACCGGTGGAGTTATATCAAGTTAGCTCGAATACTTGATGTTAATCTAGTAAAAGCAATTGATTGGCTGATTGTGGAGAATGAAACTAGAATAAATTTATCAAGGCGATGATATAAAATAAAATGATGATTTTATATTCAGTTTTCCTCTGCATTTATTGTTGCAAGAGATTTGTAAAAAATATATATTATGTTACTAGCTTCCGCCGCGTAGTTTCACCCGCGTTCCCGAGGGATCTTATGTTTTCCCGGGATAAAAAGTATCCCAAGTGTTAATCTCGGTTATAATCTGTGTTCCTAATTTCATCCAAATCCATTTAGTAGTTTTTGCGCGAAAGAGTAACAAACATACCGTACATCCATACTCACAAACTTTCGCATTTATAATATTAGTAGGATAGATAATATACGACGAGGAAAAGTTTTTCTAAACACAAAAAATATTTATAAAATCAACAATATTTTACTAATCAATTCAACTACAACAGAAAGCATTAACGTAACATAGAAAATATATCAGTAGCTGCTCTATTTCAAAAGTTAAGAGGATGCTCTCGGCGAATGACTCCTTCCCTCCCTTACTAAACTGCCGGGGACAAGTCTTTTTAAAAAGTAAGAAAACTATTCCCTTTCTATTAGATCTCAAAAAGTATTTTAATATTTTCAAGTCATTTGGATGGCTTGCTCACTTATTTTTATAAACCTTGGCGCAGTTGGTTCAGATACCACCTATCACGCCGCTGGTCATGGGTTCGATTTCAATCCAGGACAAACATTTGTGTGCATGAACATGTCTGTTTGTCCTGTGTCTGGGTGTAATTATCTATTTAAGTATGTATTTACAAAAAAAAAGTAGTTTATGTAGTATATCAGTTATCTGGTTTCCATAGTACTAGCTCTGCTTAGTTTGGGATCCAGGTTCAGGTCCCAGAATATTTATTATTTTTATTCCTACAGATATAACAATTACCATTATTAGCAGTTATTATGTTTCAGGACAATGCGTCAGTTTTGGCCGGCTTTTGTATTGTTCTTCAGGATGAGAATTATACCTAAGAAGACGCACGATTTCTTCTGCAACATCGTCACTACTGTCCTCAGAGCGAGGGAGAAAGGTAATATAAATAAAATACCAACTTTATTTTATACTCCATATACCACAGATTTCATAAAATTGAAAAAAAATGCTAAACATTCTATACAACATTTAATTCTGAGTAGGTACCAATTAGATTACTCAAGTGAGTGCGAATAAAAGCTATTTGCCATCTCAGAGATTTACGCTAAACGAAAATATTTTAATATGGAGTCACTATGGAGTTACCAAAATATAATAAAGTTATCAGAAAAACGCTATAAATTAAAAAAAAAATATTGAAGCTGATTGCAACATAGTTACGAGATTGCCTCATAGATAACCGTGAGTGAAGAATGTCCCAGGGTATTTTTGGAGATCCAGAGATTTGGTACAGTAGCAAATTCCCATCATCTCTTAATCAACTTTATGGTCCGCTAATGTTATCATTTCAGGTGACCAAGAGAAGAGAGGTGATTTCATCGACATGATGATGGCTCTTCGCAATGATGATAAAAACAATAATAATGGCAAAATGGATGGTGACGACGTTGAGATTAGTAAGTTATACAATTATCTATAACTACACTAAATTATAAAAATAATAATAAAGCTGAAGAGTTTGTTTGTTAATTTGGCAGTCTTAATAAACCAATATCTTAAGGTAACCCTTAAGAGTTTACTAGTGACCCTGTATTATGTATTCGATTAGAACTGTCAAAAGAGCCGGTCAGCCGCACGACTTTGCCGAACGCCTCAAGCGGCGCAAGTATAGTAATCTAGATGGTGGTTACATATTTGAGCCGTTTGGGGTAGAGACGCTGGGCCCGTGGGGACCAGGAGCCCATCGCATTTTTCGGGAAATTTCAAAGCGCCTGATCGACGCATCACGTGACCAGAGGGCTTGCGAATAGCTTGGTCAAAAGATATGCATTGCCATACAGCGTGGCAATACCTGCTGGCAGCGATTTAGACCAGCTTTATTTATTGTAAATAGGTTTTATTTAATTGTTAGTCTTAATGTATGTATATTTATTTATTTCATTGAATAAACATTAGAAGTTCATATTCGTAGTACTTATTGTAAATTCGAGATATGAAATGCATCTAGCAATATTGCTCGTGCGGCCATTTTAGGCGCAGTTAACTAAAGAAATTACTAAGATTTTTATGAATCTATAAAAATGTTGAAGAATACAGCATTAATTTAGTTATCTTGAGAGTTAAACGTTTTAAAGATTAAAGTTGGAATGAGTTTGCCCTCGCTAAGTTGAGGTCCTTTTTAGATGCATCGTGTTAAATATAATTTAGAGGTGAGTCACCCTGATATCTGCACGAAAAAGCTGTTTAATTTTTCTTATCTGGAATTTGTTGAACATTACGTTACTATCAAGACTTAAAAATTACCTGCACATACTATCTACAGATATAGACCTACCTACCAGTGGCGAGGCCTTCAAAAAACACCGATCATTTTATTATTACAGTGTATTTTAAGCATGATAAAAGTGACTTTGAAATGATGAAAATGTGGGACTGGGATTTCTAAAAGGTAAGCCGATGGGAATCGGCTTGTATGGATCCTTCGCCACTGCTACCTACAAATATAAAGACTAATAATATATAGTATTCTACCAATGTACTGTTACGTAGTACCTAATCTAGTAATTAGTGGGTTCGTACTTTTACGGTCATTTTTGGAGGAGCCATTGAAAAGGGAAGATCTTTCGCCAAGCTGGATCATCGCGCATGGGGACCGCTGTCTAACTGTAGATGTTGGAATACTATACCTATTTGATTTTGACAATAGCCAAATAAACTCTGCCAGTACGAAGTAAACATAGCAACACTCATAGGAACACTCTCTATTATGATATGAACGAAAAATAAATCAAAATCGCTTCATCTGTTCAGGAGCTAGGATGCCACAGGCAGACATCGATACACAGATATACACTACAAACTTATAAAAGCCTTATGTTCAGCACAGAAAAGCCAAATAATAATTCGCCGATCTATACCGAACAATCAATGGAGCTTAGCAGTTCCACAACACACTAATTCAATATATCGCTGCGGATTACCCTACCCAAAACGCTACCGTTAACCAATAAACCGAGAGTACCGGGTCCAGGGAACAATGAAACTAAAGTATTATATCTAGGGTAAAATCAGTGGCTAAGGAGATGGGATTTCGTTCTAAACTACTTTAACGATGTTGGCAGATACAGTTAGATTGTAAGACTAAAAGTATAAGACTACGAGAACTACAAATACGAGACGAGACAAATACAAGACAAGACTAACACGAGCCCCGTGATACGGGATGTATTTATGCGAAGAAATCCCTTCTCCCACCCAACAAACCAGTGTTTATTTCTTAAGCTTTCACATTTTAAGACAATCCTTAACCTATTACAATATCCTCCCATTAACAAACTTACACAATAGGAAATTGTTAGGACAATATAATAACCAAACATAAATCTATGAACTACAAAGGTCAGTTTCACGTTACACAATCAAGCAATATTGTCGCCACGGGATATTGCAACGCAAATACATTCATATGGTTAAGGCAGAAAAAACACTGTAAAGGGTCATGCAATATTGAAACAGCAGGGTGTTAAAACAATAACCTTAAAATACAAAGGACAAGATACAAAGACAATATTATAACTAAATAGCATGGCCACATTGGTATTTCGTGGGAAACTTGTGCTTTATTGTTCTCATGCAACAATACTCTAAATATTATTCTGTACAATGTTTAAAATCATATATTCTACTTTAATTAATAACATAAGTAAAATATCAATCTCGGAATGTCTGTCGCTCACACCTTATTTTTCGTCGGGAGTGAAAAAGAAACCTATCTCAGAAGCTAATACTAGGTAAATCGTAATTTCCTTTCAGCTGACATGGTGATCTCAGCCAACGCGTTCATAATCTTCTTGGGTGGGTTTGAGACGACGTCATCTACCCTGGCCTTCCTCTTCCTCGAGCTGGCTGCCAACCCTCGCGTTCAGGAGAAGCTGAGGGCAGAGATAGTAGAGGTGCTGGATAAACATGAAGGGAAGATCTCTTATGAAGTGCTACAGGAGTTGAGTTACATGGAAATGGTTATACAAGGTTAGAAAGAAAGAAATAATAAAAGTTTATTACACCACATTTGTAGGTACAATCACAAAACAAAATAATAATTTTAAAAAATGTACACAACAGAGAATATATAACAAGAAAACCATAATATTATAAAATTATACGGTTGACATCCAATTTCGATTCAGTTGAAGTTCGTTTCCAATCCAATTCTATTTTTACTAAAAAACGGTATTACACTAAACTAAATAAACGAAACCGAACCACGATTGGATCACGATTAGATTGTAATCGTTATTGCTCTTGGTAACCGAAACAATTCTAATCCAATCAAATGTGTCATAAATGTTTTGTGGAATACCACTTTTATAACTTTCGATCGACCGTCAACATTAACTCGATCAGTCAATTAGTCAGTCAGTCATTCACGATTTCCTTTTATTAGGGTTCCGTACCCAAAGAGTGGCAACAGGACCCTAAGCCTCCGCTGTCCATCCGTCCGTACGTTCGTCTATCAGCGGGCTGTACTTACTAGTTTTTAATTTTAGTTATTATATGTTTCAGAGACGCTACGCCTCTATCCCCCTTTCCCAAGTATCCAACGAATGTGTACTAAGGACTACAACATACCCGAGAGCAACGTGGTCATAGAACGGGGCACCATCGTGCTGTTCCCCACCCTGGCTATCCAAAGAGACGAGCAAGTACGTATCAACTATTGTTACTCAACTGTCTTTAACCCAGCCTCAGCGCGGTCCGAAAGGGGGGGACTCCCTTGAGGTTATCAATTCGACTGTTTTTTCGCGATTACTCCGCCATTTGTCGACCGATATTCAAAATTATTTTTTCTATTCGAAAGAGTGTTATACTCTTGAAGTGGTCGCGTAGTCACTAAATTAGGATGATGATGGGAACCCAGGAAAATAAAAAGTTATAAAATGAAGTGATTTTGAAGGCGGTTCTATTTTTTGTTAAAACAATTATATCGATACGGTTTACATTGATGTATTTTGTTGTAGTACTTCGAGAGGGGAGGAGAGTTCATCCCGGAGCGGTGGTCGGAGGGCCGGGGGCCCCCGCCTCCACCCGGGGTCTACATGCCCTTCGGAGACGGGCCCCGCTATTGCATAGGTAACCTACCTTCATTCATTTAGTTGTTGCATGCGTCTACAGGCTACGGAAACCGCTTACCATCAGGTAGGTGTTCATTACATACATGTACCTACTTAAAAAAACATGACCTGCAAAATTTACTAATATTTAATCTAGTCAGCCATTTTATTTTGTGTTTATGTCGTAATGAAATGCTTTTCTTTCTTTCTAATATATTATAATTTATAGCAATTATACATAAAACTCATTTAATCAGGGTACTCCGAAAATACTCCGTCAAATTATTTATGTCTCGTCAGTTTGCTGCAATTAGTACGTATTTGAAAACGATGATCGAACTATAGATGCAATGTAATGATTTGACGTTTGGTAACATTGAACTAATATTAAGTACTACTTCTACGTTGTATACAGCACGGCCTTGATAATCCCAGCTCGTCCGAACGCCTCTATAATCCGAACGACCCCCCTTACCCCTGCGCAACCGCCATTTCTCTATACACAGTCAGTCTAGTCACTAAATACTACTCCCTTTCAAAATTTTAACATACTATTATCCGAACGCTTCGTGCATCCGAACAGGGTATACATTTTCGGTGTTCGGATCATCGAGGCCCTGCTGTATTATTATATTATTCTATGCTCCTACGTAAGTAACATAGCTCAATGGTTTGGTGGAGCTTTTTTTTACTCTCAAATTTTGTATGGGAGAAATTTGTTCCATGTGTATTCCGCGACAGGCGCTGAGCGAAATATTAAGGAGGAATATTGTAAACGCACCTAACGCAAAAACATTAGTTATACACAATATTAAAACACTTAAAATTTCAGTAGGTATGCTAAGTAACATAGACTTTATTTTAAAAAAAAATAGAGGTCCCTACAAAAATTTCAATAATGTAGCACAAGGTATGAAAAATTACCTATAAAATTCGCGAATGAGAAACTGCTAAACTGTGATAGTCGATAAATAAAGATGTTATCCCGAATAGCGACTAGTAGTCACTGCATCTACGCACGTTTTAGTCCAATATAAGATTAAAACGAGATCAATTAAAAAAAACAGGAGTAGGTACTACTTAAGATCCACTTACCTATGTAAGTAGGTACAAGTCATACGATATTTCTGCTCGGTTTCCAAGAACGCATAGCTTGTATCGGCGACTCGACACGACGCGACGCGACTCGAAGGCGTCAATTTCATCGTAAGCACTTGTAACTCGACACCAGTGAGACATAAGTGGGTATCGAATCGTGAAGTGAATAATTTATGTTTCGCAAAAGATTTTTTTAAAAATGTTTACTAAGTACGATGTTGAATACTTGAACGCTCTTTTTGGATGTTATAATTTTAAATCTCATTCACAATTAAAACTGATTTTATGTTTAGGCGCTGTTATGGCACTTTTGAACGTCAAAAGTTACCATTCCAGCAAGAAACTCCACATGAGGCTTTAGATTGAAATAACCTATTACGAAGTACCTACATTATTTATACTTAGATAACTTTTTTGAAGTCGGTTAAAAAAAGAAATAAAGGTCAATATATGAGCCAAATTCGACACGTATATGTGAAATAGTTTTTGAGTAATGAGGACGTCAAAAGTGGCTCCAAATGGTTCGTGTAATATTACACACGGTGCTGCTCGCCAGTTCTGTTACTTGAACTTGACTTGACATTAGCTAGAAAATTCCATAATACTAATAATGTAACAAAACACATCATCAGGCACAATGACAACGTAGTAGGGCAGATTTGTTTATGACATATAAACTGCTGCGTTGACTTCCGTGTCGTCACTATGTAACTACAGAAATCGAACATCTATTTCCAGGTAAAAGATTCGCCAAGATCCAGATGAAGTGTTGTCTAGTAAGATTGCTGCAGCACGTCCGGATAAGTCCGGCGCCGCGGGCGAAGGCTCCGCGCCTCGAGCCGTTCGCCGCCGACCCCCGCTCCCCGCTCACACTACACCCCGCTGACTCCCTAGTCAAAATTAGCCTTTTATGACAGACTAGCTGTTCCCCGCGGTTTCATTCGCGTTCCAGGGATAAAAAGTAGCTTATATTTTTTTTTATTTGATGCGTTGAACTTTGATGTTACATTAACCAAATAACAAACATAGGCTGCATTCCGAATCACGCTAATGCATCGATGTGAGCGCGCTAAAACGCGTACCGAATCACCGTTAGCGCGATAACGATGTCTAGTGAATCGACATCGGTGACGTCAGGTACATGCGCCATATTGGGATAACAACAACCAAATTGTTATCGCCGTGAACGTAGCTGTCAATTTATACCTACTGTTTTAGTTCTTAATACTGTCAGCGTAACAGCGCGTTCACAAGCGTTCCGAATCATTGTCAGTTCTCGGCTCTCATAGATGTGATATCCGTATCGGAACGCAAATTAAAGATGTGCTATGAGCGATTACGGCATGTTTCGGAATGCAGCCATAACATAGATATCGAATTAGTGTACTTACCTCCTTTTTTTAAGTAGGTTATTAATGTTTAAAATGTGATTATAAGTACCTAGGTTGTGTTAAATTAGGTTGTCGATTTATGTATATTTTTTTGTAAATAAATAATCTTATATTTATATTGTGATATTCTTTTTTTATTTTTATTAAATGCAACTCAAACTCAAAACTCATTTATTTAGTTTAGGCCCATGAAGGTACCTACTTATGAACGTCGAAAGTTACACCACCGGCTCGGATTACCGACTTCAGGCAACACTACTGTTTTAGGCTGAGATCTATACAGCGTGCTTGGACTTTGCATAAACTTTACTTACGTAAAACTTGGCTCATTTACGAGTTGTAATAAAGTATATTTTTGTTTGAGTCTGAGCAAAGTCTAAGTACGCTCTATAGATCTCAGCCTTAGTCGCTGCACGGATTTTGATGCGTTTTTAAGTCAAGAATCCCAGATGCTCTTGGGTTGGCTAGCAGTGCGACTTACACGCTCGCCATCGATGTAAAGGTCGCCTAAACAGGAATTGTCTATTCGAGAAAATAGTCGTTAAAAAAAAGATTTATGGATGCACCCATGCCTGTAGGGTTGTTCTATTGTAGACGTCGAGTATCGACGCCCAACTTATGCGTGCGCATACTGACATACTCTGACAGCCATCAGCCTTAATGATAAATACATAGGTACCTACTTGATATTTCGAGTCTCTTCTTTTTGGCGCGTCTATCAAATTTTAGATCAAAATTTCTAAATTTGTATTTTTCTAGAGGTCATATTTGAAAAATATTTTGTCCAACAAGACAAAAATACTGCACCGAGGAGCTTGTTTACCATCGCAAACATAATGGCATATTTACGGTGCTTTTTTGATTGATCGTATTTCTTATTAAATTCACATGCCAAAAGGAGGCGACTCACGAAGTTTCAAGATATGCAAAAAAGTTCGTGTCAAAAATAAAAATTTTGGTACAGTCTTCAAATACTTGTTAAGACGGTTCCAATGAGCTCAAACACGACGGAGTTGTGTCGTTTTATTTCGGAGTTTCTATGGCCACCTTCCAGCTCCATCATCAGGTCAGCACCACGTCATCATAATATTGCATTGTCATCCGATTTACACATGCATGCAAAATTTCAGCTCAATCGGTAACCGGGAAGTGGATCAAATTTAACTTGCAAGATTTGATAACAAACATCGAGACAGGTGAATCTAAATAAAAGCTTATAAAAAGGGTGCTGTCTCGCCGACTAACATTATGTGAAACACGACAGAACACATTATGGTTGCCATAAATATAGGAATTTTATATCGAACAATGGGATATTTTTAATGATCGAAGCTGGAGACCGTCTGTGACACCATTATACCTATAATACGATTTTCTATATCTTCCAATGCAGCCTGACACAGAACACTGACGAAGTTTACGAAATCAGCATAGAGATGTATCAAGTATGGTGACATATTATTATAAATAGGTAACTATTCTTATTATTATTATTGCATATTTAATTTTTAATAAGTCTTGCCTATTCTATAAAGCTAACGTTTCATTCGTCGACGAACTCGCGCAACGCTGCCGCGTACAACGGACTTCTCACGTGATAGCTTAGTAAACGATAGAGACAGAGTACAGTGACAGCGTTGAATTCGTCGTCGAGCCTGTGATATCGCCTTACAGAATAGCACCCCAGTATAAAGATATTATTATGTGTGTTAAATAAACAAAAATAGTAGTAAAAGTTGTAGTGACGTCGGATGCCGCGACGAAGGTCGTGGGTTCGAATCCTACAATGTGCTTGAGCTTTCGGTGAAGGAAAACATCGTGATGAAATCATAGCACAGTGGTAGGGTACGTCTGGCTGGCTACCACCCTCAAGTTGAAAATCTTTCGCCAAGCACCTACCGGTGTTCCGGCAATTGCACTTGAGAGCCAGTTGCTTTCAACGAAATAACTAATAAGTAATGTAAAATATTAAAAATAAAATCGTAACAATTATGTATTGGACACGATCTTCTAAGTCCACGTGCCATTATGGGTGACTACGGAACCCTATTTGTGTTCTGTGTTCTATGCGTGGCCTGACACGCACTTGGCCGGTTTTTTTTATAGCGCGATAGGTGGTTTTGGTGGTGATGTACCAGAAAATATGACATAACCGGTTTGGAAGCCTTACCAACATTAATGTCAATGGAAAGTTATTAAAATAAAATAAAATTAATGTTATAATTTATGACCATAACCCAGTTGTAAAACTGTAATACTCTGGGCCACAAAGAAAGCGGGTCTGTTATCATTACCTGTTCCCTGCGGTTTCGCCCGCGTTCCTGGGATTTAAAGTAGCCTATGTCTTTCTCCATATCATAGACTTAGCGTGCCAAATTCATCGCGATCGGTACAGCGGTTTAGGCGTGTAGTAACAAACAAACAGTTACTTTCGCATATATAGTATTAGTATGGATGCGACAACCGCGACAATTTTTTAAATATTTTAGCCATCCTCTATTAAAAAGTAAATTAAAGTTTATTTCATGCGACTAATCCTACTATATAACATTATAAATGCGAAAGTTTGTGAGGATGTATGGTACGGATGTTTGTGACTCTTTCACGTAAAAACTATCGGATTTGGATGAAACTTGACAATAACATAATATGCTACTTTTTATCCCGGGAAAACATAAGCTCCCTTGGGAATGCGGGTGAAACCGCGACTAGTATAAATATAGGAAGAAGTAAAAACATTTTTATTTATTTTTGGTGATTGTATTAAAATAAATCCATAAATTATATCCGACCGACACGCAGATCAAGTAGGTACTAAATATCTTTGACGACACGCTTTCTTTGCAGCCCACGGTATTGATAAATATGCATAGGTAATTTATGAACTTAATCCTTACGGCACGTCACGTACATGTCGTAAAACTAAAATTTTACGCCTTATTTTACGACACAGTATTTTCAAAACGCCCTTCCACAATACAATGACTTCTTAGAGTTTTGAGTTACAAAGTATACTCCATTAGTATATCAGTTGAGGCCGTGCACCTTGCTTCACTGTCTTGTGGTGGTCATAGGACAAATAAGTTGTGCCATAGAATGTTAAATAGTAGTTCCCTTGTGATTTATATTCTGTGTCATCTATCATCATACCTAGAGTTACTTCTTCATAAGACTAATATAATTACGTTGCATTATGCGAGTGTAAAATAGATTTATAATAACATATCTATGTCAAACGTGTTTTTATGTAACTGCTATTCGAATTTTTATCATAAAACCAAGTAAAAACGTCTGTTAACAAATGGAATTAACAATGATTCTATAGAATAAATAGACCTCGGAATTATGAAGGAACAATTTTGATTTTTACACTGTGGGACTTGCTCGACTGTCTACCAAAGTTGAAAATCTGTCGCCAAGTACCTACCCGATAGTTGCACTTGAGAGCCACAGAGAAGTCAACTTCTAGGCTTCGGTAGGCAATACGCATGTGTCATAGGTGATGATAACCACTTACCATCTAGTGGACCTCTAAACTGGTTCTTTACTTTGTGGCTAGACTGTAGTATATTATGTAGTGTAAGTACCTATGCTTATCAGTCAAAAGAAAAGTGACGTCAAAATACAGTGCTTTTACTTCTCGAATTGAGAACGTACTTTCAAGTCGGTTAACAGTGCAATAAATATGAGTATGTTCATAAAACCAACTGTCTGGGATGTTGTATCAGCAATTAAAGCTTACGCATGTAACCACACAACAACAATAAACACTGAAGACCTTGAAACAGCATGGATTTGGGATCCTTTTCGAGGTAGGTTTAAGTACTAACTACTCTAGCATAGATAACAGGAGGCCAATTCCACTAATTAATTCTGATTACGTTACACAATTGGATCGCAGCTGAATGACAACTTTTGCATGTTTTCGTATTCTACTAATAATCTGACAACGATCGAGATCAAATTATGGTTGAGTTAAAGTTGACGTTCGATCAAGTGGTATTCCACTAAACATTTGACACATTTGATTGGATTAGAATTGTTTCGGTTACCCAAGGGCTACAACAATTACAATCTAATCGTAATCCAATCGTGGCTCGGTTTCGTTTTTTCGATTTACGAGTTGGTAAATAAATATAGTTTTTTTTTCAACTTATAACAATTTTTATTTTGGCCAGTTTATGTACGGTGCTCACGGTGCTCCCTACAAACTGAGTCAATGACATGAATATTTTTGAATATTGTAAATTCTTATTTATTTTTATAATTATTAAGTGTATCTCTAACACAATAAGTGCTTTATGGCCTAAACTGAATAAATGCAACCCATGCAGGGCATTATCTTATTAAAAAAAAACCTTCCGTGGATAACCACAGAAAGTAGAAGATTTTTTTTCTTTATATAATATAGTTTTTATAATGCAAGAAGGATAATGTAGGGTGCATGGGATCGGCGGAGCGGGAGCGGGAAGATGACATCAATTCGCTCCCAATCCGCCGCCGGAGGCGTGGAGGGCGGCATCGGGCCTTCGCAGGCCGGATGCCACCCTGATGGGGACCTGTCGGTGGTGGATCGGGGGATCCGCCGCTGACACTATAGGTCCCATGCTGGAGGCGCCCAAGTGTTCCTGGGCGCCACAGTGGAGAGGGGCGGGGCTCAAACTGGTTTTTGTATGTAACAGTTTGAGCCCCGCCCCGAAGAGGAGGGCTCCCCGTGGGGGGAGCGACGGTCGATAGACCTTCGAGGAATGTCCCGTAGCCCCGCCGCCACATGGCGAGAGGAGGAACACCCCAGGGTTTTAGTCAGTACGAGTCTGACATAACCCGGCCACTCCCCCCGGAGCGGCCGGGTATCCATGAGGATTTCCCTGGGTCAAAAAAAAAAAAAAAGGGTGCATGGGATGCGATGCTCTTCCAATTTTTGTATTGTCAAAAACGTTCAAGCATGTGCCAAAAAAACTGTAGGTAGGCACCAACGAAGTTTGAATTAAATATGATGTAGGATGGCCAAACGAAAAAACTATAGACGTTACGTCCATTTGTACATTTGTTTAAATGAGGAGTTACGTCTAATTCAATTGTCTTATTGTATTTTAGAAAAAATATCAAAATATCATTATTTCTTTCAGTGTTATTCGTACTGGAAATACATAACTAACTATATATAAATGTTATCATACATAAAACTAATTAGAGACTGTAATATCAGCATAGGTATTATATATTTACATATTGATCTACTTTGCAACATCATCACTTGACTATGTCAACAAAAAATATTGCTGAGTGATTTGAAAACATATCGCGTGATGTTCAAATTTACAAATTACGATAATATCAATCATATCCCACTGCAATAAGGACTACAGTTCGTTTAAAGGGCTTTACAATAGAGAAGGTGCCATAATTAATCGTTATAAAGGTTCAAACAAATGTTTAATTCGTTGTAGTTATGTTTGGTTTGCCGAAAGCGTACAAGTGGGTTAATTTAAGAACAAAGTTCAGAAACTAGTTTCCTTTGAAATCAAATTTAAAAAAATATTTTTGTCTAGGTATATCTTTAATTTATTTACCTATTTATTGCTAAAAAGTAATGAGTGAAAAATTATTTCGGACTTTTAGGCGGGAAAACAAAGAAGCCATTTTTGAAACATCAAGCAATATGGTGGTTTTAGGTAAGTAGGTACTTACCTCCTTTTTTTCGCATGTCTGTCATTCCTTTTCATAATATTCATTTTTAAAGCACTTCTTGACGCTGACACCCTTATGTAATTTAGTATGGTACTTCGGGGTCTTTTGCGGACGACACCGCGGTCTACTGCACTAGTAAGTCCCCCTCAGTAATTGTTAAGAACCTCCAAACCGCGGCCAACGCCCTAGGCGCCTGGTTTCGGAAATGGAGGATCGAGATCAACCCTATCAAAAGCCAGGCGGTCCTATTCTACAGACCCTACCATCGAGGTACCCCCTCCCCTCCAAAAAGGCAGTTACTCTATTCGGTGAACCAATCCCCTGGGAAAGGCAAACCAAATATTTCGGAGTAATTCTCGATGATCGTTTGACCTTTGATGCCCACATTAAAGCGGTCTGCGCGCGCGCCGCCTTTGTTTTAGGGCGCCTCCACTTTTTATTGAATCGTAAATCTAAACTAGCGCTTAAAAGCAAGGTTAGACTTTATACCACTTGTATCCGCCCCATTATGACCTATGCTAGTACTGTGTTCGCACATGTAGCTCCTGCACGGATCCATAGCCTTCAGGTGATTCAAAATCGCTTCATGCGCAAGGCCACGGGCGCCCCGTGGTACATGCGTAATGAAAATCTCCACATTGACTTAGGTCTCCCCACGATAAAACAATTTATAAAACGCACCTCACGCAGATTTTTCAATACCGCCGTTAATCACCGCAACCCTCTTATAGTGAAAGCCGCAACCTACACGCCCTCCCGTATACTCCGTATCCATAGACCAAGGCAAGCACTCAGCGAGCCGGATGACCCTATAACATTAGCTCAGATCGAAGCTGACGAAGCTCGTAAAAGTACACAACACACTACACACAACCGATCACGCTATAGTCCTCGACGGCGAGGACCGCCGCGACGTCCCACTCAGTCTCGTCCCGTTCAAGTGGCGCGAGCTGCCATTAGTAATCCGACCACCCCCAATTAGTCGTAACTCATACAAAGTCCTCCCCCTCCCCCGGTAACGCCCTGAGCCGAGGTTCGTACCCCATTCGGGGGTGCCCTCAGGCGTTGTTACCTACTTAAACATTACCCGGCTGAGAGCCCTCTGCCACGGTACAATTTATTATAATTGTACCGTGCATCTGCGCTCGCCGATTTGTCCGGTAAGGTTGCTGCAGCCATCAGAGGCTACCAACTTTAGTCCTTTCAAAAAAAAAAAAGGTGACCATAGGAACTCCTCGAATAGATAATATAGTCATGTCATGTTTGTTGACTAGGTATCTACTATAGACCTATGTGGTGTCTAGGGTCATATGTACATATGATGGAGCCGGAAAGTGACCATAGGAATTTAAAAAAATTAAATAACCTACTTTAAAAAAAGAGGCTTTAGGCGACGGTAACCACTTACCATCAGGTGGACCGCCTGCCTGCTTGTCAACCTTCTGGTATATCGGTTTTTAAGCAAAAAAGTTATGCGTGAACAAACATTAAAATAAACCGGCCAAGTACGAATCGGACTCGCGCACGAAGGGTTCCGTACCATTATTTATAAAAACGGCAAAAAAATCACGTTTGTTGTATGAGTACGTAACCCTTAAATATTTATTTTATTCTGTTTTATTATTTGTTGTTATATCTTTGGATTTCGAAGTTCTATGTAAGTAGGTATAGGTAGCACTAGGAATTTATGGTCAATGTTGAAAGGTTTTATTTTATTAGCAATTAAGTCACCGGAATAGAGAGGTAGAGTGTTTTGCGCTCAAGGAGCAGCTTGACTGCGGAGGTAAGTAGGTACTTCTAGTCCACTCCCTCCACTACAGAATACCGCACCCTATTAAAGAACGTGGTAATACGTAAACAATGTATTTCTCCAAGGTATATTTGTGGGATATACGACTATTTCCTGAAAACGTGACTTTTTACCACAAATTTAACTCGGTGGAATATGTTGATGATTTCTTTTGTTATTAATCAGTAAATATACATACTATGTACCTACCATTCTAGTCGCAAATTACACGTTGACAAAACTCAACAACGTAATAAAATTTTAATTTTGCGGCTAACCCGAAGCATTCATTTTAGAACTTGAAAAAAAAAAACTATTACAATAGTGTGAAGTAGATAAGCCTTATCGAAAGTGTTCGAAATTAATTAAAAACAAAATAACTTTCAATTAGGTTACACTCATACCCACTTGCGGTAGATTGTGTGCCATGGGCATAGCCATGGGGTTTATTCATAGGTCAATCACTATGAAAACTGTATTTCTGTTATCGCTGCGACTTAATTAGGTATCACAAAAGCTAAATGAACGATCGTAGTTGATAAGGTTCATACCTACTTACTCCACGTGGATTGTGCGGATTGGCTATTTCGTTTTAACTAGTAGGCTGGACGGCCCCCTTGACAGCAAATCACTGCCATTTTGTCGCCTATTTACGATAGCATTACCATAAAGTAAATAGGATATTTTTTTCTCTTATTTTATTTCTTGTAAATATTTTAGTTCTTAGCTAGAACTAGTTTACTTTCTTGGCGTTTAGTATTTTAGCATTTATTGTTTGAATAAGTGAACTGTAAACATGACACAAAAAAATTATAGCATGCATGTGTGTAGTAAGTCTTACACTATGTAATAAGTAACAGTTGACATCCCCCTTGTAGTAGGGCAAAGTAATTTATAGTTAGTCACTATCACTAGGTACGTATTCAAATCAAAGTCCCCCGCCTCTCTGTCGGTCTGTCTGTTTACGATAAACTCAAAAATTATGGAACAGATTTTCACGCAGTTTTCACTAATAGACAGAGTGAGTGACACATGGACTTTTCGGCGGAAACTTGAAAAGTGACGATTCGTTTTCATTTCATTGTCATAAAATCGTATATTTTGAGTAATATTTAAGATCGATGGTGTCTTAACAAATAAAGATCAATACTAGTGTACCAGTGAAGTGACATGAAATGATTAGGTATGTGTATGTATAGTGGCTTTTCAAGACGTCTCAAAAAGTCCGTAAAAAGTAATCTTTTTGACTTTATCTTTAAATATAACTTGACACTGGCAAAAATAAGTCCTATAAAATATTTAGTTGTCATATTTTCATAGATAACAACAACATTCAATCCAAATGTCAATTTGACGTTTGGCCAATCCAATCAAAGTGATTTAAATTAATTCACTCACTGATATTTTACTGGAACGCAAAGGCTGTTTGATTTTCCTCCTTCGTCACCAAAAGGACATTTAAAAAGCAACGTTTTTATAGTGCGTTCTTGTTTTTTCAGCGGTTTCCTTTCACGTCACTTGCCTGAGTTATTATCATAATTACGATCTGACACCGTGAATGGCGAATGTTTACAAAAGACTTTCATGCTATGGTGGCCAAAGAGATGGTGGCTTAGCTTAGCTAGGTGAATGTATGATAATAATATGTCAAGTGTACGAGTGAAATGCGGAAGTTTATCATACGATGAGATTCCTAAAAAAATACTGCTATGCCACAGATTTACTATTCCCCCCCTACAATTCGGTAACGAATGTAGCCTTACTGCAAATATTTTTGACACGTAAGCAAGCTCATTTAATAAAACCATCAAAGTGTGAGTTACTTTGCGCATAGTGGCTTCGGTACCTACAAATATTTTATTCTACAATAAAATAATATCATTACATTCAAAGTTAATATAAGGTTATATTTTAAGCGTAGTTTCCGAATACCTTAAAAAACAAGACACGTTTGAGTAGGACTCGCGCTCTGAGGGTTCCGTACAAACTTAATGTTTCAACTGAAAAGTTGTAATCTTTTTTTTTAAGCGATATAGGTAGCTTATTAAATACAATTTCAGATACTTTCCTTAAATTTTGTACTATGAGACCATTTATTAAATAAACCGTTATATTTCATCAAAGTTTGAATCATTGCTGCATGCGAAACAAAATAATATCGTTGATTACGTACATGCTCACTCAACACTCTAATATTGATATATTTTACGATAAGCCCAGTTGTACCTATATATGAAATAATTTTTGTGTTCTTTTAAACTGGCATGTAAATAATTTGGTCTACAGAAACTGAATTTACATGTAATTAAATGTCATTTTTGTACTAGCGTCCACAGGACGAAATCGCGTGACATTACACGATACGATGATGTTAAACGCAGACGCGCTTTAGTTTGTATCCATGTTGATAGTCATTATGATTATGTTAACAACTAAATTAGATGTTATAATTGTTAACAAATCGATTGTTTATTTTTCTCACGAAGTTTTAAACACTAATTAACGTCGTTTACTAACAATTTAACTGATAAGTACCAACTTATACCTATGTAATAATTATGGCATCCGAAATTATATCATTCCCTACTAATAAAGCAGTCAGCTAAAAAGGCAACAATAAAAAATATATAATTCAAAATAGGTATATACTATTTCAAAATTTTTAATGTTTGACTCAAATAACAAAACGACAAGTTTTAGGTATTCATATTAAAATTTTAATTTGTCTGCGTAAGGGCGTCGAACATTATGATGACGAACCTTGAGATAGAGGCTATCACCTCCTAGCCCATTGAAAGAGAATAATACTTGTCTATTGTTCGACTATAGCTCGTGAACTAGAACACTCATTCGGCGTGATAGTTTTTCTTGTGACTTCGGTCCTTGATGTAAGACGAAAAATTAAGAGTTTCTTGTTTGACTACGGAACCCTAAAAAAGATACAGATAGACGATTAATAAAAATTAAGAACTGGATACCTATAATAATTTCACTATCTACGTGTGTTTTTAATTCCAATTTTATTACGAACCTTCAACTTTAAAGTTTAAAAATCGATTTTTAAATAAAATCTGTAGATCTATGAACTTTTATATAGCCAATCCTTAGCTGTATACTTCCTTCATCAAGAGCCAAGCCAATTTATGGAATGCACATCGGTTTTTGAAAATTGGAGCTGGCAATACAGCTCTCAACGTCCTGCTCACCCCGCGCCCCACCCGCCGCGTGCGTAGCCAATCAACATGATTTCAACTTCAACCTATCAATTCTTCTTCATTCATTCATTTCATTCAGTTCAGTCAGTCATCTGTTAAATCTGTTGGTTTTGTTTGAATTTGAAACTTTTGGAAAATAAGTTTGCTTCGAAAATATAAGATTGCAACAGTGTGTGTGGAAATTGAAAAAAGAATCCATTGCAGGGAGCAAGGAACGGCCTGATTTTCTTGATTGTTTATAAATGGCGCGTAAACGTCAATTTGTCTGTTTTGTAAGTAGAATTTATTTTCTTTTATATTTCTCAAAGTGGGTAGAATGTCCTAAACTTAAAGAAAGAAAATCGTTTTTTTTATTAAGTCATTAATTATGATAGTGCTTACGTAGTGTGTCTTGGTAAGCTGCTAAGCTCATCTTATGCAATCTTGCTACAATTTATAGCCGTTTGGTATTTTGGTAAGTTCATAGTAGTTTTAATGTCCTAAATTGGTAGTCTTTTGTGTTACCACCATTAACTATATTAATATTTACATAAGCTCAAGAAGTTCTAACAAACACAAAAAATAAATCATGGCTTGGTCAGAAAGTAGGATTAATTACAAACTTTGTTTATGCATTTAGCTAATTTGTACTAAAACCATACAATATTATCATAATTAGGTATTAATCACCCACTTAGTTTGTATCCTATCCTTCTTACTTAGTACATACCTAGTTATAATCTAATATTTAACTCTGCATTTCCTATACTGCTACTTAATTTTAGTAAGTACCTACCTAGATTTTCAAACTAAGTACCTATTTCAAACTTAAATTAATATCAATTCTGTTGTATGAAAATTCAAATTATATTTGTTGATTTAAATATATTTGAGGAGCTGGCGAATTCTGACAAATTCAGTTATTTTGATCTAGTGTAAAAAACAAGTAGTGGACATGTCCGCTTTTGTTAGGCAAAATGTAACAAAGAAAATCACTATAAGCTTTACTACATATTACTCATCCCTGAATAAATTCAACACTTCACTTTTGAATTTTTATTGGTAAAAAAAAATATATAATTATATTACAATAGCTGTTCCCTGTGGCTTCACTTGTGTTCCCGGGATAGAAAATAGCCTATAACCTTCGGGAATATTGTAGTTTCCTATTAGTGAAAGGATTTTTCGAATCAGACCAGTAACACCAGAGATTAGCACGTTCATACAAACTCTTCAGCTTTATTATTACTTTAGATTTAGATTATAAATGGAAATCACCAACACACATTTTTTATGTTTGTATGTGCATAGTTATATGATTCTTTGTATGTAAGGAATAAAAAAAAATCTAACAAAACAATAAAATTGTGTGCATTAGAATCAGATAATTAGTTAATACTTTTTGAATTAAAAAATATAATTATGGTTTATATCCTCAGTCTGCATTTATTAAAAACTGTTTAAGTAATTTTTAAATGCCAAGGATATTGGTATTAAGATACTTGTTATAGTGAATAGTTATTTAATATTGTCAATTAAGTGATAACAAATAACTTAAATAGAAACTAAAATAAACTCTAATAAATATAACTTAACTAAACACAAAAAATTGTAAATAAAATACAGAATTTAGATCACTCTATGTGAATAGTTATACATAACTTCAATAGCTATCACAATCGCTTTGAGCATTTTTTAAAATATTATATATGCCTCATTATCATCATGTCAATAACCATAAAGCCACACATGTAATCAGCATGGTTATATGTAATGCTTTCTCAAACTTTTATTTCGTAATTGACTTGAATTAAAAGTTACAATACAATTTAAAAACAAATACTTTACAATATCCATCAGGGACTTAACGAAACTAATTTGCGAATTAACTAAACTAATTTACGAATTATCGAAACTAATTTACGAATTAACGAAACTAATTTACGAATTCACTAAACTAATTTACGTATTAAATAAACTAATTTACGTATTAAATAAACTAATTTACGTATTAACTAAAATAATTTACGTATTAACTAAACTAATTTCCGTATGAACTAAACTGATTTACTAATTAACGAAACTAATTTATGAATTAACTAAACTAATTCACGAATTAACGAAACTAATTTACGAATTAACTATATTCATTTACGTATTCCCTAAACTAATTTACGTATTAACTAAACTAATTTACGAATTATATAAATTAATTTAGCCTCACTTTATATCTTCCTAACAAAAATCAACAAAAGGATACTTACAATTAAGTCCTGTCATTATTATTTTATTATTTATTTATTTTTTATTCCAGAGCTGGTTTCAATGTGAATTTAAGCGCCAACTTTATTATTTACATAAGTAGGTACATACTTAATGGTGACGACTATTTCCTCGTAAATTACAAATTTTGTCAACTTTTAATATTTTCTATCCTTTTTCAATTGTATTTGTAGGAAAGAGATATGACTTGATTAAATTTAATTTATTTTGTAAATATAAGTATCAATATCATTTGAGTGAGTGTAAGTATTTACCAACTAGTCTACAACCGGGAGTTAGTAGAAAAGTATCAAAATCAATTTCATTTATAACCTTTTAAAATCTATTTAGCATTTTGCAGTTAAAATGAATTTGCATCAGACTTCCTAAAATTCAAATTGTATAAATCGTAAAACAAGGTCACTTAAAAGAATTTCACATTGTATAACGCACGCAAGAAAATATGATTTTGTATTTGTGAGAAGCTGAGAACAATAAAAATAAGAAAATTATTTCATTTTTTATTTTTACTAGTTGTTAATTTTGTATTGACTCTGTCTTTTATGTTTTTTGTCTTACTATATATTTTTAACATCCCATTTTGTCGATACTTAACCGCCTGCTTGTATAAATGGTCCTTTATAGTTTTTCCGCCTGCGTACGCTGTAAAGAATATGCAAAATTGTATGTGCATTTTGGTTTAATAAAAGCTTATTCATACATATAAGAAACAGTAGAAAAAAATATTTTTCGAATATACAGATTTATGCTATCAAAGATTTATCTTTATCTCCTTCTAGCAAAACAGGATTTACCTAGCATTAAATTTATATGACGTCACATAACATCTCGGATCTCTGTCTTAGTGGTTTAAAAAGGCCGATTTTAAATTTAATCTCACTTTTGACGTCTTTTTTTACGGTATTTTCATATTTTGTTAAGTAATGTGATAAAAAAATCCTATTGTTGTCAGTGAGATTAGACTGTAAATAAATAAAAAAAAATATATTAATTTCCTTATTTTATTGGCGGCTCTACTCAGGAAATGCAACCTTCGGAGCTGGTATTGGAGGCAGTCTATTCATTAGTGCCCGGGAAGATCTATTTGGACAAAGAATTGTCGTTTTTAGTCCATATTTTACTACCCGATTACCGTACATAAATCTATGCGTCTCATAGATTGTTAGTATTATTTTGTTAGTATATTTTGAAAACCGCAAAATTATGTCTCAAAGACGGTTTAAATTGACGTTATAAATTAAAATGCAAGAAATATTCGTTAAAAATTCAAATTGTTAATTACTTGTTAACAGGTGCCGTCAGAATGAGGCATGAAGAAAATATTGAAGACCTTGATGACCCCATCAGGTTATTCGATTGCAGCAATCTACTAGGTAAGTGTGTGGATGGCATTTTGTTAAATCATCTAATATACGTGAGAGCTAAATTTTGAGTTGAAAATCCAACAGTTTTACGTTTTAAAAAAAACTAACACTGAAATCGCGAAAAAAATGAAATCTTGTTCGATTCAAAATATATTTCCTCTATTTGTTATGGTCGGTCACTTGAAAGCCCGTAATCGAAACAAAGGCAAGACTTGCCTATTGTATCGTTTATGGTTTATTACCGAGCCGAGTTTTATGACCCTGTTTTACGCTCGGCGGATCGTAGCTGAAACATCCGCGAATTCAGTTCAAGCTCGAATATATAACGCGAGAGTCGAGCTAGCAGGGCAGTTCTATTCTTAAAGCTACTGAGTGAACTTCAAAGTGACTTTGAAGTTCGTTACCCAGTGCGTTATTTATTGTGTGATGAAGTGCAAAGTTTATTAATTCCGATAGTGACGTTTTATAAGTAATAAATTAAGTGGACATTGTTTTAAGTGAATATTGTGGCTGAATCTGGTCATCAATTAAATCTCTTCTACTGTAAATCGGCATTTAATAAGTACCCACCCCGAACATATCAATATTAATGAGTTCTTCCTGAATAAAATACTGCAGGTAAATTATAAATAATCCAGTTTAAAACTACCCTAACCGTCCTCAGTGCCTTCTTAGTTGTAGGCTGACTTCTGAAGCTGTGGTTGAAGTACCTTTATGATTACCCTTTTAAGTCCAAAACTGAAAAAAAGGCTTTAACCATGATTATTTGTTTCAGATGCGGGAATTATAGAAACTACAAGCTCAGAAAGAGCAGTACAGCGTAACTTAAAGTACAAACTTTCACTGAAGAGTTGTTATATGTTGCCAGTGTCATTTTTTGATATACCTCGCAATATTGCGTTGCTAAATGAATGTCATCCTATTCGCGTTACTATAGTGGATTACTATAAACATCCTTGGTATTTTAAAAAGAACATGAGGCCATCAAGTGAAACCAATAAAACAATTCATAGTGATGATGATGACGATGATAGCGATATTATTTCTCTCGATTTAATTGGTGATACAGACAAAATTCCATCTATGCTGTTAGATACATTTACTCACACAGATGTTATCGATTTAACCTCAAAACATCGATCTACAAATAAAAGAAAACCTCATTTTATAGAGAAAAGAAGGAAAACGGTAAAAGATAAGTTAGATTTAGAACTACGAAAAGCACTTAGCCAAAAACATTCCACTAATATAGATATTAAGCGAAACAAAGGTCTCGTAGGTATAAAAATAACAAGAAGAATAACAGTAGATGATGTAGCGCAGGACGCAAATGATGATGTAGAAAGTAGCAGTGATCTCAAAAATGAAGAAAGCAATAAAAATAATACAAAGGTAGGAATACAAACATATGTTAAAGCAGTCGACAAGTTGTTGGAGCGTGTCGGCACTGTTATAACACCTATTTCAGAAGACAAAGATGTCTACGTTACGAGCACTGTAAACAATAATCATTTAGAGGCTAAACTACCGTCAGACAATAATAATAAGCCTAAAATCAAATGCCAACTGACGAATATACCACCAAAAATACTTGAAAATGTTTTAAAACTGAAAGAAGCAAATTTAGCTAAAGAGGATAATGAGCAAATATCGTTTAGTAAGTCCATTAATAATTTAAAAGAAAATGAAGATAAATGTATGAATCTATTTAATAAAGTTATAATGGGTTCAAAATTAAATAACGACCAAAAAACATCTGAGAAATCCAGTTCTTTAAATCAGAATATTTACGAGAAAATGTCTTGTCAAGATGAAATTAAATTAAGTCATAATAACCAACGATCTAAATACCGGCCTATGCCAAAGTGTAAAAAATTGTTGGAAAATCTCCGAAATAAATCTAGTGAAGTAAAAGAACACGAAAAGCGAGACGATAAGACTTGTAAAAAAAAGGACAGGGAAATATCAGGAATTGTTTCACCAATTCTACCCAGTAGTACTACATCTGAAGAAAAGAATATGTTTAAAACATTTTCAAAACCGCACACAATTGAACCTAAAAAAAGTATTACAAGTCGTAGTGTATTTGAAATACATAAATATAATGATTGCCGAGATAAGAAAAAAATAATCCATCATTTTAATCCGAGAATCAAAATACCGCAAAAGAATACAAAGCCAATGCCATCTTCCGTTGGAAATAAGAAAGATAAAAGTAAAGAAAAAACAGCTCCAAAGCTTATTATTAATGAAAATAGTCAAATGACAAGTAAAGAAGAAGAAATAAGAAAAGAGTGCTCTATGATTGCTCAGAAACTCATAGACTCTATTGTTAATCATGAAATTAGTACCTCATTGCAAAGCAAAGAAACTACTGTAATAAAACAGAATATTCAAAAGATGACTGAAAAAATAGATTCAAACAAACAAATTCAATGTTCTCAAAATGCCAGTGAATTGCAACCAAAATGCAAAGTGGAACCTACTACGCATGATGATCTAAAATCCGAATCTGCACTTAGTCTCTCCAAAAATGGACAAAGTAAGGTAAATATTGTTTCTGTCGAGAATGTGAGAGACTTGAATAATATAACTGATAATGTCAAAGCAGTTACGGCACAGCAAAATGCGCAAAATGTTCAAAAACCAGATTCTATCGTATTACAAAGACCAATGCGGGCTAAAACTCCACACCAGCACAATATTGTATCTGAAAATATTTCACATTTAAACACGTATTACGGAAATAATACCGCATCAAAAATTCCTGTCATTAATAATAAAGCTTCTGCAATTATTTTGAGGCCACAGTTGAAACATTTTCACAATTTTAATACAAGCGGACAACCCATACAGTCTCATACAACATGTCGGTCAGAATACCCGAAAGTCACTAAATATCCTACTTTGGATAAACTCCTGTCGAAAACCGGTCCTCAAATAAAGTATCACTTGCAACCAAATCGGCATTTTTTACCACCACAAAACGGTTATCACTATCATAACTTCGTGCGATATCCAGTACCTAATTATGGCGTAAACGTGGTTCCAATTAGGCCAGTGTTTTCTGACAATTTTGGTGCTCCGAACCCAAATCCATACTGGAATTATGGATGTTCAATTATACCACCACCGCCCCCGCCCCCCGTTAGAGAAAATTACAACCCAAATAGTCTAACAGACATTCAACCAACAGATAGTTCTATAATTGGGAGAAATGTCAATGGTTTAGTAAAGAAAATTAATATCGTAACTACGCCGACACCGCCCCTACAACCGGAACATGATACTAAGGAGGGTATAGTTAAGTTAGAGCCTACATCTCCGCAATGTGCTGTAGAAATGACAGTTAATAGCGGTGGTGGTGTATTTAAAACTCTAAATAATACGATAGAAAAACCCGTAGGCACTAAATCTGAAATGCTCGAAGAACTAGAAAGAAGTATGCTTGAGAATAGTCCTACGAAAACTGATCTAAAGCGGCCTCATTTCGAAAATAAAGTAAGTGCGGACCCACGATTACCGATGCATAAAATAGCTCCTTTGTCAAAGAAAATGAAACCAGACCAAACAACTAATACGAAACAGAGGGTGACAGTTCCAACAAAGGGATATTCACCACCGATTTTACCAATACCTACGTATCAGAACTTCTTGTCACAAGTTAATTCAACAGTGCATAACTACACTACGCACAAGCCTAAAGACGTAAGAAATCCTGTCACACCAATCAGACATGCTACACCAATGAAAGCAGATCTAAATCATAGAAAGGCTATAAAAAGATTGAACTATGACAAAGGTCCGCCAGTTCAAAAGTCTGCTAAGAAGATATCTATAGCAGACTACAAGAAGAGGTCTAGTCCTGATACTAATTGTGTATTTTCAACTCATAAAGTACAAAGAGTAAGTAATAAATCCAAATCTGTTGCGCAGGTTTTTACACAATCAAATAATCAACGAAACAAGAACAATAATTTGAATACGCAAGGTTAAGGCTACTTGCAATACCCTAGTTAAGCCATGATGATCTCAGGTTTTATCGTTAAGATATTGATTATTGATAAGGACTCCCATTGCATATTTTGTATCACTGAGCAAACGAGTGTATTATAGTTTATTTAGTGTTTAATTAGATTCCAATTTTTTATATTACAGACCTTTTCTTTTCTCTTATTTCCTTGGATGTGGACATAGGTGTTAAGAGCACATTTAAAAGCGATCTTACTCTCGAGTGGGAACAATGGTTTTTGTTGTATCAACTTAGAGCGGTACAGTCTACAACGTAAGAAACTGAATAGATCTAAAACAAAACACAACTCATCCATAATATGGAATGATGGATTAGATTATTTTTTTAAATCGTGACCTACTAAAAACTCAATAAATATAAATTCGTATATTATGGATAGTTTTACACCCGGTAGTAAAAAAGAAAACATTTTAAGAATGCGTAAAAAGTAGCTGTCAAAATGATGTCAAACTGCAAATTTAAACTTATAAAACTATGTTACTTTCTCAAGTATTTTTGTTAACTGGCAACTCCAAAAAAACTAGTGGCCCCATTTCTATTGTTTACAAACTAAACTAATTTAATCTTACTATATCTCTTTCTAACAAAAAACATAAGAAAAAGATAAGAGATAAGTTGTCAAATTAGTCCGATTGCTTGTTTCGACGTGAATTTTAACGCTGATCTTTATTGGTCACGACTTATACGTAATGATAATGACATAGACTAATTTAACAGCTTTAATACCTCTTATCCCTTTTCAATAATGTTTGTAAGAAAGAGAAGTCATGTGATTCAAACTTAGTTTGTAAATAACGAAATTGGCAACAGTATCAATAAAGTTTGATGAATTGGCTGTTAGTGTTAGCGCTGCTATGCTTAATTACCTTTTGTTTAGCTGGCAATACAATAGCGCGTCTATTCTGTTTTGATCCTATTACAACTGTAAATATTTCATTAGTTTATGATTAAAAATTCCGACGGAAAGAAACCAGCTACTTCTGGTATTCATATAAAATCGGAACGTTAGTTCACAATGAGGAATAATGACAAAAATGTCAGTTAGGTTATCACAAAAATTGGACACGTATTTTTTATTTTATCAAATCAATAAGAAATTACAAAGATAAGTCCCATTAAAGTTCAGGAGTGGGGGCTTGTGACGTCATAGGTCTACTACATTTTAGTACACTTTTTGCAGACCGGTGACGTCATGAGTTTTAACGCACTGTATATTCGTTATTTTTTGTTTTCGGAACTAAATAAAAAATACGTATCCAATATTTTTTGATAACCTAACTGACGGTCTAATTAGATATTTTTGTCATTATTCTTCATTGTGAACTAACGTTCCGTTTTTATATGAAAACCAGAAGTAGCTGGTTTCTTTCCGTCGGAATTTTTAATCATAAACTAATGAAATATTTACAGTTGTAATAGGATCAAAACAGAATAGACGCGCTATTGTATTGCCAGCTAAACAAAAGGTAATTAAGCATAGCAGCGCTAACACTAACAGCCAATTCATCAAACTTTATTGATACTGTTGCCAATTTCGTTATTTACAAACTAAGTTTGAATCACATGACTTCTCTTTCTTACAAACATTATTGAAAAGGGATAAGAGGTATTAAAGCTGTTAAATTAATTAGATATTTTTGTCATTATTCCTCATTTGGCCACGATGGCTCTCTTTCTGAACAGACACTACCTCCTATTTTTGTATATCTAGATTTAATCAGATATTTATGTTGTCGACCGTACACAGCCTTGGTGTTGTAGTTTTGAATACATATTTGTAAATATTAAAAGTTGCTGATACCCTATATATTATTTTATTCTTTGCTTATACTATTTTTGTTAATGTTTTTGAAAAAATTTACGTGTAAAACTTAGTGTAGTGTAGATCGTCAAAACATCTAGCCAAGACGATATTCGGTCTCGAAATGGTACATTGATTTATACAGGGTGCTACAAAAAGTATGTAGGTAAAAATAAAAATAAACCTCGACAAAAAATCAGATGAGCAATCGTTGTCGATTTAAATGTATATAGATGATTTATTTTCATGATTTTTGTGTTTATTGGTCGCCAAGTGAAAGGTTTTGAAAAACAAAATTGTTTATGACACTTCATTCTTTAAAATAACTATGGATAGTCGATGGACCGCATTATGTATTTTTAACGGATGTTTTATTGCATTTTAATCTATTACATATTATGTGCGTAGAAGCAGTGCGTTTGTCAATAGATTAGAGTTATTATTGAAGGTATGTATTAATTATGATTTTAAAACTAATTGTTACCAAGCGTTGGTTACTTATCAATAAATTTGTAATTAATTAACAAATGTAAAATTTTAAAACGTTTTGAATTCATACATAAATATATTGCTATACGCCTCAAACGCAAATCAAATAGTTACGTCATTTAAGCATTTAAAATTGACATAATAAATGAAAACTCAAGAATAATTCGTTAAAAATTCACATTGCGGACGTTAGCGCGAATTTTGTGGCCCAAAATGGATTCTGCGCGCACGCATCTAAAGCAAGGCACGTCTATCCAGATTCCAGATGGCTTATTGACAATATTGAAAACCTATCGCGATTCCTTTGATGAAAAATATTATTTAAGCATGTTATTTTTTCAATTAAGTATTCTTAAATATGTGAACTTGTTTCATTCCTCGCAAGTGTAAAAACCTATTAGATTTGCATTCGGTAAATATATTTTTGATTGTTATTAAAAACGCAAATAATTGAAGGGTAATATTTTTTTTATTCTTGACAGCCTGTACCGTTTATGTTATAACTTATAGCTATAATCTGAGATTGTATTATAATTACCTATGGCAGACTGTATTTACAATATTGATAAATATTATGATTATTTTTGTTACATACTTAAATGAAAAAGAAAAATATATTTGCTAAAAGTTTTTCATGCCCTTTGAGGTCTGGTGATTCGATCAAAATTGATTTTCAGTGAAAAATGCGGGTATTGTTAGCACTAATGGAAATAACTATATTTTTACTCTAAGATATATGTTTGTAAAGTTGTTATGTTTATGCTAAAAAACCAAATTTGTTACCTAAGAAATAAAAGACTGTATTTTGTAAAATAAAAATCGTTTTAATTAAAAATTGTAAAGTAGGTATTATTTCATTTGGTTGTTTTATTAGAAGGAGTTTGTGAGGCTTTGCCGAGGAAATTAATTAAAAGACCCCATTGTACTTTGAAAAGGTACTCGTGTTTCAGTAATTAGAAAAAAATATGGCTTCTTTAATCTTTTTGTTATCTATGGTGACTCCCGTTCATTTTAGGTAAACGAGATTTAGATCTCGGATTACAAGTGGGTCGGAAAGCTTTTTCACCCGACTCCGGCGAAGCCAAAAAAGGAGGGGATATGTGTTTGATCTGTGTATGTATTGTCATCTTACGTAACGTAAGTAGTATGTTGTAACGTAAGTTACGTTACCAACTTACTACAACACCTGTTTTGTTTGAGCCTTCAAAAGAACTCGATTTTATCAAATTATGTTAATTAGTGTACCTACCATCTACACAGTGACAAGTTCTTTATGGTGTTGCATTCCCCATAGAGCAAGTAAATCCATAATAATAGGGTAGTTGACTGGCATATCAAATCAGCTACTTTTTAATAAATGTCAAAACGATAGTTTATATGGAATTTTGTATGAAATATTACACAATGACGTCATAGTTTCACAGCATCATATCATCTACGTGGTAATACTGGTAATTAAAAATCATAAAAAGCATTAAATGTACAAGATATTTGATATTTCCACATGTTTTTAGATGTTTCATGCTTTGGCTAGTGTTTGGTCATTTATTTTTGACACTGTCAACTACCCTATTGAGTCGTTGAACAAAACGCGTAAGATAGGTATAATCTTGGTTTCGTGCGGTTCGTATGACGTATTACTTACCAAAATTTTAGTCAACCTTAATTGTGTGCGAAGTATTTTTTTATGCGAGTCTTTTTGAGATTATTGATTTGGGGAGTCCGCACAAGACATTTTTGACGGAGAGAATAAAACATTCAGATCCCTTCCTACAAAAGCACACGTCCTACAAAAAGTCGGCCTCATAAAGAAAAGAAGAGGCAGATTTACTTTCTTAGAAGCGAAAGTATGACAGCGAGATAGCCGGTCTAGTGTTGTTAGGTCATAAATAGTACACACGGCCACAGATCAAGCTACACATTTTTGTTGCAAAATAGATCCTATTACAACCGCATAAGGTGCCGCAGTGTGTAGCTTGATCTGTGGCCGTGTGTACGTGAGCTCCCCCTAAAACAGCGACATGCCTGCATATTTACTAGCCTTGAAATATATCCGAAAAACCTAAAGCAAGCTCTAAGCTAACATACGTGACGTCTATCATTTTGCCTCAACGTCTCCAGACAAATCCTTTAGTCTTGTCAAAGACACCTCCAAACCTGTCTCGAGCGTCTTGTTCGAATCTCGTATTCGCAACGACATCCAATTTTGTGATGCCCATCTGCAATGTGGATTGTGGTAGCAATTAATCTCTCTAACACGGCTTACGGCGCCGTGTAATAAATCTGTTGGATTACGCGAGCCTCTTTCCTTGCGCGATAAATTTTCTGGAAGGAGCTTTTTGTTCTTGTCCAGTTTGATATTCGGAGATTTAAAGCACTGATATATTAATATACCGAGTGTTAATTTGATAATGGTTTTTTTAAGTACCAGAGTAAAATAATGTTATTAATAACTAGCTGTTCCCCGCGTTTTCACCCGAAATCCAGAGGTTAAAATTAGCGCATCGGGATAACGTAGCTTTATTAAACGACTTCGAAAAGGAGGAGGTTCTCAACTAGTCGGAATCTTTTTTTTATGTATGACCCCGATTACTCGAAGACGCCTGGACCGATTTGGAAAATTCTTTTTTTGTTTGAAAGGGTATACTTTACAGGTGGTCCCATGGTCATCAGGTCAGGATCGAATGATGGAGAAATCGAGGGAACTCTTCAAATTATATAGGCACTTACAATGTTTTTCATATACTTTTTAGTCATAATTTACGTTGCTGAGCTGATGATGGAAGGTACAACTCCTTAACAGTTAGGAGTTAGGCGATAATTCTTTCAATTATAGGACCTTTTAGACCGTTAGTTATATCATTTGGTGTGATGATGGAAGGTACAACGATAGCTTATACTAGGTCAGTGATAAAACATAAGAAATTGCTTAAACATCATTATTTTTCAAATGACAAATGGGTCTGTCGCCAAGACTATAAGTTTTCTGTCACAAGAATGTATTAGAATGTCTCGAGACTTGCAAATCTACGTCAACAGCGAAATGTCTGAGAAATGTCTTTAGGGAAAATAGCTGGAGTGTAAGTAACAGCATTACGTCGCGATGCAAGCATACGAAGTAGGTATGAAGAGCTAAGAAGTAGTTACCATAGTTAATTTTTGTTTTTTTAAATGTGGCTATAGAAACGAATCTTGATTTACATGATCTCTTAAAGCTGTAAAAATCAAGCATCTAAGTCAACGCAATAAAAAAATACGGCCATTAATTTCGCATATTTTGACATTTCGCGAGACAGGCTTACACTTATCCGGCTTTTTTTCAGGTAGCCTTGTAAAATGAAAAGATATTTTTGAAAAGAGGGAAATAAGGTGAAGGCGACTCTCAACTATTATATTAATATGAAAGTTAATTTCGCCCTAGCACCTGAGCTCGACGTAGTTACTTATATTAAAATTCATGGAGATTTAAAATCCTAGACACTTCAATTTGCATCGCATTCGATGTGCCCAGGAATTATGCTACCGTTTACTTCAATGTAAAAAAGTAAGAACAAACATTCAAGGGAAACGTAAAGTCATATCTAAGCCCTTCCGACATTTTGATTGAACTGAAAATCTATTCATGACGTGAAATATCTTAGGGAGTCATGAGTTCGAATCCTACAAAGAAACTTGAGCTTTTTATATAGAAAAACATCGAGAGGAAATCATAACACGGTGGTAGGGTATTATGTAATATAACACTCAGGATATAATTACCCCCTACAGTATACCCATTTACCACCTACGGCTACATCATCTCTTGTCATGATGAGATTTTAGTGGTAACATTAAAAACTAGAAATAACTAGCACTCCACTTGCACTCCTCCCCTGGCATGCTACTTGCACCCCCTGGCATGCAGGCAAGAAAATACATAGATTTTTTTATTTTTTATTAATTTTGTTTCAATAGAAACTGAGGGCGTCATAACTTTATCCACCCCCTGAAAGAAATCCTGGCGGCGCATGTATGCTGGTGCCGATTCTGTTGATTACGAACTAACCTAATATTAGTTACGTCACCTCTCTTTCTAATAAACGTTATTGAAAAAGGATGGGAGATATTTAAACAGCACTTTAGTACAGATATTTTACAAATCTTCATTCAAACTATTAAATTAGTGTCCATAGATTACATAATAGTGATGATGACTAAAAAATCTTTTTTTTTTTTTGGAAGGACTAACGTTGGTAGACCTCTGATGGCTGCTCCAACCTTACCGGACAATCGGCGAGCGCAGAGGGCTCTCAGCCGGGTAACATTTAGGTAACCACGCCTGAGGGCACCCCCGAGTGGGGTACGAACCTCGGCTCAGGGCGTTACCGGGGGAAGGGGAGGACTTAGTACCTACGAGTTACGAATAATTGGGGGCCGTTGGATTACTAATGGCAGCTCGGGCCGCTTGAACGGGACGAGACTGAGTCGTCGCATAATTAGTCTGTCAGTTAGATTACCAAAATATTATAATACATATTTTTTCTTTAGTTCCGAAAACAAACAATAACGAAGATACAGTGCGTTAAAATTTCGCACAAGCCCCCACTCCTGAACTTGATGCGCCTTATCTTTGTTATTTTTTATTGATTTGATAAAATAAAAAATGCGTAGGTATCCAATTTTTTTTTAAAACCTAACTGACGGACTAAACAGAATTGATTACTTTTTACCCAGTCATCATCTATTGTCACCTACTAAAATGATGATCAACTTTTGTCGATGACTGAACCTACCTACATTCGGCTACCACTCAGCGGAATGTCGACCAGCTTTACTTAGAAGTGTTTTGGTGTTGTGTGACATTTCTCATATTACAAATTCTACAGTTTATATTTGCAGACTAAACATAATTACCATTAGGATCATATTACAGTGTCAGCCACCTTACGCCGCTAATTTATTTGTTTGAATGTAACAAAAGCACACATAGGTACTTATATAACATTTTTAAAAATGCTTATTCAAAACGCACATCGCACGGGTGTACAAATCTTTGAATTGCTCGGCTTTTCTGTACTATAATAAAATTATGCATGTATTATATAAAATTTACTCTTGAACCACTCTATCTATTGCTGGAAACTGCATTAAAATCCGTTGAGTAGTTTAAAAGATCCAAGCGAACAGACTACCCTTAAACAAAAATAAAATAAAATATTTAGAATAGTAAGATCATACGAAAGTTTGTGAGTGAGTATGTTTGTTGCTTCTTCACGCTCAAACGGCTGGACCAATGTTGATGAAATTTGGCATGGAGGTAGCTGACGCCCTGGACTAACACATAGGCTACTTTTCGTCCATCGGGAACATAAGATCCCTTGGGAACGCGGGTGAAACCGCCAGATGGGAGCTATTTAAGTAGTTCTTTGACGCTCTATACCTAGAAAGAAAGAAATATTATTTTGGTCACACGAAAACATAAGCATAATAAAAAAAAATAACATGCAGTGTACAATTACATGTAGTATATGCAGTGTGAGGCCAAAAAAGGCGCCCATCTCAGCATATGCTGCAACACTAGATGCTGCAGCGCTGGTTTTCAGACGGGGCCGAAAGTGAAGCCACGGTCAACCGCGGCACAGGTTGAAAAATAGATGATATTGGTGCCGATTCTGTTGTTTACGAACTAAATAAATTTAATCTCACTATATCTCTTTCTAATAGTAAATATAAGAAAGGGATGCAAGATATTTTAGTCCTGTCAGTTTAGTCCGATCACATGTTTCAACGTGAATTTAAGCGCGATCTTTATTGGTCACGCTCACGACTATTTACCCGTACATTACGACGGTATGGATTAAACTGACAGCATTAAAAATGTTCTATCTTTTTTCAATAAGGTTAACATGAAAGAGAGGTGACTTGTCTAATATTAGTTAAGTTCGTGAACAACAGAATCGGCACCATTAAATAAAAAATAATAATAAAATAAAAAATAGCAAAATATATACATGAGGGTGATGAGGGTTTAAGTTTTATCACTTCGTAACGCAAGATAGCTAAAATTAAATGTAAAGCGGTATTTTTTGTTCTCCATGACGGGTAGGTGACCCCTAATTCAAGGGTTCCCAAACTTTTCAGCCCGTAGCCCAGTTATAAATTTAGTATTTTGTCACGACGCCCTACCCTAGCCATTTGAAAAAGATACAGTCGAAAGAAATAGGTACCTACAATAATAGTATAGTTAGGTGATTAGTAACAAAAATTAAAACATCTAAAATATGAAATTGAGTTTCTTTCTTATAAAAGAATTGAAACAGAAAACAAGAAGAAATACTTCGGATAATGATAGAGGATCGACTCACGGAGCCCCTCTATTTACTACAAGCACCAGGGGCGCCGCGGCACACTTTGGGAACTCCTGGCCTAGCTTATCAAATAATTAGGGATTGTGCGTATTATAATGAGGCTATTGTTAGAGTGCTGGTGGTGACGCAGTACCCTTGATAGCTTTCAGGACCAAATCATGGTAATTATATCTTTTAATGTTTCCGCTGCTACGCGATAAGGAGTGATAAGGAATATTTGTTTGTTTTTGAATTATTTTTTATTGCGATATTTACTTAAAATGAGTGGCTTATATTAATCATTAGAATTCGGTAGGTACCTACGTTCTTGCTTCGATAATGAATTTTAAGATTCAAAACCAAATAAATAGGATTTCAATTCAGATAATAATATGAAGCTGCTAATGTGGCGGAACTAGTCACACGAACTTGGGGATTAATATTGCCATATTTGCAGCTTCATAGTATGTTTCGGATGGCATCTCATTGACCTATCAACTATCTTTTGTTTCATCTAATTTCCTTTGTATGGAGTTTCGTAATATAGCTCAATTTTAGGCGAAACAGACATGTTTCTGCAAATAACATATAAGTGGCATCATTGAGACTAGAATGAAAGTATTATTTATTATTTTATTAGTTTTGTCTGTCCACGTGCGATAATCCGTACCATAATTTCCTATTTTGTTTTTATATAAGCTCCTATTTAAAACACACGTTTTCTTATAGTGATACATAATTCAGTCTAGCTAGTTTTATTTTTACTCCTTAACTAAAATTTTTTTTTATGTTTTTAAAATCGCCAAACTACTGACTCAGTTTGTAGGCGTCGCACTCTTACACATTTTATTACATGCGTATGAGTATACCCCGCACACTAGTATGATTTCTATAACATGTCACATTCTACTTTTCAATATTTGAAAAGGTGTTTATTACATTCTAAGCGTGATACGGCAGGGTGGAGAAACTTCATCAAAAACGAGCTACAGGCAAGGCACAGGATAAGAATTCATATATTCTGAGCTATACAAGCACATACCAACTGGCTTTATATTGCTGCGATGCTTGTACTCATGTAGTCGGTATTATTTCAAATGGAATGCGCGGGGTATTAGATTTTCATTGTCTTTATTGATCTATATTATAACAAGCTGTTCCTCGCGGCTTCACTCGTGTTCCCGGGATAAAAAGTAGCCTGTAACCTTCGGGGATAATGTAGCTTCATATTAGTGAATGAATTTTTTGAATCGGACCAGTAACTCCAGAGATTAGCGCGTTCAAACAAACAAATTCTTCAGCTTTATTATTAGTATAGATATGCGAAGCTGACTTTGTTTCTAATATTAATAATTAGTTGATATAAAAACAATTCAGATAACTCCAAACGGCATAAATATGGCGGAATATCGAGTAGGTTACCGTTACAGGTTGAATCCTTAGCATCACCTGTTTTGACAAATCTAAGCTACGCGGGATCCCGGACCTTTCGGCTACTTAGAACAAAGAATAAACATTCCTTCAAAGATCACATTAAAACTCAAAAATGTGATCAATTGAATTTTTGACCAACATAGACTACCTCAATTTTGCCCCACAGAAATTTTGTTCCCTTTACGTTCCCGTACACGTTTTATATCTTTTAAGTAAATAGAGAGTCACATAAAATGCTTTGTGCACGATGTCGCAGAGTTTGCTAACAGGAACAAGTTGCTTCAGTATAGTTTGGGGAGGTTGCATTAATATTCGGATCCCGGATCCCGAGCTACCGGGCTCCGTACCGGTTACAAATAGCTACAGAAAAACTTTGCTGGAATCCTTTGTATTCATGCTGTGGTATTTTATTTTATAAATGGAGTTCGTTGTGTCGTCGTAATTAAAAGAACCTAGAGTCAAAAGTTCTATAACAAAGGGTAGAAGACAGCGCAGCGGAATGACAACGAAATTCTGAATTCTGAAAAGAAACTCTTGAAATGGTAAGAAAAGTGAAACATCTAAAATAATCTGAGTTCTACTAGTACAAAAGATGTCATTATTAAGATGGAAAAATAAATATGGTGTTAAAATAATAGCAATATTATAATATCTAATAATAATTTGCAATAAACACAGAGCGCAAAATAAATATGATATTGCGCCTGTCATAAAAATGTTAACATAAAACATTGTTCCGAGTGCAAATTGCTCGCAGAATTTGTGTAGGCGTTTAATAAATTGGAATTATAAATCGAGATTTAGGAGCTCCTACAAAAGTATTCATAAACAAAAGTTATCTAAATAGGATTTATAAATTAGTTGGCGAGGTTGGCAAGTTTATAAGTAGGTACCTTTACTTATATATCAGTTTCTATTAGATATTGAATAATACACTGTATGTAGGTACGAATCCTACAGACAATGCGACCTTCTACGTACACAAATACCTATTGGAAAATTTATGGCCACAAGCAGCTTATTGGTCGCTTCCCTTTGGAGTTCAGAGCTAAAGGCAAGTCTGCAAAATAACTCTCCATAATAATGTTAACGATCTGACTATCTATTCTATAAAATTAAATAAGCTTTTGGGGTACGGCAGATGAGGTAGTGAAACTCAACCGTACACACACGAAATAATATATTATCTCCTTCACTACATAATTAACACTATAATATTTAGTATTAACAAATTAACAGTCACTGAATAATATTGCAATAGGTAATTGAATTGCGTCTTTACATAAAAAATGTTAAATCCTGAAAAACCGTTGGCTGGTAGAAAAGTCCCGAACAATGTATGAGTTCTCTCTGTGTTGCCAGCTGTCGTGACATAATTTGTGCGGTATAAGGTGCCACAAGCTAAGTTAATTATGATATAGAAAATTAAAGAAAAAAACCCTTAACAAAAATAGAACCGCCTTCAAAGGCACTAAAAAGCATAAAATAACTAGGTAGGAACTCTAATCTGATAGTTTTGAAGTCTACATAATTAAAACGTAATTTTTATGATTTTAGGTCTTTATTTCACTGTAAAATCATAAATATTAATTTATTATTTGATCTAGCAAGTGTGTGTAGGAAAAAAAAAACCCTCGGAATCTTTTCTTTAATACATTACAGCGAAAAACGAGTATGACGAACGTAGTACCTGTAAGTAAAATAAAAAAAAACACAATTAATACAAATCTGCTGCTTAAATAAACTTTATTTCTCTACTAGCTGTCCCCCGCGGTTTCACTCGCGTTCCCGTGAAAAAAAGTAGCCTATATGTTATTCCAGGGTATGATCTATCTATGTGCCAAGTTGCATCCAAATCTGTTCAGTAGTTTTTGCGTTAAAGAGCAACAAACATACATACATACAAACTTTCACGTGTATGATATTAGTAGGATTATCTATACTAATAAATCATTACTAATTACTAATGCTTACCACCATCGGCAACATCATCACTGACCACGGTGAGATTGTGGTCAAACACAGGCTTATACATAGTAAAAAAACTATTTTTATACGCACGAGCTCTGATATTTATAGGTATATGTGTAAAATTACTTATTTGTTGCGGAATCGGACGGACCTAATAAAGTAGGTATCGGAGTAAATCCTCTCTCGGGGTTAGTTGCTCGATGACCGTTTTGTTCTGTGAATTAGTTCATGTTAGGTACCTTACCCCTACTGTTAAAATAATCTTTAGTAGTTTAGTTCGCTTAGATCTTTTAAACTACTCAACGGATTTTAATGCAGTTTTCAACAATAGATAGAATGATTCAAGAGGAAGGTTTATATGTGTAGCGACCCCTGTCAGCTACATAGTTCAGACACCGAATGGATAGATGGCGCTGCAATAGATTAACACTACAAACAGAACTATCTACATCGAAACCTACATCGCGCTAGTGGAGTTTGTTCGCAGATTCGCATATATACCAGATTCCAACATCACAACAGTTGGACCGCGGTCCCCAGGCACGATGACCCAGCCTGGCGGAAGATCTTCCCTTTTCAATGGAGGAATCATCCACCTTGTTCCTCCATATATGTATAATACAAGCATATTATAGTACAGAAAAGCCGTGCGAAGCCGGGGCGAGTCGCTAGTGATAAATTAATAACAAAACCTTACCGATATGTAGTTGCTGTACGACATTATAATAAGTCCAAATGCAGTCATGAACACCGGCACTTGGCTCCGCTGCAGGGCTAACACGGTGAGGACCCGGAGATCACGGCATGACGAGGTCAGCTCCCAGCCGCAATGGAATATAGCCGTTGACACTAAGCCCGCCTGGAAGATATGCCAACATGTATAATACTGGTGATTTATGGGGGACATTCTTCAAACACGGTTATCTGATCCCAAACCTATTAAACTCAAGCAGAGTTTGTACCATGGAAACTATACATCTGATATACTACATTTTTTTTTTTCAGACTCAAAATTTTAGAGTTAGTTAATGATATTGATTAATTGGGAAACCGCTGTTTGCGGGTAGCGCAAGACCGACCATTGTGGAGATCCTTGGGGAGGGCTTTTGTCCAGCAGTGGACGTCTTTCGGCTGATAGGTATGATGATGATGATTGATTAATTATATTTTTACCCCTATAAGCGTCTCTCGATCAACTTCTTTGACTAGATTCCCTGCAGTTTTTCAGACTCAGTTCTTGAAAAAAAAACAAGACAAGCGCGAGTATGAGGACCTAATAAAGGAGTAGGCTCCGGAAAAAGACATATTTAAAAAATAACATGATTACTTACAATACTTATTGTCGATAGCTTTCTATAGCACTTACTTCATGTGTGACATCCCCTGCAGCCATCATATAAATGCCAGTTAACACAATCATACACACTATGGAAACTGAACTGGCCATGAGATACGTAAGGTTTCGTTCTGCTGTCTGAAATATTCAATATTACGTTACTATACGTTTTGTTACAATACGTTTCGTTACGATACAAAACGTTACGTTACGTTACGATACGATACAATACATAACATTACGTAATGTAACGTAGCAGAAGGTTCACTTCACATTGATGGTAAGGGGGGTGGCCCCTTCACCTAAGCAATACCAATTCTATAAATCTTACAGGCCTTTTTTTATATATGATGGGCTTGCGTTTGGCCGCAGACTCGTCCATTTAGTGGACGATGACGAAGCCTATGATGGAGCACGCTTGCCCAGAAGAAACCTATTCACCCTGGCCTTGAAAATTCCGATATTATAGGAGTCTGGAAATACAGACGCCGGAAGCAAATTCCACTCCTTTGCTGTCCGCATTATAAATTAGGAAGCAAAACGTTGTGTCCGTTGTGGCTTCTTCTTTTGGTATGCTGGCGGTGTATTTGTATCGTTACGTTACGTTATTTGATTGTTGGTGAATTGGTGTTGCTTAGGTCCTTAGATGACGGTGGCCCCTTACCAAAAAGGTGAAGTGAACCTTCTCGTTTTATAAAATTATGAATGGGATTATGAAGGGGATTAGAAAGGATTTCCATGAGGAAAGTGTAAGGAGAAGGAAACCATCAGTAAGGAAATGTCTTCTAGTATTGCTAACTCTAGAAATTAATTTTAAAAGCCATACCACAAGCTTGATCAGACACATGACGAGTAGTCCTACACTCTCTAACACCTGGATGTTATAAAAGCTTCCCATTGCCACTTGAATGTTTTTGGCACACCTAGAACCACAATTATAATTTCATGAAGTTACTTACATTTAAATAATGTTAAAATAAAAATAAACTCTATAATTATCCAGTATTACTTACCATAAAGCATCTTCATGGAGCTTAATTCCAACAATAAAATCCCTTCTGAACTCCTGCTCTATAATCCCCTGACTTTTTCCTTCAGGATAAATAAACTTGTTCCTCAAATTATTGAAATACAATTGCAAAAGTTTGAATCTATATTCTAGGAAAATCAGAGATCCAAAGGCTAATATATCGATCAGTATCATAATACTAACCATGTACCACCAGTGGAATTCTATGAAGAATCTGGCAACAGACAGTAGGGTTCCAGTGCTTGAAGGTCTTGGGTAAAAAGTAACTACAATTCCCATTGGTATACCTGTGGAAGAAGATATATATTTTTAGAGTTTCGTACACGGTTTAGGGTGACAACAGAACAAGCCTCTGGCTGTGCTGTCCGCCCATCCGTCCGTCCGTCTGTATCTTATGAATCGTAATAGGTAGACAGTTGAACAATCTCACCATGGTCATTGATGATGTGAAAAGGAGACTGGCTCTCAAGTGCAGCTTACGTAACACCCTAGTTGTCAACTGAGCCAGCTAGATGAGAATTATAAGTACCCTACCACCGTGCTATAGTTTCCTCACGATGTTTTCCTTCACCAAAAGCTCAAGTTCATTGTAGGATTTGAATTCGAGTTCATTGTAGTGTTGACAGGGTTGACCCTGTCTTCATCCAGCATTTGAATTCACCAATGAGCTATCATCGCTGTTCTAAAACCTAAGTGAATACAAAAAGCTTTATTTTTTGCACAAATACATTATAGTACAATTAGGTGCTAAAATAATTGTGTGTTGTAAAAGACTGAAGGCCGTACGTAGGCTTAACAAACTGCTTTAGGCAGTGCCGGTTTTCCTGGGCGAGATGTGATACCTCCCCCCCTTCTCCCGCCAACAAAAGGGATTTTAAACCGTTATAGCCATTTTATCTTTAGACTTGAGAATTTATTTATTTATTTAGACTTGAGATAGCAGGACTCGCTCATGAGCGACCGGAAATAAAGGTGGGCCTGGCGCCCCTTTACATCTGGCGCCCTGGGCGATCGCCCTACCGCGCCCTACCCTAACGCCGGTACTGGCTTTAGGGTCTCCAGGGGCTCTATCTAGCTCGTACCTATCTTTGATGGTTAACGTAACGAACACCATTATTGAAATAAATAAATATCCAATGAGGGCTCAACACGCCCACAAAATGGTCATCGTTGTAGCATCATTGGATGAACTCATGAATCATGTTCATTAAGGTTACCACCTAAAGATATATGATAGCCCGTCAGGTCCCCACCTTTTGGACTCGATGTAGGTACATAGTAAACTACCAAAATATTTTTAGAATATCACACACAGCGACTGAGATATTCTGTGATCAAATTCGCGAAAGTTTTTATAAGGTGCAAGCCTCCATGGAATCACACGAGTGGAATAGGGTAGTTGACTGACATATCAAATCAGCTACTTTTTAATAAATGTCAAAACGATAGTTTACATGGAATATTGTATGAAATACTAAGCTGTGACGTCATAGTTTCACAGCATCAAATGTTCTACTCTTAGTGGTTCCACTGGTAATTAAAAATCATAAAATGCATTAAATGTACCACATATTTGATATTTCCACGTGTTTTTAGATGTTTTATGAGTTGGTTAGTGTTTGGTCATTTATTTTTGATAGTGTCAACTACCCTATTATAATTTTAGAGTGAAATAAACTCACCTTCCTTAAAATAACCGACAATACCATGAAGTGCTGACGTCATGAGAACCAGGTAACTAAACACAATCAAAGTAACACTATTCCTCATAAAGTTTTTAATACATTGTCTATCAAGCTCTTCGTTGGAGAATATCATCCTGGTGTCTTCTAGAAACCATTTTAAAACCAGTTTAATCTGATCCTTTTTTATGTAAACTGCTACGATCTTAGACGCGATCGATGGATGAGCTACATTAAAGAACACCAGATCATTTTTCTCCTTATCGGTTAGATCTGAACGAAAATGCGCAAGGAATTCATCGACAATGATTATGAAGATGTAAAAATTTGATATAAATGACCATACAGCGTATAATCTTTTATGAATCTTGTTGCGATGGGTTTTCTCGTACCAACATTCGCCTAATCCAAAGTAGTAAAGATATTTGCAAAGTTTTTTCATGTAATACTTTTGAGGGTATGTACTTTTCAAAGCGTCCATGTCTAGACTTAGTTTTGACTTGATTGAATATGACTGTTGAAAGAACTCAAATGTAGTTGAAATAAATTTAAAAATAAGCGCTTTGCACAGTGCACACGCTATGCTAACAAATTTGACGGGCCAGTTGGCGCAGTTGGTTAAAACACCACGTATTGCGCCGCAGGTCGTAGGTTCGATTCCCATCCAGGACAAACGTTTGTGTGCATGAACATGTCTGTTTGTCCTGAGTCTGGGTGTAATTATCTATGTATGTATTTACAAAAAAAAGTACCTAGTAGGTATATCAGTTATCTGGTTTCCATAGTGTTAGCAACTCTGAGTTATCCGATTATTGGTTTGGTGTACTCTATGGTTACGTCCGTCTATGAACCTATGACTGGTTTTTATGAGTGGGGACGAGCCACGGGTCGGGCACTTTGGCTCGAGCGATCGAGTGCGCTTCGTCTCTTGTAATATATTAACGAACATTTTTGTATTCCACCGCCATTTTGTATTTTATAGAATTTTATCTTGATTAAATTTGAGTGTTTGAGTTAACGTTAAAATCAGAAGCGAGATTAGTATTTTCTCACGCCCCACGAATTAAAATAAGAGAATTATAAAAAAGCGTGCTCGATCAAGCAGCAGCGCGAACATCAGGAGCAACAGCAGTGGCATAAGGACGCCCAGTGGTCCTCCCAGGTTTGAAAAGTGTTAAAGGTATTAATAACTAATTATACCGGGACTGTGAGTATTACTATTAATAATAGAACAATGCTTTGCAATATGGTTTCTAATTTTGATATATATTTATATTTAGGCTGAAAAGAAACGTGTTTTAGCTGTCGTAAGAAATAGTTGATCGAAAACCTATAAAATAAGATTTCTTTCGCGATCAGAGGGCCAAAATTGATTGCTTATGCTATGCTTAAATTTTATAGAATAGGTATGACGTTATATCGGTAATACTAGGTGACATTGGTGATAATAATATAATAAGAAAATCAATGTGTATAAACCAAAATCGGTAAAGCAAACGGCAGTAATAGTAATTATGTTGTGATAATAATGTGAAGTTTGCATTTCAAATTCAGAGTTCCTTTTTGATTAGTCTACCCGCAACTCTTACAAACCAGGCAAGTATGAATCATACACAAAACCGTAAACGAATGGAAATTTTACAATTGCGTAAGGTGGTAGGTAAACGCATACAAGGTTCTATTATGTGCGAATTTTGTGGTAGGTAAACGTGGCATTTGAGAAATATGTATTTTCACAAAATAAATTTGTGGTAGGTAAACGTGGTATTTGGGAAATTCTTATTTTCACAAAATAAAGAAAAAAAAGAAAAGTGACAAAACTAAGTAGATTCACGTCGCGAATAACTGATCGGTCTTTTCGGAAAGTTTCAACATTTTTGGTATATTGAAACCTATATTGGCACTGAATTTCCTAAAAAGATTAATATTGTCACTGGCCAGAATCGAAGTGGTGAGCTGAAATAGTGTGTAATTTCCTAAGACTAAAGGAATACACTGAAACAGGCACTGCTTCGGATTAAGGTAGTGAACTGAAGTAAATTGATCATTCGGGTAATCCAGTGACAGGTTCGAAGTGGTGAGCTGAAACAGTGGGTAATTTCCTAAGACTAAAGGAATACACTGAAACAGGCACTGCTTCGGATTAAGGTGGTGAACTGAAGTATATTAATCATTGGGAGTGTCTAAGTTTAATGACTCATCTTAATTCGGGTAATCCAGTGCCAGGTTCGAAGTGGTGAGCTGAAACTGTGGGTAATTTCCTAAGACTAAAGGAATACACTGAAACAGGCACTGCTTCGGATTAAGGTGGTGAACTGAAATAAATTAATCATTGGTAGTGTCTAAATTTAATGAATTATCTTAATTCAGGTAATCCAGTGCCAGGTTCAAAATGGTGAGCTAAAACAGTAGGTAATTTCCTAGGACTAAAGAAATACACTGAAGTGGTGAACTGAAGTAATTTAATCATTGGGAGTGTATTAAGTTGATTCAGGTAATCCAGTGCACTGGAGACAGGTTTGCTAAGTCATCGTAGTAAAGTTTATATACATAATGCAGAAAACTACGGTATGATTGATAGTACATGACAATTAAACGATGGTCAGGATTGGTCGAGCTGTCATAAACTTCACTAATATAGAAAATAGTTTTCAGGTGGATCATGATACAGCTGGTGACAACCAATTTCGAATATTAATTCGTGCCTGGGACATGCACGGCGCAGGAGGGCCGTGTTAGCAACTCTGAGTTATCCGATTATTGGTTTGGTGTACTCTATGGTTACGTCCGTCTATGAACCTATGACTGGTTTTTATGAGTGGGGACGAGCCACGGGTCGGGCACTTTGGCTCGAGCGATCGAGTGCGCTTCGTCTCTTGTAATATATTAACGAACATTTTTGTATTCCACCGCCATTTTGTATTTTATAGAATTTTATCTTGATTAAATTTGAGTGTTTGAGTTAACGTTAAAAATAGTACAAGCTCTGCATAGTTTGGGATCAGATAACCGTGTAAGAAGAAATGTCCTAGGATTTTTATATTTAAATACAAAATATGTTGTAATAGATATGTTACATTTCGTTTGGGAGCTGACCTCATCAAAATTCCAATCAATTTTTGACAGGTAATCGTAAGTTGAGTTCAAAACACTCGGATAGCTCCATCGCTGGCTTCCTTTAGTGGGCGCAAGTATTCTAACAAAATTAACCGAAGCTTAATCCCAAATTGCTTGTAAAAGTTTTAATGGTTTAATACTTTTTAACTTTGTTATAAATCCCAATTAAACAATTTGTTAATACGACAAATTCTGTATTCAATTTGAAATTGTTATAATTAAATTAATCACTGTAACTACTGACCGATGTAACCTTGTGTTATAGACTTAGGTACCTTTTATAATCTGTGGGTGGAGTGTTCCTCCCGCGCTTTTGGATATGTGTATCTGTCATGTATGTCACGTCACATTTATGAATTTAATAAATTATCTTTCTGATTAATAAAACATTGAAGTATTAAAATACTTCAAAGTAAGTAACTTACAAAAAGCGCGGAAGGAAAACTCCACCCACATATTATAAAAGGTACCTAAGTCTATAACACCTTGTATCTAGAAATTGGACACTTATTCAAATACCTATATTTTTCTGTCGTGGGGAGATTCTCATAGGATAGCCAACAGGAATTGTTCCAGCGGAAACTCCATGATGGTGATCGCCATCAGTCGCTTGTGTAGGCGTTGTCTAGGCCCCTATTCTCTTGGTTACAAACTTAACAAATTTAATATCACTATATCTCTTTCTGATAAACGACATAAGAAAGTGATGAAATATATTTTAGTCCTGTCAGATTAGTCTACTTAAGAGTGAATTTAAGAGAGGTGACTTGACGAATATTAGTTTAATTTGTAAACAACAGAATCGGCACCAATATTTGTTATTTCTAGATCAACGTATTCATCAGATAGATTTGTATCCAATTTGCAACGCTTAACATTTACTTAAACCCAAACAATTTTGAAGATATTTTGGCAACTGATCAGATCCGCGGCCCACTTGGCCTCCATCCAGGATATTTCTACTCTTAAGACACAAATTCCAAAGCTGAAAGTTTTAAATGAAACATGGATCCATTCACTTGGATAGGTATGTACAAGTTTGCCAAGAGATAAATTATTCCTAACTTAGTATATTGTTTTAAACATTTGTTATCGGATCTAAAATATTTCGTAATTTTTTATTTATCAATATATACCATCAGCACTCCGGGTGCTCTACCGCTTATCATAATTGAAAATCATCCAATGAAGCCGTAATTCATGGTTGATGGTAAGTGGTCATCGCCACCTGATCGTTGAAGAGCTCCTTTTGAAGAGCCTCGTATTGTAACGCCTGACGGAAAACTATAATGAGCTCATTCCGTAGATTGTATTTTGTATATTTGCTGTAAAAAATTGAAATTCTATGCATTGAATTAACTGTAATCAGTGGGGTTAATTTCGTCACATTTGCAGCTTCATAATATCTTTCGGATAGCATTTTATTAACATATCTGTTTCGCCTAAATAGCCCATATACCTATTACGAAGCTCCATAAAAATCTGTCAAATTAGATGAAACAAAAGATAGTAGACAGGTCAATGAAATGCCATCCGAAACATATTATGAAAGTACAAATGTGACAAAATTAACCGCACTGATTATTGAATGTAATTGTGATTCGAAAGACACTTTTAGTTATTTTCATTCAAGTTATTCCTCAAAAAAAAACAAATGTTAAAGGTAGGCGTACAATCGAGCCGCAAACCAAAATATCTCGCTGCGTAGCATACGTCCGCTGCACGAGCTTTGTTTGCCTTTTTGGCGGAAAAACGGCAATATTTTTAACGAGCTGAAGCCACACGTATGTCACATCTGTCATAGTTAAAGGCCTACAGTTGAGGACAATGAAACATTTAAAAATAAACTTTTTAGTATTTTTTTTATAAAGGAGCTTTAAAAAACCTGATTATAATGTATTGCAAAATACACATGAGAACGAAACAAACGAACCCAAATTCTACTACCTACGGAGTTTCAGTTCTTAGATCTTGGCTCCATCGTCAAATAAGCCCGATGGCACTCTAATAATATATTGTCACCAAATTTACGTAAATATGCCAATTTTCAGCACAATTGGATTGCAGTAAGTGGTTGAAAAATATGAAACGGACAACTTACTTACGGACATTGCAAGTTAATATAAAGCTTGTAAAATTACAAAAGTAATATCAAATAATAATATCATTTAAAAATAAACCGTAAAAATTGTAAAAATCATTGCTTCGTCTTTGTCGTCGAGAAGGTAAAATAACCTAGCTATTTTGTGAATGTTTTAATACAAAAGTTTGTAAACATAAACTTTATTATGATTCAATTGGTTGTAATAATCTCTGCACTTGTATACTCTTCCCAATAAAATTGTATGAATAAAGTGTACCTAATCTACATTTGAAAATTCCACGAAACAATGCCTTAATTTTTTTTTATCTGGAGTTTTCTCGATTTATCCAAACTGGTGTTAGACTATTGCAAACCAGGGGCCTTAATAGCCTTAATTTAATATTAGAGTTTCGAGAAAAAGTTTGATATACATTTTGAAAATACTTTTATTGTCCTCAACTGCAAACTAACTGAACGCAACATTGGATAACGCAAACATAAAACTATGTACCCTATATATTGTGCTATACGTCTGTCCTTCTATATGACAGTAACTGTGTTACTGCGGATAGTCCTGTCAAAGTTATACTCGCAATGGACACGTTTTATATCTAACTGCTAACTTAATACTGTAACATTGTCATTTCTAAACTTTTAATAGTTCTGTAGGGAGATTAAGTATGAGATAGGGATGTATCCTACTTATATTATAAATGGGTAAGTTTGTGGTTTGACTGGCCAGTTGACGCAGTTGGTTAAGACGCCACCTATCGCGCCGCTGGTCGTGGGTTCGATTCCCATCCAGGACAAACATTTGTTTGCATGAACATGTCTGTTTGTCCTCAGTCTGGATGTAATTATCTATATAAGTATGTATTTACAAAAAAAAAGTAGTATATGTAGTATATCAGTTATCTGGTTTCCATAGTACAAGCTCTGCTTAGTTTGGGATCAGATAACCGTGTGTGAAGAAATGTCCCGAGATATTTATTTATTTATTTGTGAGAAAGTATATTTGTTACTACTTCTCACTCTGGCTGGACCAATTTTATTGAAATTTGGTATGGTGGTAGCTGACACTCTGGATTAACACATAGACTACGTTTTATCCCTCGGGGACGCGGGTGAAACCGCGGGGCGGAAGCTAGTCTGCAATATATATCTGATATTAATATGAACTAATATTTGCATGTTATATACCTGTTTCCTGTAGGCCACGCGGGCGAAACCGTGGGTAGAAGCTAGTATGTGTATAAAGTCTGGTTGACGTTTCCTTATCGCCAAGTATAGGCCAAATACAGCACGATTACGCAACGCCATGTAAAGTCTCGGTATTAGGACATAGTTCAATATACGGTTGAAAACATTGGCCAAACTATTTGGCAAACATATGTTTGTGACAAATGTTGGCTGATGTTACAGTTCTATCAATTCTCAAAGTTAAACAAAACTCATTTATACTTGATAATATTCCCGAGACTTTTCACTTGAATCTTTCAAAACTATGATATATCAATCATAAACTATTAATAAAAAAAAGTTTGATTCATGACATTCAATTTAGTAAATTGGTAAACTGTATTTTAATCGACAGATAAATTATGACTACTACTATGAAGCTGCAAATGAGACAAAATTAACCCTACAGTTGTCTATAAGACAACAATTTTCTTTTTATAAGAATTTTGAAATTGGAATACTTTTTGCATAGATTTGTCAAAGGAATGAATAACTATCCGAGGTTTCATACTCGTATAGCTATTGAAAAATCGGCTCATTTACTATCGCTTATATAACTTCATTATACTTAATATCCTATTTGTAACTCGCAATGTAAGACTGTTTGTTATCCCAAATAAATAAATAAATAAACTTACTTTTGCTATCGCTTTTTCAATTCTCCATATATAAGAATTGGCACAGCTCCTCTCGCGGAATACTCATGGAACAAATTTAAGAACGAATTTTTCTTCTTTCTTGAGACAGGCTTTATCGCTTTGCGACAATGTCGCCCTTACAAAAAAAAACGTAATGTCAATGATTTACCCGTAACAAAAAAGGCTACATCGTTTTATATCTTTACAGGATTTAAGGATGTACTTTGTTAGTGAATTGGTCTAGAAAATACCCTCATCAAGAAATCAACTCAATCAAACATAAAACTATGTACCCTATATATTGTGCTATACGTCTGTCCTTCTATATGACAGTAACTGTGTTACTGCGGATAGTCCTGTCAAAGTTATACTCGCAATGGACACGTTTTATATCTAACTGCTAACTTAATACTGTAACATTGTCATTTCTAAACTTTTAATAGTTCTGTAGGGAGATTAAGTATGAGATAGGGATGTATCCTACTTATATTATAAATGGGTAAGTTTGTGGTTTGACTGGCCAGTTGACGCAGTTGGTTAAGACGCCACCTATCGCGCCGCTGGTCGTGGGTTCGATTCCCATCCAGGACAAACATTTGTTTGCATGAACATGTCTGTTTGTCCTCAGTCTGGATGTAATTATCTATATAAGTATGTATTTACAAAAAAAAAGTAGTATATGTAGTATATCAGTTATCTGGTTTCCATAGTACAAGCTCTGCTTAGTTTGGGATCAGATAACCGTGTGTGAAGAAATGTCCCGAGATATTTATTTATTTATTTGTGAGAAAGTATATTTGTTACTACTTCTCACTCTGGCTGGACCAATTTTATTGAAATTTGGTATGGTGGTAGCTGACACTCTGGATTAACACATAGACTACGTTTTATCCCTCGGGGACGCGGGTGAAACCGCGGGGCGGAAGCTAGTCTGCAATATATATCTGATATTAATATGAACTAATATTTGCATGTTATATACCTGTTTCCTGTAGGCCACGCGGGCGAAACCGTGGGTAGAAGCTAGTATGTGTATAAAGTCTGGTTGACGTTTCCTTATCGCCAAGTATAGGCCAAATACAGCACGATTACGCAACGCCATGTAAAGTCTCGGTATTAGGACATAGTTCAATATACGGTTGAAAACATTGGCCAAACTATTTGGCAAACATATGTTTGTGACAAATGTTGGCTGATGTTACAGTTCTATCAATTCTCAAAGTTAAACAAAACTCATTTATACTTGATAATATTCCCGAGACTTTTCACTTGAATCTTTCAAAACTATGATATATCAATCATAAACTATTAATAAAAAAAAGTTTGATTCATGACATTCAATTTAGTAAATTGGTAAACTGTATTTTAATCGACAGATAAATTATGACTACTACTATGAAGCTGCAAATGAGACAAAATTAACCCTACAGTTGTCTATAAGACAACAATTTTCTTTTTATAAGAATTTTGAAATTGGAATACTTTTTGCATAGATTTGTCAAAGGAATGAATAACTATCCGAGGTTTCATACTCGTATAGCTATTGAAAAATCGGCTCATTTACTATCGCTTATATAACTTCATTATACTTAATATCCTATTTGTAACTCGCAATGTAAGACTGTTTGTTATCCCAAATAAATAAATAAATAAACTTACTTTTGCTATCGCTTTTTCAATTCTCCATATATAAGAATTGGCACAGCTCCTCTCGCGGAATACTCATGGAACAAATTTAAGAACGAATTTTTCTTCTTTCTTGAGACAGGCTTTATCGCTTTGCGACAATGTCGCCCTTACAAAAAAAAACGTAATGTCAATGATTTACCCGTAACAAAAAAGGCTACATCGTTTTATATCTTTACAGGATTTAAGGATGTACTTTGTTAGTGAATTGGTCTAGAAAATACCCTCATCAAGAAATCAGGTCCTATTTTTTGTGTCCTAATTGCCCTAACGAGGGATTTAAGGTCAAGATGGTTTTTGAACTTTACACGCACATGTATGTTTTTTTGACTGAAAAACCAGGTAGGTATCTGTATGGGTCGTCTATTCAGGGGTTTTCAAATTAAGATTTTATTTTTTACTGGGTTGGCCCCTGCGGTTTCCCGATAAAAAGCTCTTGTCCTCTCTATAGCAATCGGTTCAGCAGATTAGTCGTGATAATGTAACAAAAAGACAGTCTACTTTCACATTTATAATATTAGAATGGTATCTCACCTATTTTAAAGCGACAGTAAGTCTGTTTGTTCCTCTAACACGTCTTTTGCGGTACTATCTTATGTCCGAGGTAGCATTCTTGTTACAAATTCATACAATTCAGCGCGATTGGATTTCCAAGGAGAGATAATTCTGAGACCCTTCGAAGACTACCACACAATGTTATGACAAGTACTGAATAGGCTGTATGGCAATTTACCTTTGCCTGACTCCATGCTGTCATTGTTACCATCTGCTGCTATTTACTGACGTCAACGATTCTAAACGTCAAAATTGTTTATGCTAGGCTTACTCCAACAAAGAGCTTATAACCACTACGTTTAAGAGACGGGAGTTCCATAGAAGAAGTTGAAAAACGACCCTTGCAGGCCTTGTATGAACGCATGCTAGACTTGAATACCAAAAAAACAAAATAAGTATGACGTATTACAAAGCTGCCAATATAATCCCCTCAAATAGTGATGTCCACACGAATTCTTTTTATCGATAATATGTCGCTACAAAAAAGTTTTCCATTCAGAGGACGTGCCAAAGCCTTCACGCGTGATGTATTTAATCTGTACTAACATGGCCTCTGCATAATTTTATGAATGAAAAACTTCTCTAACTTTATATCTCAGTTAACTGATACATTAATTTGTAGCTCTTGAAGGGTTTAAACTGGCAATAGGCGATTAATAGCCTATTCTGTTTGGTAATTTTCTTTATTAATATTCCAAACTTATATAAAGTCATTCAACGTTTTACTGGTGGTTACACAATGTTGCGTTATTTTTTACCATAAAACCGGTCTCTTTTGTAGTAGTGTAAAAATGTACTATGCAACGATTTATCTTTATCCCTAGTAAGATATGCGTTTTTAAGGAAATACATTATATAAATACTAGTTCTCGCTCACGGTTTCACTCGCGTTATCAGGTTATAAAGTAGCATATACCATAGAGAGGTTATCTGCGTGTCACATAATTGGTGCGATAAGGTAAGAAAGCTAAATAGTTCGTTTCTTTTGTGTTTATGTACATAACCTATTTAAAAGCGAGAGTGAGTCTGTCTGTCTGTTATTTGCATTGTTTTGACGACCAAGCTACTGCACCGGTTTTCATGAAAATTACTAAGCGCTAATTAATTACTTGTTTTAGTTAAAAAAGCCATAGCATTGTGTACTAACATTAATAATATCATGGGGTAATCTTCACTTTCGGCCATCAGTTTACTAAGCAGAGCTTGTACTATGGAAATTAGATACCTACATTTATTTCATAGACTAGAGTATAGACCGATAAATTTCATAAATAATAAATATAAATATATACTTTTTTAAATAAAAAACTCGAGCGTTACAGTACAACCGCAACAGGTTAATTTATAATCCCCCGTCCCATGTAAGCGCGGCAACGCTAGGCCAAAATCGCGCGTAATTATGCTAACTCCCTTAAATTATTCTTCACAGGGTCTCGTTGGGAGGTCGCAGCAGCATGTTACGCGCTCTTGACCTTGACCTGACGTCTCCAACAAATTAATTACACAACCTCTCATTAATCTTAGTTGATGCGGATAAAATTGTGCTAGACGGTGTAGCGCGGGTGTTGTGTTGCAAAAAGCTCCCCTTATTTTCTAAATGAATTGTTCGTGATAAAGTTTTAGCGCTAGGAATCTTAACTATACATAAATATTCAGGATACAATGTAGCATCAGCATTTTGTTATTGATAATTATGAATGAAGTTTATAATTATCAATATATTCTTGATTATATATTATCTGAATCTCGGAAACGGCTCCAACGATTTTCATGAAATTTAGTATGCAGGGAGTTTAGGAAATAAATCTATCTAGCTAGGTTTCATTTTTAGAAAACGTTTAAAAAAATAAACGCGCAATGCTCGGTCATCCAGGTACTGTATATTTAAAACAAAAACTATAATTATATAAATTAAAAAGAAAAGATCCACAAAAAAATTAAGCTTTGCTGAGTTTCTTGCCGGAGAATAACTGTATTCCGAACCGGTGGTAGAGTCTATTGTAAAAATTTAAACTATTGTCATAAGTGCCTTATTAGGACCTAAACTGAACTAGCTTTCCGGCCCGCATTTCCATCCGTCTTAGAGGTTCAATTTAAAAAATCCTATCATAGCGGGTGCCTACGTCTTAAAAAGTATCTGTATACCTACTAAATTTCAGGCTGATCCATGTAGTGGTTTGAGCTGTACGCTGATAGATAAGTCAGCCAAGTTTCCCTTTGTATATGTAGATATAGGCCTGTGCTTGATCACAATCTCATCGTGATCAGTGATGTGGTAAGCACACAAAGCCTAGAAGGGAACACACCGGAAGGTGCTTAGCTTGGCTTTGCTTGTAATATAAGATCGATTCGATTCGTCGGGCATGATTTTCGAAAATAACTCAAAAATCTATATCCTATGTCATAAATTTTAAAACGAAAATTAAAAATTTAAAGAAACCTCCGAAACTCACCAGAAAATTGGTGATAATTTTCAAACCGCTGAGCGGATTTTTTTCAAACATAGCTGAGAACAGTCTCGATTAAGTCACCTTTCAAATAAAAAAATCAAAATCGGTCCATCCGTTCAAGAGCTATAAGGCCACAGACAGATACACTATAAACTTATAACACCCCGTCGACGTCGGGTAAAAAACTGGTATACAATATTGTTCCTTTTATAAAGAATCTCAACAAGAACTTCATGATTAATGTTTTCACAAAACAGGGCAACTCTACTGTATCTAAAACCATACATTATGCGTTGGTTTTTAACTGTCTAGCCTCGGCTGGACCCCATTATTTATGTCTAAACTTTAGACCGAATAAATAGCTTCATAAATCTGAGATAAAATTTAAATCTTGCCTATGTTTGTCAATTAGCTAATGGTTTGGTAATCTATATACTAATAATAAAGCTGAAGAGTTTGTTTGTTTGAACGCGCTAATCTCCGGAATTACTGGTCCGATTTGAAAAATTCGTTCACTAATAGGAAGCTGCATTATCCTCGAAGGTTTTAGGCTACTTTATATCCCAGGGACGTGGGTGAAGCCGCGGGGAACAGCTAGTTAGTGATAATATTGTTAGTGATAATATTGTTGGTAATTTTGGTTTTACTATATAAACTAATGCATTTTTTTTACAAGTAAGTATAAAATGTGGCAGTGGTGCCGATTATGTTGTTTTTATAACTATGTATAGCCTTGTGTTTGACCACAATCTCACCGTGGTCAGTGTTAATGAGGCCGATGGTGGTAAGCACAGAAAGCCTAGAAGGGAAGTACTCTCAAGTGCAGCTGTCGGAGCACACCGAATGGTGTTTGATGACACTAAAAAAAATATTTATATTAATTCGTGCAATTCATCAATTTATGTTTTCTAATTTAAGAATGAAACTATTTAATTTTTTTTTGGAAGGACTAAAGTTGGTAGCCTCTGATGGCTGCTCTAACCTTACCGGACAATCGGCGAGCGCAGAGGGCTCTCAGCCGGGTAACATTTAGGTAACCACGCCTGAGGGCACCCCCGAGTGGGGTACGAACCTGGGCTCAGGGCGTTACCGGGGGAAGGGGAGGACTTAGTACGAGTTACGACTAATTGGGGGCGGTCGGATTACTAATGGCAGCTCGGGCCGCTTGAACGGGACGAGACTGAGTGGGACGTCGCGGCGGTCCTCGCCGTCGAGGACGGTAGCGTAATTGGTTTAAGGATATGGAGTATACGGGAGGGCGTGTAATTAAACTATTATACTATTACTAATATTAAAGCTAAAGAGTTTGTTTGTTTATATGCGCTAATCTCTGGTGTCACTGGTCCGATTCGAAAAATTCTTTCACTAATAGGAAGCTACATCATCTCTCCTTAGGTTATAGGCTACTTTCTATCCCGGGAACATGAGTGAAGCCGCGGGGAACAACTAGTAATAAACAACCTTACTCTGAGTTTAAACACTTTACTTAAGGGTATACCTTCGGTTGGAGCGCGAAATTCAAATTTTATCACGTTTTTTGAAGAAGAATCGCAAATAACATGTTGATAACTTACGACCTGCGACTGAGCTGCAATTTGCAAAAAACGTGATAAAATTTGAATTTCGCGCTCCAACCGAACGTTCCCCCTTAACAAGAAACAGTTTCATTCTCAGTAAAGAAGAAATGTCGCTTTTAATGTTCACAGCTCTACAGCGGACAAGTCCACTGGGATGTGCTGGGAAACAGCTGCACTGAGTCCCGCGGACTTTGCCAGCTGTCCCGTGATACGCCGCGGGAATTGAACTGAAGTACGTACTTTATCCCCGGGAATAGAGTTGAACAGTGGGTTAGTTATAGGTATTGGTTGGATATCTCTGTACTGTTTTTCACAGGATAAAAAGTAACCCCTCCAAAGTTGAACGTTTGAAACTATTTACAGACTCACAACGTATGTGTGGGTAATACGGCTGTCAAACAAAAATAAATCTAATGATTTGTTGCTCGACTAGCGGCGTCATTAATCGTTCATTATTATTAGCAGGTCCTTGGGGGAGGGCTTTGTCCAGCAGTGGACGTCTTTCGGCTGACATGATGATGATGAAGGAGCAAAAAACTTAATTATCAAGTTCATCCCGTTTTTTTTGAAAATCGCCCCATGCTACGGTGTAGTATATCAGTTATCTGGTTTCCATAGTACAATCTCTGCTTAGTTTGGGATCAATTAACCGTGTGTGACGAATTTCCAAGGATTTGTATTTATTCTTACTTTTTAATATTAGTGTAAGTATGTACCTATACCTAGATATAGCAAAGTACGTAGTTTGTACTTTCTACCGACCACAGTCTAATCTGTTTTATTGATTGAATTACTCACAGACTGAAAATGTTCGACAAGTATTTTCAGAAGTGGTGTAAGAAATAGCAGTTTATTCTGTTCACTGCAGTTTATTAGACTGCATAGTGTGCTGTCGGATGCAACATGCTGTGGTCTCGAGGTTTACTGCCAACATTACAAACAAAATGTTGAATAAATGGGAAAAAAGCTTTTCTAGTAGTAAGAAGCTGCTGCGCTGCGCTAAATATTATAGATTTTGTTTCTTAATGAAATGAAATGAAATATTATTTATTCAAATAGACCTTCACACTTCACTTCACTTATTAATAACTAGCTGTTCCCACTCGCGTTCCCGGGATAAAAAGTAGCCTATAACCTTCGGGAATAATGTAGATTACTATTAGTGAAAGAATTTTTCAAATTGGTTCAGTAGTTTCGGAGCCTATTCAATACAAACAAACAATCAAATCTTTCCTCTTTATATTAGTATATATGTCACCGGAAATGTATGAAACATAGGAATTGTACACAATTCCTGTGTATTTCTCCTAGGAAATTTTATTTCAATAATGATACTAGGAAATATATCAATTCTATTGAAAAAAAAAGGGTGGGGTTATTTTTTTTATTTTGCATAAATTTGAAAGTATTCGCACAAAAATAAATTTTACTTACAACCCCCCAAATACCGCTATCCTTACAAATATCCCGAATGTAATACTCCGATAGATATTTAGGAAATGTATGGATTTCCTAGGAAATGTATACAATGACGGATTAGATACTTTTCCGTTAACATATATATTAGGATTATATAGATAAGTGTAATCAAATAGCAAAGGTGCTGATAGCCAATGACCCCTAGCCTATAGTTAACAATTTGCTTTTAAATAAACAAAAGATACCAATCTTTATACAGCCTTGTTGGCCGCCATTTTACAATTGGTTGTCAGATATTGATAGCAGTGTTTATGACAGTAAATTCCGCTGTTCACTCGTAAAATACAGTCTTATCGGCCGACTGCGACGTACCCAGGGGCATTGTTTATCTGTTTCAATGATATTGTTGAATATATTGGGAATATATTTATTTTATGTCAGAAAGTTGACAAGCGGACAATTATTTGCTGGTACATCATTATCAAAGAAGCCTAAGTTGTGGTGGCTTAATGCTACCAACCTCTTTTATAATTTCGAATTAGTATATAGCCGTACATAAAGGAAGAATTTTATACTGTTATTTTAAAATGTAGCTTGTCAGTAAGACAAGAGTTTGATTTTCCGAGACATGGTCTGGAACAGGTCATTAATTTAGTATAGCTTCTCTTTGTACCAATACTGTACGCCCCAATATAATATTATAAATATATACTGCTCCGAGATCCTCGTATCATTTTAACGCTAACATCAGGTGAAAAGCCAACCTACCATCCAGAACCAAAGGCTTTAAGAGTATTGTGGTATCTATAGGATTGCTATTTTCATTAGATGACTCAAGGTTCCAAAAAATATGACTATTTTTTATCCCGGGAAAACATAAGATCCAAGGGAATGCGGGTGAAACCGTGGAGAGGAAGCTAGTAGGTACTTTATGAATCCCAGATGATGTATACTATTTTTTTTATGTCAGCAGGTAGGCGGTTTACCTGATGGTAAGTGGTTACCGTCGCCTATTACCTGTAACAATGCCAAGGCATTAAATCAAATAAAATCTTACAACAACATATAGTAAACAAAGTGCACAAAACTTGTAAGTGTATTTTTGTTAATATTCCGCGTACGTTTCCAAATGGTTTGCATTTTGTCGGCTAAGCTCGTGTTATCTAGTGCTGCGGATATCCGCGCCTCGGTCGGTGACCGCGCGGCGGATGCGGACCGCTCCGCCCGCGCCCCTACCACATCACCACAGAATAGGATTCATGACATGACCGCTGAAAACTGTAGCGGACTGCATGGTAGTTTTATTGGTAGTGGTCATTTCTAAAAGCGGGTATTGACTATGGCTTTTTTGATAATTTAAGGACCTGTCATATTGTAAAATTACCGCCCTACATATTGGAGGTGAAATCAAGCTAGCACAACTCGTAAAAAACACTTAAAAAATAAATTATTATACTACTACTATTTAGTTAGGCACTATCACTGATCTAGGATCTTTGGGTAGGTACTATTCAAATGAATCAGTCAGTGTATGTAGAGTGATCATAAGAAGTTTAAGGGCATATTCATTAAAGTTTTGTGTAAATTCACTGAAGTATGTTGAAATTTGGTACAACCCCAGACACGGACGTGTAACGTAAATTAATGAATTTCAAACATGGGAGCCGCTTTTAAATTAGATAATTAAAAGAAAATAATACTTTAGATTACAGGAAAACCTATAAGAGTAAGCCATGTAACAGGAAATTACGGAAGTCTCGGTGCGCGAGTCAGACTGCACACACTCTTAGTAGGGCCTTATAGAGGAGTTTAGAATTCGCCATTCAGAGTGTTGCGTGAAAAGGCGAAAATAAGGGCCGTAAGATCGATGGACGTTTAAACTATCGTTTATGAAATCTAAGACAAAATTTCATCCGTGGTTTAAACTATTGTTTTAAGATCAAGTGACAAATATGGAAATATCGGTTAAACTTCGATTAATCCCATAGATACGGCAGTACTTTCTAATAAAAAAAATGTATGGTGAAATTTGACATTGACATTGGTGTAACAGTTCACTTCACTTCTTGATTATATATGGCATTAGATACGTTTTTTACGTAAATTATGATAGTTTAATCCATTATCGGGAGTTTAAACCCTCAAAAAGGATAGTTTAAATTAATCGATAGTTTGAGATGGGAGATTAAACTCTCTGTCGTGGTTTAAGCTACGATTGATCTTACGGGCCTAAGCGAAACTCCGTGGACCGACGAAGCCAATGTCTTAACAACTTGTATGCGCATGTATCGGCGAAATTCGCAATTTAAGGAAAGTTGCATATTTAGTTTCAATCAAATCAAATCAAAACTCATTTATTCAGTTTAGGCCCTAATAAGGCACTTATGAATGTCAACAGTTACAGTTTTACAATAGACTCTACTACCGGTTCGGAATACACTTGAACTGAGAAGACTCCGGCAAGAAACTCAGCAAGGCTTATTTTTTTGGTGGATCTTTTTTTTTTAATTTATGTAATTACAGTTTAATACATAAATGAGTTTTTTTTTACAGGCCTATAGCCTGTGTTTGACCACAATTTCACCGTGGTCAGTGATGATGTGGCCGATGATGGTAAGCACACAAAGCCTAGAAAGGAACTGGCTCTCAAGTGCAGCTGTCCGAATACACCGCTTGCTTGGCGAAAGATTTTCAACTTGAGGGTGGTAGCCAGGCGGGTACCACCGTGCTATGGTTTCCTCACGATGTTTTCCTTTACCGAAAGCTCCAGCTCATTGTAGGATTCGAACCCGCTACCTTCGTCTCGGCATTCGATCGCCTTAAAATGAACATTATTTTATGCACATTTCATGGTAGGAAGTTGGTAAAGCGGTTAGATTTGTGATAGATTAAATAAGGTTCGCGTGTACATAACTTATATGTGTTTAGGCAACTTTTTATCCCGGAAAACATAAGATACCTCGGGAACGCGGGTGAAACCGCGGGGCGGAAGCTAGTAATAAGATATTTCTGTCTTATTTACACAGGCAGTTTGTTTTGTAAGCGATATCATATAGTGGATAGTGCATTACATAGCGGCTTCAGTATTTACTGAGGCAAATGGAACCAGCAGTGAGGGGTGTCTCCACTCCCATTAAGAGGATGCTTTATGTGAATTCCGTCCCGTACTAAACTGAAGGGAACAAGCGAGGCAAGCAAACTAGAAAAAAAAGTCTTATATTTTATTAAAAAAAAAACTACTTTTTTTTTTTGCAACAACCAAACGCAAAAAATCGTTCGGAAATGGTAACACCAATTTTTTCATATTTTTATTGAAGTAACTAAGTAAATTTATTACATATTTTATTTTTTATTTTTAAAAGGGATATATTCATGATATTTTTCTGACGTTACTATTGAAAAATTAAAAAATAAAACTATCCCACTTCATTATTATTATATTCTCATATATTTTTTACAAATGTCTTTTTTTTACTATCAAGAATGGTCGGCCAAGTGGTGTGGCAGTTTTGATTTAATTTCCTAGTCATCGAAAATTACAACAGGGTTCAAACTAAGAACAGAAACAGTAAACAAAATGCAAGCGAAACTAATCATTATCACCTATGAATCTGCAAGCGAAATTCAACCTTATGGTGTTCCCCCACTTTCTTGGCCGACCGTACCTATAGGCCTGTGTTAGACCACAATCTCACCGTGGTCAGTGATGATGTGGCCGATAGCGGTAAGCACGTGATTTTGGATTTGCTCTTTGTATTACAATAGTGAACTACGGCACTTTCTACAAAATCTCAGAAATTTTTGGAGCCTACACACATGAAAACAGGATGTTTTCTAGTGATATTTTCATTCAACCATATTATAAATGAAATGTTAACCCTAATGTTATTGAGAATAAAAATAAAAATAAACACACATATAAGATTATTTATATGTGTTGTTATTTTAACTCTGTGGATGTATTCTACAGCACTAAAACAATGTTTAGAAAGTGGCTAAATCATGTCATTACAATTTACACCTCATTCACACCACATATCTCATACATACTTACATACTCACATACATACACACATTCTCAACACACATACACACTCCCACCCTCACTCACACACATATCCCTTTCTCTTCTACATAAATATATCCGCAAAGGTTTTTGACTTCTCACAATATAAGTAGGTACCTACACACTGCTCATCGGACACATACTAATTTACTTGATATTCTTTTTTTGTTTTAAGATAAGGCAGGAAATTGAAAATCTTTAATTGGCTGTAAGATCTACATTTAATAAGAAAATCGTATTTTACTTTTATCTGTGGATTTTGTAATAAATAAATTATATAAGAAATTGTGTTCGGTACAAGCTACAATCAGAAGCAACGTTTTTCTCTTCTAGCTACGACGTAGCACAATGTTTATAATTCCTTAGAGAATGCAGTCTCCGTCGTAGCACTTTCGTAGCAAGTTCGTAGCTGATGTCAGCTCGTAGCACCAAACGATGTAAACTATTTTTAACCTCCGACGAATCGTCTGTAGCATCATAGCTCCTGAATGGATGTATCGATTTTGATTAAAATTTTCTCGTCGAGAGTGTTCTTATGTAAGTTTCTAGAAAATTCACTCAGCCGCTTGAAAATCACCTCATTTCCAATGTGTCGGGGGTTTCTATAAATGTTTAATTTTCGTTATTAATAAGAGTTCTTATAGACTTAAACTACTCGACGGACTTTAATGCAGTTTTCGGCAGGCCAGTTAGCGCAGTTGGTTAAGACGCCACCTATCGCGCCGCCGGTCGTGGGTTCGATTCCCATCCAGGACAAACATTTGTGTGTATGAATATGTCTGTTTGTCCTGAGTCTGGGTGTAATTATCATCAGTTATCTGGTTTCCATAGTACAATCTCTGCTTAGTTTGGGATCAGTTAACCGTGTGTGAAGAATGTTCCTGGATATTTATTTATTTATAGATAGAGTTATTCAAGAGAAAGGTTTATATGTGTTATAATACATGCAGTACTATAGTATAGAAAAGTCGAGAAAAGCCGTGCGAAGCTGGGACTGGTCGCTAGTATGAAATAAAAAAAAAACCTTTTGAATAACTGTTCCTGTAATTATTATTTTGTATACCTAGTTATGGGACGGGCGACAAACCAGGGAGCCAATGGATTAATTTTCAGATTTTAATATTTAAAGCCATACATAATAAATAAGAAATATGTTTGTAAAAATGTAGGTTTAAAATATTCAATTGCAATATTTTTCGACATATGCTACACAACTAAAGCACTAAAAATAGTTCAACAAAGAACTCTATTCAAATGAATTCGGCACCAAAAACAGCTGTGGGCATAACCGGTCCGGTTTTAATACCGTCTGTCCGGCACCGGTCCGGAACGAACCGGACATATGAGTTCGTTCGACACTGTTATTTACTTTTGAAACATTGATGAAAACGACTTACTTGTGTTTGTGTTAATTGTATGTCTGATTGTTTTGAAAATTGAATTCGATTTTTTATTAATAACTAGCTGTTCGTGCGTGGGTGTTTTTAATTATTTTTTTAAACAAAAATGCCATAACCAAACTTGCGACTATTCCAAAAAATTCTATCATACAAACTTTCATACAGAACAGACAGATGTCCTATTCTGACGTCAAATTGTCTGGCCTGAGATAATTTAACAATATTTAGCAAGTAGGGAAAAGATTTTTTTTTTTAATACCGATTGTATCTATGTATCTGTGGCATCATAGCTCCTAAACTTTAGGAATCTCCGGGATATTGCTGACATTAACCTTATTTCAAACGTCTACGCTGCATTATGCCAGTCACTATTGACCTATTGTATACCTACATGGGGAGGCGCTGCTGCAACCCATTTAATGGAACTGGAGAGAGCACAACGTGCTGTTATCAAGGTGATGCTCACTAAACCCAAGAGATACCCAACAGAAAAATTATATAAAGATGCAAATGTACTTTCAGTGCGGCAGCTATATGTATCAAATACCATCATACGATTTCATAGACTCCTCGCAGCAGCCGAGCTCCCAAGAGACAAAAGAAGAAACCCTATACATGTTCCACTTGTTAAAACAAGCTTTGCACAGCGGCAATATAGTTTTCTTGGTCCATATCTGTATGGGAACGTATATGTAGTTGATAATATTATCAAACTAAGTAGACATCAACTAAAAAAGTCCCTGAGGAAAAAGTTGTCTGGTCTAAATCACCAGTCCACAGAGAAACTTCTACGTCCACTACAATAACTAGGTATTCACATTTACACTAAAATACTACTCTAACAAACACACATACCCCACCAGCCACACACACAAACACAAACCCACATACCCTTACATGCACAACACAAACCTATGCGCATCAGTACACGCACAACAAAAACACACTCACATACTTGCATGAACTCTCACATACAGTCTCACATTTTTCAAAATTTCTACATTGTTCACTAATGTTTTATTATAAAATCACTGTATGGGAAGGCACTAGGCTCCTAAGATACAGATATTTCTAGTTTAGGAACTAGGGCTATCAATGCTATTATACCCATGTAATGTTCAATTAATAAAGATTATTATTATTATTTTTTTGTTATCTGTAAAATTTCTACCATTGCTGGCGCTTTTATCAATTCTGCGGGCTTTTGGCCTAAACAAAAATGATATTTACCTACTATGTAACTATAGATAAAAACTTCCGGACTAGTCTGCAGGTATTTAATATAACGGCTTTTTGGATGAGGATGTATGTCAGGGGATGTATGTGAAGTGTTTTGAGGCTGTCGTGGATTGATTTGGGTATGACTCCGGTGGATGAAATAATAATGGGTACTGTACGGACTAATTCTACTCTCCATTGTGTTTTGAGTTCTATTGCCAAGTCTGTATATTTGGCGATTTTTTCCGTGTAAGTGGTCTGTAAATTATGCGTGTTCGGTACGGCTATATCTATAAGAAAAACTGATTTATTCTTTTTGTCATGTAGTGTAATGTCCGGCCTATTGAAATGTATTGTTTTATCAGTCATTATAGTCCTGTCCCAGTATAGTTTGTAGTCGTCAGATTCTAAAATGATATTGGGTAAATATTTGTAGTATGCAGATTTTTCAGATATTAGTTTATATTTGTACGCTAGATATTGATGTACTATTGCCGCTACTTGATCATGTCTATGCTTATAATCCGTTTGTGTGATGGATTTACAAGCTCCGGTTATATGTTGTATGGTCTCAGGACTACTACGACAGTGACGGCATGAATCGTTTTGTGCTGTTGGGTCTCTGATTATGTGTTTTCGGTAGTTTTTAGTATCTATTGTCTGGTCCTGTATGGCAATCATAAATCCCTCCGTCTCAGGGAATAGCTCGCCTCGCTTGAGCCACGCGTTTGACGCTGTCTTGTCAACGATAGGGTTCATTAAGTCAAGGCGGTGCCGTCCGTGGAGAGATTTCTGCGCCCAGGTGTCCAGTTTTTGAGTAGCAGTTGTTTGTTGGAGATGCATGAAATTGTTTTTCAGGTTTAAGGGTGTGTATTTGTGGTCTGCTTGTACTGTAGCTTGGTGAAGAGATGATTGTTGGGATTTGGAGTGAAAGAATGCACGGAGAGATTGTACTTGTTTATTATGTAGGTTTTGTATGTCAACAAGTCCTCGTCCCCCTTCATTCCTAGGCAACGTCTGACGTTGTACGCAAGCTCGTGGGTGGTGTTTTCGATATTTTGTCATTGTTGTGTTGATAATTCTCTGCAAGTTAATGAGCTCTGTCTGCGACCATTTAATAACTCCGAAAGAGAACGTTAATAATGGAATAGCATAGGTATTGATAGCTTTGACTGTGTTGCGAGCGTTTAGATGGGTATTGAGGATTTTGTGTAGTCTGGTTCTAAATTTTTCTGTTAGTGTAGTTTTAGTTTGTTTTTGGTGTATTTGTCGCGTTTGTTGGTAACCCAAGTATTTGTATCCTGATAATTCATCTACTGCTTCTATCTGTCTATTGTCGTCTAGAGTGTATGAGTTTTGTTCAATTTTTCCTCTGTGAACAGACTGAATTTTGCATTTATCAATTCCAAAATTCATATGAATGTCGGAAGAAAAGGTCTGTGTGATGTCTATCAATGAGTGTATTTCCGCGAGTGAGGTGCCAAACAACTTGATGTCATCCATATACATTAGATGGGAAAGTGTGAAGTAAGTGTCGTTGTGTTTGAGTTTAAAACCTTTTTTTGTGTTGTTTAGTATAGTTGACAGGGGGTTAAGTGCAAGGCAGAACCAGAGCGGACTGAGTGAATCTCCTTGAAATATCCCTCGCTTAATATTGATGGGTTCTGTCTCTAATGTTTCACTATTGATGTTAAGTTTAAGGACGGTTTTCCAGTTTGTCATTGCAATTTCTAAAAAATGTATGATTGTAGGATGAATATGATAGTGTTTCAAAATATATAATAACCATGTATGTGGGACTGAATCAAACGCTTTTTGATAATCTATATAAACAGTGTAAATATTTCTACTTTTAGAGTAAGCTTGTTTACTAGCAACCGTGTCAATAGTGAGCTGCTCTTTACATCCTTGGCTTTTACGACGACACCCCTTCTGCTCTTCAGCCAAAATATTATTGATATCTATATGAGTATAAACAATTTCGCTGATGCATGATGTAATTATCTTATAAATGTTTTGTAGACAAGTTATAGGACGATATTTGGATGGATTGCTAGTATCTGACATGTCCTTAGGTAGCATATAAGTTATGCCTTCAGTAACGTAATGCGGGAGTGTGTGTGGTGATTGAATGAATTTATTTATGTGTGATAGGAGAATTGTGTGTGTGTTTGTAAGTTTCTTGTACCAATAGTTATGTATTTTGTCAGACCCAGCAGCTTTCCAATTATGTGTCCTGTTTATCACTTTCTGTAAAAGATCCATGCTTATGCATTCGAACTCCATCTGTGGTACCTGCTCTATTTTATCTTGATCTTCTTTAATCCAAGAACTATCATTATGTACTGCTGGGTTTGACCAAATACCAGACCAGAAATCAATTAATGACTCTTTTGTTGGTATCACTGCTGGGCGCCTAGTATGGGGTAAGTCGTTAGCGGTATTTTGGCCTAGTGACCTATAAAATAGCTTTTCATTGTTAGTAAATCTTTGATTTTGTGTTTTTCTTAAGGTAGTTTGTTTATATCTACGTAGTCGGCTGGCTAATACATTTAATTTTTGTTTTAGGGTGTCTAAAAAATGGGATAGATCTGTATTGGGATTTTCATGTTGAGAATGTATCCGGTAACTGTTTTTAATATTGTCGATTTTCTTTTTAAGTGCTTGGCTCCGGTTTCCGTTTATAAACTCTACTAATCTAGATATATTAGCTCTTAATTCGTCTATTCTTTTTATCATTCTTTTTTGCCACATAGGTATTTTATCAGTAATTTGTCTGTTTTTTTGTACTTCTGTGAATTTAGTTCCATTATATTTTGCTGCGGTGTAAGCAGCACTGTAAATAATTAATTGTGTTGTTTCAAAGTCCGTGTCAGGGTCAATAAACTTAGGGATTATATTTGAATTTAGGAAATGAACTAAATTAGCGAATTTTACTGATGTTTTTTGTTTAGGAATGAAAGGTCTAAGAGTAGGGTGTACATGTTTGAATGTGGTCATTATTTCGTTGAAAGTGTTTTCTATTTCTACTTGAGTATCAGCTGGGATTGAGCATGTGCGTTCAGCATCTGTCAGGTTCTGGTTTTCAGTTTCTACTATGTCTAGGGAATCTATGGACGGGTTATCTATATTATTGTCATCTTGCGATATCTGGTTAGTGTCTGTGTTAGGTGATATGTTAGTGTTTAATGCAATTTCAATTGTGTTTAACTCTGTAGCTACTTCTTCTCTTATTTGATTCAATCTGTCTTCTGATATATATTTGTTATTGATTATAACTCTTCTTTGGTCAGCTATTCGCTGAACTGATACATGGGCAATTGTAGGGCAAAGTGTCGTTACTTCTTGGTGTAGTTGTTGTCGGTAGGCTGTGGTATTTCTTTCTAGGTGTGTAATTTTGTAATAACTGCGCATAATAGTCTCATTAATATCGTTAGTCCATCTCATTCTTTCTAAATTGCTGTTTTTTGGAGTGTTTACTGGGGGGTGTTCATTTAAATATATTTGAACTTCGGTTTTAATTTGTGCTATTTGGTCATCAGAAAGTAATTTTTTATTAATTATAGCTCTGCGCTGATCTCCTAACCTTTGTTTGCTTGCTTGCATCTCGGGATACTTTTCTGTGAATTGTTCTAATAAAGGTGTTAGATATAGTGTCGTGTTTGTTTCCAATGCTGTGACTATAAAGTAGGTGCGCATGAGGAAAATGTTCATATTTTTCGACCATTTTTTGCGCGCACCTGTTCCCCCCATGGCGGGTGCAGGGTAATCGGCGGAAATTGCCTCCTGCACAACATCCTCGGGAGGATCACTACTTAGGCTACTGAATTGAATAACCGAATCTGCATATGACCGTGGGGATGATGGTATAGAAGGAAACAAAGATGACGGTGCTGATGGTGGCGCAGATTGCTCTTCGGCTGTAGATGATTTTTCGGGGGGAACCCGCCTGTTCAGTCCCCCACCGCCAACGGTTCGCATGCTGCCAGATCCAGCGTTGGCTCCAGATGGGCCCCGGCGACCCCCGGGTAGCGACCGCAAATTATACCTCTCATTATTACGAATTTCCATATTTAGACAAAAGGGTTGGGAACATTTGGTTTGAAAAGGGTTTACCAAGTTGTTGATGGTTCAAATCCAGTACTTTGACACAGAGTGAAGTCCAGGTGGTCGGACGATTAAATAAAGTTCTCCTTTTTGTAAGCCCCCCCACCGCGGCAAGGCAGTTCCCTTGGGGGGGTTATTATTATTATTATTAAACGGATGAACCGATTTGGATTAAGTTTTTTTCGTCTGAAAGGAGTCATAATCGAGTTTATGTTTCAAGAAAATCCTCTCACCCGTTTGAAGATCCTCACCGCTTTTTGCCTTTTTAAAGGTTATAGTGTCGGAGGTTTATTTAAATTTTTAATTTATGTTTATAGTATTATATTTTGTTTTACAAGAATCAGAAACGCATTCTCCTAGAAGCCCCGCTATAGGATGAGTATATTAAACGCTAAGACCTCAGTTTAAAGCTCAAAATCAAACACCTTCATAAAAAGTTTAAGCAAATACAAGATGATATTACCTTGATTAATATTCGAAATATTTTAATATTCTTTCAGCGTCTCTTGTCAATCATTTCAAGTATTCGGAGAAACATTTCAGCTTTTTAATTACTGGAGATATTTATAATTTTCGTGCCATTACAAAGCCATTCCGATTTGATGGCAAAAAATTACATTATTAAAATGAAATGGACGTTTTAGATGGAGTATTTGACGATTAAAATCTTGAAATAGCCAATTTATCTGTTAAAATAAAATATTCGCTGACTGTGATTCTAATATTTTTTTATAACAATTTTAAATAACGACATCGAACGTAGGAACAATTACATTTCTGAATGATAATAATCTATTTATATAAGTTAAATATAGTAGTTTAGATTCTAGCTACATTTTTGAGCCGTTTGGGGTCGAAACTCTGGGTCCGTGGGGGCCGAGTGGCCACCATCTTTATAAAGAAATTTCAAAACGCCTGGTCGAAGCATCTCGTGACCAGAATGCTGGCGTATACTTGGGTCAGAGAATCAGCATTGCCATCCAACATCCAACGTGGCAATGCCGCTAGTATTCTGGGAACGATGCCTTCCGACAGCGACTTTTTCATTTAGTTTAGTCCTTTTTATCTAAGTAGTTTTTAGTTTTTCTTATATAATATAAATAAGTAAATGATTTAAACTTTAAAAAAAAATTATATAATCAAAATAAATCTAAAACAGCCAGGTAAACTAGGATGGTTAATTTCGCCACATATGCAGCTTCTTAGACGTTTCATATCTGGAATGAATTCTTATTGTTATTACCTACATGTTTTATGACAAATCAAAAGGATCTAGTCGCTTTGAAGATTTAGTATTATTGTTTTCCTTAATAAACTTTGTTAAGTTGTTTACCATTTGTATTAATTATTATTTGCCTCCTCTCGTTAATTACCTCCTTGTTTTTTCCTTATTTAGGATCTGATTTTCTGAAGATCTCTTACATTAGCATTTTATTATCTTGTGTTATCTAATATGGATACGAATTAATGCTAATTTCCTATTGAAGAATCCTCATTTGATGGTCTAAATAAAGTCCATTTTTTTAATCACTTATCATTATTTAACTGTTACTATCGCACTACAAATTACACTTGACTAACACACTGAATAACGCATTCGGTCACACTGTGTATTGAACTTCAAAGTAAGTCTAAATTCACTCAGTTATTTATAAAATTGTTATAATTTTTTTTTAAGTATTTTTCTTGTAAATAATTAGATTTAGGTTCAGTACAAAGACAATTAAATTAGTAGCATAATATTTTAATCTTTTTGAATCATTATAGCATAATATAGAACAAACCTTTTTTTTTACTTTTCGGACACTGTAAAATAACTGAGGTTAGCTAGGCCATCAAATTCGGTTGCAATATGATAAGCTCAAAAACTAAGCGAACTACTAAAAACTCACGCTTTAAAAAATATGTAACCCAAAAAATTTCATTTGAAACTATTATTTACAGGCTTTTCAATATTTATCGTCCTTTTCTAGGCTTTGTGAGCTTACAACCTTCGCCATATCATCAATGACCGCGGTGAGGTGTGGAAAAAAAAACAAGCGGTTAATTTGCCGAAAATATTTACTCGCAGGGAATGTAATTATCTACAAAGCTCTGGATCTTGTCCCGGGATATTTGCAATTGAATTAGACGGATGACAGGAACCGGCGGCTATGAAACGACATTTTTGATGAGCTTCGCAATTCACAAATAAATGTCACCAGAGACAACCCAGGTTTGTTTCGTGAAAATATTTTGTAGATTAATTTTAGTTTTTTTAAAGATTTTATCTGTACATAGGCAAAGACAAAACATTTCGGTTTTTTTCTTCTGTTTGTCATCTGAGTTTAATTTTTGTTTAGTGGCTAGGTTGCTTTAGTGTTTTTTTTTATCAAATATTGTGAAATATCGACTAGTGGGCGAACACTGGTTTTTAGGGTTCCGTTGTCACCTTTCAGGTACAGAATCCTATTACTAAGCCTCCGCTGTCCATCCGTCAATTCGTTTCGGTGGACTGTATCTCATGAACCATGTTATTGTATTTTTCATTAGTAACGTCAGAAATAATCGTGAATAGGTATGCCCCCTTTTAAAACCAAGAATGATTTCTCTTATTTCGTCTTGTGACTAAATACGTATTTAGTGATGACATAAGACTATGTTAACTTAACACGTTAATCGACTAGTGGAAACTCACCGTAAGAGACTGTAAGCAATAGTCAATTTATACTAGCTCAGAGTCGAAGCGCATCGAAGCGTCTATCCAAAACTGAACAAATTCAACCTTAACTCCACAGCGTAACGCACATATTACATTTGATATTTTAAAAAGACGCGCGCTCTCTTCGAAATTTGCGCGGCTGCGTGTGACCAACGCTGATTGGCATTGTGCGGGTTCGCTAAGAATTGACGCTTCGATGCGCTTCGAATCTGCGCTAGTATAAATTGACCCTAAAGTGTGTGAAGTCGATTCAGGATAAGGTGGGCACGCAAAAGCTGTGGGAAAAGTAAACTTGCAGAGGACTAACTTCTGTATGCAGTAACTGAAAAACTGTAAAGGTAAGGTTTCTTCCAAAAGCGGTGCCATCATGATCATGTAGCGACAGTAATACAGCGGTGAATGACGTCACTAGAACGTTGTCTATGTTAATCAAATGGCGCGGTTTCCTAGAGAACGGGAATTGACACCGTTACGTTACGTTCTTTAGGAAACCGCGCCATTTGGTTAACATAGACAACGTTCTAGTGACGTCATTCACCGCTGTGTTACGGTCGCTACATGATGGCACCGTTTTTGGAGGAAACCATACCTTAACTGTTGACATTCATAAGTGCCTTATTAGGACCTAAACTGAATAAATGAGTTTTTGAGTTTGATTTTATGATTCAAAAGTCATACATAGCACCGGTGTTGTTAATGAAACGTCATAAACTATTATATAAGGAGAGTTACTACGTATTTACACGTTTTGCAACCCCTATAAACTAACACTATAAACTGTAAGTAAAGGGTAATATTAGTTTGATGTATTATTTTATTACACAAGGTTACACATACCTTTAGAAAACCCTTTTGTTATGCGGTTTTCTTGATGTACTATATAATGTACTACATCTCTCTTTAATAGTAAAATGAATAATGTATTTACATTATATCTAAGAATATTTATATATATTATATTAAATCCAGAATGGTCACAAGGCTTTGGTGAATGCGTGCTGCTACACTTTTCTCTGTCTCTCTCTCACTCAACGTAATTAGGTGAGAAGTCAGCTAGCTGTGGCATCATCGCTTGGAGTCGATAATGCAGAAACGGGGTAAAAGGTACAGTCAGCAATATAAGTCAGATATCACGAAAATCATTATATTGATTTAGAAATTTTGTCGTGACAAATTAGTTAATGGCATGGTCTAATTCGACAGCTTTAATTATCACCGTTTTATGTAATTTTTGTAAGTAAGAGATTTAAAATAAGTTTAGTTTATAAAGAATGAATTGGGACCTATTATACTCTTATCTATTATTTATACCTACTAATTAATAAAGCTGAAGAGTGTTTGTTTGTTTGAACGCACTAATCTCCGGAGTTACTGGTCCGTTTTGAACAATTCTTTCACTAATAGGAAGCCACATTATCCGCAGAGGACTACTTTTTATCCCGAGAACGCGAGTGAAACCGCGGCGAACAGCTAGTATGTTGATTCAAGTGACACAGTGTTCAAGTGTGGTTAAAATGATGATTTCTTGCTGACCGTACAAGAAAGTCATAATTTATCAAAATAACCGGCTGAACAAATATTCCTAATCAAACTTTAACTTAATTAAAGCGACGACTTTAAGCAACCTTAAATCATTAAGGCGGGGCTTTATTTAATTTATACGTTCCACTTTACGGTAAGAGCTGCTGCTTAATGGATGGCTCGAGATGTAGGAACTGGCGGATGAGGATCAGGCTAAGTGCTTAGACGTTGTTGTTTATGGAGATTTTAAGTTAAGTATGCTCAAGATATGATATAAAACATATATCTGCCTTTATAAATAGTGATAAAAAAACTGTTATTTTACAAGTCGCAAAAAACAACGACTGCTTTTTACAAAAAAAAAAGCATAAAATGATGGAACTCTAATCTGACTGTTTTGAAGTCAGCGAAAAACGTTAGTGCAGCGCCATACTAATAATAATGAGCGATTACGCCGCTAGTCGAGCAACAAATCTTTGGATTTATTTTTGTTCGACGGGCGTATCAGTACGCACACATGCGTTGTGAGTCTGTGAATACTTTCACAGATACATTTCAAATGTTTTGAGTTTTGGAGGGGCGCGCTATTACGCGTTATTCAAATAGTTACGCGTACCTACGCCGTACGTGACAATGAATGTTTTTAGAACGCGGGTGAAACAGTGAGGCGAAAACTAGTTATAAATTCTACATCAGCTTATAACATAGAGCAAGGACCATAACATAATTAACTTTTTAATTTTTATGCGAACATTAAATAATAATAACAAGACACTTTGTAAATTAAAGAGTAAGGCTGGATTGCAGGTAATTTTAATACGATTTTTTTATTGGGTAGTAAAAGGCCTAAATGTTCCTGACTATCTGACCGTGCTTTGAAAGCAAGCAGAATTAAATACGGTTTTATAAACCGTTTTTACGGTAATTATAAATTCAGTAGCTTACACTACCTTACACTTACCTACATACATCTACCTACCTACCTACCTACCTACACTTACCTACTACCTATTTTTTTCATTAGAACTTTCTCCTGACAATACCAAACACAACAGGAAAATTTGTGAAATCGGTCGTCAAGCATCTAACTGTATTTCAACAGCTACACTTTTGAGACGTCTCCTCAGAAAATTTTCCGCTACGTAAGTAGTGTACGGAAATAAACCGCTTAAGTGCGCGTACAATTTTAATTAGATTGATGGTAGGTTTTCCCCATGACTTTGGGTATTACATAAATAAATAAGAGTATTACGTCGCATTACGTTGAGGCTTAAGGGAGTCAGCACACTTATCAACTCGGAAAGAGATCGTCATCGTATTGCCGTAAGCACGTAACAAAAGAGCATCAGATACGCGAAGCTAGGCGACGACGGCGCGACACCGCGCTTACGGCTCGCCGGCCGCTGGTGGACGCCTAGCCGTAAGCTCGTCTAAGCCGTTCGTGAGCTTGTCCCGAGGCGAGGCAATTAGTGTGCGTTGCAGTAGGGAGTTTCATACAAAGAATACTAAACGGCCCGAGTTGATACGGTGGCGATCCTTTTCCGAGTTGATATGTGTGCTACAACTTTAAGTATACAGATTAAGGAGCAGAATTTGAAAGTTTATCTATTCGTATTTGAGAGTGAAAACTGAACTCCGTGCAAGAGGTAATCTGGCCCTCAATACAAGCTTTATGCTGCGACTCCAAACGTATCTTTTTTACAGTACAGTCAGGGTACGGAAAGCTTTGTGATTAGTCCACGGGGCAGCATCCTTTTTGTTAAATATTAAATATATTCTCGAAATTTCGTGAGTCGATTCCTTTTGGCCAGTCTATCAAACTTATTTCTACGACTTTTTTCGAATGTGCTGTGTTTACCGAAATATATCCAATATCTAAATGAGATTTTCTTTCTACATATTACATAGGTATTTATTGTTAATGTATATACATGATAATTTAATAAGAAATTCAATCAATCAATAGATCCGACAAAAATACTGCACCGACTAGCTTGTATGCAATATGTTTTTGCTATTGTAAATACATGCTTATATATTTAAATTACACCGAGACTCAGAACAAACAGACATATATACATAAATGTCGCCCTGGATCGAACCCAAGACTAGCGGCGTGACAGGTGGGACCACCACCACGCCAACAAGTCCCTTCGAATGAGAGAAAGAAAGGGATAGAGCTATCTGAACAAGATTTGTTATAAACCATCTCATGTACTAACAGTGAGTTTTCAGAAACAATTTCCTTTTTCGCAAATTGATACTTAATTGAACTTCGGAAATTGGTCTCTACGATTAACAAAGACTACCGATATCGAAAATGTCAATTAAATTAAAGGCGATACTTTATCCTACTTGTAAAGGGTTGCCCACGATTCTGCGGGCCCTTAGAAGCCGACAAGGTCCAATTAAACGAAATTTGAAGTTCAGTTTACTGAAAATTCTATTGGTATTAAGAAGGCTTTTCCGTGAGCTCTGTACAAAACGAAGGATACTCTTATTTTGTGTATCAACGAATAAAACTGAATATATTTTTGTAAACATGATTCAATAAATAATTAAAATCTAGACCTGTCAGACAATGTCTCAAAATTACAAAGGCCCAATAACTTGCAATGTTCGATCAAAATTTTATCTATTTGACTTGTCTATCTTGACTTACGAATAAATAATAAGTCTATTTATTCGTAGATCTTGACACAGTTTTTTTTATGATAAATATAGAAAATAATTTGATTTTTACTTTCCAGGGATTTAGAAATAATGAATTTAGTTGTTCAATTAATCATTAAAAATCATTAAAACATTAAATGTAACCTTATTTAATAATGATTTCGCGTGTTTTTATATGTTTTATATATTGGTTAGTGTTTGATAATTTATTTTTCATACTGTCAAATCAAAATAGCCTATTTGTACCTATGCCAGTTTTCTGACGTGGGTTGATATATTTTTGTGTTAGTTTTTAGATATTGGTAAATGTATTTGTTGCTCACGTAATAGGTTATATCTAGTTTGGGCTCTTAAGGGGGAACGTTCGGTTGGAGCGCGAAATTCTAATTTTATCACGTTTTTTGCAAATTGCAGCTCAGTTATAGGTCGTAAGTTATCAACATGTTATTTGCGAGAAGAATGGTAGTATATTTTCTGATTAATAACAAAATAAATCATCAACATATTCCTCCAAGGTATATTACTGACATATACGACTATTTCATGAAAATGTTACATGAAGGTATACCCTTAATGTCTTACAATAATAATAAACAAAAAATACACGGACGCCTTGGCGATAATGTCCTCTTAAACGAAATATGAAGGTTCAGATTTGAGAAAATTCTTTTGGTATTAATATAAAATGAAATTTCTACGATATCTTTGTACTAATGGTAAATACAATAAGAATTTCTGGAAGTAATTTTGCTTTACTTAACAAGGTCTTCTTAATCGAAAATCTAATTTTACTTTACTCACAAGTTTCTGAGGTAAAAGAATATTGGTGTCATGCAAAGTTTTTGAAACTTTATAACCACCAAATAAAGTCCTATTTCGCTAGTTAGTTATATTACTCACACCTAAAAGTAAGAAACCTGTTAGATAACTAAAACACTGCTGTAAAATCCGTGTTCTCAAGTTATTTTAAGTTAATTAATGAGACAGACAGAAAAACGTTGCATTTTACAAAGGTTTTTTATTTGGCTGTAGGTAATTTAATAATTTAGCTTGTATTATGGTTAGTATTGGTGGACCGATAATCTTGTGAGGGTTGCGGGTAACCGCTGGAGGCGGGTAGCGCAAGGCCGGCCACCGTGGGGATCCTTGGGGGAGGCTTTTGTCCAGCAGTGGACGTCTATCGGCTGACATGAGTGATGGTTACTATTTAAGAGGTTGGTTTGTTTGATTTTCTTCTTTATTTGACATAAGTTTAAAAGACTTCGAAAATTTCAGTAAACGAGCAAGTATTCTATTCCACACATAATCGGAACATGTCTAGGTACTTTACAATATCACAACTCTCCCAAAATATGCATGTTTTGCACTCTGTTTCACTAAGCCACCAAGTTTTAGCGTAAATTTCTCCATTTTTGTAATGGGTTTTAAAATTATAACGCGTTTTTAAACATACTAACAAGTGAAGTTAAATAAAAGCTTGTATAGAATAATCAACTTTTATCAAATGAGTATTACCTACTTCAAAAACAATAAATAAAATTAATATGGGATCCCCTTGGAGCTACAGAACCCAACGCAAAAAAAAAGTTATGCTTGAACAAACATTAAAATATACAGCCGAATTGAGAACGTCATCCTTTTTTAAATTTTGTATTTCTTCAAGATCTCGTAAGTAGGAATCTTGCATCAATGGCGCAACTCCAGAACTAGACTATAAACAAGATCTGACTTATAAACCTCACTTTTCAGCGCTTAGAAATTGTGTTGTGTACAGAATAAATATATGAGCGAACATGACGGAAATATGAAAATATTTTTGTTGGTTTTGCTCGTTGTACTCAGGGTTACCAGGGAAGCTCTTTGATTTTAATAAATTCACTAGCTTCAGCGCAGTTTCACCCGCGTTCCCGAGGGATCTCATGTTCTCGAGGGTGTCAGCTACCTCCATACCAAATCTCATCAAAATTGGTCCAGCCATTTGAGCGTGAAGAAGTAACAAACAAACATACTTTCACAAGTATAATATTAGCAGGATTCATCCATATTGTGTTAGTAATTACATAATTAAAATACATAAAGGGTTATTTAAGGTGATTACAAAAATACATAATTACCTATAACAAGTAATTTTGAACGAAAAATTTGAAAAAAGCGTTTGTCGTACCTACCGCAGTGGAATTATTTAGTTTTTTTTCTTTTTAATGTTTGTTCACGCATAACTTTATGGCTTATGAACCGATTTAAATAATTCGTTTTGGGCTGGGTTCTTTGTAGCTCCAAGGACCCATATAAAATTGACTTAGAAGGTTCTACTTTTTTTTTAAAGTAGTTTATTTAATAGATGCCTTGTTTTTCAGTTGGTAACCCTGTTGAAGTTCAGTTGTACTCCAAACAAATCAAATGCATTTGTCAGTCCTTCCTGCATCCAATAACTCATGTACAGCGTCATACGGACCAAAAACCCGACATGATAAAATGCTCATATATTGTTACAGTTCATCTTTCTGTACGTGGTTTTGAATTCAGCCGGGTTATTTGTTGAGACATTTCGGGAGTTTGTGGGTTATACATCTTATATATAAAATTCTCGTGTCACAGTGTTTGTCACCAAACTACTCCGAAACGGCTTGACCGATTTTCATGATTTTTTTTCTGTATATTCAGTAGGTCTGAGAATAGGTTGTAAACTATTGTTTATATCTCTAAGCTAGAAATAACTTAGATAGATAAAAAAAATCTTTAAACATACCGCTTGATTCACTTTTAAAGGTCAGTATTTCCCTTAATTTCCTATTTAATTTGAAATTAAAAATGTATCACAAGGTTTCAAATTCTAGACATAGATTGACGGATTCATTTTTATTGAATAGTAAATACATTTTTTGTAAATGAGTTTTTTTATGTTTTTACGAGTTGCGCTAGCTTTATTTCACCTCTAGTATGTAAGGCGATAATTTTTATAAATATTTAAAAATTGTATATAACAATAGCTTGCGCAGCGAATAATTAATTATAACATTATATAAGCGGTAAACGTTATTGTTTCCTAAGCCGGAATTGCCGGAAGCCTTTTGTAATACATCCTAAGTAATATTACATTAAACTGGTAACAAAAAAATGTGAACTATAAGTACGTATGAAACTTTGTCAACACCTGTGCTCGCAAGTTCAGGGAAGTTTTATTCTTATCCCCCTCTAGTGATGTCGTCTATCGATAAACTAGTTTCGCATTTATAATATTAACTACATTAATTTATTTATGTATTTATTAGGTCAGCCAACAATTGTTTACACATAACATTTACTGATGTTGGTAATTAATTTAACATTTAAGAGTGTAACAATTACTTAAAGGCTAACACCACATGCACATTTATACAATACAATACAAAAGTTTTACTAGTAGACAATTGGATAGACTAATTATTACATGGGTAGATAAATTATTATTAGTTAAAATATAACAATTTAATACATTATAATTATAATAATAAAAACATTTTAAAGGACTAGATAGGTAGTTCAACAACAAGCTATGTTAAATCATAACAGAATTTAAATGAAATTTATTGTTTCGAATTTTAGAATTAATGTTTCTCATTTATAATTTTAACTATATTAATATTGTAAATGCGAAAGTTTGTGAGGGTGTATGGATGTTTGTTACTCTTTCTCGTAAAAACAGTGAACGGATTTGAATGAAACTTGGCACATAGATAGATCATACCCAGGAATAACATATAGGCTACTTTTTATTCCGTAAAAACATAAGATCCCTCGGGAGCCGTGGGCGGAAGATAGTCCAAGATATCGATACGCGAACAACACTACTCATAATACTTTTCCTATAGTTCAAGAAACTTGGAACCGTAAACCACGAGTACTAGTGTACCGTAAAATATAACGTATCGGATTATATTTTAAGGGAAACTTGTGAGAGTTGCAAAAAGTGTATTCCGGACCGGTGGTAGAGTCAGTTGTAACTTGTGACTAATTTATAGACGAGTTGGGTTTGAGTTTGAATGAAACCATAGAGTTCAATGTTTGGATGCCATTACAATTTATAACATAACGCACTGATCTTTTTTTCTTTTTTTAACATACCTAAATATTTTATTTATTACTAAATTAAACTTTAATATAACTAAAAATAAAAGCAAATGACATGTACATGGTTGAAAGAAGAAAAACTAATGGAATTCATTATATTTATTAATACTAAAGCAATTTTTTTTTACTAAATAACCCCGGTGAAATTATGGTCAAACATGGCGTCAAACACACGCCATGTTTGACCACAATTTCACCGGGGTCAGTGATCGTGTGGCCAACGGTGGTAGGTATACAAAGCCTAGAAGGGAACTGGCTCTGAAGTGCAGCTGTCGGAACACACCTGTAGGTGCTTGGCGAGAGATTTTCATCTTGATAGTGGTAGCCAGCTAGGCGGGTACTAACAAAGCTCCCTACCACCATGATTGCACGGTCGTAGGGTGGTAGGAAAACATCGTGAGGAAGCCCAATGGTTTCTTCACCGAAAGCTCAAGCTCATTGTAGGATTCGAAGCCACGACCTTCGTCACGGCACTACCACTGAGCTATCATCGCCTCAAATTCATCATCATCATATCAGCCGAAAGACGTCCACTGCTGGACAAAGGCCTCCCACAAGGATCTCCACGATGGCCGGTCTTGCGCTACCCGCATCCAGCGGTTTCCCGCGACCCTCACAAGATCGTCGGTCCACCTTGTGGGCCTCAAATTAAATAAAAAGTAAAATACACAAAGTTACTTTAAGTATATAACATAAAATTAAATTGAAATCGCTATTATACTGGCCGTACTCGACTCTATCGCTCGCATCCAGAGAACGTTGACTGTCTGCGCCGGATATAACGTCGATGGATTCTGCACATAAAGACGTGTATGAATAAAATACGATCATTTGTGCATCACTATATAGGTATGTGCCATGTCTTACATACGGATGCCAAACTTGGGCCTTAACTGAACAACAAAAAAATAAATTAAATATATGTCAGAATGGGATAGAGAGAAGTGTAGTGGGGGTAAGAAGAAGGGATAAAATACAATTAAAAAAGATCAAAGGGAAGACTAAATTTAGAAAAGTGCAATCAGTATGCAGAAAATTGAAATGGCGTTGGACAGGACATATGTTGAGAGAAAAGAAAGAGAAATGGACCAGATTAATAACGGAATGGTACCCTAGAGAAAGCAGAAGAAGTAGAGGAAGGCAGCCAAAGAGATGGGAAGATGATTTTAAACAAGTAGCCGGGCCAGAATGGACACATATAGCAAAGGACAGAAACAAATGGAAATCCTTAGAGGAGGCCTTTGTCGAAAGACAAACTGTTAAGAGGGGAGATAAGCCGAATGTCGAGAATATGTTTTTAGTTTAAGTGAATTAATAGTTTTCTCACCTCTATTGTTATAAATTTATGTAATGTTTCAAATAAGTTAACAGTAATAAAGGCTTATTTTATTTTATTTATTATATAGGTATGTACGGACGGACGACGACAATTCAAGGTAAACACTGTGGCACCTTATGCGGTTGTAATAGGAGCTATTTTGCAACAAAATATAGTCTGATGTGTTGGCGTCTTTTTATATGGAGTTTGATATCATGGTGTTTACAGTGTAGTGATTTTATTTACTCGTTTGATTATGATTTATCCTTCCTTATATATTAAAAAACAAAGTCCCCTGCCGCGTCTGTTCGTGATAAACTCAAAAACTACTTAACACATTACTAATTACAGGTGTAAATGTAGTCTAGATGCCATTTAGATTTCAGATAAAGCTCCAAATCCAACGATTCGATTTTTTTTATCTTCACTGGTTTATAAGTATGTATTTTTATACTAGAAATTTTGAGACAATGTATATATTACTGAAAAAATACTAATACATTGACAAGCCAGTTGGCGCAGTTGGTTAAGACACCACCTATCATGCCGCTGGTCATAGGTTCGATTCCCATCCAGGACAAACATTTGTGTGCATGAACATGTCTGTTTGTCCTGTGTCTTGGTGTAATTATCTATATAAGTATTATGTATGTATGTACGTACAAAAAAATATGTATTATAAAGTATGTATTTACTACAAAAAAAGTAGTTTAAGTAGTAGGTAGGTATATCAGTTAACTGGTTTCCATAGTACAAGCTCTGCTTAGTTTGGGATCAGATAACCGTGTGTGAAGAATGTCCCAGGATATTTATTTATTAAATCCGACTTACTATTCTACATTTTGTACGGAGCCCTAAATGTGTGAAGGACGACACGCACTTGACCAGTTTTTAAACTGTCTTTCAAATACGCATACAAAACAAACAATCCTTATTTACCGGACAATAAAAACACCGCGTAATCCTAAACTAAAAGGGCTCGTTACTATTATGTCACGATGCCGCGAAATCTCACAAACGCGAAGGAACAAAGGGCCTTCGCCCGCGAGCCAGTCGAGCCGATCTGAGCAACGTAAACTCCTATTTGACCGCCTGAAGGCCGAAAAGTTGGACGTGAAAAATGAACGAGTTATGACATGAGCTTATGAGAGGATGCGATCCTTTTAAAGAGGTATGGGGGGGGGGGGGAGGTACTGGCTACGTGTATGAATTTGATGTGGGGTAGTATTGTCTTTTAGCGTCGTGTTAAAGCTAAGATTATCTTTTATTTCTTTACTACACTTTTTGTTTTATCCACGTAGGTGTTTTTTAAACAAACAAGCTTTTTTGAAAATACCTGTTGCTTTTTTTGCTATATACCTATGTATAGGCCTGTATTTGACTACAATCTCACCGTGGTCAGTGATGATGTGATCGATGGTAAGCACACAAAGCTTAAAAGGGAACTGGCTCTCTGGTGCAGCTGTGGTACACAATATACAAGTTATGTTTGCTTTTAAATAATAGGACGATGGTAAGTGGTTACCGTCACCTATCGCCATTTGCAATTCCAGAGATATTGCCAATGTGTTGCTGACCTGTTACAATACCGAGAAAGCAAACTGGCTCTCAAGTGCAATTGCTGGAACACATCGGTAGGTGCTTGGCGACAAATTTTCAACTTGAGGGTGGTAGCCAACCAGACGGGTGATAGCCAACCAGGCTGAACTATAATAAGTACTACTGCACTATTATATTCACTTTACTGATGCTATGCTATTTACTGGCCAGTGTAATTTTATATTCTTGCATGTTTGCACGACAGTAACAACAGAGAAAGAATTCTAAAGGAACATTGCAAGTCCGGTATGTTCAGAAGAAATTTGTAATCTAGCATAGCTTTAGCCACAGAATAGATTATGAGTTCGCTGCAGAAAAGTGTCTAGATAAAACCTTTGTATGGAAGGATACGTTGTTCACTTTTCTGGCTATCATTTTAGAGTTGAAAATCTGTTGCACTTTTCGTTGTATTTCCTAAGCTATTTGAAAGGCGTTCTGCATAAGGTGTCCATGTAAATTGAGTGCTTGAATTCTTCGTATACGTCGAGCAATGTTAATAAGTTTATTGCTAGCTTTCGCCCTGCGGTTTCACCCGCGTTCCCGGATAAAAGTAGACTATTTCATCCTCCAATTTGCGTTCCAAATGTCATTGTGATTGGTTCAGTGGATTAGGCGTGAAAATTTAGTAATCAAACAAACTCGCTATCTTATGTATTAGTACCTTTAGTTTTACATAACTTTCATGTTGTAACAAGGTCACGCCTGAGCCAATTAGTTATGTTGTAACACGTTTGCATTTATAATATTTGTAAGGCAATAAGCAGGAGCGGATTCAGGATTTTTGTTTAAGGGTAAACGTTCGGTTGGAGCGCGAAATTCAAATATTTTCACGTTTTTTGCAAATTACAGCTAGTCGTATATGTCAGTCATATACCTTGGAGGAATATGTTGATGATTTCTTTTGTTATTAATCAGTAAATATACTTCCATTCTTCTCGCAAATAACATCTTGATAACATACGACCTATAACTGAGCTGCAATTAGCAAAAAACTTGATAAAATTTGAATTTCGCGCTCCAACCGAACGTTCCCCCTTAAGTTAAGCTTGAGCCCTTTAGCCCCTTCTGGATCTACACAAATATAAATAAGAAGCAATGGTTTAATTACCGTTACTTCAAATGAAACAAAATTCCGTTTATATAATAATGTTCTCTTAGTCATCATCTCTTGAGAGGGCCATTCAGCGTGTGGCGTTATTAAAACTGTCAAACGCAAATGTTGGGCACACTGGATGTGACGGACAAAGTTTTGTTACGTAAAATATAAACTGTGTACTCTTTTGTTAATTAAATTTGGTTATGTATATTGAACAAGCTTTTCGCAAAACAGTTTTATAAAATAAAATATGGCCTATAATTCTCAGTAATAATGTGGAATAATATTGCAATCGTGGCATACAAAGAACCACCAGGATATCATTAAAAAAATAGTTCCAGATTTTATGTCCTCTAGAGGGCGCAATATTCAATTTAATGTGACGTCACATAGCCTATAACTAGCGGACGATTAAGAAGCATATAACGATACATCATTTTTCAAATTATGATTAGTAGTTTCGTAGTTATGAGGGAATAGATGAACATACATACCACTCAAAATAATAACCCTCCTTTTTGCTTCGCTGTAGTCGTAAAAAGTAGATAATATGTATGATAAATAAATATTATTTATTTTTAAAGATCTTTATAACTTACAAAATATGATTCTCCTAGAAATATTCACTTTAATTCTTTGTAAAGCACGTTATGCCATTATTCAACTCTTTCTCTGAAAGCATTCTTTGTTTCGAGCAGACTTTTAAACTTTTACGGAGGTTAAATTTTACGTTCATTCTTTTATATGTACCACTTTGGATTACTTATAAATGTATTGTGCTTCCTCATACTGACACTACAAGCTTTAGTTAGTTTACTTTTAAAATAGGTAAAAACAAACCGGAAAACGCAGCGTGCCCATAAGGTGGACCGATGATCTTGTGAGGGTCGCGGGAAACCGCTGGATGCGGGTAGCGCCAGACCGGCCATCGTGGAGATCCTTGGGGGAGGCCTTTGTGGCCAGCAGTGTACGTCTTTCGGCTGACATGACGATGATGAGGTAAAAAAATCCATCTTATTAATATCATAAATGCGAAAGTTTGTGAGTATGGATAGATATTTGTTACTCTTTCACGCAAAAACGAACGGATTTGGATGAAATTTGATAGGTTATAACCTGGATTAACACATAGGATACTTTTTATTCCGGGAAAACATAAGATCCTTCGGGAACGCGGGTGAAACCGTCCTGTATATAAGTATGTTATAAAAAAATTTATACGAGAATAGCTACATTGTATGATGCCCATTTTGACATAAAGGTGTCAATCCTTGTCTCGCAATGCATTTTATGGTAAATTTTTTATCAAAAACAGAAACATTAGTATTAAGTATAAAAAAAGTGTTTTCCATTTTCATTAGAATTCCTATAACAAAGACACTAAACAAGTTATTGTGAAAAAGATTGTCTTTTTCAGCTCGTAATAAACTGCATTATAAATTGCGTTAGGGACCTGCGAGCGATTCATTAGATTATAGGACAAAGACCTTACATATAAAGGTGATCCTCAATCAATACTTCAAAAATAGCTTGTATACCGTTTTTAGCACCGTCGTTCGTTTAGCAACAGATATATGAAAAATACCGGACAAGTGCGGCCCTGACTCGCGCATCGAGGGTTTTGTTATATTGTAACAAATAAGTATTTTAATTAAACGGAAAATACTCCATAGGTTTTGATGTATTTGTAACATGGCCATTATTTTTTTTGATTATTTTAACTATAATTGACAGCCGCACTCGGGGATAATATAGCTTCCTATTAGAGAAAGATTTTTTAAAATCCAGTAGTTCCAGAAATTAGCGGGTTCAAACAAACAAACTCTTCAGATTTATGAAATATATTTGGAATAATATTTTTACGTAATATAAAATAACAAAACACAATCTTAACGCTTTTTCAAAACTCATAAAAAATCTTCGCTTTTATAAAAATGAGATTATTAATCTCAAAACGACTTTGATATGAAGGCATTATTGTTCACTAAACGATTTATCACTTAAATATACTTTTCAGAATTTGAAGACTAACTGGGCGGGATAACATATTTACATTATAACATTTTTAAAATAAAGATTATAATCAACTTTCTCGTAACAAAAAATATAACGTATTGTGATAAAAAAAAACTCTTTTTTAATAATATATTTTGACAATATTTATCATAGTTTACATTCAATTTGCTAGCCAGCTGCGTTCAGGTAATATAAATTTAAATTGAATGTAAATATTGGTTACGTTCAATATTAGTTTAAATATTTTAAGATACTAGCGGGCCGGAAGAAGTCGCCTTGCCCAGAAAAGCCAAACCATCCAGAAATCCATTGAAATATACACACAAAATTTAATTCAAATCGGTCCAGCCGTTTAGAAGGAGTTAGATAAGAAACACACGTACAGAAGAATTATATATGTATTACAAGCGACCCGCCCCGGCTTCGCCCGGCTTTTCTCAGCTTTTCTGTACTATAGTATGCATATATTATACATATAAACCTTCCTCTTGAATCACTCTATGTATTAAAAAAAACCGCATCAAAATCAGTTGCGTAGTTTTAAAGATCTAAGCATACATAGGGACAGAGAGACGGGAAGCAACTTTGTTTTATACTATTTAGTGATAATATTATTATATTATAATTTAATTATTGTATTGTAAATATATTATTTATGTTTACGTGTTATTAGTACCTAACTACTTAGGTAAAATCTGAAAAATAAAATCGTATATATGTAATTTTAAAAGTAGAATTACCAACATTATGCAGATAATGGTGTCGATTCTGTTGTTTACGAACTAAATAAATTTAATCTCACTATATTTCTTTCTAATAGTAAATATAAGAAAGGGATGCAAGATATTTTAGTCCTGTCAGATTAATCCGATCACACATTTCAACGTGAATTTAAGCGCGATCTTTATTGGTCACGACTATTTACCCGTACATTACGACGGTATGGATTAAACTGATAGCATTAAAAATGTTCTATCTTTTTTCAATAAGGTTGAAATGAAAGAGAGGTGACTTGTCTAATATTAGTTAAGTTCGTTATTATATTAGTTAACTAGCAAAAAAGAGATAACATTGAGACACCACAAGTTTAACTGAATAAATATTATCATAATAAAAATAATGAGTCTTCAACTATTCTTGATAACCCCTGAAGCCATCCAAACACAGGTGAAACGCTGAATTCACAATCAGGAGTTCCTCAAACTTTCCGCAATTAGTGATCTTGCGGAACTTTCCAAGATGCACCGACTCATAGTTGGAAGAAACCAAGTTAAACTTTTCTGACGCTATCTTGCGGTTTTCAATAAAGAAATTAGTTCATGTTTTACAAAAGAGATGTTTTTAAACTTATTTTACTACCAGATTTAACCCACGTTCCGGGATAAAAAGTAGCCTATATGTTATTTCAGGATACAATCTATCTATGTGACGAGTTTCATCAAAATCCGTTCAGTAGTTTTTACTTGAAAGAGTAACAAACATTTATAATATTAGTAGGATAGTTAAAAAGTTATGAGAGAACAGATTAACATCAAATCAAAATCATAACCCTCCTTTTTACTTCGCCGTAGTCGAGTATAACACTGGCAAAAATTGCTCTACGTTTTAAAAAGCAAATATTAAAGTAATTTACGTTATTTACGTTACCCTGCAACACTTTAAGATAAGCAATATTTAACAGACAAAGCCTTGTAACGTAATAACTAAAGAGATTCTGTATCCTGAAACTTCAATAGAAAAACCCTTAGCCCTGCCGGATGGCGCTTCGCCCTTCAAAAGATAGGGCTACACCATCCGTCGGTTGGGCTTGTTATTAAACGGTGTCCTTATAGTGAACATTAAGGTACCTGTCATATTATATGCGAGTAGCTAATTGATAGCTTCGGTTGATGTAGCGCAAAAATAACTTTCAGCAAGTTATTTGATAGTACTGTTATTTTTCCAGTTAGGGTGTTGAAGCCATCAGAGGTTAGGAGGCTTTAGTAAATAGGTAAGTTTGTCACGGATCGAATGGCCCGCTTTTTTTTATGTCAGAAGGTTGACAAGCAGGCAGGCGGTTAACCTGATGGTAAGTGGTTACCGTCATTTGCAATACCAGGGGTATTGCCAATGTGTTGCCGATCTGTTACAATGCCACGTAGGCAACTGGCTCTCATGTGCAATTGCCGGAACACACCGGTGGTATGCGGTAGGTGCTTGGCGATAGATTAATATAATTCTATATTCAAATCGCCTAATTATTTTATCAAAATTTTGCAGCTATCAAAATAAACAAAAAAGCGATCATAGTTTTCGTACTGATTGATGGGTAGAGAAGTGATACAATCCAATTACAATATAATTTTATGCACCATTTAGTCCTATAAAAAAAAACAAAAAAACTTTCAGTTATTTTATTTTGGAAACCGATTTCAGTGTTGGTCTCATAGTGCAAATTAAATTTAGACAAGACCAGCAATTACTGATTTTCAGTCGGAAACCATACTCACATTTACAATTATTGAGCGAGTTTTGTCAGCTTACTTGCCACCGGTGAAACATCTCCATTTCAAAACCTCTACGGAAAATTTTACTGGCTGTTTAGATAGGCACAACGGGCCACTGAAAGTATTATAGCCTTTAGGGCACATCCTGTCTTTTGTTGTAATTTCGTAGGGTAGAAATAATAATGAAATAAGGCAGCTTTTTGTATAATAAATCGCTAGGACGTAATCTTAATATGTAACCAGTGTGCTTATGAAAAGGTTTTGTATGTAAGAGGTCTTTTTACAAGAATATTTTATCATTCATCATGCTCTGTTCCCAATAATTTGTGGTCGGCGTAATATGTAATCTTCTTGCATTCAGCCCTTCTATTCGTCATATCAGCATTTATGTTCATTATGAGTATTTTTTATATTGTGTAGATTACTATATATATATAAATTATTTATTATCTTCAAAACTAATTGAGGTCACAGGGGACCGTTGGGGGAGGAGCCCTTTCCGGCCTTTGGCCAAGCTAACAAAGCTTGGCCATACAAAGAGGGAACGCTGCCAGCCTTCTGGTAACCTAGCCTTTTTTTATATGTAGTATTTATTTGTTGTAAATATTGTATAATAATATAATAGTTTTATCTACTTCTATTATCATTATCATCATCATCATCATGTCAGCTGAAAGACGTCCACTGCTGGACAAAAGCCTCCCCCAAGGATCTCCACGATGACCGATTTGGCGCTACCCGCACATCTAGCGGTTTCCCGGACTCTCGCAAGATCATCGGTCCAACTTGTGGGGGCCTTCCCACGCTGCGTGTTCCGGTTGGTGGTCGCCACTCGAGCCTTCTGCCCCAGCAGGCGTCGGCCTCATGACCACCATTTGTAACACATTTACTAGTTAAATGCTCATATCATTATATTATATTCATTTCTCATTATTAACTGAACAAGAAACGTTGTATTAACAAATTATGCTTATCTAACAATGTTGAAAGTCTTAATCCTGTGAAAAGTATTATTATATCTTGGAATAATCAGCGCTTTTCAACTTTCCAGCCGGTACGTGTACCGCTTGAAGCTGTATATCGGTTTTATTACCATAGTGATGTTGGTATATTTCGTTTATCGATATTTATTTTCGTTTTTTTTTGAGTCTCAGTTGGTAGCTGCAACAACCTTACCGGACAAATCGGCGAGCGCAGAGGGCTCTCAGCCGGTAATAATTAGGTAACAACGCCTGAGGGCACCCCCGAATGGGGTACGTACCTCGGCTCAGGGCCTTACCGGGGGAGGGGGAGGACTTTGTACGAGTTACGAGTAATTGGGGGCGGTCAGATTACTAATGGCAGCTCGGGCCGCTTGAACGGGACGAGACTGAGTGGGACGTCGCGGCGGTCCTCGCCGTCGAGGACGGTAGCGTGATCGGTTGTGTGTAGTGTGTTGTGTACTTTTACGAGCTTCGTCAGCTTCGATCTGAGCTAATGGTTTTGTTTATTTTCGTATAAAATTGTTCATCGTGTAAATTATTTTGATTGGACTAGTGTTTAAAATCCGCCGTGTGTGTTCAATGTAATACTAGCTTTTGCTCCGCGGTTTTAGCCGAGGTCCCCGAGGAGCTTATGTTATTCCAGCATAAAAAGCATTAAATATATTAATCATGATTTTAATCTACTTGTTTTCCAAATTTAAATTGGTAGTGTCGTTGAGGTGACAAACAAACAAACTCACTTTTGCTTTTATAATATTAGTTACGACATGTTAAATGAATGTGATGCAAGGCATAATTATACGTTGCGCCAGATAGAGTAACAAAAAACAAAAAATTCCCGCTTCCATGTCTCTACTAATACTACGAAATGTTACACTGAAAATCCGAATAATTAGAGCCAAAAAGTAGAACTAAACAACACACATGTTACACGAGGGGAGGTGATGTTGCCAGGAAACAGGATTTTTATTTTCTTTGTACGGATGAATCACGTATAATTTAATTTAAATATTGCGGCCCTGGGACCGTGAATTATGTATGATATTCATGATGCATGTAATTAATAATTGTTTAAAATGGCCTAATTGCATGTTGGTTATTGAAATATAATCCTTTAGGTACTTATATGGATTTTATACGGGAGTGTGTTTGTGAGTAATTACGTAATAATAATAATTTCTAGGACATTCTTCACGCATGGATATTTGATCCTAAACCAGTTACTTGATAATTCAGTTAAAGTTACTGCATCCACAATTTTTATTAGAAATACATACTTATGTAGATAATTACTCTCAGTTTCAGGACAAGCAGATATTTTCCATTAACACAATGTTTGTTCCCGCGGCGTGATAGGTCTAAAGCTTTGGTTTCCTAGGAAAGCGGTGCCGTCATTTAACGGCCGTAATACAGCGGTGAATGACGTCACTAGAACGTTGTCTATGTAAACAAAATGGCGCGGTTTCCTAGAGAACGGTAACTGACACCGTAACGTCAAAAAGCGGTGCCGCCATTTGCATGACGGCCGTCTTGTCGGTGTCATATGGTTTCGTGAACGTTTCATTGATAGCGGTGAAGCTATTTTAAATACATATTTGTGTTTTTTTTACCGGAACAACGTACAAAATGAGTTCCAACTCTTGGAGCATCGAGGACGACGAAATTTTAATAGATTTCGTACGAGACCATGAAGCTATTTATAATATAAAAAGTAAAGAATACAGAAAAAGTCAATTGAAACAGAATTGGTGAAACATTGGTGGCGTGAAATTGGAGAAATATTAAATAAAACTACTATTCGTTTGACATTTGTTTTAAAAAAATTACTGACGGCGTGTTAAAACGGCTGTGGAACTTCCACATGTCGTCACCGTCAAGACGGCCGCCTTTTTGCGTCCGTAATATTACGGCCGCTATATGACGGCACCGCTTTCCTAGGAAACCAAAGCTTAACTGACGCGTCAAACGTTTGAACGTCTTCAATGCACTTAACATTATATCTCATATATCAGGTATCAGTAATTAATATATTAATTACTTTTAATACCTTATCGATAACTAATCTTGTATATTTATTGATATATTCCCAACACTACATGTAATGTAACAAGAAAGCGAGAGTTCCTAAGTTAGCAGTGAAAGTAAACAACTATGTTTGAAACTTTGTGATTTACAAAGTATTTACAGGTTGTAAAATAATAATGAATGTTCTGTGCAGTTGGTTTGTTTTTTGAGACAACTTGGAAAGTTGTGAGAGCGATATCCTTTTTATTGTTTATTAGGGTACCGAAATTTAAAAGACATAAATATATTTAATATATTTTGTATTTTGTAAATAGGGTTAGAATGTTATTTTAATTTTTAGTATTTGTAAATATTTAATTAAGAGATCATTTCTGTACTTATTCAATTTTAAAAACTACCAACATTTAGCCATATAATCTAATTATATTAAAGTTATTATCTGAGATAAAGGTATGTAGGCTATAATAGCGAGATCCATAAAGAAAACGGAAATCGTATAGGATCACTCGTCTGTCTGTCCGAAAATATTGGACTGGATTGAGTTGAAATTTGGTACACATATGTAAGTCGGTGACCCAAACACGGACGTGTAACGTAAATAAATTTTCAAACATGGGGGCCACTTTTGGGGGAATTAGAAAATTAAAAAAAAACTAAATTGTAATCAATATCAAATATATTATTATAATGTCGCAGTGAGATTATTATAGCCAACTACCTACCACAATTTTACTGCGACATATATTATGTATAGACGATTTTGTGAGAATCAGTATATAGTCACTCCTTTATCTTATAAAGGAGTTTCTTCACCATTTGTACGCACTAATTGTACGGAAAACGAGGTATCTATAATAGGAAAGTCTCTACGAATGAATACCATTCATCTCAGAATAATTAATCAACACCAAAGGCGGATATAGGGTCTTTTATCTCAATAAGAGTGCCGGTAGTTTCCGAAAAGATGGCAGACAAAAGTAGACTGGAAGATCCGTGTCAAAGCTCTGACGAAGTTAATTAAAAGCTTTCGTGAACAAACGCGAAAACTCGCGTTAGGCCTCTGGAAGGTGGGTAGGTATGCGTGTAAGGTAGTCAGGATTTGTATTGAATGCAGAATTGGGTTACATTTTTTTTATTCAAAAATACCTACAGCTTACTTAGTGGTAAGCGGTTACCGTGGCCTATAGACGCTTGCAACACCCGATCCATACATCCTCACAAACTGTCGCATCCATACTTACTATATTATAAATACGAAAGTAAGTCTGTTTGTTTGTTACCTTTTAACGGCTTAACTGCTGAACGAATCGTAATGAAATTGATGAAGGAGATAGATTATACCCTGGGGTACGACATAGGCTATCTTTGGTCTCAAAAAATAATCTTGAAGTCACATAGGGCTTGAAAGTTGGTAAGGGCAATTCATAGTTCCTCATGTTAAGGATCTGAAAATTCACATATTTCAACATTTTTGCGAAATCAACCCTAAAGAGGGGGAAAATTAGGGGTAGAAATTATGAGTCATTTTTTATAATTCTACTATTACCTATGTAAATATTTTAGAGAAAGTATATTTATTATACCACCTATAATATAAATGCGGACAAAGTCGCAGGTAACAGCTAGTTAATAATATAAGTAGGATGAAGAATGAAAATGTATAATTTGCCAGTTGATTTTTTAACATAGTTAATACCCTAGAGTTATTGGATATGAAAATATAAATATACCTATAATAACCTTTTTGAACAACGTCTATCACATCATTGGAAGCCGTGATTCATTAAATACTTATAAAATTAATACAACAATTAGATAAGGTACGATATGATAAAGATAATGTATTGCATTATCTTATCGTTTATCTATTTCGTCGGTAATGTGTAATCCCATGCGAATATTTGATATCGTTTAAGATTCTACGAAAAATGCAATATACATGTTTTTGCATTTAGCAAACCAACGAGACGTAAACTTTGAGCAATTCTATCGGTTAATAATTTGACAACGATGATCGGACTATCGTGTATCGTTTTTCGGAGTAGGCCCCCAGATATAAGTGTAAATACTTATAATAAGCAGATAAACGATAATTGATGTGTTATCTTAGAACTGATAAATTAGAACAAATAAACAGTTTTAAGAACACAATGGTCGACGCAAAACTGCTCGTGTTTTTGTTAATATTTAATTTTTATAGTGTACAAACTTACAATGGATTACCGTTTGGATATCACTTGAAAGTGGGTGTACCAAGGGCGCAGACCTTGCTATGGATGGAAAGTCAGCAAACGAGAATTATTGGTGGAACTCAAGTAGCCACGGCGGACGCTATTCCTCATCAGTTAAGTTTTGATTGGTTTATTTTAGAAGGCTACATGATGGTAAGTAGACGTCATGACATTTTAGCAGTACCAAGGGAATTGGAAAAGTATTGCCGTCAAAACAAAACAAAATGCAAACGATTGTAACCAAAATTTCTAGCCAGCTACCACTCTGTCGCCAAGTATCGATAGCTGCACTTGAAAGGCAATTCCCTTCTAGATTTTGTGAGCTTATCACCGTCGGCCACATCATCACTGCCCACGTACGGTGAGGATGTGGTCAAAATAAAAAAAAAACCAGCCATCGTAGAAATCCTTGGGGGAGGCTTTTGTCTAGCAGTGGACGTCTTTCGGCCGATATGATGATGATGATGGATGTCAATAGGTAATAAGTACTTATTACATTACCTTACCTATTTCAGGTAGGAATCATAGCTTTACTGACAACCGGCTGGACTTCCATATGCGGTGGAGGTCTCATTTCAAACACACGAGTGTTGACTGCAGCCCACTGCTGGTGGGACGGCCAGAGCCAAGCGAAGCTCTTCACCATCGTTCTCGGCTCCCTTACCATCTTCACTGGAGGGACAAGGATAGAAACATCTGACGTGACTGTTCATGCCTCGTGGAACACCCAAGCTATTACCAATGATATAGCTATGGTGAAAATTACCAGTGTCACTTATAATAGTAAGTTATTTCTACTAGCTCTCCGCTCTCTGGTTTCACTCGCGGTTCGCTATTTTACAAAAATCCCTTCTTAGCCGATGCTAGACGTCACATTATCTATCTGTATACCTAAAAGCCCGATCTGTCCAGTAGTTTGAGTTGTGCATAGATAGGTCAGTCAGTCATATTTTCCTTTTATATATTTAAACTAGCTATTCCCCGCGGTTCCACTCGCGTTCCCAGGATAAAAAGTAGCCTATATCCTTTGGAGATAATGTAGCTTTCTATTAGTGAAATATTTTTTTGAATCGGACCAGTAACGTCAGAGATTAGCGCGTTTAAACAAACAAACTCTTCAGCTTTATTATTAGTGTAGATGTAGATACTTAGATAGATTAATAGTTAAAGTTTGTTCGTTCAGATTTCGGAGGTAGGTAATCTTTAGAACTAAACTTAGAATCTGAAAATTCTTTCACAAATACAATGTTTCGTTATTCCTGAGACTATTTTTCATTCCAAAAATGCGTGTGTGTGTAAGATTTGTATTCTAAACAGTAGTATAATAAATAATCTGTTTCCAGATAACATACAAGCGATCCCACTGCCTTCAACGTCTGATGTTAACCAAGACTTCGCCGGGATGACAGCCACTGTATCCGGGTACGGAAAGACAAGTGACGGTATGTATTTATGGTCCGGAGTGCTATTGTACCCCAATATGTCATATGGGGCTTATGGGGGTACAATAACAATATTGAGTTTTGTAGATGAAATCCCTACTATATAATATTAGAAATGCGAAAGTAACTCTGTCTGTCTGTCTGTTACGCTTTCCCGCTTAAACCTCTCAACCGATCGCGATGAAATTTGGCTACTTTTTATCCCGGGAAATCATGAACCTCAGGAACGCGGGTGAAACCGCGGGGAACAGCTAGTTAATTATATAAATTAAAAATATACGTTTTTTTTAGATTAAGCCATTCAAACAAACTCTTTAGCTTTATTTAGAGATATAGATTTAGTTTTTTTTTTCAGCACAAAACAGTTTCCCAACAACAACATCCTTGTATCAGACTAATGTGAGCGTCATCACTAACACGGTGTGTCAGGCTAGCTTTGACTTCAGCCTCCATGGCAGCCACCTGTGCACCAGCGGCCAGGGTAAAGTGGGCTCCTGTGATGGCGACTCGGGAGGACCATTGACTGTCGTCACAAATAATAGGAGGACTTTGGTAAGAGTATAATCAGAATCCCTATAACTAACTGTCACCGCGTTCCCGGGGTCAGATCCCAATTTTTTTATCTATATGCCGCAGACAGACACTCAAATCATTATGTCATCCGAAAGACGTCCACTGCTGGACAAAAGCCTCCCCCAAGGATCTCCATGATGGCCGGTCCTGCGCCACCCGCATCCAGCGGTTTCCCGCAACCCTCACATCGCATCCCGCATCCCATCATCGGCCCACCTTATGGGGGGCCTGCCCACGCTGCGTCTTCCGGTTCGTGGTCACTCGAGAATCTTTCTGCCCCAGCGGCCGTCGGTTCTACGAGCGATGTGCCCGGCCACTGCTATCTTCGGGCTATGTTGGTTACTTTGGTTCGCCTTCGGATCTCATCATTTCTGAAACTCCGAGCATAGCTCTCTCCATTGCTCTCAAATACACACTACAAAGTAAAATATAACACAATACTCTTTATTTGCCCTTGGTTAGTGGCTCGCTAAAAAGTGCGAAGCAATTCTAATTTTATTTTGTAACATTGAATTTCAAATTTTATTTTCAGGTCGGTATTGTATCATTTGGTCTCAGCGTCGGTTGTGAAAGCGGTACCCCATCCGTCTACACGAGAGTGACATCATACTTAACCTGGATCCAGGCAAATATGTAAATGTGAATCTATTGTTTGTTATATTATGATCCTATGCGTCAAATAAAAATGTTTTCTTCCTTTTTTCTTTTGTCCGAATATTTAAAATATTGTTAAAAAAAATTAAGCTAGTTTCGTATTTTTATTATGGTTATTTTTTTCTTCTCCAAAATTATTATATGAAATCAATTCCTATGATTTCATTAAAATATACAAGACTACTAATAAAACATACAAACTATACCTTATTTATGTTTCATTATTTCTTTATACGTATGTCAAGGCTGAAAGCAAGCTGAGGATCCACCTGATGGTAAGTGGTTACCATCACATCTAAACACCAAACCTTTTAAAATATCCATGGAACAATCGACCTCATTAATCCAAATTACCTTAAATACCTATATATAGGCTACCGTTTATCCCGGGAACGTAGGTGAAACCGCGGGGGACAGCTATATTGATTAATAAGATAAAGAAAACCTTGTACCACAAAGTTTCAGGACCTGGAGGTCTAAAAAGGAAGCACAAGCAAAATTGCTATGCAATTCATATCTGGAATTTACAGCAGAGCCAAATGTTATTTTAAATTTTTTTTGGTGGAAATGCAAATCATTTTAATCAATTAATTTACAAGTTAGACAAATTACACCATAATCTGCTGTAAATTCGAGATATGAATTGCATAGCAATATTGCTTGAGCGGCCGTTTTAGGCCCCCCTGCTCCCACAACATTTCAAGTCGCACCTCTGTTTTGTGTTCCAAGGGAATGAAATCATATATCTTGTCTCATACGTAAATAAAATGATATCACACGTCAAAATGGTACGCAGGTGGGAATTGGCGCGTATCTTATTTCGGCAACAAGATACCTGGGAATTTATTGTTATTAAAAAACTTGATAGTGGAAAACTGTCACGGTGTGTGGTTATTTTAGTTGCGTATGAATTGTTTTTTTCAATACGTTTAGATGTTAAGGCGTTGTCATATCGTAAAAATAAACCCCACATGTTGGAAGTGAAATCAAGCTAGCGCAACTCATCGCAAAAAAAAACTTGTATTTACTATTTATTAAAAATTAATCCATCAATGTGGTTTAGAATTTGAAATCTTCAGATATTTTTTATTATCAATTAAAAATCAAATGGTAGGTAATTAGTTTGCAGTGCTTTATTAGGTGGAGGAGAAGAATGGTAGTATATTTACTGATTAATAACAAAAGAAATCATCAACATATTCCTCCAAGGTATATTAGTAACATTTTCATGAAATAGTCGTATATGTCAGTAATATACCTTGGAGGAATATGTTGATGATTTATTTTGTTATTAATCAGTAAATATACTACCATTCTTCTCGCAAATAACATGTTGATAACTTACGACCTATAACTGAGCTGCAATTAGCAAAAAACTTGATAAAATTTGAATTTCGCGCTCCAACCGAGGGTATACCCTTAAGAGCGACTTTGGTTAATAAAGATTGACAACTTTTATTTGTTGACTTTTTCTAGAGATTTTTCTCATACAAAAAAATATATTTCTTTTTTTCCAAAAACATAATTTTACCTTTGTAATCTTCTTATCTCCCCATAAAGTCTCTCTTAGCAGATAAGCCATAATATGCGACATGAGGCAGTCACGCACGATTTGTAGAACGACTGATAGAAATACCTACTAAAACTATTTTTTTTTTCTATGTATTTTTGGCAGAAGTCATAGAACAAAAGTTGTTAGTCTTATGTACCAAAGTCACATTATAAGAGGTTATGCATTTTACCAGTGACCCTGTATATAGTTTAAAAAATACTTACCAATTTTCTCTGGTAGTTAGTGATGACAGTCAAGGGACCTCCTGAATCCCCTTGGCAGGTACCCACAATACCCTCACCGCTTGTGCAAATGTGTACATCACTGATCCGGGTGAAGAAGCTTTCCTGACACACTCTGTTTTCCAGGATTATTACATCTGTCTCATATAAAGTCGGACGTGGGTTCGGATCTACAACAATAATTTAAGGTGGCTCATGTAGAAGACAAGAATACGTGATTGTAGTAGCTTCTCTATGCACTTGTATCCCCCTGACCAAGAGATAATTAATAAATAAAATAAATATCTTGGGACAATTTACCAAACACGGTTATCTGATCCCAAACTAAGCAGAGCTTGTACTATGGAAACGAGACAACTGATATACTACATATACTACTTTTTTTTTTGTAAATAAATACTTACGTAGATAATTACACCCAGACTCAAGATTGTTTGAAGTTTATATATAATTTGTAACAAAAATCGTACTGCATTGAAGATATTTAGGAGAAAAGTGTGATAATTAAATGCAAAATATAATGTAGTTTCTTACGGTCTGTCATTTTAGAGGCCACGCTAGGGACACGCTAACTTACCAAATAACCACCTGACAATGAAAATATATCATTTAGTGCTGTTCGGACTAAGATTGTAGACATTCCGTCTACACGTAAGACAAGTGCAACTTGCAACCATTATCAGAGGGACTACTACGATAATCGATACACGATAGTTTGATCATCGTTGTCAAATTATTAACCAATAAAATTGCAGCAAACTGACGAGAAGTAAATTTTCTGCAAAGCTATTTATTGGTTAGAAATATGACAACGATGATCGAACTATCGTGTATCGTTTTTCGGAGTAGGCTCTCTGACTATAGACAAAAGTCAACACTGATCGACTGAATATAGTCGAGTCATAGTGAGTTGAGTCGAGGCGAGCAACTCCCAGTGGCAAGCCATAACAAAACACATTGTTCTTCTGTGTAGTTTTCTTTTCCCTTGTACCTGTTTTACTTCACACACATTTACGGCACATATTTATAACCCCGAACCCTACGTACCCTCACTGGTTTTTCCATATCCGGAGACAGTGGCCTTCATCCCAGAGAAATTTCGTCCAACGTCATAATTTGAAGGGAGAGCTATCGCTTGGATGTTACCTGGAAATATAATTTATACAAATAAAATTATTTCCAAATGTGACAAATTGCATCTTGCTGTGCATTGAAGAAATGAAATGCAAGTAACAGTATTGATTGAGTTGCCTTCTTAGATTCCCAAGTCAGTGTCAAGTAGACAGATGATCATATTTGAGGACCGCCAAAATCTCATGGCAAATTCTATAGTGCAATTGGATAACTCAGTTCCTCACTTGCGACTTTAGAGGGGAGCAATTATGACAAAGGGAATTGTGCGGCGTAGTGGGGAGTGGGGAAAAAATGCACGTGGAGCAGATGATTCACTACGTGTACATACGGCTACAGATCAAACTGCAACAAAACCCTCAATTCTTAATTTCTAACGTCATGGCGTGGACTGAGTTATCTGGTCGCACTACAGTTTTAACAAAAAAAAAACAACTTAACTTACAAGTGAAACTGACTCTTTTAATCTTAACTATAGCAATATCATGGGCTTTAGTCTCAATGTTCCAGAATGGTTGGACGGTAACATCAGATGTTTCTATCCTTGTCCCTCCAGTGACGATGGTAAGGGAGCCGAGAACGATGGTGAAGAGCTTCGCTTGGCTCTGGCCATCCCACCAGCAGTGGGCTGCAGTCAACACTCTTGTATTTGATATAAGACTACCACCACAAATTGAATACCTGCCTGATGTTAGCAGAATTAAGATTCCAGCCTGAAATATTTGAAAGGTAAAAAACCGATTTTTAACCCCTGAAGTAAAAACGACGGGGTTTTATATGTTTGACGTGTCTGTCTGTGTGTGTGTGGCTGTCCATAGAAAAAAAAATCGATCCAATAGGTATACCAAGTAGACTTTTAAATTTTGTAAAAATAACTAATTGAAATTGAAAAAATATATGTTATATCAAAACAGATTTGCTTGAAAGGTTATTAGAAATATAGAAGAAATAAGCTTAGAAATAAAATTTAAGCTATGTAAAAATAACTTTTTTTCGTGGGAAATATCTTGAGAAATTAGACTAAGAGGCTAGTCTCCGAGCGTGGGAATTTATCATAGACTACACACATTGACATATTTTACTCACACATTTGCGTCATCATTTTAACAGAGAAATGGGTGGATTGCCACTGTCCGCGTACTACATGTTATTTAGATAATCACGGTAACCAGTACGTACCAGATCTTACATATAATAATTTTATATTAATTAGCATACACACTTAATTTTGGTTATAGTAGGAGAGCTAACTGAACTATCCTACTAACTCGTATCCCGCAAAGCTAGTAACAATTTATATGATGTTTTATTTATCATCGGTCAATGAAGAATGTACCGTTCCGGGCATCTCGCGGTAGCGTATCATCCCTTCTGGAGCACCACCACTATCTAGTCTAAAATAAAATGGACGATGGTTTGATCAGAAAATCATTTTAGCCTAGCGATTTAACACATAGGCACAATATTTTGTGTGTTATTTGTTGAAATTGAAGTTTATGAATTTTACTATTGCCTTTTTAAGGACACGAAATAATATTTAAAATAAATAACTTAATATTTTTGTATAAAATTGTATAACAAATTTCAAATATTGACTTAATTGTTTTCTCGCTGGTAGAATTGAAAAAATGTGTTTCACACGAGATATTTTGTTTTCTCGTGGCTTTAAATCACTCACTGTGCTCAATAGTCTACATTAAAATCACTCGCTATGCCCGTGATTCAATTTTTGACTACTTCTTACAAAAATAACGCAAGCAAAGTTATTTTTCGCTACGAGTGCGGATTTCAAATCATGAACTAACGAAGTATGTAGTCTAGAATTGAATCACGAGCGTAGCAAGTGATTCTAATTTTAAAATTATTTAACTACTAACCACAGTGAGTGATTTAAAGGCACGAGATATAAAAAAAAATGCTCTCGTGTGAAACATGCAACTTTTCACCTCGACCAGCGAGAAAACAAGACAAAGAAACATTTAACAAAGAATAGAGACGACTTCAAAACACTACAAATCATAAAATAAACATGTTCGCTTTTTACAATTATATATAAAGATCCATTTGTGGTTAATATGTTATATGATATGGAAAGATGTTATTTTTTTTACTACACTATTTTTATGTTTATTAAACTTTACTTAATCCAATCTTTGAAATGATTCCCATTGTCTGAACTAGTCGGTGGCCAATCGTATAATTCACCAAATCATTATATTCCTAACCTAACCTATATCATGATTTGACGAATTATACAGGCTGATTTTTAAATGGTATAGTAGGCCGAAATGGCATTGATGTATACCTTATACAGATCATGAAAAAACAATTTTAAAAGAAGAGTATATATAATAAATAATAATAATAATGAATATCCTGGGACATTCTTCACACACGGTTAAGAGTGGAAAACAATATTACAATATTTCTATACAAACGAAAGATATCAATCAATCAATCAATACATTAGTTCATCGTTATATATACAATGTGAGTCTAACTGAGTATCAATTAAATTACTCGAGGAGTATAATATAGCTATTTTGCCCTGTTAGTACAAAAAGGCTTTTACTAGAGATTTTCGATAAACTTGTAAATCTTGTCATCGTAATGGTATTGCACAGGCACCTGAAATTATGTAGGATTACTGATAATAATGTACACTATCCTTAGAATTCGGGCTAAAATACCATTTCAAAACCATCCTGTATACATATAATAAGCTTGTAGAAAATTCGTCTGTAATTGCAAACTTTTTGAGAAAAAAAAGGAAGGAACTAATTGAGCTACACTGAAGACGAATTACTATTTGTAGTGTTGTTGTTTATCTGTATGTTTGTATGCATTAGTTTGAGTTTAAAATATTTATTTCTTTCAATAATTTTGAAATATCACAGTTATGTAGGTAGTAACAATATTGACAGTTGTCAGTCATAATGTCTTATTGAGCAGTCGCGACCCAACTTATGCAAAAAACAAAATTCATCGTCGAGCTTCAAACTGGCGTGCTCTCACCTTTGATTCTAAAAAGGTACTGAAAATGTTTGATACACGCATTCGAAATAATTCAAATCAATTTCAAATAAATACGGTGACGTTCCGCCATACAAATTACTATGAAAAATGGCGGACGAATTTCATGAATATTTAAACGTAGATTAATGTTATGGTGTTAGTTTGTAAAAAAAACTGAGATGGTGAAGGTGGGTTTCATACTTTTAAGTTTTATTTTATACAAAAAGATTTATAATAAATCCATTCGAAATAATGTAAATTTGGAAAACCGCAAAGGTCAATTTTAGGTTTTGAGATAATTTATTATGTTTTTTTTCTGGAAATGAGAAAATATTTCAAAAATATGGCTAGGTGAAGTTGTTGATATACCTATTTAGATTTTAAAATGTCTTTGAGATGTTATTAAATGTGGGTTTTATGCCGTTATTTTTGGGAAACCGTAACACATGTTTTAGCGTTTTTCAGGGAATGGGGTCTTAATAAAGGATGTTGGCATGTTATAAACGTAAAGGGTTGACAGCAATTCTCAAAAATTATACTACAACCTTACCTGATAAGGCACTGTATTCGCAGTAGTAACTTCATTTCCACCGATAATTTTCATATTTTTAGGACTTTCTCTCCTAAACAAGGACTCTGCATTAGGGACACCCACTTTCAAGTGATACCCAAAAGGAAGCTCATAATCCTGTCCACTATTAAAACAAAACCCTAATAAAAACACAAGGAGTTTTGCCTGGAACATTATTTCCTCCTTCGATTATTAAAAAGGTGCTACTTCATTTAAGTTTAATTATAAACTGTGATTTTTGACCAGTAATTTCTGGGTACGTAACAATGTCATTAAATAATTAGATTACTAATAATTATTTATTTGTTTATAATGTTGATAAAAAAATATTTGTTGCGATAAGAAGATTTATCGGCCGACGATTGGTCGACAATTAATTCTCAGACTGACCTATGACTAATAGGTATTTCCCCTATGATAAAAGTTGCTCATCAAAAAAAGTATAAAATCTCAACGACGATAAGTATGATGATCAAAATGAATTTAATTACACTGAAAAGTAATAAACAAGTAAATAGTCTGAAACTAATCTAGACATTTATAAAAACTTTGGTTGCAATCGAACAATCAAAAAGGTGGCAGTAAAAATTATGTGTCCCGCAAACCTACCCTTACCTCCCTACTCCTACCTCCCATACTTTCCGATGCATAGACCGACAGTAGGGAAAGTATGGAGAGCGACCATCCGTAGCACGCATCTACAGCATGCATCCATAGCACGCATCTTTAGCATGCATCCATAGCACGCATCCATAGCAAGCATCCATAGCATGCATCCGTAGCATGCATCCATAGCACGCATCCATAGCATGCATCCATAGCATGCAACCATAGCACGCATCTCGTACTTTCTCTACTGTCGGTCGATGCATTGGACATCTTGGGCTGCGCATCTACCTCGTACAGCTACCTCGCGGCGGCGCATCTTTATAGCACATCCACATAGCTTAGCATCAGTGGAAACGGTCACGTAGTTTCGTAGCTTAGCTTTCACAACAGTGGAAAAGCAGCCTTAGGGTGGCAAATAGCGTAGCTCCTTAGATTTGCAAATATGAACACGTTAATAACGAAGACAAAACAAGCGGAAATTAAAGCAATTGAGGGCAAATTTCATAATTACTGTATTTTACCCGCGGCTGTTGTATATACTTGAAATTAAAAAAAAAACTGGTATTCATTCATTGTGGTTAGGATTTCTTTTGCAAACTTAAATTGACTTAAATCTATGGATTTGTGTTGTAAATTATTCAAAACTATCAAAGTATGGAACACTTTGTTAGTAAACTTACGTCTGAATTTAAAACCAGAATCAAAGTAATCGAATTGATAGTATTCGTTTTATGTTTTAAATTTTAATTAGCTTAGGAAAGAATACTAAGCTAAAGTACGGTCGGCCAAAATAGTGGTGTATCAATAAATAATAATAAATATCCTGCGTCATTTCTTCACACACGGTTATCTGATCGCAAACTAAGCAGAGCTTGTACTATGGAATAACTGACATACTACATTGCAAATGACATTCAAACTTAGGATTATAAATCCTATTAAGGATGATGACTGGGTAAAAAATAATTAATTCTGTTTAGTCCGTTAGTTAGGTTATCAAAAAATATTGGATACGTATTTTTTATTTTAGCAAATTAATAAAAAGATAAGGCGTTAATGTTCAGGAGTGGGGGCTTGTGAACGCACTGTATCTTCGTTATATTTTGTATTTGCAACAAAAAAAATGTGTCCAATATATTTCGGTAATCTAACTGATGGACTAATTATATTTTTTAGTCATTATCACTATTCTGTTTCTCTATGCAATAAAGATTAGAACCATAATATAGTTTTTTCTTTTACTAAAAAATGAAAGAGACTTGAGAGCCTCTGTCTCGAGTAAGACCGAATAAATAATTCGGCCGCGTTTGGCATTTATACGTCACTCAATGTCGAACGCAGTGTTTAATAGCTAATGTTCTACATCAATTTATCGCCTCTATTGAAATGCTGGAAAATCGGTATTCAGTTATTTGCGACATCACTACATAGTATAAAACAAAGTTGCTTCCCGTCTGTCTGTCCCTATGTATGCTTAGATCTTTAAAACTACGCAACGGATTTTGATGCGGTTTTTTTTAATAGATAGTGATTCAAGAGGAAGGTTTATATGTATAATACATGCATATTATAGTACAGAAAATCCGAAGAAAAAACCGTGCGAAGCCGGGGCGGGTCGCTAGTAAATAAATAAATTAGCGTTTATTTGTCTCAAACATAAAAAAAACATACAAGAATTAAAATAAATTAAAAGAAAACAAAGAGGAGACAAAAAGGTCTAGTGCTCAGCCATGGCTGTGGATAGACATATCACACAACTGATATTCTGCACTAGCCTGACATCAATGGTATAAAACTGCAAAAAATAAGTTCGAATAAAATAAAAATAAAAAAGAAAGTAGAGTAAAGTAAAAATGATCATTTTTAACACAATAACTAATAAATAAAATAAATAAATATCCTGGGACATTCTTCACACACGGTTATCTGATCCCAAACTAAGCAGAGCTTGTACTATGTGTCATCCATAGCACGCATCCATAGCACGCATCCATAGCATGCATCCGTCCATAGTACTTGTACTATTTTACAGATAACTGATATACTACATATACTACTTTTTTTTTTGTAAATACATACTTATATAGATAATTACACCCAGACACAGGACAAACAGACATGTTCATACACACAAATGTTCGTCCTAGATGGGAATCAAACCCATGACCAGCGGCGTGATAGGTGATGTCTTAAACTCTTAACCACATCGACGTCGGAAAGTGGACTGTGATGTAGCATACAATTTTCGGGTTTGCCAACGTGACGGGATTGTAGCAGCTGTCAGCTGATATTTTAGTAAATATACTCTATTTACGTTGCTTGATGAATTATGAGGCCATTTACAAAAGAACAAGCTTTGTTAGTGCGGTGTCAATACGGGTTATTTTCGTTTGATTAACTATGATTAAGGGCAACAGGCGTGATGGCTATAGTTTGTCCGATATATTGACTTGTTATGGCTATAGTTTGTCCGATATATTGACTTGTTGATGTAGATCAAAAAGTAAAGTGAAATTATTTTTATTTTTGTTTTTGTATTCAATAAACTAAAAAAATAATGGACCGATGCGTGTTTGGATCGCGAAATCTAGTGCTCAAATCATCAAAATCGATGTTTTTATATAACTAAAATTAATAATTTTAAGAAACCGCCGAAACTAGAAAATTTGTTATTATTTTCAAACGGCTGAGCGGATTTCCTTGAAACATACCTAAGAACACTCTCGATTAAGTCACCTTTAAAAAAAAACAGGAGCTATGAGGCCACAGACACATACAGACAGACACGTCAAACTAATAACATAGTTTATGCGTTGGGGGTTAAAAATTACGAATATTCTTGCTTCATTAACTATGCTACGACACGCTACGATGCTTCTACGACACGCTACGATGCTTCTACGACACGCTACGATGCTTCTACGACGCTACGAAGCTTTTACGATATGCAGGTTTACTATGCAATGTATATCGAAGTAGCTTATTACTATTATGCTGTTTGTTACTCTGTCACATAAAAACTACTGAACGGATTTTGATGAAACTCCGTTTATTTATAGATCATACCCTGGAATAACATATAGGTTACTTTTTATCCCGGAACTGCGGGGTACAGCTAGTATAAATAAACACAAAATCACGGCCAGCTTTATCGCGTGATATAAAAACGATTCAATGTCTTTTCACATCGTTTGACGTCACAGACTGCGTTGTTTATGGTTTGTTAAATGACGCTTCAATATCTGTGGACCTTTATCTGTATATTCTATATATCAGATGGTAATTGCACATGGTTGCGAGATTTTGTATGGGATTTATTGATATGGTGATGTTTGTTTTTGGGAATAAACTTTTCTTCTTGTTTCTATTTATTTACTAAGTGTTCCGCGCGGTTCCCGGGATTATAAGTGTTCTATGTTTTTTTCCGTAATCCAAGCTACTTTTTTACCAAATTCATCTAAATAAGTTTGACCTTATAAACGAAGCATTTACATCAAATTTCAAGAAAATTCGCTGTTTAATATTTTTTCCATAAAACATTATTATAACATAACTACGTGACGTCATAAACTTCTTACCTTTGGGAGGTATACCTTGGAATAACAAAACAATATAAATAAAAATAAATTGCCAAATGTATGTAAGCGCATCACTTGAGAACGGCTGCACTTATTCGGTAATTTTTTTTTGCTGTCAGGACAAGGTTTGTATGAAAGAAAATCCACCAGGAAGTCGGAAATTTGTATGAAAATCTCTTAAAAAATCACTCGGGCGACGCCGGGCTCGAACAACTACTTTAAAATAGGGAAAACATAAAAAGCCGCGTCGCTGGAGCAAGTTCTTAAAAACCTTCGATTATATCCAGTTACGACCACTTAAACTTGATTTAGTAATCAACGAGACAATATCAAATGGAATGAAAATCATGAGCCATTCATTAAGTTAAACGCAGACCGGATACCGGATTCAATAGCCCTAAGTCACCGCAACTCTAAGTGCACTCATTAAGCAAAATGATTAATTAGTTCATTACTCAGCCTCCCGTTAGTCCTTTGTTTATTTGGGACCCAGGGTCATATGTTAGAAAGAAGTATCGTTTCTCTCGTTTGCACTACTAACGAGATTTAGCGTGTTTATTTTTCTTAACCGACTTTGAAAATGGAGGTCTGCAATTCATCGGAAACTTTTTTTTATAAATGTTCTCTGATTACTCGAAGACACGTTTTTTACAAGCTTTTATTAGTTTTTTTTTTTTTTGAAAGGACTAAAGTTGGTAGCTTCTGATGGCTGCTCCAACCTTACCGGACAATCGCTTTTATTAGTATTAGTATTAGTTTCACCTGTCCCTTTGTTTGTCTGTAATTCAAACTTGCAAGTTAAATTTGATCCACTTCCCGGTTACTGATTGAGCTGAAATTTTGCATGCATGTGTAAATCGGATGACAGTGCAAAATTGACATGGAGCTGATCTGATGCTGGAGCTGGAAGGTGGCCATCGGAACTCCGCAATAAACGACACAAACCCATCGAGTTTCGGCTCATTGGAACCGTCTTAACGAGTAGTTGAAGACTGTGCAAAAAAAGTACAGTCGGCAATAAAAGCTTGTATCAAAAATATTTTTTTACAGAGGTGTCGATTCTGTTGTTTACGAACTTAACTAATATTAGACAAGTCACCTTTCTTTCAAGTTAACCTTATTGAAAAAAGACAGAACATTTTTAATGCTGTCAGTTTAATCCATGCCGTCGTAATGTACGGGTAAATAGTCATGACCAATTAAGATCGCGCTTAAATTCACGTTGAAATATGTGATCGGATTAAACTGATAGGAATAAACAGACACACATAAATTACTTCAAAACAGTATCAGATAGAGTTTCAACATAGTTATCTTATGGTTTTTGATGGCAGTTCTACTTATAGGTACCTAAATAGAATACTCTTTATCGTGTAAAACTGCAGGGTAGAAACTAATTTTTATCTATACTACTAAAAAAGCTGAAGTGTTTGTTTGTTTGAACGTGCTAATCTCTGGTGTTACTGAACCGATTTAAAAAAATATTTCATTATTAGTAAGCTACATTATTCCAGAAGGTTATGCATTATATGGTAGGCTTTTTATCCCGACCGCGGGTGAAACCGCGGAGAACGACTTTATTTACAAAAAAAAAAATACATTTGGGCAGCGTTTCAAGTTATCTGGATTCCAATAAGCAAACTTTGGTTTTATTGGAATCAGATAACCGTGTGTGAAGAATGTCCCAGGATATTATTATTTATGTCGGTTATTGGAATGTGTTCATACTCCTCACCACTTTATAAGCAACCACTGTTTATACAAACACTTTGAGCGAACGCAATATCGCCAAACTACTTACCTACTCGATAGATAGGGGCATTAAAATGGCTCTTTTTTAAGCCCTGACGACAAAACAGGGTGTTTAAGATTGTAGTGTGTGACTGGGTACTTATTTGTGTGTCTTTTTATGGCATCAAGACTCCTGAACGGATGGATTCATATAAAAAGTGTAAAATGTTTTATGCCAATAAATTTATAATTTATTTAATTTATTTATTTGAAGATGACGCTGTTTTGAACTCAGCGAAAAAAATCTGCGGTAGGTACTATGGAACAAGAGCGACACTTTTGCTGACTTCAAAACAGTGTTAGATTAGAGATTTCCTACATAGTTATTTTATACTTTTTAGTGGTTTTGAAGAGAACCACCTTCAAAAACCGCCTTCTTTTTTGTAAAAAGTAATTACTTTTTAAGTTTTTAGTTTCTTGTTATTTTCCTGGGATTTCTCATTACGATTTCAAAATGGGTTATTTACATGAAGTTGAACCAGGTGGGGTTTATGTTTGTTTGTCTACACAGATAGTTGTTTAAAAAAATATCATAACAAAAATAATTTTGAAAAATATTCCTTCAAATAAGATTGAACTAAATATAATTGATAATGGTGCCGATTTTGTTGTTTACGAACTAAATAAATTTAATCTCACTATATCTCTTTCTAATAGTAAATATAAGAAAGGGATGCAAGATATTTTTGTCCTGTCAGTTTAGTTCGATCACATATTTCAACGTGAATTTAAGCGCGATCTAAATTGGCCACGACTATTTACCCGTACATTACGACGGCATGGATTAAACTGACAGCATTAAAAAAGTTCTATCTTTTTTCAATAAGGTTAACATGAAAGAGAGGTGACTTGACTAATATTAGTTATGTTCGTAAACAACAGAATCGGCACCATTATTCTCCAGCGGCATTTTACCAAACCCTATCCAATAAAGTAAGCATCTCGTTCGTTCAGAAACACTTGACGTACAATATTAATTAATTCACAGCTTAATAATTCACCAACAATAAAGTCAAGGCAAGGTGACTGAGATTAATTGTCTGAATGTACCCTTTACTGTGTCAGATTAAAATCCCGCCCCTGCTTTGTTGCAATTACATTTGTTAAAACTTGTTGTGATTATTTCTTGTCGCAGAACTGGAATTCCCATTTAAGTAAGTAAGATTGGCTGAGATTAACCAGGGTTTTTAGTTATACGAAAAATGTTTATGCAACTTTTGCATATATCCTCATTAATTTTGATATTAATTACATTCCTATTTATTCTATAACTAGCTGACCCCGCAGATGTTGTCTTGCCCTGAGATAAAAATAAAACTGGGACCTACCTACTTATCCCTACCTACCCCTACCTAACTACCTACCCCTACCTACCTTACCTGCCCCTACCTATCCTATGTCCTTCTCCTGGTTCTAAGCTTCTTGAGTTATAAATAGTGTAACTAACACGACTTTCTTTTATATATATAGATATACAATATTTACAACAAATATACAAACTACATATAAAAAAAATCTTCGAGGCATATATTATCTGAATCTTAAATATTACCAGGATATTTATTACTCAATCACATCGTGATAGCTAAATAGATTTTGATAAGGTCCTTGTTTTTTAAACTGAAAAATTATAAAATCCTTCGAAATTACTATAAAACCTCCGGGGCAGAAGCTAGAATTATTATCAAATGAAACGTTGTTCTGTCAGTCCATTAGTGTATTGTGTGTTTAACATCATAAAAACTATTTTTATAATAATCTACATAGATAGTTCTTTGAAAAACATATTTATATGATAATTATTTCGATGAGGTATTATTAGGAATACAAGAAATCGAGTAGTGATAATATTAGTAAAACAAGACCTTGTAAAGTAAACTATTACTTAGATGTAAATGAATTAGGTAGTTTATCGAATTCCAGTAGATATTTACGGTATAAAGCTCATCTCTCCCACCAGATAAATACAAAATTAATAGTTTTCATCAATTGTTTCGCCCCTGTATTAAATTTCGGTTTGAAATATCTATCAATTTATCAGCGCTGAAAAGACGTAAAGTTTTTAGTAGAGTATATTTTAGTATGATTATAAAATAGGAACATTGAGTATCTATATAGTATAGTAGTAAATTCAACACATGAAACTAATTGATTCAGGCTTGACCTGAATGAAGGACTGATACTGGGCAGAAAGCACTTTCTAACCGCCGCACAGAAAGTGCTTTCTGTCCGGCAATCGACCAGGCAACACGTCTGCGGAGCTCAGTGTGTGTGTGCTTGCTTGTGCGCATTCGTCGAGTAAGTGACAGTGAGTCTATTATGTCCTGATGATGCTTCATGAAGAAGCGAAACACGTGTCGATTTCCTGTTAAGTTTCCTTGTGTGGAAGACAGAAGGAGATACAGCGGAATTAGTTAAAATATTTGTCTTTTATTTAACTAACACATAAACACAAACAATAAGATCACAAATAGAATATATCAAGATAATTTACGAATGACTTAGGTTCTATCAAACAATACTTCGATTTATCTAAAAGGGATTTGAATTAGGAGGACTTTAAACGCAAATATGTATTGGGGAGCACACTCGCTAAGTTTTGGGTTACAGCAGCCGAGTTGGGGAAACTTTAAGCCTACGTGTTCGTGATGAAGGAAACAAAAGATATGGCATTTTAAGTTAATGCTATTATGGTTTTATTTATTTTGACAGGACAATTTGTGCAGTTGGTTAAGACACCATCTATCAAGCAGGTCGTGGTTTCTATATGGGTATGTATTTACAAACAAAGTATATGTAGTATTATCAGTTATCTGGGTGTCCATAGTACAAATTCTGCTTAGTTTGGGATCAGATAACCGTGTGATTCGGGTTGAATTACGTCATAATAGTTATATTTACACGGTTCCAATGTATGTAATCTGTATGCCAATTTTCAGCCCGATCCGTCCAGTGATTTGAGCTGTGCGTTGATGACCAGTTAGTCACCTTTTCCTTTTATATATAACTAGCTGTTTCCCGCGGCTTCACTCCTGTTCCCGGGACAGAATGTAGCTTTATATTAGTGAAATAATTTTTCGTACCTTACCTGCAGATCCAGAGATTAGCGCGTTCAAACAAACAAACTCTTCACCTTCATATTAGTATAGATAGATAGAATATAGATAGATATAGATTCGAGATCATACCATTCATAAATCAGATCTCTTCCTTATTATATAAAACTACAAGTAAAACTTGTAGCTAATATTGGCCTGGCATATATAGGCACACAAGTTAGCTAGATTGCTTCTCCACACAAGGTCTTCCATTACCCTAATAGTTAGTCGTTAGTGTTAACTCGTTGATCGTCATCCACACGTTACGTCAAACAAAACTGCATCCTATTTCAGTGGGTGTGCTCCATTCAGGCTCTCACGCAAATATTTGCCTCGATAAACGTGCTTTCCTGTCGACCATTTCAATCGCAGTCTATCGGAGTGTCCATTTGGCTGTTACATTTAGGTACGGTGTAGATTTTTTGTAAAGAAAGGGATAATAAATTTAATTGTATGCATGAAAAAAGAGATAGAGTTAATATTGTATTGATTATACATATACATGTGAACATTCTTAATTGAAAAAATATCTTATCACATGCTATTTTAACCTAAATGGGAAATTAACTGCATATCCGATGTTAATTAATTATACACAAAAAAAAAGGAGATATACTGTTGTCAATCATTTTAAAGTAATAAATAATAATCAAGCAAAAACCCGAAGCTCCCTCTAGATCCCACCCGCGGACGCCTAAGCTTTGTGTACTTATTTGTATGGATAAATCATCAAGGTCATTGGCGGTAGTGATCCTCTTAATATACATTTTTTTTGTAAATACATACTTTAATAATTACACCCAGACTAACAAACAGACATGTTCATGCATGTTCAAACAAAATGATGGCAATCTATACCACCTGTGCCGTGATACCCAACCAACCAACGAAGCGAACTAACCTGTCATATATAGTGATCTTAATAAGTTTCTAAGATAGAATAAGCTGAACATATCCATAACTTCTCAGACTTGTTTACAGCATCCAAGATCCACAAAGGAATAAAGTTTGTAAGGTACCAGCCAACTCGGGGTTCGTATGGAGTAACAAACTGTGACCGAGCGTGGCCCGCCAGATTTGATTGCGGCTGCGATGTGAAAAGGAATAGATGCACAATACTTGTCTATTATACAGAAGGTAATTATACATAATGTTTTTATTACGAATTGTTTGGATTTTAAAATAATTGAGTTTTTTTATTTAGACTAAGATATAATCATATTTTAATAAACATCATTTTAAATTGCTGTGCCTACAGGGTGCATGTCAACTGTTGGTACATAGTCTTTATATTAAAACCTTTGAGTTAAATATCTACATAGGATACTATTTAAGTCATCTATTTACCTTCTATTACTCGTTATACCGGGTTAAAAAGTAACCTATATGTTTTTCTAGGGTGTCTATCTATGTGCCAAGTTTCATCGAAATCCGTTACATAGATTTTGCATGAAAGAGTACCAAAAATCTTCACATCTATGCAAACTTTCACATTTATAATAATTTGGGTGTACCTGGTTACTGTCCTAAGCTAAGCTAAGCTAAGTTACCTACTAAGCTGTCATTATTAATAAAAGTTTTATCTCAACACTGCTTTATTGGACTTCATATGTGTTTTTCTACTTTTTAGTATTTAAAACTTTTCTTAAAATTAATTAAAGAGGGAGTAATTAATTAATCGTCAATAGCCAATCTAGAGTATTTCATATCGATGTCATTCGGCATCTTTGTATTCAACACGTGCCATGCCGTGACGTGGCTCGTTGTAGCTCACGCAACTGTTTACAGATTTAAATTTTTATGGCTTTATATTTAAGTTTAGTTTTGAGTGAGTTTTGACATGTTTGTTTTATAACTTCATTTTTATAGCGGATTCGTGACAAAAAATCAGAGGTCGAATGAACGTTCCGACTGATCTAACTTTAGATAAAATGTAAGTTCGCTTTTTGGGGTAGGTACTTACTTGCAGCTTCGTCGTAAAGGTTTATTACCATTTAGGCAATTACGATATTTTTCATGCACGACATTTTAGTGGTACCTAAAAAATTATAGCTGGCGCTTGAAATATTATTTAATATTTTTATATTAAAATTTATAAATAATGATAGTCCATTTGAAGTATCACATTGATTATTATGTAATCATAGATTGAACTCAACATTTATGAAAAACTAGATGTACTTTACAGTTTTACCCGGGTTTCTGAAATAAATTACAGATTACTGTACGTAGGTACGTTTCTGCTAATTTCTAGTTCAGTAATTAAGCTATAACTATATCGTGGTATGGAATGGATATATTTTGAGGATGGATAGAACCCATGATTAAAATATGAAAGAATATCCATATACGGGAAGAGGGAGACCGAAATAGAGATAGATATATTGTGTGAAAAAGATGATATGAGTAGGAAAACAGTTTATGCCGAGATGACGGATAGAATGGAAGAAGAGTATTCATTGCGCCAACTCCAATTGATATTGCAACAAGGCAGGGTAGTAAAGACACAGTAAACTCAAGCACAAGACACTCAAAAGATGAGGCACTTATGACCACTACGTGACCATGTCAGAATCACAAAAATCCATAGAAGAACCAAGATATCAAAGCCAAAATAATCTCTTGAAGAAAGTAGAACTGGGTGGGCCACATTTTCCGCAGAGACGACTCTAGAGGAGAGAGAGAGAAGACATAACTAATTGACTCAGGCGTGACCTTGCGGAAATCCATTATAAGATTAGATGGAAGACAAATATTTAGTAACTAATTCCGCTGGATATATCCTTCTCTGTCAAGTCCGACTTTCTACTTTTACTTTCTGTCTGTTGTGTGTGCTTGTGCGCGTTCATACGGGTTCTGTGTTCGCGTTCGTCGAGTAGTCGACAGTGGGTCTACTACGTCCTGATGATGCTTCGTGAAGAAGCGAAACACGTGTCGATTTCCTGTTAAGTTCCTTTGTTTTGGACTTGACAGAGAAGGATATATCCAGCGGAATTAGTTACTAAATATTTGTCTTCCATCTAATCTGAGAGAAGACATGTTGAGAGACAACCAGCAAGATGTACCGATGATCTGGTCAAGGTGGTGGGAAGAGACTGGATGAGGAAGACCCAAGATCGTGTAGAAAGGAGTGCATTAGAAGAGGCTACATTACACTCAGCATTGGGTAAAAATAGGTTGAAGATGGCACTTATGAATGTTGATAGTTACAATTATAACAATAGACTCTACCACCGGTTTGGAATACACTTCAACTGAGAAGACTCCGGAAAGAAACCCAGCAAGGCTGAAGAAATATACATAAAGTTCATACAATTGTCATTTGGGGGCTGTAAGTGCAGAGATATGCTACTACAACATGTATTCTTGTCTTCTATGTAATGAGCCACCTTATAGTAGGCCTTGTTGTATCAATTCAGCCTATCGCAGTCCACTGCTGGACATAGGCCTCTCCCAGGCTGCGCCACAACACCCTGTCCTCCGCTTTCCACATCCAGTCTGTCCCAGCCGTCTTCTTTAGGTCGTCGGTCCACCTAGCTGGGGGGCGCCCCACACTACGCTTGCCGATGCGTGGTCTCCACTCCAGGACTCGTCTGCTCCAACGGCCATCAGTCCTTCGACAAACATGGCCAGCCCACTGCCACTTCAGTTTGCTTACTCTGCAGGCTACGTCGGTTACTCCGGTTCTCTTCCGGATAACTTCCGGATATATAATAGCTAAATTCGTTGTTGAGCAAAAACTACAATTGCAAAGCGTAGCTCATCAATATGTTAATTGACCTGATTATACGGTAACAATTTGTTCTCTACAATTCGATAATGTTGTTTAATGAACGATCAAACTGCGGCGTTCGACGCAATTAGCAAATGAAACCAATTGCAGTTGAAAATTCATTCCACAATGCAAATGTTTGATCAAACATTGTTTGGATATGCTTTTTAAATGTTTATATTGCAATGACGATGCGGTTCTATACCTTTACCATCCAAATGTTTGCATCAAGTGTTCTTCATTTGTCACATACTAAGAGAACGGCCCGATAAATTATAATCGGGCGTTTATCAAGTATTTTCGTTGGAAAGATTCATCGTAAACGCTTGTATTTCTTGCTGGTTGGATTTAATCTTTGGTCTATTTATTGAAAATGCATTTCTTACGTAAAGCCAGTCTATTGTCTAAGGAAATAAAATGGTCGACAAATGTCCAATGTATTGCTAAGAAAAGAAGAAAATTGGCAATATTATCAAGTTTGCCATTTCATAGATAAGGTAGAAACTAAAGATAAAGAAGAAGCTAGAATAGACAATTTTAATATTTCTATAGTGCGGTTACGGAGAAGGAAGAATTTCATAAAAATGGCCCGACCCCAATCATCCATATTTGTCTCTCTCGCGCACTTATTTATAGAATAACTTGAATTTAAAAGTTAAGGCGACGATAAGACGATATCCGAGAAATGATGAACTTAAATTAAGTTTTTCTCTGCATTCTTGGTTGTAAGAGATTTGTAAAAAATACATGTCTCTTACAACCAAAAAAATCATGAATATGCCCATTTAAACCTAAGAATAATTTTTTCTCTTATCGGTCCATCCGAATAACTTGAAAATATTAACATAAGACCGTCTTTTTCACTAATAGTGCGCCTTTCTTGTCTCGCTTGTCTCCGTCAGTTTAGTTAGGGATGATCTCATATCTAGTGGACTTTCGTGCTAACAATCTAATACTAGTCATTTGGTGCCTAATTTTATCATTACTATCATAAAATTATAGCTTTTCTAGCATACTTTTAGCTGCGTAACAATTCTCTGTGGGCTGCACAATTCGTTATAGATTCATGAGGGTTCTTTGACGTCACTCCACTGTCTTTTGTTTTTCACCAATCAGCTGTAATCCAATATTCGCTCTCAAATATTCTTACATTTACAAACGCTTGATTGTCCCGATGTGGTCTCATTGTTAGCTCTTTGAGTATCTACTTTAGAAGCTGCACACATTGAACGCGGTGCGGCAAGATACCGCCCCGCCAAAAAATGACTATTACTGCGCAAGTAAGGGCCATTTATACAATAATTACATCCAGATGCAGGACAAACAGATTCCATTTAAGGAGGCTTCGGATGGAGCGCGAAATTCAAATTTTATCACGTTTTTTGCAAATTGCAGCTCAGTTATAGGTTGTAAGTTTTCAACATGTTATTTGCGAGAAGAATGGTTGTATATTTACTGATTAATAACAAAAGATATCATCAATATATTCCTCCAAGGTATATTACTGACATATACGACTATTTCATGCAAATGTTACTAATATACCTTGGAGGAATATGTTGATTATTTCTCTCCAACCGACGCCTCCACCTTAAGGAACACGGATCAAATCGCGAAAATACGCTGTGTTTAGATAGTTTTTTTGACGATTGTTTTCGTCTATTAGTCCTACAAAAAATATAGTTTAGTTCATCATGTTTTAATTGTATTGATTTATAATTGAATTTGGAAAAAAAATATCCTATCAAATTTAATTTATAACCAAACTGCTTATTCGAAATGAATCTTACACCAAAAAAAGGAGATGTATTTTTTTTACAATTTGTATTAGTTGAAATTATTTTTATATCAATAATTTTAAGGTAATAAATAAAAATCAAGCATAAACCTAAGGCTCCCCTCTCGATCTCATTCTCACCAAGGGCGCCTAAGCTTTGAGTACATTCTCATGGAAAAATCGTCAAGGTCATTGGTTTTAGTGATCCTCTTAAACCATGTTCATTGAACCTATGTTCTAGTGCGTGATAGGTAGGGTGTTTAACCAACCATGGCCTATTATAATATGTACTAGTTGTCCCCCGCGGTTTCACCCGTGTTCTCGGGATTAAAAGTAGCCTATATGTTATTCCAGGGTATGATCTATCTACGTGCCAAGTTACATCCAAATCCGTTCAGTAGTACGTACAAACTTTCACGATTTAGGATTGACTCTATTTCTTTTTTTTTTGTACGCATCTTATGTACTGAGTATTTATTCATCTGATTAGATTGAATACTTAATTACGCATTCTAATAGCTTCAATGTAGGTTTCAGATGACAATAGTAATACTACAGGCTGTGCAAAGTCGATTTACGCCACGTTAATCCCGTTAAGACTGATTCATTGGTATTCAGCTTCGTTCAAACAAGGCTTAGTATTGACAAAGACAAGACTTAGGTTAGATCACAGATTAAATTGCTAAAATAAATCTAAGTATTAGGTACCTACTTAGTAAACATTTACTAAACCGTAGGTCCATGAAAAAAGTTCAAAGTTAATTTACTTATCAGCAATTTGTTTTGTTATTGACAAAAAATATGTATAATTCTAAAACGTATGTTCAACACATAAAAATATTTGTTTTTTTAAAACCAATAATAAACGGGGCCTCACTTAGGCACTTATCAGGTATTTTTATTCATAATTCAAAATACACAACTGGCTATTATAATGAGTAAATTAATTAAAACCAGTGTAACTATACGTCAAAATGTGTTCGTACCGAGAAAAGCCGTTTTAAGCCACGAAGAATAAAAGGATATTGAATTAAATTAAACTAGTTTGATTTTCTCATAAAAGTAACTTGGATTAAGCTTCCATTTTTTTTCGAAAACCACCTACTAAGTTCTCATCTTAACAATGGAGAAACTCCAATATTTCATTGGTGCATTTGAGAATCGCTTTTCATTCATTGAAAATAGCTCGCGGTCAATTTTCCAATTTGCTGGATAACTATGAAGGAAAGTGCTGTAAGCACACCGACGCACTGGTTAAACCGTGGCAACCGAGCAGATAGTGTTGGAAAACAACAAAACTTACGAATTTACGATAAAATTAAGAAAAAGAACGAAAAAAGAAGGCGAATTGTTAGAAATAAAAGATATTTGTAAAAACCCAAAAATATTCTATGGAAGGCCAAACTAATATAAGCTTTTTCCATATACCTAAATACATGATACTAGTAGGTACCATCCTTTTGCAAAAGTATAATATTTTTAAATTAATGATTCTGAGAAAAGAACCTTTTATTAATCTCAGTCTAAATTAATTTCAATTAAGTCACATCTTTTTCTTAGAAATGTTATTAAAAAGTATAAACGTAAAATAAAAAGTATAAGTTTTTTTAAAGCCGTCAAATTGGTTTATGCCATAGGATTAATAGTTGTGATCAATAAAAGTGATTATTTAATTCATATTATATAAGCAATTGGACTAATAAATTCTTTGAAGCTTTCTTATATTTTGTTAGAAAAAAATAATAATAGAAATTCTGTAGGTAAGCTATCCGGCGCGGTACCGCGACCAAAATACCGCAGTACTGTTGTGTTACAAGATTATTAGCAATCACACGGTGAAGTTTTTTTTAGAAATGTATATAAAAGTTACAATGACCATTGTTTGGATGCAGCAATATAAAATCCAAATTCAATGTTATTTATATTTAAAGGACAAGTTAGTTTGTCAGGTAAGGTTTTAAAGATTTTTAAATCGTTTTAAATTTCCTGCTTTCATAATATAAAGCTCTGTTTAGTTTGGGATCAGATTGCTGTAAAAAAATGTTCCAAATCCTACTAATATTATAAATGTGAAAGTTTTTTGTCCGGTAAGGTTGTTGCCGCCATCTGAGGCTACCAACTTATTACTTTAAAAAAAAAAAAAGCGAAATTTTGTGAGTAACGGATTTGGATGAAACTTGGCACATAGATAGATCGTACCCTGGAACATATAGGCTACTTTATAACCAGGGAAAACATAAGATACCTCGGGAATGTGGGCGAAACCGCGGGCCTGAATCTAGTATTAATATAACGGCAAAATGTCATGTCATTTTTTATGTGTAAAATGCTTTAGACAATTTTATGAAAGATGTTTCTATCTAGCTAAAAAAAGGAATAAAATTATGGTAGTTTGTACCTTATCCAGTGGAATTAGGCGTTCTATTCGTATGAGAGCTAAATTAGGAACAGTTTAGTCGGACATTCCTGGTTCATATATTTAGTTAAAGAGCAGTATTCAGAGATACTACGTAGTCTTTTCTATTCGTGAATAGCTGATGCTTTTGCTTTTTTTGGCGGTTTCCTTTGACTCTGTTACACGGCTGAGCAAAAACTAGTATCTTTAGGTATAAAATGAAGTCGCTTCAGCTGTCTGTTCGCTTAGACCTTTTAATTACTCAACGGATTTGAATGCAGTTTTCAGCAATAGATAGAAGGATTTTTTAAGGCGATAATAGATCAGTGGTAGTGACGTCCGCTGCCGAAGGTCCCGGGTTCGAATCCTAAAATGAGCTTGAGCTTTCGGTGAAGGAAAACATCATGTACCCGCCTGGCTGGCTACCACCCTCATGTTGAAAATCTGTCGCCAAGCACCTTTCGGTGTGTTCCGATAGCTGCACTTGAGAGCCAGTTCCTTTCTAGGCTTTGTGTGCTTACCATCATCGGCTACATCATCACTGACCACGGTGAGATTGTGGTCAAACACAGGCCTATACTTAGTAAAAAAAAAATATATGTTTATATGTATAATAGGTAAATGCATATTATAGTACAGAAAAGCCGAGAAAAGCCGTCCGGAGATCATACATTGGAATAGTTTATTAGATACTTTAAATTCCGGGAAAACGAAAATATCTCTCGGAAACGCAAGTGAAACCGCGGCACAGAAATTAATTTTCTAAATATATGAAAGGAAAGGGGGTAATATTGGGGATTGCGGGGTGGTAAGCTAGTAAGTTTATAAATCTTGTATGTTATTTCAGGATATGATTAAGCTATGTATCAAGTTTCATTCGCATTCGTTCAGCCGTTACGGAGCTGAGTGGTAACAAACATACAAACAACTTTAGTATTTACTACTCCTACATTAGTTTCTTATTCCAACGCATTTTCAGTATTTTCAAAAAAATATGTCTTTACTTACTGTAATTGAGAGCCAATTCCTCTCAAAACCTTATGTGATTATAATCCTAGGCCTCATCATTTTACCATGGTAAAATTGTGATGAAACAAGCCTATTCATACGTTCAGCGTGGACAGAAGGTGGGCCGACGATGATCTTGTGAGGGTCGCGGGAAACTCGTGGAGATCCTTGAGGAAGGCCTTTGTCCAGCATTGGACGCCTTTCGGCAGATATTATGAAGCCTATTCACAAGAAAAATACACCATCCTTTATGAATAATGCAGTTACTATTCTGTCAAAATTAAAGAACTTTTAATGAGCTTTTCACAATGATACGGCAACAGTACGCCATGGTACGCTTTTCAGTTTGTAATTGATGGCTATTGTTCAATTATAATTGCATTGTTTATTGTCTGTGGTAGATTTTAGCCCGTAAATCCTATCGTTTTACTAGTGAGTATACAAAAACTGAAATATAAATATTATTTTATGATTTAAGGTACCTTACGAAGTCTATATCTTCGTTAGGTTCCTAGGTAACCTTAGATAGATATATAGATAATACATTATTGTCACACCACAAAGATTACAAATGTATACAAAAAAAAAACTTAACCTAAACAATGAAAGTGTCACAATGGGCGGCCTTATCACTAAGAGTGATCTCCAGGCAACCTTTGGATGGAGAGGAGTTAAAAAACAATATAAGTCGGGGGTATTCAATTAGTAAAAATACGAGACAAATAAAAATATCATTCAATAGTATCTATACATAAAATACAGTATTAATAACATTAGTCTAAATCTAATCCCTAAATATACTACATAAACTACAATAAAGTTATATAATACACTAATTGCCAATACACATAATACAAATGATATATAATATATATCATTTGAATGATATATATATCATTTGAATGATGTCAATATCAGTCGAAACAACTAGACCTAAAAGTAAAAAAAATCCGCGGTACTAAATATAGTATTTTCTATGGAACACGAGTTACACTTTCGCTGATTTCAAAACAGTGTCAGATTAGAGTTCCTACATGGTTATTTTATACTTTTTAATAGTCATTTATTTATTCATAGTCTTAGAAATGATACCATCCTCGTACCGCGGCCACGTCTCTGCTAACATTATTAGCAGGGGCACAATGGGTTCATGCCGCTCACGTACCAAGCCTATTCATTAGGGGGATTGTAAGTGCAACCTTGTAGTGGCTACTTGGGGCTTAGGGGCACGTCTTCATGTTGTGTTTCCGAATGTAGCCGAGATTTTAGATATTATTATCGCTGTATTATTTGGTAATTAGGGTTTGTATGTAGCAACTTTGTTTCCGCTATTATATATCTAAAGCTGAAGAGTTTGTGTTTGTTTGAACGTGCTAATCTCCGGAGATACTGGTCCGATTTGAAAAATTCTTTCACTGATAGGATGCTGTATTATTTCCTAGGGTTATAGGCTACTTTTTTACGCTGCGTCTTCCGGTTCCTGGTCGCCACTCGAGAACCCTTCTGCCCCAGGTTCTACGAGCGATGTGCCCCGCCCACTGCCACTTAAGTTTGGCAATTCTTCGGGCTATATAGAATAGAATAGAATAGAATAGAATAGAATAGAATAGAATAGAATAGAATAGAATAGAATAGAATAGAATAGAATAGAATAGAATAGAATAGAATAGAATAGAATAGAATAGAATAGAATAGAATAGAATAGAATAGAATAGAATAGAATAGAATAGAATAGAATAGAATAGAATAGAATAGAATAGAATAGAATAGAATAGAATAGAATAGAATAGAATAGAATAGAATAGAATAGAATAGAATAGAATAGAATAGAATAGAATAGAATAGAATAGAATAGAATAGTTTATTTGCTATAAATGTGGTTTACAAGGTCTTACAGTACCTATACATAATAAAAGTTCAGCACAAATAGCTTTAAAAAAAAGCATGCAAATACATAATAATATGAAAAACATTATTTATTTATTATTATAAAGAAAGAATAGGGAATCATGTCACTTACTAAATATCAAAATTAAAATCTATATCAAAATTAATGTCTATGATCTCGTACATACATGTCATTTAGTCAACGAACAAAGCAAATAACAAACAAACACAAAAAGTCCTATGTCAAACAATTATACAATTCATTAATGTCGTAGAAAATTTTAGTTTTTAACCATTTAATTAATTTACATTTAAAACGTGTCAGTGAAAGTGATTTAATATCATTTGGTATTGCATTAAACACCTTTATACTCATTGCATAACATTGTTTTTGATAAAGAGCCATTCGAGGCGGAATGTCATAGACGATCGATCTGGATTCCTCGTGTTTCTCGGGTAAATGTCTTGTGCTGTTTTAAAATAACTGTAATGATTCTTTACAAATAATGCAACTTCTAATATATACATACATGGGAGAGACAATATACCTAGACTTTCAAACAGAGGTCTGCAAGGTGCATGTGGTGGAACACCGCATATTGCACGTATACATTTTTTTTGTGCAATGAATACCTTATTTAGATCTGTAGAATTCCCCCAAATCAATAGGCCATATTTTAGTGTTGACGCTATATAACCATGGTACGCTGCTAGGACAGTAGATCGTGCGGATGTCTGTCTCAATCTGTTTAAAACATATATAAACTTACTTATTTTTTTACAGACATGATCAATATGCGACTTCCAATTTAAGTTCCTATCAATAAATAAACCTAAAAATTTTGTTTTGTCTGTTTCTAATACGTCCTGTCCTTTATTATTAATATTTAGTTTTATATTATTAGATCCATAATTATTGAATTGAATAAATTGTGTTTTTGTTAAATTTAAATTTAAATTATTATTACTTAACCAATTAGAAATTAATTCAATGGTATTATTTATGTCCTTTTCATAATTATTAATTTTATTTCTATTACCGGTTATCATTATGGAGATATACTTTGATTACAGTAAATGACAAATCTCAGTTTCAAAATTTATAAATAATTTACACTTGTAGTTATTTCAAAATCATTTCAACTTTCGATACAATTTCAAGATAAAATTTCAAATGAATAGTTGTAGTTTTCTTTCCTGAAACGCGAACAAACAATGACATATAACCCTATTTGTTCCTCCCGAGGTTCCTGATACATTTTTCTTATATTATGGAAGGAAAATGCTGTAATGGACTGATATAAATTATTAAGGGGCTATTCGCTAGATTGTTATTTATTTAGCATAACTTTGCAGATAATAATAAATTTGTGGGGTCGTTTTTGTGTTTGTTATCTGATTTATGTATTTACTATAATGGCGATATATGATTATACATATAGCATAATATAAATCATCTCAATTATAATAGCTATACCTATATAGCTAAAAAAATATACTTTTTGGTTATAAACTATTATAAATGCAGATGTTTAAACTTCAATTATATTACGTGTTGATTTATTAAAAAGAAAGAATAATAAATAATCTATCTAATTAAAAAAAGTATCAACTGAATCTTTTTAATTCTTTTTGAAACTACAATTTAAAAAATATTTCCCCGGTAGAATGGTAGGTATAATAACGTTCAGCTATTTAAAAAAAAAAAATACTACGAAAACTCCAATAATGTAACCCGGGGTGTAAAAAGTAGTGTAGTGTTGTTATTGCGGTAACATAAATACAAAAACTGAAAATTTCAACTAACTACCTAGTACCTAACAAAAAAAAAAAACCCCTTTAATTTTTTTACATTTTATTTTTTGTTTTAACGGCTTACGGTAATATTTTTTAATAACTCATTGGGTACGGATCCTTAAAAAATTAAAGACCATTCCTAATATTGTTTATATTAGGAATGGTCTTTAATTTTTTTAAAGGTAGCAAACCCAAATCCCTAATTTACTCACATAGTTACATTCTTAATATAACTGAGCTAATTGTATTCAGCAGCTCAAATTATTACCATAATAAAAAACAGATAAATATAAAGCTATAATCAATACAAAAATGCGTAGAATAATACAAAATAAATAAGTCTTTGAGAAACTGACAAATTGCTTTAACATAAAACCATTCGTGCCGCGTAAGCTACCCGAATTGTTGTTTCATCAGGGTTGCCATCTCTAAAATCCGCTAACCAGGACAGTAAGAGTGAACCCCGGATTTTGGAGTTTTATACCCGGACATATAATTTATTTTTTAAAGTTAAGTAAAGTCAGTAAAATAAATAATTATTATAAATCTACTTTTGTGTTTATTTTTGCGACCGTTCAAATCAAAATCAAAAACTCATTTATTCAGTTTAGGCCCTAATAAGGCACTTATGAATGTCAACAGTTACAGTTTTTAGACTCTACTACCGGTTCGGAATACACTTGAACTGAGAAGACTCCGGCAAGAAACTCAGCAAGGCTTCTTTTTTTGTGGATCTTTTTTTTTTTGAATTTATGTAATTACAGTTGTTGTTTTAAATATACATAAACTTCATACAATTATCACTTGGCCAGGGGGCTGCAAGTGCAGAGGGAAGCTACTACAACCATATATTCTTGTCTTCTATGTAATGAGCCACCTTATAGTAGGCCTTGTCAATCAACTTATGTTTAACATACTCTTTGAATCTATTATAAGACATCTTAGTTACTTCATTTGGGATTTTATTATAAAAGCGAATGCAGTTCCCGAGAAAAGACTTATTGACTTTCGCTAGCCTGAATCTAGGTGTAACAATTTTATATTTATTTCTTGTATTTAGGTTATGGCGGCTACTGTTTGTGTCAAATAGATTTAAATTTTTACGGACAAACATAATATTTTCAAAAACGTATAGCGACGGTAAGGTTAAAATGTCAAATTCCTTAAACCGAGTTCGTAAGGATTCGCGAGGACCCAAGCAATAGATTGCACGAATGGCCCTTTTCTGCAAGATAAAGATAGATTCCAAATCCGCAGCCGAGCCCCATAGCAGAAGACTGTAGGACATTATACTATGGAAATACGCAAAGTAAACCAACCTAGCTGTAGCCACATCTGTTATATGTCTAATTTTTCTAACTGCAAAAGCGGCGGAACTCAATTTACTAGCTAAGCTTTCTATATGAGGACCCCATTGTATTTTACTATCTAATGTTATGCCGAGAAAAACTGTCCTATCAACTAGTTCGAGTCTAACATCATCGACTAGGACATGACTGTCATTCCTAGCAACATTGGGGAGAGTAAACCTTATACACTTAGTTTTAGAGGAATTAAGCATGAGATTATTGGCCGCAAACCATTTCGATATAGTGGATAACGTGTTATTGAGTTGCGTAAGTTCTGTGTCTTTTCTATCCACTTTAAAGATTAGAGAAGTGTCATCAGCAAATAAAACTATATCGCACAATTCATTTACCATATAGGGCAGATCATTGATGTATGCCAAAAACAAAAATGGGCCTAAAATTGATCCTTGCGGTACGCCTGTTTTAACTAAAGACCCTGAGGACGTAGTACCGCTAATACCTACTTTTTGTTGGCGACTGCACAGATAAGATGCTACAAGATCTAGTGCCACTCCGCGAACGCCATAGTGTCGAAGTTTTAAAAGTAGGGTGTGATGATCTACGCAATCAAATGCCTTGGAAAGATCACAAAATACGCCAACCGCATCTTGAGAGTTCTCCCAGGCTTCGAAAATATACTTCAAAAGTTTAGCTCCGGCGTCAGTCGTAGACCGCCCTTTTGTAAATCCAAACTGTTGTTCATGTAAAATTTGGTTATTGTTGAAATGAGCTAACAATTGATTCAGCATTATTTTCTCGAAGATTTTGCTTAGCGCTGGGAGAACTGAGATAGGTCTATAATCGGAAGGATTATTTTTGCTACCGGATTTAAAAATGGGAACGATTTTACTATGTTTCATCAAATCAGGGAAAGAACCTTTATCAATACATTGATTAAAAATACCTGCTAAAATAGGAGCAATACTAGTAATAATTGAGCCAATGACTTTAACTGACAAACCCCATAAGTCTTCTGTGTTTTTCAAATTTAAAGACTTGAAAGCGCTTAAAATGTCGCTAGCATCAATGAAATTAAACAAAAAATTTGGAATATGTTTAGTAAAATTATTTGTAAGCAGACACTCCGCTTTCACCGGGGACGATGCAAGATACTTAGTAGCTTCAGTAGGAATCGTTGAAAAGTAAGATTCGAAAGCCGAAGCCACTTCATATTTATCAGAGATAAGTTTATCATTAATTTTAAGAGTGAATGTTTCATCTTCCTTTTTATTTTTACCAGTCTCCGTATTTATGACTTTCCAGACAGTTTTGATTTTATTGGTTGAGTTACTAACTTTATTGGCAATGAACATAGCTTTTGCTTTATTGCAGACTATTTTGAATATCTTTGAATAATTCCTAACATATGTATGAAACTCTTCATTATTTGTATACGATTTTTTATGATAAAGTTCATACATGTTGTCCCTGCTCACCTTTAACCCTTTAGTTGCCCAGTCACAGAATTTTAATTTATTATTTACCATAGTAGATTTAACTGGGCAACATTTATTAAATCCATTACAAATTGCTGTAAATAATGTTTTAAATGTATTGTTAGGATCGTCGGATTCAAATGAAGTGTTACTGAGTTTCAATTCTAATTGATTATTAAATTTCTCTAACTTGGTTTTAGTTGTTGTTCTAAATGTTCTATGTACAGGTGAAGTTTGACACTTAAAAGGCAATTTAACAACTTGAGCCAAGTGATCCGAACGAATACCACTAATTAATGTCTTTTCCAGAACACTCCCATTTGTTATAATGTTATCAATACACGTAGAAGATGTGGCTGTTACCCGAGTTGGTTCACTGAACAAAAGATCCATATTAAAAGATTTAAAAAGAGAAATAAAATTGTTTCTTTCAGATGAACTAACAAGAATGTCAATGTTGAAATCACCACAAACTATTAATGTCTTTTTGGACCTGAATAGTTTACTAAGAATTACTTCTATTATAGAATAAAATAAAGAAAAGTCAGAAGCCGGTGGTCTATAAACACATACGATAATGGAGCTTTCAACCTCTGCACATGCTACCTCACAGACGCGCTCCACAGAATGACTACATATATCTGTACGATTTTTGAACTTAATGTTGTTGTTTAGTAAAATAATAGATCCACCACCATTGGCAGACACTCTGTTGAACGCACTGGCGACGGTGAAATTGTTAACATTAAAAAGCATCATATCAGCCTTTAACCAGGTTTCAGTAAAGCATAAAATATCAACCTTAATTTTATCTAATAATAGTTCTATATCATATATTTTGCCAGAGAAGCGATTTATGTTCTGATGCAATAGTATTATGTTATGTATCTGCTTCTCTTTTGTCGAAATTAAATGTTTAAAGAATTGATCACAATATTATTAGAATTACTAGATAATACTGCTTTGTCTGGGTGTGTTATGTTTGCTATAAACATGTCAATATTATAGGCTACCAAAGTAGCAATCAGGATTTTTGACCTTCTAGGCATGCTCACTGAATCCTGAGTCATTTTAATACCACTAACAAACTTATTAGTGTCAAAAAATAAAAATAAATCATTATGACATGTCAAATTATGTACACAATTATTTAAAAACATAATATACTTATTTTGTTTCTCAGTATAACAAACTGAATAGGGGAAAGCACACAACATTACATTCATTACCCCTAGCTTTTGTAGGGACTCATAACTATTATATAGGTCCTTCCTAAGTACACCTAACCCATTTCCAATCAGAATAACAATTGTGGTGTACCTGTCAAACTTCTTTTGCATTATGCTTTTAATAATTTGTATGTATGTAGCACCTGGCATACAATAGTTAACTACTGGATGTTTAGAATGATTACTAATAAATGAACCCATGTTTACTCCTATTTTATCTGAAAAAACTACTGTTTTATATTTAATTTCAAATGAGCTTTCTGCATCACTACTCACACACTGCTCCGCTCTTCCAACCTCAGATAATGTTGGCGTTGACTCCTCGGCAGACACATGCATACAGCCACATGTATGGTTTTTAATAAGGGACTCAAATCTGTCCTCATTATACTTACACATGTCTACTAAGTCTGTCGCAGCCAATATATGCTCTTTTATTTCCTGTTGGGATTTTTCATACTTGATGAGCAAATCCCTCAAGCAAAGCTCTTTATACTCTAAGTCAGAGAGCAATCGCTGTGTGTCAGTGTCATACATATTCAAACTATTTTTTAACTTAAGATTACATGAATTAAATTTTTTCATAAGATTATTATGTTTACTTTTTTGTATGACTGCGTTCCGGTAACTATTTTGTTTATTTACAATACTCTTTGCCTTTTTTATAAATCTACTTAGTTTTAGATATTTTTTAATCTTATTATGACTAGTCATTTTATTTTTGGGGTGATCACAGATTGAATCAGTTAAATCAATAGTTAAGGAGGCAGGTAGGACAGACTGCTGGCTCGAATCACTCCCCACCAGTTCATCATACAGGCTTAAGGTGTTATTGACCTGATTATTACTTATGTCTAGGTTAAGTTTGTTAATGTGGCTGTGAGCTTGACATAAGCTGCCCTCTAGCTCGGAGATACGAGTAAGCGCTTTTTCATAAGTGTCACTACATGCGCTGAAAGATGTTACTATCTCCTGAAGTTGGTTACGCTGATCGAGGATGTCTGCACAGCTGCTGTGGAGTTCTGCCAACTCACTCTTGAGTTTACTGTTATGTGTTAAAATGTTTTTAAATTCCTCTTCGCTGTCCTCGCGTTCTTGTTGTAATTTGTCGCAGAGGTTCTGGGAGGCTTTAAGGTCTAGTAGAGCCTTCCTGAGTTTATCTTCCATGTCGCGAGCAGTGGCCTTGCGTGTCAACATGTTAGACATGAAACCACAGACCCTGCAACACAAACACAGAGAAGCTGAACAGCGGGTAGAATTGTATTATTAAGTGAGTACCTATCTACTGGCCTAATATGTAACAATATTTATATATAGTATTTGTTGTGCTGTAAGTAAATACTAAATGATATATTAGAAATAAATTTAACTTTTGTTTGGGATATAAAAATAGGAGTTCTGTGATCTGTGTAAGATACTTAACTGCTGAGTACCTATGCTGTATAGTATTAAGTGTATTACTGTATGTGGCTAGTGTAATTTGTCTACAAATTTGCTTCCACTTATTGTCAAACAAGAAGAGACTTACGGCGCCAATGAGAGTATGGTAAGTAGCTCAAATCACGGGTGTGAGCAATGTATAGTGTCAGCGCAGTGATATTATTGATAAAAATTAGATAAACTTATCAAATTAAAACAAAATACTCCCCAGGTTTTTGGCGATGTTCGAATTTTGTCCGTTTGATTGACAGCTCGTTTTCTTTGATTTATTGCTGGATTTATACAGTGTATATATTTAAACCAACACTTCACACGATGTATTGATTTATGCTTTATTATATGGATTATTTATTTCGGTCGAATTATGGTTAAAATAAATAAAATAAAATAAAATTATATTAGACGAAATTTTGACAACCAAGTTGTTTTACTTGGTTAAACGTTAAACTTTAAAACCCGGACTACAAATGAAACTCCGCACGGACGCTCCCCGGACGCCCTCTAAACTAGGACAAATCCGGGGAAACCCGGACAGATGACAACCCTATTCATACATCACAGCGGTTATCGATGTCTCCAATATCGAACATTATCGATATCATAGACAGATACGATCACATTCGGCCTCTCTATATGTCTAGGTCATCAATTGTCGAGTCTAGACAATATCTTTGGCTGAATCGATTATTTATTATTTGTTTTATGAAATTTTCTGAATGTGATTGTTGTATTAGTTTTTTTTAGGTATCTCTATGGAATATGCCATACTAGTTGAATGCTACATTATCTCAAGTAATTGTAGGAAGAAATAAAACCTTACCTTTTATTGGTAATGATTTAAATGTGCTATTTAGTTAAAAATAAGTAAAAAAGATCGATCGATGCTGTGAATTGAGTCCTGCGTTTGCTGTGGTGTGTCTCATCATCATCATGTCAGCCGAAAGATGTCCACTGCTGGACAAATACCTCCCCAAGGATCTCCACGATGACCGGTCTTGCACTACCCACATCCAGCGGTTTCTCGTGACCCTTACAAGATCGTCTATAGTGGTGTGCCTATAAAACATTATTTAATCACATTTCTGCATGATGGAGACTCTAAGGTACAAGCTTGGAGTCCACAACTAAATCTGTTATATGATGATAGTTTTAATGTCATTTACCAACATTAGGTATATGTACAGAAAAAATATTTCATACGTATGTGGTAATTTTTTTTTATATCAGAAGGTTGACAAGCAGGCAGGCGGTCCACCTGATGGTAAGTTACCGTCGCCTATCGCCATTCGCAATATCAGAGGTATTGTCAATGAGTTGTCGACCTCTCATACAATGCCACAAAGGCAACTGGCTCTCAAGTGCAATTGCCGGAACACCGGTAGGTGCTTCGCGACAGATTTTCAACATGAGGGTGGTAGCCAGCCAGGCGGGTACTTCAAAGTACCCTACCAACTTGCTATGGTTTCCTCACGATGTTCCTTCACCGAAAGCTCAATCTCATTGTAGGATTTGAACCTTCGTCGCAGCGATGATAGCTACACAACACTGAGCTATCATAATAAATTATTTCGATGAAAAAAAAAAACGTTACACGTGTCAAGTAAAAATAAGAAAAAGTTATCAAACATAAAACAAGTATAAATAAGAAATCACACAAAACCCCAACGGAATCGTATCGGCCGCGTTACAAATTGAATGAAATACTCAAGTTTGGCTGAACTTTATTTGATATCTTTATTTATGGGTCAATGAACTATTATTAATATTGGAATGGCCCTTGAAAGCATTAATTTTCACCTAACTAGACCTTTTGTAAATACTAGGAGTTATCCACCACGTTCACGGATAACCCTTTCTTATATTGTTTGTTAGTAAGGGATATAGGATTGGGATTTGGAATGAGCTCACGGCTTTCCCTCAGCGCTACGACATGGGGTTCTTCATAAGGGGCGTGAAAAAAGCTCTTCAAGGTCGGCAACACATCGGCAATCTCCCTGGTATTGCAAATGTTCATAGGCGGTGGTGACCGCTTACCATCAGATGAATCAACCAGTTGACATAAAAACAAAGTGACATTAAAATTATTTACTTTGAAAGATTTTTCAAATCGAACCAGTAACTCCGGAGATTAGCGCGTTCAAACAAATATACTCTTCAGCTTTATTATTAGTATACCTAGATAGATTAGCTCTCATCACCTAAAATCTATGCTTCGATACAGCAAAATATAGTCTACTATCACAGATTAGAAAACACATTAAGAATTTTAAGATCAAATCGCAACAAAACCGATTATATGACCGGTTATATATATCCATACAGTGATTTTCAGAAGTATTAAAGAGATAACGTTAATAAGTTAGTAGGGACGTTATACAGCAGATAACCAGCTCGTTATAGCTGGATGCAGCGCAATAATCCTGTAGAGATATAGTTATTGCGTCGCCGGACGTAATTTCTGCTAAATCGCATTATTTGTGGTCTGTGGTACTATTAGTACACTTGTTTGGTCGCAATAAATTTTATGTGGGATTATTTGATTGTTGATTTAGATTATTTTGTTTCAATATCACAAAAATAATATTAAATTTTTTTTAGAAGAATCTTTTAGTTTATTTGTCGTACAAAAAATATTATATTATAGTTTAGTTTACCATGTTTTCATTGTATTGATTAAAATTGGAAACTAAAAATTCCCGAATTTTGAGGAAAAAATATTCTTTCACATGGCGAAATGGAAATGGAATGGGAAGTGACTGCTTTACCTAAAGAAGAATTAATTTTTATCAGGTATATTTACATCAAGTCTTGAGATGATCGAAACATTTCTAAATAAAAGTTACCGAGTAACATAGGCTATATTTTATTATAAAAAACATAAGGGAACTCTACGAAAACCCAAAGAGAAAATAAATAAAAAACTTGATTGAATTTGATCAATTTCAGTAAAGGGTGAGTTAGTTTGGATCACGGAGATACCTATACAGGCTGACTGGTGAGTCACCAACGATATTCGTGGACGTGATATTTGACGATCATATAAGATGAAAAAAAATAACATTAAAAATAAATATTAATTGACTACTTAGTAAACTTAACCGAAAGTTAAGTAATTTATTACGCGACGCATGGTCACCGCGCGGACGCATACTACGGAATACAAGATCTCGCCGCGTGCTAACGGGGTAACATACAAAAAGTATGAGCGTCGGGAATGTAGCCATACTTCATTTATTTATAGGGAAATTTGACCAAAAATTAAGTACCTAATTTTATTACATAATTAGAACGAGGATCGAGTACCGAGCACTCTCCTTAAATATCGTTGGTGACTCACCACTCACCCTGTATAGGACGCTTAATATCCCGGAAACTGAGAGAAAAAGCTTGTTTATATTTACATCATCAAAATTAACTTAAAATGTAGCCAAATCAATCTTCCATGGAAACATGGCTCGTCTGCGTCAAGTGTAAGGTCCTCGATGCCTTAATCCGCTACTTAAGTTCCATGGCGGCAAATTAAAATGTCACTACCATTAACACACTTCGAGACTCGTAAATTGTTTAACTTTTCCCATTAAACGGAGAAGTTCCCAAGCTATTATATAGCTTATTGCCTGAAAGATTGCGTTTAAAATTTAAATTTTGCCATTACTCAGTTTCGAGTCACGCCTGGTGACCTAATTTGGCATATTGTTCTTTTGAAGTTTATTTTGTGGGTTTTTAACTTTTACTTATATGTTTGTAATACTAATAAATTGTAATTACAAATAAAAAATAAATAAAATAAAGTAAATTATAAGAAAAAATATAACGGTTAATGTGTCGTGTACCGAGCAATAGACAGACATCTAAAATGTCACAAATCTGTCAGTTTTTCAATCAAAGTAATATTTTAAATACCTAGGTACTTACAACAATTTAACTTTACTTTGCGGTATAATAAACCGTAATTTCTGAATTGAAAATAGTTACTACGGAACACTATTTTGTATGTATGGTCTCGTACACACCATCACACTGTGTGTATTTTGCCAGTGTCAAGTTGAGCTATATGCTTTAAATATATTGTATTTTAAAAGCCACTATACACGTAATCATTTCATTTCACTTCACTGGTGCTCTTTAGTTGACAAAATAACACAAATAATAATCAATAAAACTCAAATTACACGATTTTATGAAAATAAAATTAACAACGTCACTTCGCAAGTTCCCTCCAAAAAGTCTCGTAAACATATCAAACAAATTAAGATACAAGCTGTTTCAACAATTAATTCAATTCAAACACCATAAACTTTAGAATCCAAATGCATTTGATGACGTGCGAAAACATCCATATTCAAAGTCACGTTCACGGAGGGTGCTACGTTGAACCTCGGAAAGGGGTGAATTTCCTTAGGAAGTGGTGCGGGCGGAAATTAAGACGTCCGTGCAAGGTTACATGAGGTTGCGCTAGGTCGTGGAATTTTTCGTGGACAGAATTATATTGTCGTGGAATAAATTTAAACTGAATATTATTTTTAAAATGCTTTTATATATAAGCGATTTATTTTTTAAATGTCAGAGATCTATGGTCTAGGTCTACTTGTAAAAATATTTAAAATAGTATTTTTATAAAAATTCATAAAACGTAATAAACAGAGTTGTATTGTGTTACATCCAGATTATTCAGTGAGTGTTTTATTGCAAGCACTGATTTTCAGCCTAAAAAGATAGGATGTTTTCTAATGCCATTGAGGGATAATGTAGCTTACTATTTGTGAAATAATTTTCAAAATCGGACCAGTAATTCAAGATTTTTCTACAACCAAACTAACAATTAAACTTTACCTCTTTATTATATTAGTACCTATAGATTTTTCAAAGCAAAATAATTCCAATTATTTATACATTAGAAAGTGTTTCTATTACCATTTTTGTTTGTTTCCATTTCCATTTTTATTTGTTTCCATTTCCATTTTTGTTTGTTTCCATTTCTATAATCAGGATGCTAAATGAAATTAAAAGTACGAAATAAAATAGTCGCAAAATACTTTCAATAATTTGGCAATGAAATGGGTGCCATTACAAAAATTGGTGTGACGCAAAATGTTTGGATTTAGTTAACAATATTGCCGAATAAAATGGCTCGGGCGGATCCAAACCGGTCGGTGGTACAGTTGAAAACAAACTTGGACACGTTTTATAGATTTTATAATCGGTCAACCCTGGACCGACTCCAAGCGGGGCACCGTCGTGATTGTACAAGGTTTGAGAGAAAGCGGGCGCTTTATTATTCAATATAGTTAAAGTTTGCATCCCTTTGAAAAGTTATTGTGTTTTTAGGCGCTTCGACCCGAACTTCGTTCGACCCCATGCTCCTGATAAGATTTATTGCCAACACAGTATAATTTATATGATAAAATTTCTCAATAGAGATATTTTGTGTTGTTTTTGGGTTTTAATCTAACTTATCAACGCACAGTTCAAATCATAGAATCTTCAAATGTTGATGCAAATTTATTAAATAACGTAGGAAAGGTTTTCAAAAATCAACCGCTAAGTGTAGGTCCACACTGCGGAAGGTACGGCGCCGACAGTTCGGTGACTGAACTATAGGTCGTAGTATTAGAGTTCGAACGCTCGGCTGATGTGCCAATAAGTTACATAATAAAATTCACTCACTAGAAAATTGGTGATAATTTTCAAACGGCTGAGCGGATTTTCTTGAAACATAGTTAAGAATACTCTCGATTAAGACACCTTTCAAACAAAAAAAAAAATTAAAGTCGGTCCATCCGTTCTAGATCTACGAGGCCACAGACGTCATAACACTCATCGTTTTTACGTCGGGGGCTGCGTGTTTAGAGGAACTTTCCGCGCCGTACGTTCCATAGATGTGGCGCTACGCTAAGGGGGTGAAATAGGGTGTCTATTATAATAGCAGTAGGTAGATACGTAAAACGTAGTGTGTTTCGTTCAAAGAGCATTCGAGAGGAGAACTACCTTACTGAAATACGCAGCCAAACAATTGAATGTTGGTTTGGGTTCCAAAGTACACTAACACTGGCACCGTGCGGAAATTATTGCTCTGACGTGCCTCGAGTGTTGCAAGCGACCATAGACTAAGGTATTCGCTAGTCGACTTTCGTGGTACAATAACATAAATTTAACATCATTTTAAGAGGTGATGATCTTCAAACGGCCGTGCGGATTTTCATGAAAAATTACTAAGAACACTCCTTTCAAACGAAAAAGACTTAATCAAAATCGGTTCTACCATTCAGGAGCTATGATGCCACTGATAGATTATTTTTCGTCGGGGGTTAAAGCGACGATATCCGAGAAATTATGATTAGATTAAGTTTTTCTCGGCATTCTTTGTTGCAAGAGATTTGTAAAAAATATATGTTAAACTAGAGAATGTGACGAGGAATAAATAAAAAAAAAAATATATAATTAGTAACGTCAGAAAAAAATCATGAATATGCCCCTTTTTAAAACTACGAATGATTTTTTTCTCTTATTTGGGCCATCCAAATAACTGGAAAATTAAAAAATTAACATAATATATTCTGAAATTCAATAAAAAGGGATTCTTACTTTCTTTTTAATGGGCTTAGTTTTTTTATGAATATCATAAAACCGTATTTTTTTACTGCGCGTCTCCTGTCTCACTTGTCTCCATCAGTTTAGTAAGGGACAGAGTCATTCGCGGAGAGCCTGCTCTTAAAAAGGTGTGTTCAGGTAACCATTGATACGTAGGTATTATCTTTAAACTTGCACCACGCGCTACCACACCGCTTCCAGTTGCCAAGTGGCTGCAAACTTTGCCAGGATTGTGCACAGCGACCATTTTTATTATGTTTCCCGTATTTTGATGTGATTTGAATTTAATTTGTAGGCACTTTATTTTTCAAATGGTCATTTGGTATTTAATTTTAGAATTATGATAAACAGGAAGTTACTTGCGTTTCTATTAGTATTTGTCAAGTAAATATGACTTGAGAGATGTGAAATGAGATTTTCCTTTAATACTGTTTGTTATGGAAAATTGGAATGATTTTTCATTTTTTGGAATTATGAAACTTTTATTATCTTTAATAAAATTTGCCTGCAAGATAAAATATTAGGTAAGTATTTTTAGTAAATATATATTTTCTAAACTATATCGGTGAAGGAGAATTAAATTTTGCACAGGAGTTATATAACGTAGGTAAGTACCTAAGCTCAAAAAAAACTTTTGGAAATTATAATAGGAGTGAGGAGTGAGGGGAGGAAGCTTGTCTTTAATAATGCCTAAGTATTTTTTTAAGTTTAGCAACAATCAGCATATTCTGAGTTAGGACCGCTTTGTGGAAATTGTTATTTTTATGTTGTTTATTTATTTATTTTTATTTTTTTTTAATTTCTTTATGTACATTTTAGGCCTAGTATGCCACAAATAAATTTAATTTCTTTCTTTTCTTTCTAATTTAACGGTTTGACATGGATAGATTATGAACTATCTATAAATTTTTATACATTTTATTGTAAGCAGTTTTAGAGTGTTTGCCGATGAACCTTCTTTACTAATCTATCCTGTGGCAAATTTTTAAAGTAATTATCAAAGCTCGTTGATATCAAAGAGTTTGCCGCATCGTCAGTTGATTAATTACATACCTCATTTGCAAGCGGATGTTAAGATTATATACCTATTTCACGATCTATATTTATGTCTAAAGTTATTGGACGGTCCTGGGTGTCATTTATCATTAGCTGTTTGCTAACCGACTTCAAAAAGGAGGAGGTAAAAATATTTCTTGATATATTTTTAATTTTAAATTAAATAGACCACGAACCGGAAGACGCAGCGTGGGCAGGCCCCCACAAAGTGGACCAACGATCTTGTTAGGGTCGCGAGAAACCGCTGAATGCGGGTAGCGCAAGACCGGCCATCGTGGAGATCCTTGGGGGAGGCCTTTGTCCAGCAGTGGACGTCTTTCGGCTGATATGATGATGATGATGAAATTAAATAGAAAATTAAGAGTAACACTGGGTTTCAACGTGAATCAAGCGGTATGTTTAAAGTTTTTTTACGTATCTAAGTATATCCAAATATGTTTTGAGTTCCACCAAAAGCTACAGAAAGGTCTTGAGAAAGTCATACATATCATTGAAAATTAGTATCTATATAGGAGAATTATGATGGTTTTTTTATTTATTTATTTATCCAAATTATACCTTACATGTTTTTCTTATATATAAAATCGCCAAACTACTGACGCAGTTTGTAGGCGTCGCACTCTTACACATTTCGTTATATGTTTTGTTAAAAACCCCTTTATAATAGACTTCGTGAAAGCACCTTAAAATCCCACCTAAAAATAGTTATTAATTCACACACAAAAGAAATGAAGATGAAAACATTGTAAACATTTCTTTATAGAAATAATCAACCACTTTATTTACTGTCTTGTAAGAACTCAATTGAGACAGTTGAGAAGTTTCACGAAGTTGAAAAGTCAAGCCAATACAAGTTGTTTTGCGAACTTTTAACTTGAGGTTTGAGAGAGAGAAAGTGAATTGAGCAACCAGTTAAATATTTGAGTATCTTTGGAATATAAGGCAGGTGGACCGCCTGCCTGCTTGTCAACCTTCTGATATATATAAAAAAAAACTGTTTAACACGATTTACTCTGGAGCCACTGATATGGTTTTTTAAGTAAATAAACCTTAGCTTGGATTAGAAATGATTTTATTTCTAAACTTCAACATTTCCTCCATCAAAAATTAAAACTTTTCGCTTTTTAATAATTTCCATTTTATACAACCGTAAGTGAAACTATATACAGAAACAGCGCCAAAATTTCCGCAATTAAAATTTTAAAAGCGACACGTTTCGCAACACGACGCGAGCTGTACGGGTAACAATATACTTACTCCTTTGTTTTATTCGGCGTACAAAACCAACACAAAATGTTTGTCACAGATACCTCAAGCCAAATAGTTTCGTGTTGAAACAATGTTAAGTGCGAATACATTTTAATGACGTTATTTAAATGACAATGGATTTCTGGGCCCAAAGCGGAATTAGTTGAAAAGATAATAGTCGTAGAATAAATGTTGTCAGTCTCGATGAAACAGTGTCGCCCTTATGAGGGTTTGCGTTAGTTCTCCGCGGTTTCACTCGCGTTCCCGGGATAACTAGTCTATAACCTTCGAGGATAATGTAGCTTCTTATTAGTGAAAGATTTTTTGAATCCGCCTGGTAGATCCAGAGATAAGTGCGTTCAAACAAACTCTTCAGCTTTATTGTTAGTGTAGGTATAGATAGCATAGCATTTTGGCGCAGTTGGTTAAGACACCACCTATCACGCCGCTGGTCATGGGTTCGATTCCCATCCAGGACAAACATTTGTGTGCATGAACATGTCTGTTTGTCCTGTGTCTGGGTGTATAAAAGTATGTATTTACAAAAGAAAAAAATAAGTAGTTTATGTAGTATATCAGTAATCCTGGTTTCCATAGTACAAGCTCTGCTTAATTTGGGATCAGAAAACCGTGTGTGAAGGATAGAACAGGAAATTTAGTTATTTATATATTAGTGAAATAATTTCTAATCTGAGTCATGAAGTCTATTGAAAAGGGTTCTGTTTATCTCATAAATATTAATTAAAACGAAAAAATATTTGTTAACATTGTTATGATAAGGTATAGGTATTCGAAAGGTGAATAAATCAAATTAAAAGAAACCCCCGAAACTCCAAACAGCTGAGCTGATTATATTGAAACATAGCTATTTCTAAATAAAAAAAAAACTAAACCTTTTTTTGAATTTATCTGTCCTTCCACTTTCTATTAAATATCAGAATGTATTTTAATATTTTCGAGTTATTTGGATGGATCGAATAAGTTTTTAAAATTAAGTCTTCATTTTAAAAAGTGATTCAGGATTTTTTTCTGACGTTAGGTACTAATGAAAAATTCAAATTAAAAAAAAATACTCCTCGTCATATTTAACATATATTTTTAACAAATCTCTTTCAACAAAGAATGCAGAGGAAAACGTAATCTAGAATCATCATTTCTCGCCTTAAGTCGTTAAGGCTCTACTGCAAGCAAAAAATTACTTTGCAACACCATTTTATTTAAATTAAATCTAAGCTTACGAGCCCGTATATCATCGTATTCGGAAAAGCACCATCTAGTAGTATTAAAAAAAGCTCTGAAAGTTTTTCGAGAGCCCATTAGCCCAAGTGTCGTTCCGTGCGGAAAATGAGCTTTTTATCGGCAACAACTTAGCTTCAAGACATCCCTGTTTAAAGGGCGAATTACTTTTTTAGGGTCTAAATAATAAGAAAAATTACACGGTATAAGTAACATCTAATCTAAACTAATAATAAAGCTGAAGGGTTTGTTTGTTTGAACGCGCTAATCTCCGGAGTTACTGGTCATCAACATATTATACGGAGTTAAAAGTCACATTTTCATGAAATTGTCGTATATACCACTAATATACCTTGGAGGAATATGTTGATGATTTATCTTATTATTAATCAGTAAATTTACTACCATTCTTGCCGCATTCACACGTTAACAATCTTACGACCTACTGAGCTGTAATTAGCAAAAAACGTAATAAAATTTGAATTTCGCGTTCCAACCGTAGCATTCACCTTAATATTAACAAACTACGTTCTAAAGACCATAAATAATACGAAGGAATACCTAGAGCCTTATTAAATTCTATCTGCTAGCCTAGCTAGAATGATGGCCGGCCGTAGTTGGCGACAGTGGTAACAAATGACCGTATTACTCTAACAAATTGCAACAAAATTCTCGTGACTCCTTCAGATAGCACAAGATTGCGTAACGGACTGATTTTTAGATAAACCATTTATTTGTTTGATATAATAGCTGGATTTTTGGTGAGGTACCTGAAGTGATCGTGAACAGTTAGTTGGGTATTATGCATTTTTTTAAACTATGCAATTTAATTATGCAATTCTTAATAAAATACCGTAAAAAAAAATACTCACGATATTTTCTAAGTAGAAGTGATAAGAATCTTAATGAACTCATGGTTTGTAAATGGGAAATCACCACATAACCACCATGATTATTGATAAGTTTCCGTAAAAAAATAATTTCATCTGAAACGCTAGTAAACTCGCGAGATAGCTATTAAAATTTGATTAAATAAATAACGTCTCGATAAAATAATTTACAATAACCCATTATAAAAATAATTTCAAAAGATACAATGAAAAATTTCAGCCATTTTCATGAAAGCGTTAAAGGGCAAAAAAACTCTTTCACTTGCAAGGACACCTTTGATTAACGTGACCAGAATTCTAGAATAAATTTGGGACAAAGGACTTTTTTATTTGTCGCCAGTTTCTTATTTAAATAAGTTCTTTGAGTTTCATGACAACAAAGTTACTGAAGGATTGTTCTTTAAATAATTGTAATAGACATAAAGGAGGCTGAATTACTTTACATACTCGTACAGGCTTCTAGTTAGTATTACCATTTTATTCAATCATCTAGTGTAAGGCCGTTCTAATACTCGTAAGTGGATTTTAATATGTTAAAATTAAATTGTTCATTGTACCAGTCCAAAGGTCCGTACAATTACTGCAAATATACATTTGTAGATCATCTTTCACATGTGTATCACACTTGCAGAAAAGGTGCGGAAAATTTCAAATTAAAAAAATACGTTTCTTTTGGCCCAAATTATTTATTTTTGCCTTTTGTGGTCGAGGCCTTTTTTGCCTGATGGGTTCATCAACTTTACCGGACAAATCGGGGAGCGTAGAAGGCTCTCAACCGGGCAACATTTAGACGCCAGACGTCACTACCAATAAATTATTATGTACCTTTATAAAACTATCCTATAAAACTCCAAATGATGGTAATATGAGACACATAACAAGCGTGACGTAGCAAAAAGGGCAAAGTAACAAAAGAAAGGTTCAGTGTGTAGTGACGAGACAGGAAGGGCTAATATCCGGACTCATCGGGAGCTTGCAGCTTTTGAGGGCGTGTGAAGTTCTGAAGCTTTGCCATAAGGCGATATAACCTTATAGCTGTCCCCCGTGATTTCATCCGCACAAAAGTAGCTATTTCCCTTTTCCACTATAAAAGATAAAGAATATTATAATGAGCCGAGAGAGCGATATTAGTACTCGAGTAATTTGTAGGTGTGAAGATGAGATTCGAAGACGCTGTGCAGTTACCCGTTCAGCTGTTGAAAAGCTCACTAAGATCTGGAAAGACCGAAGAATAACCAGAGCCACTAAGGTTCGGCTTATGAGAAGCCTCGTTTTTCCGATCTTTCTTTACGGAGCTGAGACGTGGACATTGAGACTGAAGGAGCGGAGGAAAATAGATGCACTGGAGATGTGGTGCTGGCGGCGGCTACTGAGGATCCCGTGGACAGCGCACCGCACCAATGTGTAGATTTTGGATGAGCTCAGGATAAGGGAAAGACTGTCATCAACTGTACAGATACGAATCCTGAAGTTCTTTGGTCATGTTACCCGCAAAGAGGACTCAATGGAACGTTTGGTAGTTCAAGGCAGAATGAATGGCAAAAGACCACGTGGTCGGTCTCCGACTAGATGGTCGGATCTTATAGTGTCTACAACACACTCCACCATGACCGAGTGTTCCCGCAATGCTTGCAACAGGGCCGAATGAAGACGGATTGCAAAAGCCGCCACTCAAGACCTATCATAACCACGACCACTCTGGCAAGAGTGTCCGACTGGGAAGAAGAAGAATTTGTAGGTACTCAGATAAGATTTACGTTTATGCATATTTTAATGCTCAACTTGTTGATATTTTAATTGAAGTTTGTATTGAAATATTTTAGTGTTGTGTTTAAATAACTTGCATCACTGTTTTGTTTCTTTTCAATTTAATATTATTATTAATAAAAATAAACTAAAAACAACTGAAATTTATTTTATGTTTTATAGTTTTTTTTTAAAAATATCTTGTTGATTTACATACATGTTGCATCTTCTTGCTTCTTATCGAATTCTTCAAATCTTTTGTTATTCTTATGGATCTTTATAAAATATATATATATATATATATATAGATATCCCTTTACGGTAAATGTTGATCAGACGCGACTTCACGCGAGCACTTTGTTGATCCAAAAACGCATGTTGATCCGCCGCCTTTTGTTGATCCAATATGCATCTCTGGTAACTAATGTGGCTCCAACCGGATCAACATCTACACTCACGGGACTGTTTACTAGCGTTTGCCGAAGTTGATCCGATATACAAATCCACCTTGCGATAGTTACGGAAAATGTTGATCCGATTTAAATGAGCCAATCAGAGCACAGCAAATAATCGGATTGGCTAAAAGCAGCCGCGACGTTGCCGCTGCTCCTCGCGCTGCCGGCAATAATTACCTAAATATTGCCGCGGCATGATTGAGAGAAGTAGGTATGTGTTTACAAACTGCCGTCTGCCCTACCAATCATTTCGCTTTCAATTTTCGGCAATGGCATACGTCGAAATAATTACAGCGTCAGCGCTTTGTCTTTTTAACCGACTTTAAAAAAGGAGGAGGTTGTCTCTTTTTTTATGTATGTTCCCCGATTAGTCGAAGGCGCCTGGACCGATTTGGAAGATTCTTTTTTTGTTTGAACGGGTTATACTTCACAGATGATCCCATAGTCACCAGGTCAGGATTTGATCATGGGATCCTGGAGAAATCGAGAGAACTCTTCCAATTTTATAGGCACTTACAATGTTTTTCATATAATTTCTAAAGCTATTCAGATGTTTGCGTCTGGTAGTCATTTACGTTGCTGAGCTGATGATGGAAGTATACAACTCCTTAACGGTTAGGAGTTAGGGAATAATTCTTAAGTTAGTTATATAATTTGATGGAAGGTACAAAGATAGCTTATACTAGGTCAGTGATAAAATATAATAAACTCAAAATTTAAAAATAAAATATCCTGGGACATTTTTCACAACAGGACAAACAGACATGTTCATGCACACAAATGTTTGTCCTGGTTGGGAATCGAACCTACGACATGACCTGCGGCGTGATAGGTGGTGTCATCTATACTAATATTATAAAGAGGAAAGATTTGATTGTTTGTTTGTTTGTTTGCATTGAATAGGCTCCGAAACTACTGAACCGATTTGAAAAAATATTTTACTAATAGGAAGCTACATTATTCCCAAAGGTTTTAGGCTACTTTTTATCCCGGGAACGCGAGTGAAACCGCGCGGAACAGCTAGTAACCAATAATGTAATGACCCCAGATAATGTGGCACCAAAACTGAAATCGCGAAACAAAAAATTTGCTGGACCATACGGTTTTTATTTAATATGTTTGTATGTACAGCTGTTTTTTTATTCGCAACTAGCTGACCCGGCAGACTTTGTCCTGCCCTGAGAACAAAAAAAACTGGGACCTACCTGCCTACCTCCACCTACCTCTACCTACGTCTACCTACGTCTACCTACCCTCTACCTACCTACCTATCCCTATCTACCACTACCTACCTCTACCTACGTCTACATATATATAGATATCCCTTTACGGTAAATGTTGATCAGACGCGACTTCACGCGAGCACTTTGTTGATCCAAAAAAGCATGTTGATCCGGCGCCTTTTGTTGATCCAATATGCATCTCTGGTAACTAATGTGGCTCCAACCTGATCAACATCTACACTCACGGGACTGCTTATTGCTTTGCATTTTGAGAAACACTGTATTTAATATTGTTCTAATTGTATCGAATAGTCTATATTCAAAATATGTTTCACCCTTTCTAACTTTATGCCGCATGGAAAGTTTGAGAAACTTAGTAGTACATTTCGAAACAAATACTGTGAAACGCTCATATCCCACCAATCAAGCTTCTGCTATGAATATTAGCTCAGATAAACAGGTTGCTAAAAGTAAATTTTCAACATTTTTACTTTGTTTATGGCCAAAACTTTGACAAACACCGAGTTGAAATTTATAGTATTTGTATAGGGTAACTCGTTTACGAAATTTTATTTTCTTAGCTTTAGCCGTTGCAGAGATAAAGGAGTTTGAAAAACGCATTATTTCCATCGGAAACAAAGCAAAACCCTTGTTTTTTAAATATTTCGTCCCATAGACAAAAGTTTGAGAAACGCTTGCACCGGTTTCTAATATTTTTTAATGAAAAAGCTACATTAAAAATTTCAGACTTCTAGGCCTTACGGTTCCAGAGATATTAAGATTCTTAAAATCGTACAAAAGGCCCTTTTCCAGCGCTGCGGAAATGAATTAAAAAAATCCCTTCATATATGGTGTCAAAATCTATTCACATGTCAAATTTCACATTCATCAGTTCAGCGATGTGGGCAGGGCGATGATGACTCAAACGGCTACTCTTTAACTTCCGCCCCACATTCCCGAGGGATCTTAAATTTTTCCAAATGATGGGATGCTAAATTTCATCCAAATCCGTCTAGCAGTTTTTGCGTGAAAGAGTAACAAACATACATAATGGAAGCCCGGGGCGTCGCCCTCGTGGTGTTCGATATTTGTCCCATGGGAAAATACTATCGGGATTATTCGGGATAAAAAAGTAGCCTATATGTTATTCCAGGGTATGATCTACCTATGTGCCAAGTTTCATCCAAATCCGTTCAGTAGTTGTTGCGTGAAAGAGTTTCAAACATACATACATTCACACATCCATCCATCCATCCATACATCTATACTCACAAACTTTCGCATTTATAATATTAAGTAAGATTTCATCTTTAGTCCTATAATAAAAGTTGCTTGTTTTCACGCGTAGAATAATCCCTAAAATTATCCGGGATGGTAAAAAAAATAACCCAGTATATGTAGTTATCTACTATTCATTCTGTATAACAATCGGATTGTGTACGTGGTTAAAAACTGTCCATAAACTCAAACGCAGCAGCTAACGCATCTTTCTTACCTTATTACTCTAACGAATTAATATACGGGGTTCTCTGTCACACGCAGAACGCGACGTTGCCGCTTTGTGTTTCAGTACCTATTCGTCAATTTTGGCTCCGGATCAACTTAGTCGAAGTAAATGTCGCATATAAGTTAAATATATTCTGGATCCAAGAAATCACATTCAGTATGATTTTTTCGACCGTTAATGGATCAACAAATAATGGTCAAATCGTTGAGGAGTATGTTGAAAACCGATACGTGCAGATCCACCTACGTCACACGCGCTTCAAAGACGGATCAAAGTATATCAGTTTGCGAGTCGCGGAGCTGAGTATACACGTGAAATAGGTGGATCAACAATTGTTCTAACTTCTCACTGGAGCAACATTTACCGTGAAAGGTTGATTATATATATATATATATATATATATATATATATATATATATATATATATATAGATATCCCTTTACGGTAAATGTTGATCAGACGCGACTTCACGCGAGCACTTTGTTGATCCAAAAACGCATGTTGATCCGGCGCCTTTTGTTGATCCAATATGCATCTCTGGTAACTAATGTGGCTCCAACCGGATCAACATCTACACTCACGGGACTGCTTAGTAGCGTTTGCCGAAGTTGATCCGATATACAAATCCACCTTGCGATAGTTACGGAAAATGTTGATCCGATTTAAATGAGCCAATCAGAGCACAGCAAACAATCGGATTGGCTGAAAGCAGCCGCGACGTTGCCGCTGCTCCTCGCGCTGCCGGCAATAATTACCTAAATATTGCCGCGGCATGATTGAGAGAAGTATGTGTTTACATACTGCCGTCTGCCCTACCACTCACTTCGCTTTCAACTTTCGGCAATCGCATACGTCGAAATAATTACAGCGTCAGCGCTTTGTCTTTTTAACCGACTTTAAAAAAGGAGGTTCACTCTTTTTTTTATGTATGTTCCCCGATTACTCGAAGGCGCCTGGACCGATTTTTTATAGGCACTCACAATGTTTTTCATATAATTTCTAAAGCTATTCAGATGTTTGCGTCTGGTAGTCATTTACGTTGCTGAGCTGATGTTGGAAGTATACAACTCCTTAACGGTTAGGAGTTAGGGGATAATTCTTTAGTTAGTTATATAATTTGATGTGATGATGGAAGGTACAAAGATAGCTTATACTAGGTCAGTGATAAAACATAATAAACTAAAAATTTAAAAATAAAATATCCTGGGACATTTTTCACAACAGGACAAACAGACATGTTCATGCACACAAATATTTGTCCTGGTTGGGAATCGAACCTACGACATGACCTGCGGCGTGATAGGTGGTGTCATCTATACTAATATTATAAAGAGGAAAGATTTGATTGTTTGTTTGTTTATTTGTTTGCATTGAATAGGCTCCGAAACTACTGAACCGATCTGAAAAAATATTTCACTAATAGGAAGCTACATTATTCCCAAAGGTTTTAGGCTACTTTTTATCCCGGGAACGCGAGTGAAACCGCGCGGAACAGCTAGTAACCAATAATGTTATTACCCCAGATAATGAGGCACTAAAACTGAAATCGCGAAACAAAAAATTTGCTGGTCCATACGGATTTTATTTAATATGTTTGTATGTATAAACAGCTGTTTTTTTATTCGCGACTAGCTGACCCGGCAGACTGTCCTGCCCTGAGAACAAAAAAAACTGGGACCTACCTACCTATCCCTACCTACCTCTACCTACGTCTACCTACATCTACCTACCCTCCACCTACCTACCTATCCCTACCTACCTCTACCTACGTCTACATTTATATATATAATAGATATCCCTTTACGGTAAATGTTGATCAGACGCGACTTCACGCGAGCACTTTGTTGATCCGGCGCCTTTTGTTGATCTAATATTCATCTCTGGTAACTAATGTGGTTCCAACCGGATCAACATCTACACTCACGGGACTGCTTTGCATTTTGAGAAACACTGTATTTAATATTGTTCTAATTGTATCGAATAGTCTATATTCAAAATATTTTTCACCCTTTCTAACTTTATGCCGCATGAAAAGTTTGAGAAACTTAGTAGTACATTTCGAAACAAATACTGTGGAATGCTCATATCCCAAAAATCAAGCTTCTGCTATGAATATTAGCTCAGATAAACAGGTTGCTAAAAGTAAGTTTTCAACATTTTTACTTTGTTTATGGGCAAAACTTTGACAAACACCACGTTGAAATTTATAGTATTTGTATAGGGTAACTCGTTTACGAAATTTTATTTTCTTAGCTTTAGCCGTTGCAGAGATAAAGGTGTTTGAAAAACGCATTATTTCTATCGGTAATAACTTCTTCGAAGAACAAAAGTTTGAGAAACGCCGAGATTACATTTTAGCAATGTTATTAAACTACGTACACTATAAATTTTGAGTTAGTATCATTTAAAATCACAAAGTTATGAAGGTTTATCGAAAACAAAGCAAAACCCTTGTTTTTTTAAATATTTCGACCCATAGACAAAAGTTTGAGAAACGCTTGCACCGGTTTCTAATATTTTTTACTGAAAAGGCTACATTAAAAATTTCAGACTTCTAGGCCTTACTTACGGTTCCAGAGATATTATGATTCTTAAAATCGTACAAAAGGGCCCTTTTCCACCGCTGCGGAAACGAATTTAAAAAATCCCTTCGTATATGGTGTCAAAATCTATTCACATGTCAAATTTCACTTTCATCAGTTCAGCGATGTGGGCAGGGCGATGATGACTCAAACGGCTACTCTTTAACTTCCGCCCAACATTCCAGAGGGATCTTAAGTTTTCCCAAATGATGGGATGCTAAGTTTAATCCAAAGCCGTTCAGTAGTTTTTGCGTGAAAGAGTAAAAAACATACATAATAGAAGCCCGCGGCGTTTCCCTCGTGGTGTTCGATAATTATCCCACGGGAAAATACTATCGGGATTATTCGGAATAAATAGTAACCTATATGTTATTTTAGAGTATGATCTACTTATGTGCCAAGTTTCATCCAATTCCGTCTAGCAGTTTTTGCGTGAAAGAGTAACAAACATACATAATGGAAGCCCGGGGCGTCGCCCTCGTGGTGTTCGATAATTGTCCCACGGGAAAATACTATTGGGATTATTCGGGATAAAAAAGTAGCCTATATGTTATTCCAGGGTATCTACCTATGCGCCAAGTTTCATCCAAATCCGTTCAGTAGTTGTTGCTTGAAAGAGTTTCAAACATACATACATTCACACATCCATCCATCCATACATCTATACTCACAAACTTTCGCATTTATAATATTAAGTAGGATTTAATCTTTAGTCCTATAATAAAAGTGGCTTGTTTTCACGAGTAGAATAATCCCTAAAATAATCCGGGATGGTAAAAAAAATAACCCAGTATATGTAGGTATCTACTATGCATTCTATATAACAATCGGACGGTGTCCGTGGTTAAAAACTGACCTTAAACTCAAACGCAGCAGCTAACGCATCTTTCTTACCTTATTACTCTAACGAATTAATATACGGGGTTCTCTGTCACACGCAGAACGCGACGTTGCCGCTTTGTGTTTCAGTACCTATTCGTCAATTTTGGCTCCGGATCAACTTTGTCGAAGTAAATGTCGCATATAAGTTAAATATATTCTGGATCTAAGAAATCACATTCAGTATGATTTTTTCGACCGTTGATGGATCAACAAATAATGGTCAAATCGTTGAGGAGTATGTTGAAAACCGATACGTGCAGATCCACCTACGTCACACGCGCAACAAAGACGGATCAAAGTATATCAGTTTGCGAGACGCGGAGCTGAGTATACACGTAAAATAGGTGGATCAACAATTGTTCTAACTTCTCACTGGAGCAACATTTACCGTGAAAGGTTAAGGTATAAGGTATATATATAAATATATATATATATATATATAACTAGGTACTCCTCGCGAATTTACCCGCATTCTCGAGGGCTTTTATATATTTCCAGGATAAAAAATGCCGAAGTATATAATATTCTAAGGTATGATCTATGTGTCAAGTTTCATCTAAATCCGTTTGGTAGTAGTTTTAAGGTGATGATAGCTCAGTGGTAGTGACGTCGGATGCCGCGACGAAGGTCGTGGGTTCGAATCCTACAATGAGCTTGAGCTTTCGGTGAAGGAAAACATCGTGAGGAAACCATGCCTTCTCGGCATTTTAACAGGTCAGCAACACATTGGCAATACCTCTGGTATTGCAAATGGCAATAGGCGACGGTAACCACTTACCATCAGGTGGGCCGTATGCTTGCTTGCTACCTTAGTAGTAAAAAAATAAAGAAAAAAAGTAGTTTTTTACGTGAAAAAGTAACAAATATCCTTATATCCTCACAAACTTTAGCATTTATAATATAAACAAGAATATATTTTGTATTTTGTAGGTATCTGTTTGTATCCTAAATATTTTTTTATTTTTATTTATTCGGCTCACTAACAGCTTACATTTAATACATACCAAGAAAACAACTTATATACTATATTATACTTAAATGTAAAGCCTATTTAAAGTAAGCACCTCATGCATGATTAAAATTAGGTACTTAATTGCGTAGAAAAATATAAAAATAAAATTATACATGTCGGAGAGTCGGGTTGTTTGTCCGAATTGATTGGCTCAATTTATTATCATGGTGGAGGTATCGGTTGAAATGATGGCAACACTTGCGGTGAATGAATAACCTATGACTGAATGATAGTTTATGATACAAGTTAATGTGGGTAAGATCATTACAGTTGGATCGAACACTTTATCACGAGCTCTCGAGTTGTACACACGTCGGTGTAACTGTTGTTTCAATTGATACTGAAGGCTACCTTAATGTGAGTCTGTACGTGTAATTGAAGTGATTATTTGTCAAATTGCTACAATAAATCTATCGGGCCCATGAAGCGTTTCTTGCGTTGCTTCTTCTCCTCATACGGGACTGTTCCGAAGCGATGGTATTACGTTGTTTCATTGTCTGCACTACGTCCACTGAATCGGATCCTGATACCGCTAAACCCTATACGTGATGTTTGTATCGCTTGGCTATCGCTGACGCCGACATACATAATATTTACTTAGCAGACCACAGCTATTTTTTTCCAAGAATAGCATTGATGCATTTCTTATATTTACCAAATGGATCAGTGTTTACATCGACTGCATGGCAAATACTGTTGTACAGCTTAAATAAAATAAATTAAGAATTACTTCTGTAATTTTATTCTTTGCCATCATGATATCGTTAGAGGCGTAACGTAATTGAATTTGAACGTGCAGGTTTACACGACGCGTCGGTTTTGCGGAAGCTTTATTATTTAGGAAGAGTAGAGACATACGCCTCAAAAAGCGTCTATTTACTTCCGTTATCGTTCATGCCTCTTTCATTCAGTTAATGGTTTCATATTTTTATTAAAGGCTTCCGTCAGACAGGAAAGATAAATATTTTCTTATAAAAATCGTCAATGATTCTAACATTATTAAGAGCTTTTGGCGTCTCGTCGTTTGTCTAAAGAACTGCCTAATGAACCTAATACAAATATGAAAAAATATCCGAAAAGTAATTTTTCTGTATTTGCACATTTTTAGGGTTTCATACCTATTTCTCTGTTTTCCTTTCACCTGTCTGTCCGTCCGTCCATCCATCCGTTCGTCTGACAGCGGGCTGTATCTCATGAAACGCAATAGGTAGACAGTTAATTTTTTTTATTGAATATGTATTGCCGCCATAACAACAAAATAATAAAAATAAAATAAAGTACAAAATTTAAGGGAAAAAACACTTGAACTATGAACAGTAATAAGTAGACAATTGAAATGTTCACAGAATGTGTAGGTATTTATGGTGTCGCTATAACAACAAATAATTAAAATAAAGTAATGTTGCGATGGTACGTAACCCTTCGTGTTCGAGTCCAATAGGGTAGTTGACACTATCAAAAATAAAAGACCAAACACAAACCAATGCATAAAACATGTAAAATCACATGGAAATATCAAATATGTTGTACATTTAATGCTTTTGATGATTTTTAATTACCAGTGGAACCACTAAGAGTAGATGATTTGATGCTGTGAAACTATGACGTCATAGTGTAATATTTCATACAAAATTCCATATATACTATCGTTTTGACATTTATTAAAAAGTAGCTGATTTGATGTGTCAGTCAACTACCCTATTCTCACTTGGCCAATTTTTACAATATAAATATGGATTACGGACAAAGACAGAGATTGTTTTCACAATTCTTTCTAGAATACAATCTTACTAATATTATAAACGTGAAAGTATGTATGAATGTATGTTTGTTGCTCTTTCACGCAAAAATTACTGAACGGATTTGGATGAAACTTGGCACATAGATAATACCCTGGAATAACATATAGGCTACTTTTTATCCCGGATAAAAATTGATAGATGATTAGACTTTCGCTACAGTGCTGCCACCTGAGCTTACTGCTATAGAAAACCATTGTAAAAACCGTACCTACTAAAATTTGAATTTCGTGGGTTTTTTGGAACATTCACCTTAAAAGTCCAAAAATGAAGAGTAAATTTGAATGCTACCAAAACGATTAATGATAATAAAACTATGTATTTCACCTTAATACTTACCGCATAATGACAACCAAATTTCTCTGAGCGGAGTAATCGCTACTCGAAGAGAAACGGGTTAAATTGACTTAACCCTCAATTTGCCGATGCAAGCTGCCAGATGTCGAGGCAGATTAGCTTGTTGACGATTTACATTGAGCCGTCTCAGCCTTCGAAGGAAAGATTAAGGGTTAGTTTTGTCATTTTTATATAGAACGTAGAGATATTTAAGGTATTATCACAAAGTAAAGAACCACAAGTATGTATAAGTATGTATGTAGGTATATACATATACATACTCTGTGGTATTATTATGCTTAATTTAGGTTAGGTTAGTTTTTTGAGAGCCAGTTACCTTCTTGGCATTGTAACAATTTCTCTAGTATTGCAATTGCGATAGGCGACGGTAACCACTTATCATCAACTGGTAAAAAAAATGTGTTAATTTATTTTCTTTCTATTAGCATACCTACTGTTGAATATAGAACTCCAAGAGATAATGGGACCACCTTGGAGCTATACTGAACCCAACGCAAGGATTATTAAAATCAGTTCATAAACAAAATAGTTATGCGTGAACAAACATAAAAAAACATAGCCGAATAGTTAACCACCATTAATTCTTTAAAATAAATATATTTTTTATTGAAGGAAACTAATTATTTACATCAAAACGAAATACTAATGAGAAATAAAATAAAAACTAGACTAAAATAAGTATGAAAAACTATTTACAGTAGATACAATCTAAATCACTGCCAGCCGGTAGTGTGCCCAGAACGCTGGCGGCATTGCCACGCTGTATGGCAATGCTTATTAAGGTTTTAAAATTAAATATTTTAAAAACCTTCAGAATTAAGGTACCAACTTATTTATATGGTTGTGGTGGCTTAATGCTACCAACCCCTTTTATAATTTCAAACTTGTATATAGCCATACATGGTGTGATTATCGCCGTTTTGCACACGGTTGACAGGAATCTGCTGGTAGGCCTTAACTAGGTCAGGAAGAAAGGTTAGGTTTAGGGAAATTTTGTATTTATAACTACCAAAATTCTTATCCTCTGCGTGGGGGGGGGGGGGGGGGGGTTAATGCTAGCAACCTCTTTTATAATTTCAAGCTTGTATATAGCCATACATAAAGAAATAATTTTGTACTGTTATTTTCAAACTTAGCTTGTCAGTCAGACAAGAGATTGATTTTCCAAGACATGGTCTGGAACAGGTCTTTAATTTAGTATAGCTTTTCTTATGATAGAGTTTGTACCAATACAGTACGTTCAAATATAATATAATATATATACTGCTCCAAGATCCTCGTATCATTTAATGCTAACATCAGGTGAAAAACCAACCTACCATGCCGAACCAAAGGCTTTATGGTGTTTTAGAAAGTTAAAAAGATAGGTTTTACAGCAAAAGTAAATAAAAACAACTAGCTATTTTGACGAGTCACTACCATTGATAAAACCCTACTCATTCAAAGTGGATACTAAAAAACCTTTGTCAAATAGGTATCGAGGTTCTTTTAGTCCATTTTTGTCCACTTATAAAAACTCCTTTGTGCCTAATGCCTGGTGCTTTGATTTGAAAGCAAATAAATTACATCGTTATACAGTCAGTGGGAATATCTCAAAGCAAAGTCCCTTTAATCATTACAAACATTGCCTACCTCTGATTTGTGTGACACAGTGTAGCGAGTGTCAGTGAACAAACTATAAAAAAAAACTCAAAGTATTTTTATGTTCAAAATTTGCTTTATTTTTGTTAGCTCATTGGTATAATAAACTACACAAGAAACTAAAATATACTTGAATAGATATAAATTCATTCAAAATAAACAGATAATTATGATCACAGGGTTAAAATATGTTAGTCTAAGGAACTGAATTTACGATCAGATGAAAAATGATGAAACCTTGGTGACTGAAGCAAATAACAGGGATATCTATATTTTATTTGATGTTTAAGATTGACTGTATCTTAAAAAAAATGTTAAGTGAAATAACCTTTTTTGTATTGTTTCTATACTGTGGTCGCGTCCAAATCTCGAAAAGGCGAAAATATTTACCTAATTTTCTTCATAAATAATTTATCGACGTCTCTTGCAAGGGTGAATATTTTGATTTTTAGCAAACATGGAGTCATAAGATTATTACTGCCTTTTGACCGTGTGGTCCTTCGACGTATAATAAAATTGCTGCAAAATGTTTTTACATAACTTTCTTCGCTATTTTTAGTACAAATGTATATAAGCCATATATTATAAGCTTCTTCAAATTTTAAATATGACCACGCTTTTTTTAAACATGTTGTATATTTTCGCCAAATTTTCCATATAGTCCAGTTTATTCAAATTGAAAACCCGTGTCGTTTTCCAATAAAATTTTACCACTTTATTTGTTGAAAATATTAAATTAACAAAACCAGTGTACCAAAACAAAGTGTACTTCACATGTGAGCTAACAATACGAGAACAAACTACCCAGTAAATACTTACTAGTTTCTGAAAATACGAAATATTTCCAACGGTCCGCTGGGAGGTATAAAAACCGCTCTGTCGACTGAAAGTAAAAAAAAATATAGAGGCAAAGACTGCAACAAATTCTCTTTAAAATAGCAAGGAACTTGCAAAGTGAGTGAAATATGATGCGAAATAAACTCGTGCGTTTAAATGGTTAATGTTAAAGCTGGTGGAGACGTGACTGTGTCAATATGAGCATAGTTTTTGTAAATCAATGTCGTATAATTTCATGGTTTACTTAATAAAAGAAATACTGTATTTCAATCTATAAAATAAATACTATATTAACATCGATTAAACTTTTAAACACAGACTACTTTTTTGTAGTATTCTATTCTATTCTATGTATTTGGCTAACACGGGCTCAGCAATAGCCGAGCGCACTTCGACCCTGTTGGATCCATTGTGCTTCCCTAAGCCCTTTATTACTCTTCCGCTGGTAGATCAAAGAGTCCCTGTATGAACCTCACAGTCATACCTGCTTGGAGCTGCGCATAGTCATCAGGTGTTGGATAAGCCGTACCTAAATGATTTGCCCTACGCCTTGCCAGAGCGTCGCAGCTGCACAGTATGTGTAGCATTGACTCTTTATCGTCCATGCAGAATCTGCATGTGTCCGTCGTGCTAAGCTTCATTCTATGAAGGTGCTCATTGGTGCCAAAATGGCCTGTCATTGCACCAATGTAGTGCCTAAGTTGTGTTTTATTGAGATTTAAGAGGTTCTTAAAACCTTCTACCCTCGTGCTGCAGAATTTCTTGGAGTGGTTTAGGCCTCTTACTTCCTTCCATTCTCTAAGTTGTTCTTTTTCTGCCTGTGCATACAATGCCTGCTGGAAGGTTCCATGAGGAACGCCTACAAATGGCTCAGGGCCAATGAGCTGCATATTCGAGCCCGCCCTTGCTAGTTGATCTGCCTTTTCGTTCCCTTCAACACCTACGTGTCCAGGTACCCAGATTAGCTTGACGTTGTTGTGTTTTCCTAGTTTGTTAGTTAAGATTACACCTTCTTTGACTAGTTTCGAATTTACTCTGAAGGAGATAAGCGCCTTCAGAGCTGCTTGACTGTCACTGAGTATGTATATGGTTTTACCCTTCACATTCCTCCTTAGCATTTCTCTAATGCTGGCGATTATTGCATAAGTTTCTGTCTGGAAAACAGAAGTATAATGCCCCATGGGTTGACTGATGCTGCAGTCATTGGACCAAATCCCTGCTCCCGTTCCTGACACCATTTTGGATCCGTCAGTATACCATATGAGATGATTAGTGTCGTTTCTGGGGTTGAGTCCTCTCTTCCACTCTTCCCTTGTGGGTATGTGTACACTGTATCTCTTATTAAACATATAGACTGGGTTATCAGCGTCGCATAACATGTCCATTATGTCATCCAGTTCTTTTTCAGGAACCGTTGTTGTGTGTTTTGTGCAGGGCTTATGGCGATCCCATGCGCCTGCCTTTGCAAGTCTGTAAAGAGATTTTCTTGCCTCTGTTTGTATGTGGATATGTAAGGGTGTAATTTTCATGATCCACTCAAGTGCCATCGTTGGCGTAGTTTTAAAGGCACCAGTTATACCTAAACAGGCTACTCTTTGTACCTTCCTCAAGGTGTCTTTACAGGATTGTAATGAAGTCCTTGTCCACCATACTGCGCTGCCATAACATAGTATTGGCCTCACCATTTGTAGTATAGATCACTATTTGGTTACGTTACAAAAACAGTCAAAGGCTCACAGAGTCATACAGCTTCGTCATGTTTTTATTAGTTTCTATTGTTTTTTATTTATTTTAATTGTGTTTGAAACGTCGGAGTGTGCGCTTAAAAAATATGTGTTTGTTTCTTTACTATAGACAACTTGTAAAAAAGAGGAATTACAGTAATTAAATTAGGAAACAAAAGACAATCACATTTTGTTGTAAGAATCCTCAGTAATAAAATTAATGCTATTTTATCGTCCAATGTTTTAATTATAATAGTGGTATAATTTTGCAAACACACATACATCACAATATTAATTGCCAATTTTGAACTAATTTATCTTTTCAACAAAGTTGTCTCGTGGATGACCTACTTTATAAATTTAACTTTTATTGTCTATAAATAAGGTGCTTTTGCAAAGAACTGGAGCAGGTCTTTTATCTGTGGCTGTGAGAACTAGATATTTAGCCATTGCGTCAGTATTTTATTAGTTTGAATTGGTTATGTAAGCTACGAAGTCAAATCATAATTAAGTTAGTTTTAGAATTATTTTCAATACAAGGCAAACTCAAGATAGATTCGAGGAGAATGAGGAATAACCACAAAAAAATCTAATTAGTCCGTCAGTTAGATTATCAAAAAATATTGGATACGTATTTTTTATTTTATCAAATCAATAAGAAATTACAAAAATAAGTCCCTTCAAAGTGCAGGAGTGGGGCTTGTGACGTCATTGTACAACAACTTTTTCGCACTTTATCTTCGTTATTTTTTGTTTTCGGATCAAAATAAAAAATACGTATCCAATATTTTTTTGATAATCTAACTGACGGACTAATTAGATTTTTTTGTTGTTATTCCTCATTAAAAATAGATTTATTTTTATTTTTTTGGAATTCGAACGTTTGTTTGAAACCTTGATTTGATTAATTACCATTGACTTCAGATAAAGCTGTTTGTAAAATTTTGTAAATGTTTTTTATTTGCTATTTACCATCGTAATACTTGTGCGTAGTATATTATTTACTCTATGGTAATACATTTGTTTTAATCTATATCCATTGAAGTTGATAGAACATAATAGGTATTTAAAATGCATAACAGTTTCAAAATAACTACTTCTCTTTGCTTCTATCTTTCTCGTTTGAACCTTGCAAGTAACGTTAGAATAAGATGCAAGATAATCGTTTAGAAGTGGAATTTTGTCGCGTTGCAGCTAAAGTAGACTATTTACTAGCCGATAGTATAGGATCTTTTGTAAGCTAAGGAAATGGTCTGGTTCAAAGTGTATTGTAAACATTTGTTTTTCTTGTTCATTTCCTTCTAGTTTATAAGTAAGACGTGACAAAGTCTAAATTGCTTTACACAGTGCTGAGTATTCGAAATATTCATTATAGAATATTGTTTGTAAAATTAAATTGGATGAAATATAAAAATGTGCTTCTATTTTCTGTAGAGACTTACAGCCGGTTTCTGAATTGAGAATCATAGTAATAATCAGTAGTGTTTTGCTTAAATATTTGAGTTATGTGTGTTTCACAAGACAGAATTAAATTTACTCAAACCACTTATTACTAACTATTTGATACTTAAATTTGATATGAGAGTGATTTGAGCGCTGTCAAATGCATTCAGAAACAAGACTTTTTGGCGGGAACTTGCGAAGTGACGTTTTCATTTTGTTTTCATAAAATAGTGTATTTTTTGAGTTTTATTGAATATTATCGGTGGTATTTTGTCCAATAAAGATCAATACAAGTGCACCAGTGAAGTGAAATGAAATGATTACGTGTATAGTGGCTTTTCAAGTTGTCTCAAGAAGTCCATGAAAAGTTTTAGTAGAACGGCTACCATTGTACTAAAACCTAACTGAAGATGATTAAATAAGACAAGGCTATATGGCTCTGTACCTTTGCCTTTTTTAAAAAAAAACAACAACATTCAGAAACAAACGAAAATCTAGTGTTGAGTATAAATTATGATTTAAAAATCTCAAATATAAGTAAACTCAGGGATAAATGCTTAACCTTTACTCAATAAATGAAAAATTGTTGAAGTTATACTTATGTAGAGTATGAGGCGCTATCAACTTTGATTTCTCAGTTCAGAAACCGGCTGTAAATCCTACTTAATATTATAAACTAGCTACCACCCGTGGTCATCCGCGTTCCCGAGGTATCTTATGTTTTCCATATATTTTATTTCAGGATAATGATCTATTTATGTGCCAAGTTTCATCCAAATCCGATCACGAGTTTTTGCGTGAAAGAGTAACAAACATTCAACAATACACACAAACTTTCGCGTGGATGCGATAGTCGGCAAACAAGCATACGGCTTACTTTGTGGCAAGCGGTTACTGTCTTTAGACAATTAACGCATAGGGTAATACCTACTCCAGCATTAATGACCATGTTAGCTCTGGTGATCTAACAAAACAACAAAAACTTATGTTGAAAAAAGCAAAACTGCCTAAACATGCACCCTGAAACAAAAAAAAAATATATTTCATACAGTCGTTTCATAAAAATGAGCGATTCTTTCTTTCTAAATTTAGAAAAATTGAGTTCTGACGTCATCCCATGGTATCTATGTTGGCTAGCTCTAACGACCGCTTCAGTCTAGCAAGATAGATAAAACGTGGGACCAAAGGCTTTAAGTTCTGAGATAGAGAGCGCTTTAAGCTTGGCCTCACATTGTATTTGTGGTTTCTCATAAAAATATGAGAGAGCTTTTAGTGATCGATGTAACCAGGATAGTATTTTGTAGCGAATATAAAAATGTTTTATACGTATCATATGACTAGCGTCCGCCTCGCGTTTTCACCCGCGTTTCCGAAGGATCTTATGTTTTTCCAGGATAAAAAGTAGCGTATATGTTATTCCAATGTTATGATGTATCTATGTCGAAGTTTCACCGAAATCCGTTTATACGTGAAACAAACATCCATACAATAAACATCCTTACAAACTTTTGCATTTATAATAAAATATTTGTAGAATAGAATAAAAGAAGTAGGGAATTTTGTAAAATAATGTTTAGGAGTGTGAATATACCTGTCTATGTTTTAGTAGAACGAAGCCTACGCCCCTCCTGGAGGTTTTTTTTTTTAATTTTGGCATCACACTTCTGCCAGTGTCAAGTTGAGCAATGTAGGTATTTTTATATTCTTCATGTATTAAATTCTCGTCAATCGTCAAGTTTCAAAGTTCAAGTCATGTTAAATCTTCTTCGAGTCATAGTCAGTCAGTTTAGTTAGGTTAGGTTTTAGTACAATGGTAGCCGTTCTACTAAAACTTTTCATGGACTTCTTGAGACAACTTGAAAAGCTACTATACACGTAATCATTTCATTTCACTTCACTGGTGCACTTGTATTGATCTTTATTGGACAAAATACCGCCGATAATATTCAATAAAACTCAAAATACACGATTTTATGAAAATAAAACGAAAACGCAACGTCACTTCGCAAGTTCCCGCCAAAATGTCCTCCTGGAGGGTTAATTTCGCCGCATTTGTGTCATAAATGTCTCATATATCAGTGAATTTGTAGTATGGACATTTCGTTGATCACCATCTTTCAGTAAATCTAATTTAGCAGATTTGTATGGAGTTTCGTAATACAGCCCAATTAGTGTAATTTCCTAATATCTGTGAAGGTCTATTTTAATTAATTTATATCCTCTTTTATGATGTATGTAAGTAAGAAATGAGACGTGCTTGTGTAAATAACATATGTAGGAACCATTTATTTACAACAATATACAATTATTTACAACAAATATACAAACTATATATAAAAAAAATCCTCGAGGCGGCCGCTGCTGCCAATCAACGGCAAGGTTCCCAGAAGGCTGGCAGCGTTCCCTCTTTGTATGGCCAAGCTAACGCGTTGGCGTTTCATATGTAGGTATATTTTATTTTTGATTTTCGTTCAAGTGTTAAATGTTTACACTAATATCCAGTCTGGCGTCGCTGTCCGTATTTGGCCCAACAATTTTGTTGGCATATGGCTTTTATTTATAACAAGTAGTTTCCGTTACGCTTTTATTGTTTTTAAATGTTATTTAAATTTCAACCTTGACAGGAAAATATAAGAATTATAATAATAACGTTTTTAAAGTCAATAAGGACAAGATTCGCCTGCAAAAGAGTTGCTTTTCATGACTTTCCTAGATTTTCATTTTCATTTTATTTGACAGCGCTGCCAGACTGGTTATAAAGTAATTATAGGTATTAGTATGTTGACTTATACAAACGATTTGTTCAAACATTTGTTAACTTTTTACCGTCACAGTGAGCAATTTAGTTAAGTGGTGTAACATTTACACGGTGCGAGGGTGAGTAATATACTGTATAAGATACATTATACAGGTGTGGAAGAATTTCCGAGAGTGTGTCAATGATGAGTTTCTTTAATCCATTAAGGTAGTAAACAATAAAACCTGCTTGATGCTTATCGACCTATAGCTTAAAGTTGGAGCTATTCTGATCAGTTCGGTAGCGGTCCCAATTTGGGACGAACCGATTGGGTAGCAAAAATACTCCTGGGATATAAAAAGACCACTTAAACAAAATATCTCAAAATTAATTTTGATATCGCAAATAATTTCCAGTAAATAGAAAGTGGCAGTGGGCGAGGCACATCGCTCGTAGAACCGACGGCCGCTGGGGTAGAAGGGTTCTCGAGTGACGACCACGAACCGGAAGACGCAGCGTGGGCAGGCCCCCTACAAGGTGGACCAATGATCTTGTGAGGGTCGCGGAAAACCGCTGGATGCGGCCATCGTGGAGATCCTTGTGGGAGGCTTTTGTCCAGCAGTGGACGTCTTTCGGCTGACATGATGATGACAGTATATAGTAATACTGCTTAGGTTGCCTGTTTAATCCCCTGTGCAATGAATTACATAAGGCATTGCTTATCGTTTGCCCAAAATGATCTCATTGTTGTACTTATATAATATTAACGGCTGCCTTAATCCTACAAACATACAGCTTAATAATATTTCATGATATACACAAGAAAGAAATTGTAAATAAAAAGGGAATTCATGTCTCAGTTGGGATTCTTGACGCCGCCGGGAGCTACGACACGATTGATACAAAAGAAATGGATATGATATAAAAGGCGGCTGTAGGGTTTCGTATATCATTAATAATAAATAAATAATAATAAATATCCTGGGACTTTCTTCACACACGGTTATCTGATCCCAAACTAAACAGAGCTTGTACTATGGAAACCAGATCACTGATGTACTACATATACTTTTTTTGTTGAATGAAAATGAATTAAATGTATCTTGTAATAATAATTTTACATTCGACCGTCTTTGTGGCCAGTAGATATTTATTATCTAATAACAAAAATAAAAAAAGCCCGGAGACACACTAGAAATAAGTGATTCTTCAAACGCCTGAGCGGATTTTTCTGAACACTTTCGTTTGACACCTCCCAAATAAAGAAAACTTAATCAGAATCGATTCATCCGTTCAGAAGCTTTGATGTGGCAGTAAACGCTGTCCAGGGGGATTAATATCGCCACTTTATACACACTTTACTTACGTCTGTTTCGCCTAAAAGTGGGCTATATTACGAAACTCCATACAAATTTGTCAAATTAGATGAAACAAAAGATAGTTGACAGATCAATTAATGTTATCTGAAACATTATGAAGCTGCAAATGTGGCGATTTTGACACAGCAGAAAGCGAAATGCATTTCATCTCCACATTTGTAATTATTTTATACTAGATTCCGCCCCGCGGTTTCACCTGCGTTCCCGGGATAAAAAGTAGCCTATGTGTTTCCAGGGCATATCTATCTATGTACCATGTTTCATCCAAATCCGTTGTTGCGTGAAAGAGCAACAAACATACAAACTTTCACGTGTATAATATTATTAAGATTTTGTCAGATATGTCCTTGCTGCAGCATTTTGTCGTAGTAGCTTCTGGAAAAATTTGCTGCGGGTGGAGTTTTTCACACTAAGCAACATAACCCTAAAAATGAAGAATACAGAGAAATTCCTCGAATAAACACAAGTGTTGATGGTGACACGTGAATATGATTAGGTTTACATATTTGAGGGGTATGCTGACGAGCTCAATTGAGGTTACTGCTATTGTTTTTTATGTACTTTGATATAGTCTTTTCATCACTTTTTGCCTTTGTGAGGTAATTTTAATTAGATTTCTTGGATCGGATATTTTTTTAAGGTTGCAAGTAGGCAGGCAGTCCACTTGATGGTAAGTGTTACCGTCACCTATTGCCATTTGCAATACCAGAGGTAATGCCCTCAAGTAGTTAGGCAGGCTGTTTTATGTCAATACGTGTCGTATAAACTTTCGGAAGAAAACAGAAAAGTTAGAGAAGATAGAAAATAGGAGAGGAAATATATTTGGCCACCTTATACGTCACAACGAACTAATAAAAAATATAAGTTAAGGAAAGAGAGGGAAAGCGAGGAAGACCTAGATTGAATTATAGACCAAGTAAGGGCTAAATTGGACGTCGTGTCGTATAAGAAGTTGCAAGAAGCAGCAAATAATGTGCAATTGGAGCTAAGGAAATAAAATTGGGAACCGCGGGTGAAATCGCAGAGCGGATATTAGTTCTAATATAATATAGCAGAAGAGTTTTTTTGAACTCGCTTATCTCAAGAACTACCTATCGGTTTTGAAAATACATTTTTGCAATTAGCAGCCCAATTATTAAGGAAGTTATAGGCTGTTTGACATCACGCTACGATCTTTAAGAGCTGAGCAAAAAAAAGAATGCTAAGCGAGAAGGATGTAACTGTGCGAACGAGCGATGTAAAACGACGCGGTAGGCTAGTAAACCTATTTATAAAAATAATGGTGGCTTTACTTTGATTGTTCAAAGTTCTTGGCTTTCGGACTGTCTTTTTTCCTTGATATGAGGAAAAAAAAACAAAAACAAACTTCGCATTAAGTTTTGTATCGAAATTGCCAATGAAGATCAATCGAGCTTAAACTAAGTTGAGTTAACATTATTCCAGTCGGAAATGTACGTTAGAAGTTAAATAAATCGGACAAATGCGAGTTAAACTCGCGTGGAGAGGGTTCCGTAGGTACATGTTTAACTAAGTTCCATAAATATTTTTAAACCTGACCCTATATTTGACACCCTGATAAAAAGCCCTTTCATTTGATATGTTACACAATATTGTCTGCAAAACTTTTTTTTTTAATTTTCTAATGTTTGAAATTCATTTATTTACGTAACACGTCCATGTTTGGGTCATCGACTTACATATGTGTACCAACTTTCAACTCAATCCAGTCCAATATTTTCGGACAGACAGACAGACGCACGAGTGATCCTATAAGGGTTCCGTTTTTTTTTTCGGAACTCTAAAAATGATTATTTAAGTGGAAATTCTTAGAAAAGAAATTTAACAGCCACACTTTCATAAAAATATCATTGTATCCTACTAATATTATAAGTGCGAAAGTTTGTGAGTATGTATGTATGTTTGTTGCTCTGTCACGTACAATCTACTGAACGGATTTGGATGAAACTTGGCACATAAATAGATAATACCCTGGAATAAGATATAGGCTACTATTTATTCCGGGAAAACATAAGGTACCTCGGGAACGCGGGTGAAACCGCGGGGGGCAGCGAGTTATACAATATACGTTATTATTACCGTAGACGTGAACTGATCGTCTACCTCGTTCTAGTCTAAAATTGGGAAAAACTAGCCTTTTTCTTCAATACATTACCAATTCGGTTTGTAATCCAAATCGGGCCCGGAACCGAGCGGCTCTGAATTACCCAGATTATCGGAAAAGGGATAAAATAAATGTAAGTACTGTCAAATTAGTCCACGACTTTGTCAAGCTAAGCTAATGTTACTAAACTACTAGGGTGCGAATATCATCATAGGACATTATAATCATCATCATCATGTCAGCCGAAAGACGTCCACTGCTGGACAAAAGCCTCCCCCAAGGATCTCCACGATGGCCGGTGTTGCGCTACCCGCATTCAGCGGTTTCCCGCGACCCTCATAAGATCGTCGGTCCACGTTGTGAAATACGATAATTTCTAGTAGGTATACTCTTAATATCGGCCAACAATACGTTAAGGCGTATAGTTTCTACAATTAAGTATACTCAAATTATCGTTACGAAAATCTTGCAAGAACAAAAATACAATCCACGAGACGGTTGGCGTCTTGCCAAACACTTAATGTAATTGTTTGTATATTGGACGAAATCTTGTCATGTTTTCTAAGCTCGGGCTTTTTTGCCAACAAAAATGACTTTGGCCATTTCGTTTGGACGAAATTCAGGCTTATAGGATCTGAAATACGGTCAGGGTTAACCGTTAAAGTTGACAGGTTATAAATCTTTGATAAAAAAGGGAGGAATAATCTTGTAAAGGCTGATTTAGGTATTATTAGAATGATAACTTGGCATGGAGTGCCACGATCTTATTATAAATGTGACTGCTGGCGGCGCTGCTCAATTTTTCAAATATCTAGGTCATATTGTGATGAATAATGTACCCAAAGATATCGCATCCATGAAAAATGTACCTGTTATCGGTATGCAAAATGAAGTTTTAGTTTTTTTGTACTTTTAATTCGTATACCTCAAATCAAAGAGTTTTGGATCGTTAGTGAATTTGATTCATTATTATATACAACAAATATACAAAATACAATCTACATACTTCAATAAAAAAATCGTCGATGCGGCTCTGCTGAATGATAAGTTGAGAGCAAAACGTTTGTCGTGGTATGGACTGTTATGAGGAGGGATGAAACCCATGTGACTAAAAGAGTTATGAATATAAAATTGATGGGAATATCGGGTAACATCAAAAAAGAGATGGATGGATTGTGTAAAAGATGATATATGTAAGGAAGGATGAATGCCGATAATGGCGATAGAAGGGTTGAATAGAAGAAGAGTAACTACATAATATTGCGTCGACCCCAAATCAATGGGAGATAACTTTTTAATGTTAAAATAATATACTTTGTAATAACACTTACCAGAATGTTTAAAGTCGATTAAAATATAGCCCATTTTAATGCTTTCGAATTATCTCCACAATTTCTCGTATGTAATAGAATTGCTTACCACACAGGAAGTGTGGACAGAACGCCCATGCCAGACAACGCGGCGCTGCAGTGGCTAATGGAAATATAAATTATACTTTTATCCTTAATGGAGCTAAAGCTATGGAAACGCCCATGTATTGAAGAAAATAGTCGCCAATACTGGGTCAAGTACAAGATAGTTGGGTCGCTACCAACTGTGACAATATCCCCTGCATGGCGACGTTGCTAGAAATTTTAAAGCATTTGTACCTTTCAAATTTGCAGTACTACTCCAGTATTTCAATGATCTTGTTCAATTATTTAGTTATGGTAAAAAAGCACTTATTGTTGGACCTCACAACTGACTGTATCACCGGTTTGCTCAACAAGGATTTATTCTTTTGAATTAAGCTTTGAATTTAACCTAGTTCTTTTGCGTAGTTCCAGAAAAATACCAATGTGTAACTCATCTAAAAATATTTTTTAATACGCCCTATTTGAATTAATTTCAGTAATAGTGAGCACTGACTTAAAAACCTAAACCATTTTGACAACACTTGGCATCTAATTACTATAAGCCAGCCATTTAGGGTCCAAAAGCTGCTGCTTTTGGACCCTAAATGGTCTAAATGCTGCTTTCACAAATGTAGCTCTGAAATCTAGGGTCGACGAGATATGACATCGGTCAGTAATTTTGCGGGGTTTATCTTTATAGTGTTATGGAAGGAATGGTCGCGAGATTAACGTCAAATATTTTTATAGCAGTTAGGAGATTTGAAACAAAGAAAATGTACAAAGTGAGGCAAAACAAAAACGGGCACTTCTCTATATATTCTAGGTATGACAGACACTTCCCCACAGAGCCAACGTCACAAATTTAATTTGTCAAAATCTCTCACCGAATATCGAATTTTGTTGATCTTTGGTTCAAAAGTTGGTGTTTTTAGGTAGCCTTGACAGAACGGTGTCTTATTGGTGCTACTACTGTATCTTAAGAACTAGAGTACCCAGCGAAGATCTATTTGCTTCCTGAATTTTTCACCAAGTATCATATTTGTCGCTCCTAAATTCAAATGTTATAACAGTGTGGTCAATTAGTAAAAGATTCGTATAACAAATTTGGCAATGTTCCTGCAGTCTCAATTTGTTATAGGAAATTAAAACAACTACCTAAATAACTTCTAGTATCTGTTTCAGACATACAGAATAAATAATGTTAGGAGTGAATAAAAGTAACTAAAATAATTCGATTTTTACTGCAATACTTTTTTTAAGTTATGGCGTGGCTATTTCGGATTCTTTTGGCATTTTGGCCCAAAATCGAATACATGGGACGGGATGCCCCAGGCGCTTTTTGCATTGGGCAAATCAATCCACTGTCATGTCAGTTGGAAAAAATCGATTATATATGTTTTTAGTTTTATTTTATAGAATACCATTTTTTTTATGGAACTAATAAAAATATTTGTCATAAAAACAATCGATTGGAAGAACGTAAATGACAATGCCGGAAACTCAATTGAGCGTCCCATCTAATAAAAGTCTGTTTACAAGCATGCCAAATATACTTTGTTGCTGCTTTATTACTAACTAGCTGTTACCCGCGGTTTCACTCGCGTTTCAGGTTATAAGATATATGTACCTTTGGGGATAATGTAGCTTCCTGTTAGTTAAAGAATTTTTCGAATTGGACCAGTAACTCCAGAGATATATAGAAATACTATTATTAGTATAGATAGATAAATAGCTGAAAATTATGTCTAAATGCCTTTAGAATCTGCGGTTTCTGTTTAAATCTAAGAATAAATAAAATAAAGAAATAAATAAAATCAGACTGTCTCTTGGAATGACATTTCGTTTACATTATTTCGTATTACAACATTGATAACTAAGTAAAAACATTATTTTGAAATAGCTACGTGTATATATATTTAAATAAAAATAATACATATTACTTACATTAAAATCCATAAATAATATTTTACATGTCTTTTTTTATTAGTCACTAGCTGACCCCGCAGACGTTGTCCTGCCCTGAGAACAAAAATAAAACTGGGACCTACCTACCTAACCCTACCTACCTCTACCTACCCCTATCTACCCCTACCTACCCCTACCTATCCTAAGACCTTCTCCTGGTTCTAAGCTACCTCCCCATCAATTTTCAGCCAAATCAGTCCAGCCGTTCTTGAGTTATGCGCTTACCAACACATTTAGCGATTCATTTTTATATTATAGATTATGTTTGTTCGGAGTATGTGCGTATAGCACAGCTCAAATAGCTGTGACAGAGACAAGAAATGGGTCAGGTCATAAATAATAAATTCCATTTTCAATAACTTCTTATCAGCAAGTTTTACAGAATATCAGTCTATTATCAAAGGGTCCTATTTTCATACGGTTATTCTCCTTAATCTACATTTCTTGTAAATTAATGAAAGGGTGATCCACGATATTGTCTTTTCTACTGAAAAAATTGTATGTAAAATTTGACAGTATCAGAACATTAGGAGATTTTCAAGATTAATCCGTAATGATTCTTGTTTCCACTTACCTGTAAAGTAAATTCATGTAAATTCTTATGATCAATGAAAAAGACAAATTCAGAAGTCATTGATTTTTTTTCATGACTTACATAAAATCCATCATTCCACCTGAATCCAGATTAAAACTAAATCTATAATAATATCAAAACGCATAAAATGCTTCTCAATATAAACAAGATACAATACCATAAATTCAAGGGTATTTCTTCCCTATTTCTGCCTCGATAAGCTTAAATAAATCGCCATTCTCGAGCAGTCGGTACGGCGCCTCATACAGATAGCCCTTTGAATATCAAATGTATGGAGCTATAGTCAAAAATGGGTAAATAATGCCCATAAGGCGCATGCTTCAATGCCGGGGCTAGAAACGGGTTCTTAACCCGGGATATAAAAAGGGATCTTCAACTTGCGGACGTTTTGACGAAACCTCATGTTAGTGTTATACGTGAGTCATGAGCGGAAGCGTTTTTGGTATTGAGAAAATAAAAATATACATTATGAAAGATATTTTAATTTTCTCCGAAGAGGTTCTCAATTCGGTTGTGGTTTTTTATGTTTCACGCATAAATTTTTTGTTTATGAACCGATTTTAATAATAATTTTTGCGTTGGGTTTAGCGCTCCAAGGTGTTCTATTGTCTTTGAAATTAAAATTTGGTGATAATGTTTGTTATTACGCATATTTTATCAATCAATATCAATTTTAAGTATAAAAATGGAATAGTACAACCAACTTATATTTTATACTTAAGTTACTTTACATTTTATTTTAAGTCCGACACACACTTGGCCGGTGATTCTTTGAAGTGTTTTTTATTTTTTTGGAAAGGACTAAAGTTGGTAGCCTCTGATGGCTGCTCCAACCTTACCGGACAATCGGCGAGCGCAGAGAGCTCTCAGCCGGGTAACATTTAGGTAACCACGCCTGAGGGCACCCCCGAGTGGGGTACGAACCTCGGCTCAGGGCATTACCGGGGGAAGGGGAGGACTTTGTACGAGTTACGACTAATTGGGGGCAACTTTGAAGTGCTTCCGTAGCCTTTGGATTCTTGCAATAACAGGCGTTACTGACCCTTCCCCCCCCTCATTGATGAGCTCTGGCAACCGTAACTTATGCGTATGCACACTATATTCAGTTAATTGGCTACGGTATTCTGTAAGGTTGGTATATTTCCTGACAAGCTGCGAAGGATCGCTGTTCCGAACTCTCTTATTAACGCTCCCGCTGTAGCTTATGGAATGTGTTACTACTCCCTTTGTTACTCATCTATTGAATAATTCAAGGGCACCGAGTCCCGGATATTCAAGGCTATTCAAGCCCTTTTAAAGCTGGTTTTACGTTTAAGCGGATATACAAGTTTGCATATGGTGGGCAAATTGTCGCGATTTTATGGATTCCTGTATACATTTTTGCGCTTCCTCCTTTTTATATGACGGATTTATTTTTATTAGTGTTTAATTTGTTTTTTCATTTGAACGTTATCGGAATTCTATTGTCAAACAGTAGGTACATATACGAGTATCTCTATATAATAATAATAGTATTTTTTTTTAAAGGACTCAGTTGGTAGCCTCTGATGGCTGCAACAACCTTACAGGACAAATCGGCGAGCGCAGAGGGCTCGCAGCCGGGTAATAATTAGGTAACAACGCCTGAGGGCACCCCCGAATGGGGTACGAACCTCGGCTCAGGGCATTAACGGGGGAGGGGAGAACTTTATACGAGTTACGACTAATTGGGGGCGGTCGGATTACTAATGGCAGCTCGGGCCGCTTGAACGGGACGAGACTGAGTGGGACGTCGCGGCGGTCGATTTTTAACCAACTTAAAAAAACGAGTAGGTTCTTAATTCAACTACTTATATGTTTTTTTGTATTTTAAATTCTTTCTATTCGAAAGTGTTTCTATTATATTCCGGAGGTGGTCCCAGTGTCACCAAGTCTCAGGATCTGTTGATGGAAATGACAAAAAACTATTTTTTTTTAAATAAATAACTTTTAACAAAAAGACAACCGCCAGATACAAGATTATTAACCATTATTATTCTACTAGTCCTACTAATATCATAAATGTAAGAGTTTGGACAATAGTATATATTATAATAATAGACCGTATTTGGAATTGAGGATCTAATATTATGATCCTGAGACTAAAACTGGAGATGATAAGTAAAATTTCCTTTTGAGCTCGTATGAAAAGTTTCTGATCGAAAACACATTAGCTGAACTGTTTGCCCGCATGTTTTTAGGAAAAACACTGTTAAAGTTAGGCTGCAGAAACCTTTTTTTAGATACATTTAGACTTCGCTTGCAACACCTGGTACTCGGACCACTCACCACATAGGAAGGAATCTGTGCTTCAGGTATTACTCGCGCGTTGCTGATGCCTCATGTCTGTTGCTCTGGCGATCACGTTCAGAAACAAAGTTATTTGGTTGCGTGAGTTACATTCCCAGTAAAGCTAGACGAGCGAGACAACACTATTTTCTACCTCTCTTTTTACTGCTTTGTGTATATTTTTCATTTTCATTTTTTATTTTACTCCCCGTAATATTGCTATAGTATAATAATATATTTATTTCTTTCTTTCACAAAGGTTACTTAATAACTATATGTTACAGAGATAATACAGTTTCCAGATATAAACTCCTTTGTGAAAGACTGGTTTCTGTACTAGGAACTGGCCTGTATTACAGATCACCAGGCTCGCTCCCCTGGGCCTAATACTGTTTTATGTGACTAACATTAATTTAGTATGTTTATATTATAAGAACTATTTCTGTTATGAATGCATGCTGTGATCTCCTATAACTGAAGATGACAGAGTCTTCATACTATTTGTAATATTATTAATAATGTAAGGTTGTTTGGTGTACATACAACCTTATAATCGAGTTAAAAGCTAAGCCCAGGATTTCGTTCGTTTCCCGCAGGAAATGATTTATTATTTACTAAAAACTTTTCACCGTGCCACATAAATAATAACTGGTATAAACTATATTACATTAAAAGTCTGAAATTCAGTATATTTTAGGATTTTAAGCTCTACTATATTGGAATTTATGTTGAAAATGATTAAGTCTTTTTTCGGTGAAGGAAAATATAGCAGGGTGGTTGGCTAGGTTTGTAATACCCGCCTGGCTAAAATCACCAAGCACAGTAGGTATTTTTAAGCTGAACTTGAGAGCCAGTTACCTTCTAGGCTTTGTATGGTTACCACCTTTGGCTTTACCTTAAAGAACCTTATAACAAGACCGATTTAATGACGTTACTTTATTATTGTATTGTATTACGTGAACACTGCAGCACTAACAATTTATTTTATATCACTTTTATTCCTAAACAATTTTGTACTTTACCTTCCTTTATTTAAAGTCTAATTTCTAGTATATTTCTCAAAGCCACCATTCGCCAATGTTCTCAACTGTACATTTAGTTGGATTAAATACTACTAAAATTTATAACAAAGTCAGGTAGCTAAAGTTGGGAATAAATTAAAGATAACTGATGTAGTTTTTAGTTCAATCTCATAACTTTAACTTGTATTACTTGAGGGAAAACTTAGTTTTCAAATGTGATATGTGCTTCGTAGCGTAGATAACTTGCTACGAATATTGTAAATGTGCTACGCCGTAGCTGATATCTACGTGAGAACGATTTGTTGAACTATTCGTTGATTATTATTATGTTTATCTATATAACGCACTGATAAACAGATGGAGATATAGACTGAGTAACGTATCATTAGTAGGGTATTTGACTGACATATCATATCAGCTACTTTTTAATAAATGTCAAAACGATTGTTTATATTTTTGTTTATAGTTTATATACGAAGTTTTGTACGAAATACTGCGTTTTATTGTTTTTGATCTATTTTTAGTTAGACAATAAATGTACGTACAAACCTATTTATTTTGCCATAAAGTATACATCAAGTAATTCCTCTTCATACATAAGATTATGTATCAAATAAAATGCACTCTTTACTATTTTCCAATAACTTTTAGCTCGCCAATCACTTACGTTAAAATGACACACGATCTCCAGCGAAGCTTGGCTGCCTCCATTTTCTTTTTAAAATATAAAATTTTAAAAATAACTTCACTTAACTAAATTACAACATACGCTTACTTTCTAGAGCGAGCACTTTTAAAATTAGAAGTGAAGTGTCTCTTGAAAAAACTCGAGTAGATTGTTGGAAGTGCGTTCCAAGTGCTGCTAATTAAAATTTCATTACAAAGTAACAGTATAAAAAAGGTCAGTAGTATAATTTAATTCATTTGAATGTGAATTAGCAAATGTTTTAGGAATGTATACGCGATTGGCGCGTAGTAAGCGGTTAATACCATTGCTATGGACGTTTGCTACACTCTGAACATCAAAGAAAAATAGCTAAGTTATTAATTACCTACTATTCTGAGTGGGGCATCCTCTCTAATTATCGATCCTTCCCGATGAGCTCTGGTGACCTTACTCACGCTCAGAAACACAATATAAAGTTATTTGGCTGCGGTATTCTGTAGTGGAGGTACTTTCCCAGTAGAGCTGCACGTATAGTGAAAAATTGCTATGCTCAGGTAGAGAAAGAGCCGAGATAACATATATTGACGGAGTGTGTGCGGAACGAGCGAGTTAGATTGTCTTTTGGTTTATATAAGGGCTTAGATATTGGTGTGTGCAACAGTTTGTTGCATTCCCCAATTTCGGAAGAATCAAAATTATTGTATAAATTAGCTAAGATAGCGTTAAAAAAATGATTTGTTAACATTAATGTGTTGTTATAATGGGGTGACATTATCGCAAAGCGATAAAACCCGTCTAAATAAAGAAAAAAGAAAAAACTATGAAAATATAAAAAAGGGACGGTAAGTGTAGGTACGTAGGTGTTGGTAGGAAAGTGTAGCCAGCTGTTATAAAATAAAAAGAAATATTATTATATAAATAAAGGAAGGAAAGGAAAAAATTGCGTCTTAAAAAAAGATTATTGATTTATTAGAGATTTATTATTACACTGATCTACTGATTAAAACTGTACTATACTTAGCTCAATGCAGTAATAAAAACATGTCACCGACATTTTTCTTTATTGAAAAATTCGTTTGTTTAATGAAAACTTGTGGAGTGGGGTATTATGAAAGAGGAGATTTAGCATAGTTTAAAGAGTTCATGGAAACTAGAAGAAGATGTGAGAGAGAAATACTTAACCAGGGAGAAAGATAGGGGAGCCTTATTCATTCAAGAATATTCCAAGGTATATATTATTTTCTTCTAAAACTACAATCTTAAAAAATAACATTGCCAAATAATTTTTGTGATTGTTATAAAAAAAATACACCCCTATATTGTGGTCGAAATCCGTAAAATTCTTGCGTGTTTTATAAGAGACTTGAATGAATTATGTTTCTAATTTCATCGGTACGACGTACGCAGAATATATTATTTTCACCAAATTTCGAATTTTACGAAGCAACAAGATTTGAATAACACAGTGTTTTTTCGTTTCATGGCATTTAAGCCTGTATTTTCAAGCCAACATACTGTGTACTAACGATTTCGACACTGACACGTTGGTTGTAACTTCATAAACAAATAGCGTCAGTTTTTTGATTTTCACAGAACAACAAATTCTATTTTTGTATATTAAAATAGAACGTCGAAAATATCAAATAATCGACTTTGGAGGAATAACATTCAACATGTTTTTTTTTATATTATTAGCTTTTGTTTTTAAAATCTTATATCTATACTAATAATAAAGCTGAAGAGTTTGTTTGTTTGTTTGAACGTGCTAATCTCCGGAATTATTGGTCCGATTCGAAAAAATATTTCAGATACGGAAGATACATTATCCCCAAAGGTTATAGGCTACTTTTCAAACACGTTCTTAATTTCTCCCTAAATACGATGTATTTTTGATAAAATACTGAGTCTTAAAATTTGGTACAGTAAGTATACATTTGACAGATATGCAATAATTTACCTACTAAAGACAAAGCCATTTTTTTAAGTCCAAAGAAAGCATATAAAATGCAGAAAGAAAAAAAAAAAATTTATTCGTGGCATAACTGATTGTTTTAATAAATTAAATTTAATAAATGTAGAAAAAAAAAATATTCCACAAAGCTCCAGCACTCTACAAAGAAGTAAAAAGCCCGCATAAAGTTAATGCAGCGTTAAAATAGCATCAATCCTATATAATACCTGCCGACATATTTGATTAAAAAAAGTCGTTTAGACCCACCCTGTCATACCGTTAATGAAAACGTGTAAGTACATAAGTAATGACCCGTGGCCATAAACGAAGTAATGATGTTTTCTATTTCTTTTTCTTTGTTTGATGGATGGATTTCTTGTATGTTGTGAATGACCTTCTCAAAATTAGACTCTCGCACGTAGTAATAAAATCGTTAATTGCTTTGCTATTTGATGTTTTCAACTGTATCTGAAGCTTATATGTTATTGCAGGGTATGATCTATCTGATTTACATCCAAATTCTTTCAGTAGTTTTTACGTGATAGAGTAACAAACATCCATACATCCTCACAAAATTTCGCATTATAATACTAGTAGGAAGTAGGATCGTAATGTAAACAAGGCAGTTAGAAAAAATCTCCACTGTGATATGAAAAAAAGCTTTTTTTATCTTTTCGTATATTTTTGTAATCACCTTTTAAAACCCTTCACTTTGACTTGCCACTCGATAGGTTTGCAGGAAAAAAAAAACGAACCCTTATGGTAGGAAATTTTGGTGCCAAACCGTATTTTTTACTACACCCAGTAACATGCACGCAATAAAGACAAAATTAACCACATATCATTAATAAAATTTGCTTCAACTGTTAAGTAGTTACGAGGAAACATAAGGACAAACACATAACTCTCCTTTTTTTACTTTACCACAGTCGGGCAAAAAATATAGTCATAATCCATTTAAAAAGATATTCAATGTGACGATAGCATTTTCTACGTTTCCTTAGATTAATAATGACTTACGACACGGCTTATGGCCGAGCCTTAACAGCATGTTCTTAATTACCGACTGAGCTGGAATTTAATCAACGTCCTGATACTTATTAATCTATGGGCAGGGGTTTACATAACCTTAATTAATATTAGTCCAGTCAGTAGCAGATTGTAACATCGCTACCAGGCTGTCCATAAAAATGGATTATCCGGACTATTTTTGCCTGTATTAGCTGTATGTAGTATGTTAAACATAAGTTGATCGACAAGGCCTACTATAAGGTGGCTCATTACATAGAAGACATGAATAGACCAAAAAAAAAGAAGCTTTGTTGAGTTTCTTGCCGGAGTCTCCTCAGTTCAAGTGTATTCCGAACCGGTAGTAGAGTCTATTGTAAAACTGTAACTGTTGACATTCATAAGTGTCTTATTAGGGCCTAAACTGAATAAATGAGTTTTGATTTGATTTGTCCTTTCTTTCTAATATTATAAATGTGGAAGTATGATTGCGACCACGAACCGGAAGACACAGCGTGGGCAGGCCCCCACGAGGTGGGGTTCATCTTGTGAGGGTCGCGGGAAACCACTGGATGCGGGTAGTGCGAGACCGGCCTTCGTGGAGATCCTAGGGGGAGGCTTTTGTCCAGCAGTGGACGTCTTTCGGCTGCCATGATGATGACGATTGTGAATTTATCCTTCTTTTACTCAACAATGAAGCACTGGATATGATTTTCAGACCAAATCCAACAAAGAGCGATCATAAAATAAATTATGTAAAAAACATCAATTCTACTAAAGATCAAACATTTGAAGTAAAATCGTAATAGCCTGAAACATATTTTGTCGGAGGCCTCTCTAGCATTTTTACGAGCGAACGTAAAACGCCACAGCTGTCTTGTAAAAAAGTTTATTCAAATCTGTTGGATTTATTGGGATGCCTGGTTTTAGGTCTCGACATTATTACTAGTTACAAGTTACCTCTAAGGCAGAGGTTCTCAAACTTCATGAGAATCAATAATTATTTTGCGCCCTCCAATTTTACTTTACCTTTTATAAACATGACAATAGTAAGTAATCGTTACCTACTTGATAGCGTCCCATAATAGTCTTATCCTGTTTCTGATTTCATGCTTAAATTTTAAATGAGACTTCATAATTAGTGAGAGCAATAAAAACGAAACTTTGTACTATTTAGAGAAACTTTTATTCAAATTAAACTATACTATTTCAAATAAAATTTTCTCTAGGCCCTATACCGCCCCCTTGTATGCCTCCAACGCCCACATGGGGGCGATATTGGCCACTTTGAGAAAGACTGCTCTAAAGTGAGGTTATATCTAAGTTTCAACGTCGATGGTGCCGATTCTGTTGTTTACGAACTAAATAAATTTAATCTTACTATATCTCTTTCTAATAGTAAATATAAGAAAGGGATGCAAGATATTTTATTCCTGTCAATTTAATCCGATCACATATTTCAATGTGAATCGCGCGATCATTATTGGTCACGACTATTTACCCGTACATTACGACGGTATGGATTAAACTGACAGCATTAAAATGTTCTGTCTTTTTTCAATAAGGTTAACTTGAAAGAGAGGTGACTTGTCTAATATTAGTTAAGTTCGTAAACAACAGAATCGACACCATATTAAAGCTTTTAGTTTCAAAGTATTTATTTTTATTTAACTCCTTATAATATCTTCTCTTGCGTTCTTTTTAATAATCTTCTCTATACTTATAATAGGATTTCAAATGAATATAAAAATAAGTCTCACGTAAGCATTATTACGTTTTCTGCGAACCCCTGACTATTCAAAACTAAGTTATGATTTTTCATGAAGAGGCATATGATCAAAAGGACCGATTTCACGCCCCCTAAAGGGTACTGCAACTTATACACTCCGTAAATAGAGTTCGGACCCAAAACTTGGTCTGTCATAAAAAATCCATTTCAACTTATTTTGTTTTGCAATCCCCATCGTTAGACTAATGTTGGGCTACAAAACTATTAACTGCTTTTGTTTCACGGTACCCAAAAATTTACATAGTTTCGTAATCAACACTAGGTACTTTACTTTTGTAGCCATTTTTTTATCTAGATTATTTTTTCGAGTCGTAAACACAATTTGCTTCTCAGTCTGCTCGACTACTGTCATGGAATACCACTAAATGCCATCCTCAATAAAATACCGTATTTATCAATAGTTCAATAACCTTTTAGCAAGATTTCTTTTTAATAGGGAGAAGTAGCCTAAGTTATAGGGGTAGGTAAGTAAGAAACGCGATAAGAAGACATTTAACGGGCGGCTGAACTAAAACGCTAGAAAATTGTCTGAATACTTTTGAGAGTTGCGTAGCTGTTATCTTTATTTTGTTTGTAGAGATTATATAAACACATTCTTATATACAAAGGGCATCGACCTTCGATCTGTAGAAGAATGGAAACCTAAAAATAAAGGCAGTGAAAGCTAATTTATGAGATCTAGATCTAGGCTGGTCGCAGTAATAGGTAGAAGTTCTAGGAAGACTTGAAACAGTAACCGCTTACCATTGTGAGCTGTTTGCTTGCTTGTATGAAAAAAAAACAATTTACAGGGTTTACATATTGTTATAAAAATATTAACAAAAAAAAGAAAACCTCCTTTAAACACATTTAAAATTAAATTGAGACCACCTTGGACATATACTGAACTCAACGCAAAAATAATCATCATAATAGGTTTTTATAAAAAAAAGTTATATCACGCATAACTTTTTTGTATAAAAACCGACAATAAACATAAAAAAACATACAGCCGAAGTGAGAACCTCTATTTACAGGACAAGTTAAAATATTCACCAGTTGCGGATTAAGTCAATCCATTTCCAGTAAGTAAACCGTATATTTCTACACTACGCCAAGCCACCTCAGTCAGTGACAATGGCGAGTAAGAACTAGATCTAACATAATCCTTCGTATTTACTCACTGTCTTGTTTAACCAGAAATCTCAAACCAATGTTATTTTGAGCCTTATCTCAATGTAAATAAAGGAAAATATTTCTTTACATAATTAACAAAATAATAGTCAGGAAGATATGAAAGCCTGTTTTACTCGCCAAGCATCTACCGTCTTGGGGGCCAATTCCGCTAAATTACAACGGTTGACATCCAATTTCGATTCAGTTAAAGTTCGTTTCCAATCCAATTCTAATTTGACTAAAAAAACGGTATTACACTAAATAAACGAAATCGAACCACGATTGGATTATTATGATTAGATTGTAATTGTTGTTGCCCTTGGCAACCGAAACATCGTTCGTTCATCGTTGTCAGATTATTAGTGGAATACAAAAAGTCGTCGTTCAGCTGCAATCCAATTGTAATCTAATCAAAATTAATTAGTGAAATTGGCCCCCAGATAGTTGCACTTAGAAGTCAGCACCTTCTTTCCCTTCGGCCATATCATCACTGACCACGTTGAGATATATAAAAACAGGCCTATACATAAAAAACATATCTACAAAAAAGTACAAATAATCATCCGCATTTTTAATACCTACTTGTAACTTTGTATGAATGTAAAGAAATCCAAGATATTCCAGACTCTTCTAATAAGAACGTATTTCGAAGATACGAACAGATTTCCACTTGGCAATGCTAACTCATCCCGCGGCAGATCGCAATTGTGAAATACTTTTCAAGCCTTTGTTATCACTGTCGTATACGGTGACCATGACGAGTGATTTTATAAATTTATTTTAGTAAAATAAACTGGGCAAAATGGACCACTTTCCACAAGCATTGAAAACAAAGTTGTAGATCTAAATAACAATAATGTTTTTAAAAATAATAATAATTTTATGTCCAACTATTCTATAATATACAATATTTACAATTATTTACAACAAATATAAAAACTACTACATATAAAAAAAATCCTCAAGGCGGACGCTGCTGCCAATCAACGGCAAGGTTCCCAGAAGGCTGGCAGCGTTCCCTCTTTGTATGGCCAAGCTAACGCGTTGGCGGAAAAAGCTCCCCGCCCGCCAGTCCCCTGTAATCTCAATTAATTTTGAAGATAATGTTCGAGAAAATCGGCGAGCCTCGGACCCCCAAGAACCCATGGTCTCGACCGCATAAGGCAAAAAAGTATTAATTTTATGTTATGTTATAATTTTTATGTAGTTTATTTCTTTTTATGTTACTAGTTTTAAGCCTTACCATCTGTTTCATGTATGTATTTCTTTCTTCTATTACACACTGAGTCTTCATATCTATCAAACTTTCGATTAGCAGGGCTGCTGGAAGAAATTTCTATTAGAAATAAGCAGTCCCTTTGTGCCTTTGTATTTGTTTTGTCTTTTCTCTTTACTTGTCTCTGTGTGTACATAAATAAATAATTATTTTCACGTAAATTTTATTTAGATTTTTACCTCCTCCTGCAAGTTTAATAAATTGGCATTTAATGCATGTTTTCTAATTATAAATTTAGCTTAAAATTTTATTATGGTAACCCTACTTCCATTTGCTTTGAATGCAGCGAACATCTTAGATTAACTCCAGTTGTTCGCTAAAACCTATTCCTTTACAGGATGAATGAAATTCTTATTGAGAAATTTCTATTGAAATCCGTTGAATGTACTACGATGTTAAAGAATTTTTCACCGTTACAAGATTGTACGTATGATGCGCCTGTCTCACCGCCGACGATATTAGCGCGTAGCTAGAAACGAATCGAGCAGCGAGTCTTTGATAGCTGTTGTGTCTGCGATAAACTAGTTTAGATTTGGCTGCACCAACCTTACCGGACAATCGGCGAGCGCAGAGGGCTCTCAGCCGTGTAACATTTAGGTAACCACGCCTGAGGGCATCCCCGAATGGGGTACGAACCTCGGCTCAGGGCGTTACCGGGGGAGGGGGAGGACTTAGTACGAGTTACGACTAATTGGGGGTTTAAAAGAGGTTTTACCGGCGGGAGTTTGAATACCCAGACGTAGATAGTCCAAAAGTAGATGATCACTTTAGTACCCTAATAACAAGGATCTTAAGTTATCAGCTACATATTATGACGCTGACTCTACAGGCGATGTTCTGTATCTGATAGATAGACTATACAAAATTATCATCATTTATATAAATGATTTTACGATAAGTTATTATCTCAATTACAGTTCAAAATGCTATTTCTACTAAACTGCTGCGCTCCTGGAATCCGTACCACCAGCCATCTGGAGGTACGTAAATAAACCTTGATTTGATATTTATTCGATTTTCCTCGTGATCCTTAAATTTTTGTACCGTTGTATCTCTTTTTTCCTACAAATAAATTCAATAGGTACGTTTCTAGGGCAATAAAATAGTCGCTTCTTCGTCAGCGGTGGGGCAGTTGCCTAAATCTTGTTCCGTTAAATTGAAGACGAGGTTTTACATAATGCCAAATGAGATTTGGATCTAGTAATGTCGAGTATTCTTCAATTTGGATGTTGATTTTCTTGGAATATGCTTTTTGAGGTTGATTTTTGCTGTATTTTATTCTTACAGTTTTGCTGTGGGGGTTGAATACTATCTCCGAAACGTTACTTGTTTTTAGGGAACATCGTGCTTGCTATCTTTTGTCTGCTTCTGTATCTTCTAGCATTACGCTCTCTCTTATAACTGCATAAGCTGCAAATCTTCTTTAATTGCTGTAAAATATGCTTTGTTTATTTTTATATGTTATATGGTGTTGTTAAAATTTACCATAATGATATTACAAAATTTAAATGACGGCGCGTTTGTATTATTTATAGTATTTTTAATTTGTGTAATGAATTGTAGTGAATTTTGTTTGTATACTTATTAAATTATTTACATCATGAATACTGATTTAGTATTTCTCTATGATTTAAAATAGGTAATAACAAAACCAAAGAGGGGAAGCACTTTTCACAATTTGACACAACTCACACATTTAAAAGCAAAGAAAATATTACTCTGTTTAAAGTGAATGTAGAAATAAATAAATAAATAAATATCCTGGGACATTCTTCACACACGGTTATCTGATCCCAAACTAAGCAGAGCTTGTACTATGGAAACCAGATAACTGATATACTACATATACTACTTTTTTTTGTAAATACATACTTATATAAATAATTACACCCAGACATGTTCATGCACACAAATGTTTGTCCTGGATGGGAATCGAACTCATGACCAGCGGCGTGATAGGTGGTGTCTTAACCAACTGCGCCAACTGGCTTGTCAAATAAACACAAAACAACATTGAACATTAAATACCTGACATAAAAATAGGCGTAGTAGATTTCAAATAATAAATATCATTATTTTAAAATGTTATATTGTACGTTAAGGTCATTGTCCCTTTTATTCATATTTTTACGATTGAGATAAACTAATTAACACATAAAGTAAACACTCTCCATGCCAAACAACTAGGTACGTTTCACATAAAAGTAAAATTTAATCAAAAAATATTTCACACATAGTCTGACTACCCCTAGAATTTTAATACAAAGGGTCAGACGAATGCTTAATTTAGTTGACGCAATAAACATAAATGCTAGAAAACAGAGAATGTCCTGGAATGAAACAAAAAAAGATGAAAAAATAACGCGTGATGAAAAATAACTGGACTGGTAACAAGAAACGACAATTGTAGATGAAAATCTAGGTAATAACAACTGGATCTGACTGACACATAATTGAACAAAGGCTTTTGTAGCACTTTGTACTGTTTTGTTGTTTGTAGTAATATTTATATTTTACTAGATTTACGCCAGATATAATCTATTCATTATTTAGCGATTGTGGATTGAGTTGAGTCAAATGACTCAACATAAGATAAACTAGCTTTTCACCCGCTGCTTCTTTCGCTTGTAGTAAGGTTGCCCTTTCTAAAAACTGATGCACAATATTTTGTAAGTACCTACCTACGTGTGTCCTGTGTGTAATGAGTGCGACAATATGAAAAAAAAATGCGAATGTCAAAAATCGGCAACATTTTGGTGTATATATGTGTCCGTGTGGCTTATATTTACAAGAGAATAGGGTAGTTTCCTGGCACTGACTGTACCTACCTACCTATAGATATAAAGAAAAAGTATAAAAAGAGAATCGTGTAAGTTAACTCGGCTCCCATAAATAAAATCTCACTATTTGATTAAAGAACGAATGTTAATTACTACCGTTTAGATAGCATAGAAATAAATAAGTGGATGTTTTCCATATTTCATTCATGCATAGAGCTCTGAGCTGGATAGCGAAATTTCCATGCAATTTCAGGTTCGTATTTGAATTTTAATAGTATCTTTACAGTTTTGAATAATTTAAACTTACGTGATAAAGCTATTAAGTAATATAAGTGAGATAGTTTGAGAGTTGAATGTAATTTTGCTAGCTAACTTTGTTGTGGGGTTTCATATTTTCACATGTAAAATAGGGTAGTTGACTGACACATCAAATCAGCTAATTTTTAATAAATGTCAAAACGATAGTTTATAAGGAATTTTGTATGAAATATTACATTATGACGTCATAGTTTCACAGCATCAAAACATCTACTCTTAGTGGTTCCACTGGTAATTAAAAATCATAAAAAGCATTAAATGTACAACATATTTGATATTTCCACGTGTTTTTAGATGTTTTATGCATTGGTTAGTGTTTGGTCATTTATTTTTGACAGTGTCAACTACCCTATTAACGAAATACGTGAAGGAATGACGTACAAGTCCATTTATATATACCTAAAAGTATGGTGGTGGTAGGTACACAAAGCCTAGAAGGGAACTGACTCAAGTGCAGCTGTCGGAATAGACTTACAATCAGATTAGAAGAATTTCTAGATTCGATTTTTGAATTCTAGGGTAGTGTTCGAAAACCATCCTATTCAGGTAAAAATGATGGAAATAAATACATGAAAGGACAGAGAATTTCAAAAACTATAATATAATTACGACAGTAAAGATTTAAAATGTTTTTTGTACGCAAACTTAAGTTAATAATTTAAATAAAAGAAAAAAAAACAATTTCTTCTACCAATAAAGCTCAAGACACGGAATTGTTTGCCTTGTCTGTCCATGGCTTACCTTACCAAAACACCATTTGCTTATCACCTGTCAAACGAAAAGTGACATGACACTAAATACATAGACAATTTTATCATAATTATGTTTGTTATGGCATCCATTTATTTTTATTAGAAATGATTGTGACCTTAATGTATCACGCCATAGCATTTAACGATCGGTCTGTTTTTAGCTTCGAAGTAAAACTTCTTAAGGATCGGTTGCATAAAGCGCGGTCATAGTAAGGTTATAGTTACGTTACAGTTATAGTTAACTTTAACTGCCGTAAGACAGCAAACTGGGTTGCTCGTGTCACTTTAACTAAAATTTTAACCGTAACCATAACAGACCGAGGGAGATCGGTCATCGTCAAAGTTACTCTACGGTCAAAGCATGGTAATAGTTAAGTTAACTTTAACTAAAATGTACGAGCAACCGGACCTTAGTCGAAGATATTTCAAGGTCAAATTTGAGATTAAATAATAGATTACCTGGGACATTCCTCACATAAGGCAAACATTTCATCAAAAACATAATGTTTACGACACAAAGAGGACACAAAAGTGTACCTGATGGGAAAGAAAAACTAATAATGTTAATTAATTTATTGCTTTGTTTTAATTTTTTGTCACTTTGGCCAAGATGTCCGTAACATCACTACTGGCCTCAGCAGAAGACCAGCGCTGCGGCACAATAGGGTAGTTTACTGACATATCAAATCAGCTACTTTTTAATAAATGTCAAAACGATAGTTTATATAGAATTTTGTATGAAATACTAACCTAATGACGTCATAGTTTCACAGCATCAAATGAACCACTCTTAGTGGTTCTACTGGTAATTAAAAATCATACAAAGCATTAAATGTACAACATATTTGATATTTCCGCGAGTTTTTAGATGTTTTATGCATTGGTTAGTGTTTGGTCATTTATTTTTGACACTGTAAACTACCCTATTTAGTGGTGCAGCATTTTGCTGAGCTGTAGGCCATATTTGTCCTCCTATGCAATTTTTTTTTATTATCTTTATTTTTTTAACATTTTCTTTTTCGTTTCTGTATATTCATAGTTTTAATTATCTTAGTAATAGTTAGTTATATAGTTTTAAATAGGATAAGTTGTTTATTATTTATTTTTGTTATTGTTTCTACTTCTGTTGGCGGACAAATAAAATTTATTTATTTCTTTCTTTCTAATACAACATCACATGTAGGTATGTAGGTACATACAATCTATATTTATACTAATAATAAAGATTTCAAATTGAAGGTTGTAGCCAGCCAGACGGGTACTACGAAGTGGCTTACCACCGTACTATGGTTTCCTCACGATGTTTTCCTTGATTGAAAGCTCAAGCTTTGTAGGATTCGATCCCACGAACTTCGTCGCGGCATCCGACGTCACTACCACTGAGCTATCATATTAGCGATAGATTTTTTTAGTACTAGGCTACTATCAAATGATTATTAGATGCATTATATAAATTAACTGAAATGTACGAGTAACTTTTACAAAAAAGGGAATAAAGACAAATTAATACTAAAAACCCACAAATTGTCTTTGAGAATAGGTACATATTGAATAGGCAATTTTCCCAAAAATATAAATTATTATAACAAAAGTTATTTAATAATTAAATCATTCGTTTTCAACAATTTAATTAAACGAAAAAGTTACTTTCAAATATTTAAACTGAGATGTCAGATATCAAATAAATTAAAATTGGAACAATTATAAATCGTTGTGCCAAAAGTTTATTAGGACTAAAATTTATTTTAAGCGGAGCTGTTAGCGTTCGTCGGACGAAATATAGGATGAATTATTTTGCAAAAGGAATTAAATTAGCTTTAGGTTATTACGTCTTTATACTTTAAAACCCTGGAGCATAAAATTGTATATGACCTATAATTTCTGGACAGTGATAAAACCCGCAAGACAAATATATAGATCAGATTATCATAATATTAATCGGTTAAAGTCGATGTTCACCGACTAAAAAACGTTCTGATAAACTATAATCGGGCATTTACCATGATTTTTTGTAGGAAAAAGTCATCATAAACACCAGATTATAAATTTATCGGACCGTTTAACTGTCGGTAAACATCGATTTTAATCCATTAAATAATAACCACTTGATTAAGTAACAAACATTCACCAAATTCTGACGTAGGTAGTTTTACCAAAAAACTACATTTGTAACATTAAAGATGCAGATAAGCTACCTAAATATAAAACCATTATTAACCCACTAACGCTTCCGCTATCGCTTATATAATATGTTTCTATATAAATGAGAAGTTATTCTAAGCATGTTTCTAGCGAAACCTTTAGGTACCATATTAATTTTAAACTAGAATATTGCCGCCGCCGTCCTACTGGGTAAAAGTACTTACTTACCTAATACTATTTGAATATTGAAAATACTAGTTTGTGTTTTAATAAGTTTAGTTAACTTAAGTGTTTCTGAATAAAGCTTAGTATATGTTGTAAAGTATTTTTTTTATCTGAATTTAGGAACATAAACCTGGGATATGAAAGCGTATTATGGTACTAAAACTAAAAAACAACTTAAAATTTCTATCTGGAATAAACAGACATACCTACCTACTTGTTTCGCCTTATCTCCGAAATAACTGGACCGATTTTGATTGACCTTTATTGGCTTACAGCTCATGTTATAAGACATAACATAGGCTACTTTTATTTTAAGAATAATATAGGGTTTCGCGCAAAAAAAAAACCTTTTACGCGGGAGAAAACGAGGAGGACAGCTAGTTTATGTATATAGGTATATATAAAACAATAAAATGTTAAATAATTAAGTAGTCCGTTTAATTTGAGTCTTGTACCATGTTCTAATCCTATTTCATCGTTTAATGTATAATCTCAAGGATTTCCATGAAATTACGTAAGTTAGTTCGGGAAACAGCGGCAATCAAATAGATACCTTTTCGTTTGCGAATATAATTACGGTCTTTTCATAAAATAATTAAAAAAGATACCTAGGATATTCTCCACACCAATTTAGACCCAGGCTCAGAGCTCAAACACATTTTTTTATATTTGTCCTGAGTACGCGACAGAAATAGAAAACGGGACATGAAATGCAAAAAAAGTTAGGTGCAACTAGAACTCCCACACGAAGGGTTCATTCAAGGGATATTGATATCTTTCATTCAAAATTGTATCAGTTCCGGAGACATTTAAAAAATATTCTGTTTTAGTTTGTAGACTGGGTACTTATATAATAATTTATTTTTCATAATATAATAGTTTAATGTTTATAATTATTTTTTTTTAATTTTATAATTTTTTGTTTAATACTTAATAATTTAATTTTATTAATTCTTTCTAGCGTAAAAGTAAAAACAATGTTACTAAGATGCGTTTAGGCATACATGAAATGGATTGTAATCTAGAACAATACCCTTAAATTTATGTAATTTCCTTGTAATGATTATTTTCTGTATTGTGTGCTATGATAAATAAATAAATAAAACCTATTACGATTCTTGAGATACAGCCCGCTGACGCAAACGGACGAACAGCGGAGGCTTAGTAATAGGGTTTCGTTGGCACCTATATGGATACGGAACTCTAAAAAGATCCATTTTGATAATTCTATAAAACCAACTTGCCATTCAGCTTTAGATTCTGGGTTAAGCGAAACCCAGCGAAACTAGCTGGCGTAATAGCCTAGCATTTCGCTTAGTTGTTGAGAAAAGGCGGCATAACGAGACTATTACTTTAAACATGCCAGAAACATTACCTAAACGATGTGCACTGAATTTATTTAACTGGTTTTATGTGAATTAAAAGTATACTAGATTTCCGCCCCGCGATTTCACCCGCGATCCCCTATTTTAGACCCCTGACGAGTTGAATTTTCAAAAATTATTTCTTAGCCTACGTCATAACAGCTATCTATTAGTCAGTCAGTCTCCTTTTATATATTTAGACTAGCTTCCGCCCCGCAGTTTCACCCGCGTTCCCATGGTATTTTATGTTTTCCCGGGATAAAAAGTAGCCTATATGTTATTCCAGATCATAATCTATCTATGTGCCAAGTTTCAGTAGTTTTTCCGTGAAAGAGTAACAAACGTCCGTACATCCATACTCACAATCTTTCGCATTTATAATATAAGTAGGATGATTTTGGATTATAAGCTATGAGTTAGATAGAATAAGAGTGGTAGTGTTTGAGCCTACAAAAGTATTTTTAGGTTTTATATTTGTGATTGAGACACCTTCGCTTTAATGGAAGCAAATCGGCATCTGACCTGCATCTCTATGTGACGGATGTCAAGTCAGTCTGTTTGAAGGCTGGAAGAAAAATATTATTTTAATGAAAGACGCACCGCTTTATTTTAATTCATTGAACTAGCCTAATGTGCAGTTAATATCACATTTGGAGATCCTGGAAAGCTGAAATTAGATGAGTGGCTATTGGTTACGTCTATAATACTTTAATTTGCTTTTGTCTGGGTATAACATCTCACCGCCGCAATATTCTTAAAAGGAAAAGAAACTGAGACGTGAGAGGCACCAAAGATCTTAATAAAATACAGTCCACTCTTGCCCCATCAGGTAGAGCATAGCGATTTTTCGCTTGAAGAGCAGCTCGACTGGGGAAGTACCTCCACCTTACAGAATACCGTAGCCAAATAACTGTGTTGTGTTCCTGCGCGTGAGTAAGGTCGCCAGAGCTCATCAGGGTGGGGATAGGGTCGGTAATGCGCGAGTGGTACCCGGGGCGCGGATTAGTATATGGTCTCTGTCCCGGGTGTCGCTAGCGGTAATCGCTTGTTGTATAAAAAAAAAAATAAGCGTTGCTTGAATTGATTCTACAAAATGTTTTTCCAGTACAATCATTTTACATCTCACGTCCACGTCATACTATTGACTGAGTGTATTTTCACCATCGTGAAACGGTAACAAATAAACAGACAAGAGTACTTTTGAATTTATGATAAAGTTAATTAAGGCATTGACTAAAACATTGTACAAATTATGATGTTCAATTATATTATCTTTACATATACATTATAGAACACGATCTTAACAATGTTTGTTCTAGTAAAGTTCAAATATGGTGTCTGTATTTTAATTAGGTATTTCGCATAATTACCTAAAGGTACCTGAAGGTATTTCGTGTGATTTAATAACATTATTATTATATAGGTAAGTATTTTTAACATTACCAATCGCTATACGTAATATGTTTGTCCGTAAAATTGTTCATTTATTTACCACTAACAACAACTAAAAGAAAAGTTTTTGAAAATCCTAACTACATAGTTTTAAAGTCCAGTAAAAAAGCTTACTTTAGCATAAAGGAAACGATGAGAGATAGCTTAAAGCTTAGACAGGCGACATTCAAAGCTTACTCATGAATTCCACTGTCCACACTGGGTTTGGGTGGAGAACAATGCTTGAACTAACAAAAGACCATATCACACGACTGAAATTCCGTGTACGTACGTCATAATGAAATTCAAATAAAGTCAAATCATTTATTTCGTCCGAATAATATATTTATGCAGAAGGAATATAATAAAAATATTTAACATAATTTTTCTTACCTTTTAGAGATATTTTTTACAATATTTACACGAGATAATCTATTTATCAAACTTATTTAATTGGTCTAAGGTTTTCTTTTGCTGGGATAAAAAAACGCATGTATAAAATTATAATTTATCATGCAAACATAGTTTCGTTGCCCAAAAGGAGAATTGGTACCCATATAAGTTCACTTTGGTGTCTATTTGTGTGTTAAGTTTCTTTTTCTCAGGAAAGCTGTCCAGCTAAACTAAACTTAAAGCTCCATTTGGCAGTAACTGAAGTAAAAAATAATATTTTTTTATAATAACTTTGGAAACCCTACTTAAAAACAATTGAATAAAACAACGAACTAAAGGCAAACGTAGACGTGTAAGAAAATACTGTAATTGGTTTAGAACAGCCTTAAAACACTAATTGCTTGTTTTATTTCATTGTAGGAAAAATAATTGAAATTTACTTTTAGTCGTTCAAAGAGTTTTAAAATAGATGAAAATATAATTAGAAATATTCAGAGTTACATATCTAAAGCTTATTAATACTTGAATTGTATTTTTTTTAAAAAGAGATTTTCATGGCCTTGAGAGAATTACTAACAATTAAAAAGTTAAATATCTAAATATATCGACAAGCCAGTTGGTGCAGTTGGTTAAAACACCACCAATCACGCCGCTGGTCATGGGTTCGATTCCCATCCAGGACAAACATTTGTGTGCATGAACATGTCTCTTTGTCATGAGTCTGGGTATAATTATCTATATAAGTATGTTGTGGCGGACGATGACGTCAATTTAGGTAAAATGTATAAATAGAAATATTGTTTTAATTTGGTTTATCAATATGTTTCTTTTATGTGTTTTTGGGTTATTTCCCGCAGTTTATAGTAAGTAAGATTATGTTATTGTGTGAGCTAATTGTTTGTATTGTATATGTGTATAACCATCTAACCCAATAGAACAGGGATTTGGGAGAAATTTAGCTTTTCAATTAAAAATGTATATCTTTTTTGAGAATTTATGTATAAACTGTGTAATAACTTTAAGATAGATTAAGCTGGTATCGACAACGTGAATTCATTGGAAAGACCTCATTGCAGGCAATGTTTAAGGATAAAATCACTTTTGTAGCGATACTAGATCACAAGTAAATAATGTAAATAATGAAAATCTATAGACATTTGAACAATATTAGAGAACAAAATAATTATTATAATGCATGGCTCTCGATACGGTAAGACCGAAGTCTTGAACGGACATCAGTGTCTTTAGTATTTAATTCGAATATTCAGTTGAGTAGAATTCACGCATAAAAACAGGAAATTGTATCAAGTCGGCCAGTGATCACGTGTGTAATAAATAAGTGATTATGATACAAAGTTATATGCAAATATAGTATACAGTCCATTTAAACAAAGTGTTTTTATTGAGGGGAAAAGTACCTGGGTAGTTGGGTTATCGACACTGCAAAGGAACAGTCGAAGCTCACAAGCTGGGAACCCCACATATGTATTTACAAAAAAAAGTAGTATATGTCTCTGCTTAGTTTGGGATCAGATAACCGTGTGTGAAGAATGTCCCAGGATATTCATTTATTTATTTATTTATATGTGTATCTAATGTATTAGACCTTTGAGTCTCGGAAACGGCTCCAACGATTTTCATGAAATTTAATATGCAGAGGGTTTCGGGGGAGATAAATCTAGCTAGGTTTCATTTTTAGAAAACGTCGTTTAAAAAAAACGAGTAAAGCTCGGTCAACCTGGTACTATGTATTAAAGAGAGGGGCCTGACAGACTGATCTATCAACGCACAGCTCAAACCACTGGACGGATCAAGCTAAAATCGAGGAAAAGTAGGAGATTGCGGGACGGAAAACTAATACAATATAAAATAAAATATTGAAATTGTGAACTAAGTTAATATGCAGTTCAAATCATCATCATCTTGCCGTATATTAATTAAGTATCTTGGTTTCTGAATGATTCATTAAAAGGAGAGTGCTATCATAAAAAAAAAATATCAGCATACTAAAATATGATGGTATTTGGAGGCCCATCGGACTCTTATGTAGAGTTTTTGGACAGATTTTTATGGGCCCTCATCGTTTGGTGCCGATTTTTATAGGACGATATAAAATGGGAATAAATTTTTACGATGCACACCATGGTTTGTTTTGATGGTATAATTCTTCTGATGGATGTACCAAATTGAGGTTATTATGCTGATGGTGGTCATTGAAGCCAATTTTATTCAATAGGGTACTGTGGTTAGTAGGACAGTAAGCATTTTTCGTAGTCTACCTACTGGGTTACAAATTTCATTGTTTCATGGAGTTTTATATGCTGAATTACTTGTAGCATGAGAAGACTGTTTAAAGTGTTTAAAACATAAAAAATATACATTTCACGAAAATAGTAAGTAGTTTACGAAACTACTAGTTTCTACGCGGTTTCACCCGCGTTCCCAAGGGATAAAAAGTAGCCTAGGTGTTAATCCGAAGTGTCAGCTATATCTATACCAAATTTCATCAAAATTGGTCCAGCCAGCATACGTGAAGAAGTAACAAACATTAATTCACTCGCAAACTTTCGCATCCATATCTATCTATACTAATATTACCGATTCCTCACCGACTCTTTGATCTACTATTGTATCCTTTAAAATATAAATACTTCATCAAATAAATAATAATTTCACTTAACAAAAACTAAAATTATTACTAAAGGGCTATTGACCTTTTAAATTAATTTCAACCAAAGATTTGAGGTTGATTTCAGCACTCCTTTGGGACAATCTCTCAATATTTGTTCAAAATGGCGGCGACAGGATATTAAACTTCAGGATTTTAATTGAACCATTAATGAGGGACATTTTATTTAAAAGTATAGGTATAGAAAGAGAGCCTTCATGGCCAAATTTTGAACTAACTTCCAATTTTATATTACAACCATAATTAGGAGCTGGTTTCTTTGTGTCGACATTTTAAATAATACTCTAATGAAATAGTTACAGTTGTAATAGGATCAAAACGGAACAGACGCGTTATTGTATTGCCGCTAAACAAAAAAGTTAAAATAAGTACAGCAGCGCAGCGTTTATTTACACACTCTGTGATTTCCACCACAAAGTATGTGATTTCCACGACGCGACAGGTCTCTTTCGGAAAAGACTCTATCGTGATTTTTAGGGTTCCGTACCCAAATACCTTTAGCATTATAATCATGCTAAACTAATTTTTATTTTTACTTTTACTCTAAAATATTTTGTTCATGAACTGCATAAAGTATTTTTCAATGTCCTATTAGCATACTACGCCCTCCAGAAACCATATATTTGAAAATAAAATAATATTATTTTTATGTATATGATTTGATCCAAAAATAACATAGGTATATTTCAAATATCATTAACGAATAAGAGAGATTGTGATTTCCCGAAAACTTTCTTATAAAGGTTACCCTGTTATAAGTTTAGTGAGTTATCGTTTCGTATTTCTTTACTTAATATGGCTCTTGATACTTATACCATAGAGTATATAATGTAAACATAATTATAATGTAAGATTGTTTCGTTTTGATGCCTTGACAACCTATATATTCATATATCGAGTCAGTAGGCAATTAAATATAGAAGTATTAAAATAATTTATTCTATAATATACAATATTGACAATTATTTACAACAAATATACAAACTATATATAAAAAAATTCCTCGAGGCGGCCGCTGCTGCCAATCAACGGCAAGGTTCCCAGAAGGCTGGCAGCGTTCCCAGAAGGCTGGCAGCGTTCCCTCTTTGTATGGCCAAGCTAACGCGTTGGCGGAAAAAGCTCCCCGCCCGCCGGTCCCCTGTGACCTCAATTAATTTTGAAGATAATGTACGAGAAAATCGGATTTATTATGTTTATAATATTTAAGTTAGCAAAAAGATGGATGGTATTGGTCAAGCAATTATGTCTAATTGCCTGATGACTCAAGGGGGTCAATATTGCCACATTTGCAGCTTCATAACATGTTTCGGATAGCATTTCATCGACCTGTCAACTTTCGTTTCATCTAATTTGACAGATTTGTGTGGAGTTTCTTATTATTGTCCAATTTTAGGTAAAACAGGTACGTTTCTAATCCGTTAGTTAATATAATGTTTCGCCGTAAAGTTGCGATATTAACCCCCCCAGGGCGTTTAAAAAAACATATGTAAGCCAATGACAGTACAATAATATAGTATCATTTTGCTGGTTGATTGGATTAGTTGTGAAAAAGCTTATTAATTTCGTTACTTCCGTCTTCTTATGTCAAAAAATTTGCACGCCCAAGAATTCAAACACATCAAATATAAAGCTGAAGAGTTTGTTTAAATGCGCTTATCTCTAAATCTAGCAGTCAGATTCAAAAAATATTTCACTAATAGGAAATCACATTATTTCCGAAGGATATAGACTACTTTTTATGCCAAGAACGTGATGGAAACCGCAAGAGACAGCTAGTTGTAGTATAATAGCCTGAAACTGCTTAGAAACTCAACTTTAAACTTCCCCCTCACAGGTCCGAATATCGTGAACATAATTAGCAACAAGAAGCAGTTAATACAAGTTGGAGACTCAAATTAACAAGGTTACTGTAACGTGTAGGTACGGCAGCACCGCGAGCTACGTAATGAGCTACATTGTGTACGTGGGCACGCAAGTAAGGTAGCTGTTGGGCTAGAGAACCGGCGGGTATAGGGGGTCAATTCCGCTAAATTACAATGGTTGACATCCAATTTCGATTCAGTTAAAGTTCGTTTTTCGAACCACGATTAGATTGTAATCGTTGTTGGCCTTGGTAACCGAAACAACAAGTATGTGTTGTCCAATAAAATGTGTCAAATGTTTAGTGGAATAGCAGAATACCACTTTTATAACTTTCGTTCGCACGTCAACTTAAACTCAACCATGATTGGATCTCGATCTTTGTTAGATTATTAGTGGAATACGAAAACGTGCAAAAGTCGTCATTCAGCTGCGATCCAATTGTAATCTAATTAAAAAAACTTAGTGGAATCCCTCCTAGACCCCCAGTTCGCGGTGTAGCGAACCCTGTCAGCTTCATAGTTCAGACACCGATGGATAGATGGCGCTGCAATATATCAATACTCTCTACATACAACCTACATCGCGCTAGTGGAGTTTATTCGCGCATTCGCATATATATCTACAGGATTCCAACATCAACAGTTGGACCGCGGTCCATAGGCAGGATGACTCAGCCTGGCGAAAGATCTCTTTTCAATGGAGGAACCAACCACCTTGTTCCTTTAAAGTGGCACGTAAGTTGAACTATCATCATCATCATCATGTCAGCCGAAAGACGTCCACTCCTGGACATAGGCCTCCTCCAAGGATCTCCACGATGGCCAGTCTTGCGCTACCCGCAACCAGCGATTTTCCGCGACCCTCACAAGATCATCGGTCCACCTTGTGGGAGGTCTGCTCATGCTGCGACTTCCGGTTTGCGGTCGTCACTCTAGTACCCTTCTGCCTCAGCAGCCGTCCTACCACTGGCACTTATGTTTGACAATTCTTCGGGCTATGTCGGTTACTTTTTTTTCGCCGGAGGATCTACATAAGTTTAACCACTGCTACCGGCCGTACCTATGTACAGCCGTTTAGAACGAGGTGTAACTGTACTTCGCCTTTTAGCCGTAACATATACCTACATCAATGCTCTTTCAGCCTACCTTTTCAAAATCACTCGGTATTTAATTTTCATTTCAAAAAATGTATTGTAATAAATTTATGATTTTTACCTCATTAACTCGCCTCTTTGTACGATGGTATGCTTTCTCTGTTATTGCTGAGTTTATGGCCCAACAACACGAGCTTTGGAGTCTGTAACTAATTGCCATGAAACATTGAAGAGCTTACTTGTAACTGCAAAAATCCGACACATTTATATATTATATACTATACTATTTGTTATCTGTTTCTTTTTGCTAGTGAACTTTCCTTTTTAATGTCTTTAATACCTACTATAAATAATTGATTTGCTGTACTTATACATTTTATATTATAGAGTCTATATTACTTTGAAATAATTATTTAAATTAAATTTCCTGTGATTCACAAGGCTTCCTTATCCGAAATTAAGTGCTTGAATTATGAATCCACCAGAGAACTAATTTATTATGCTCTATTATTAATAAAATATAGGAATAAGTTCCTCAAAGAGATTTTGTATCAATTTAGAATTGCTATTTGTGCAAACATTTTTTTTTTGACCATGTCTTTTTAAACAAGCAATTCTTGTATATATGTTACCAGAAATGTATGAAATATAGGAATTGTATACAATTCCTGTGTATTTCCCCTAGGAAATTATAACAATAATGATACTTGGAAATATATAGAAACTATTGAAAAAAATAGGTTGGGGTTATTTTTTTTATTTTGCATAGAATAGCAAGTATTCGCACAAAAGTACCTTTCACTTACAACCCCCCAAATACCGCTATCCTTACAAATATACCGAATGTAGTACTCCGATAGATATTTAGGAAATGTATGGATTTCCTAGGAAATGTATACAGTGACGGATTAGATACTTTTCCGTTAACAATCTGAATCTCAGAAACGGCTTCAACGATTTTCATGAAATTTCGTATGCAGAGAATTCGGGGGAGATAAATGACGCAATGTCTATTTTTTATTGCTAGAAACAGAATAAAAAAACATTTTACTATTAACTAAGATATAAGCCATATAAGGGTGGGTTGCAACCAACTTCATCGTTTACAATTTAAAACCCTTTTTTCATAGACTATCGAGGTGATAGCACCTTAAACTAGATTGTGCTAGCCAATAATATACCTTAATTTAATGTCATTGGTATGGTTGAAAGTCAATAAGTCTTTTCTCGGGAACTGCATTCGCTTTTATAATAAAATCCCATATGAAGTAACTAAGATATCTTATAATAAATTCAAAGAGCATGTTAAACATAAGTTGATCGACAAGGCCTACTATAAGGTGGCTCATTACATAGCAGACAAGAATACATGGTTGTAGTAGCTTCTCTCTGCACTTGCAGCCCCCTGGCCAAGTGATAATTGTATGAAGTTTATGTATATTTAAGACAAAAACTGTAATCAACTACATAAATTAAAAAAAAAAAATGATCCACCAAAAAAAAAACGCCTTGTTGAGTTTCTTGCCGGAGTCTTCTCAGTTCAAGTGTATTCCGAACCGGTAGTAGAGTCTATTGTAAAACTGTAACTGTTGACGTTCATAAGTGCCTTATTAGGGCCTAAACTGAATAAATGAGTTTTTGATTTATGATTTTGGTTAATTTTCGTTCAATATCAAATACTTAGACCGCAAATAATGGTGTAGGCACGAGCTACTCGTAACCACTAACAACCTTATTAAGTATATCATTTACATTTTCTATAGTTTTCCTTTTTCCCATTGTTAAGCCATGCAAAACATAATCCCCCTTCGTAACCCAAATTACCGAATGAATAAGGGTCATTTAACAATGGTTTTACAGATATTGCAAAGAAATGGATCTGTTTGAGCCTACAAAAGTATTTTTAGGTTTTATATTTGTGATTGAGACACCCTCGCTTTAATGGAAGCAAATCGGCATCTGACCTGCACATCTCTATTATTGATACACATCTCTATGTGACGGATGTCAAATCAGTCTGTTTGAAGGCTGGAAGAAAAATATTATTTTAATGAAAGACGTACCGCTTTATTTTAATTCATTGAACTAGCCTAATGTGCAGTTAATATCACATTTGGAGATCCTGGAAAGCTGAAGTTAGGTGAGTGGCTATTAGTTACATCTATAATACTTTAATTTGCTTTTGTCTGTATAACATCTCACCGCCGCCGCGCCGCAATATTCTTAAAAGGAAAAGAAACTGAGACGTGAGAGGCACCAAAGATCCTAATAAAATACAGTCCACTCTTGCCCCATCAGGATCTATAATATTTAAAAAAAACTGGACAAATGAGAGTGTTCCGTAAAGATAAGTTTGATTGTATATTCATATTTTTTATTATTATTATTTTTGAATTTCTTACTCATACGAAGCGCAGGTAGCACGCAGGAACACAACATTAAGTTATTTGTCTCTGGTATTTTATAAACGCTATATTCTACCTCTCGTAAAAATAGTTTTTTTTATAAATACTTTATTCTTTATGTAAAAAAAAGTAGACCATCGTAATACAAAATAAACCCATTATATGTTGGTACCTTCCATCAAAAAGGACACTTCACATTGCATAACAAAAGAGCGGAACGGATAAAACGTCACGTCACAACAAACGCCGATACCCTGTAATTTGGGACGAAACGAATGACCCATTTACATTCGTTTCCGGGTAAAAACCGGGTAATTTTGTATACAATTTTCTGTTTTAGGCTTCAATTTGGAACAGTTAGGTGATATTTGAAATTAAAATCATATATCTACCTATCGCATAGATTATATTGAAATCTTTTTGAATTCTATACTGAAACAATAAATCTGCACGTGATGAAATAAAGAACGTATTTTACAAGCTTTTATTTAGGTACTTTCACCTGTCCCGTTGTCTGTAATGGAATCTTGCAAGTTCAATTTGACCCACTTACCGGTTTCCGATTGAGCTGAAATTTTGCACGAATATGCAAATCGCATGACAATGCAATATTATAATAACGTGGAGCTGATCTGATGATGGAGCTGGAAGGTGGCTATAGGAACTCCGTAATAAAACGACACAACCCCGTCGTGTTCGGCTCATTGGAACCTTCTTTACAAGTAGTTGGAGACTGTGCAAAAAAAAGTTCAGTCGGCAATAAAAGCTTGTAACAAAAATGAAATTTTTGACAGAAACTTGTTTTCATTCCTTTATGAAATGGAGAAGGGAAACTATACTAATATAAGTAGGTATATCGTAAGTGCTGCAATTTAAAAAAAACCTGCCTATTATCACAATATTGCATCCATATGTTTTACGCCAATTTATATGTAGGTACATTATGTTTCAAGATTGATTGAAAACAGATGATCCTCGTTTTTTCAAAGCTTTTAGCATAAATTGACATGTAAAGATGATAGCGAGCGTACTAAATTTACATCCTCATTTCTTACGTTGGGGAATAATTGGGGATAAAGGAAGAAAATATAAAAGTTAACCAAATTTGCTTAAATTTGGTATTATTTTAATGATAAAAATAAACCACCAGCCAGATGGTAATAGATGCTTCATCATGTCAGCCGAAAGACGTCCACTGCTGGACATAAGACCCCAAGGATCTCCACGATGGCCGGACTAGCGCTACCCGCATCCAGCGGTTTCCCGCGTCCCTCACAAGATCATCGGTCCACCTTGTGGGGCCTGCCCACGCTGCGACTTCTGGTTCGTGGTCGCCACTCGAGAACCCTTCTGCCCTAGCGGCCGTAGGTTCTACAAGCGATGTGCCACGCCCACTGCATAATAAAATATCAACTGTCAAATTATATTGGGAGTGAAATATTCACTCTATTATTAAAGAGACAGGCTTGATAATCTATTGATTATGATATATCAAATAAAATACTTCGGAGATTCTTTTAAAATTAATTCTGAAGACGCCTTTATTTACTTTAAAGTTTATTTTCAAAGTTTGTCGAATTTATTTATTTATTTTAAAGTCTCAGAACTGTTTTATTTGCCATTGGGTTACAAAAAAGCTTTGTTTGTTAGTGATAATATTGGAGATATAGAAATTATTTTGTTTTTAAAAATGTTACGTATAAATGTACTTACGTGTCTGCAAAATGAGTTCATAGAAGTAAATACTTACCTATTTTTCCTTGAAAAATAATTAACAAATTATAATATTTGAAAAATATTTCGTATGCTAAAATGACCCTAAGGGCACGTGTAATAATAACGTAACTGAATAATTATAATTAAAATACGATACAAAGGACACAACAAAAGAAAACTTTTAATTAAGTAGATGAAATTTCTAAATATGTAAGAAATAATAAACATAAAGGTTAAGCAGAATAAAGACTAATAGGCATTATTAAAAGATTATTTGGGTTTTTTCATAATTTTATATTATGAATTTCATGAAAACTACGATTTATATATCCGTATCATTGTGACCGCCGTCTGTTAACAAAATATCTCGCGAAATTGCAAACTGGCGATAAACTGTGAACTGCCCCATATCGTCCACAATATGAGGTATTAATTTACGATAGTTCATAATACAGCCACGTCGAACCGTCAATATGTGAACGGTTTACTTATCAACAGGGTTCACAATTTGATCGTTTTATCATATTGCGTATATTTTTAAATAAAAAGTTACTTTTGAATTCCAATTATAAATGTAAAGGAACTTTATTAACCCAGAAACCTTACGTCAAAGCGTCAATATGAATAATTTGTGAAGAAAGTTTGAAATAACCTTGAATATTACTAATAATATACATTAAAAAATGGATAGGCATTTGATATCATATAAAAATATCAATTAATCACCAGTTTACTCGATTAAAATTTAAACAGCACAGCACTTTTTTTGCGCTAGTTTAGTTATATTTTGGTACTATACATTATTTTCTATTCGATTCTCAAAAGTGGTTAATATTGATGGAAACATCCTTAATATAGTAATATAGTATATAGTAGTAATATGTACATAGTAGTAAGATAGCCCTGTATATAAAAAAAAGTGGTAAATTTTTTGAGGCCAAATCAAGAAAACAAAACTGTATAATGTGGATGGTGGTATAGGATTTCATTAAATAAATAGGCTTTTGATCTTCAGTCCCTAGGGGGGTAAAATAGAGGAGTGTGGCGAGAGGCTAGTAATACCTACATAAAAGTTAAGTCCGCAGCCTTTGATGGAATAACGATAATCTCTCGCGGTCCTAGGTTTGGTTTAAGAAAAGAAAGAGGCTGTTCCTATGGTAATAAATCACTCCATATCTATTTTGTGAGATAAAAATGTGAGAAGAAATCATCTGTGAAGTGAACCGGCACAAAAATTATTCAGTAGATACTTCAAAGATTTAGTTTCAAATTGATGTACCTAACATCAATTTTCGGTTAGTGCTGTTGTCATCTTGTGAAATGATGATGGAAGTATGATTTTTTCTAAATAGGAAGTTGGATTATTTCAACAAAAATAGCAGTAACCATCGTTATTATAGAATTGACAGTTATATGCGTAAAATTTTAATATTATCATAAACCAAGATTCGTCCAAGATTGAACTCCATTGACATTTTTTTTTTCTTGGCATAACACGGTTTGTGTATTTTGCCAGTGTCAAGTTGAAAGAACAATGTATTTTTCAGGGTTACCGACGCCTGTGCGAAAGTCGATCGTTCAATTTCCATTAGTTTGAAGGCTTTTCATCGAACATCGATACTGCTAAGCTCAATTCAATTCAATTCAATTCAGCCTATCGCAGTCCACTGCTGGACATAGGCCTCTCCCAGGCTGCGCCACAACACTCTGTCCTCCGCTTTCCGCATCCAGTCTGCCCCAGCCGTCTTCTTTAGGTCGTCGGTCCACCTAGCTGGGGGGCGCCCCACACTACGCTTGCCGGTGCGTGGTCTCCACTCCAGGACTCGTCTGCTCCAACGGCCATCAGTCCTTCGACAAACATGACCAGTCCACTGCCACTTCAGTTTGCTTACTCTGCAGGCTACGTCGGTTACTCCGGTTCTCTTCCGGATAACTTCATTTCTGATTTTATCCATCAGAGAAACTCCGAGCATAGCCCGCTCCATAGCGCGCTGAGCGACCTTGAATTTGTGGACCAGCCCGACTGTCAGTGTCCACGTTTCGGCACCGTATGTCATAACGGGCAGGACGCACTGGTTGAAAACCTTAGTCTTCAAACATTGCGGGATGGTGGACGAAAAGATTTGACGAAGTTTTCCAAACGCTGCCCAACCTAACTGGATCCTTCTGTCGGCTTCTCTGTCAAAGTTGTGTCTACCGAGCTGGATGACTTGCCCTAGGTAGACATACTCCTTAACAACTTCGAGAAGAGACCCTTCGATGCGGATTGGACTCGGCAAGACGTGTGAATTGTACATGACTTTCGTCTTGTCCAAATTCATGCCAAGGCCAACCCGCCGAGAGGCTCCATTTAGGCTGTGCAGCATCTGGTTTAGTTGGTCCAGCGTCTCTGCCATTATGACGATGTCATCGGCAAAGCGAAGGTGTGAGATGTACTCGCCGTTCACGTTGATACCCTGTCCAGTCCAGTCCAGCGTCTTGAAGACATCCTCCAACGCATTTGTGAATAGTTTCGGGGATATCACATCCCCCTGTCTCACCCCTCTCAGCAGTTGGATGGGCCTGGTTTTTTGATCTTGGATCTGGACAGTCATCGTGGCAGCGTCATACAGACACCTCAACACTTCGATGTAACGCCAGTCAATTCGACATCGTTGCAGAGAGGCCAGAACTGCCCATATTTCGATGGAGTCGAAGGCTTTCTCGTAGTCCACAAATGCCATACACAGCGGCTGGTTGTACTCCTCGGTCTTCTGTACAATTTGCCGAACAGTATGGATGTGGTCTACGGTACTGAAGCCTTTTCGAAAACCGGCTTGTTCTGGTGGCTGGAACTCGTCAAGTCTTCTGGCGAGACGGTTCGTGACGACCCTCGAGAACAGTTTGTAGACGTGGCTCAGAAGTGAGATGGGCCTATAGTTCTTCAGCAAGGTTTTGTCACCTTTTTTGAAGAACAGAACCACCGCACCTCTGCTCCACGCCTCGGGCGTTGTACCCTCTTGGATGACGGAGTTGAAGAGACTCGCTAGCTCATTCAGGACTGTAGCCCCGCCTGCTTTAAGGAGCTCTGTCGTTATTCCGTCATCACCCGGTGCCTTATTGTTCTTTAACTGCTCAAGAGCCGCCCTAATCTCGCACAGGTCGACATCCGGGATGTCTTCCGTGTAGTGGCGCGTTAATTCGGCTCGATGGTCATCTGCACTATGTTCCGCTGGTTTCACCGTCCGCGTTGAGTATAAGTGTCCGTAAAAATCCTCGACTTCCTCGAGTATCTCGGACTTTGAAGCCACGATTCTGCCATCCGCAGTTCTTAGTTTCGCCAGATGGGACCTCCCTAATTGTTGAGCGAATACTTTGGACCCTCGATTTTGCTCAATCGCGGCCTTAATGTCGCGGGTGTTAGAGCACCGAAGATCGCGTCGCGTCAACTTCCTAATTTTTAGGTTTAAGGCCCTCTTATCTGACGAAGACAGCTGCTGTGTGGATGACAAATCTCGTCTTTCTTTCATAAGTCCGAGAGTCTCCGAGGAAAGTTTGGACGCCTTATTTTTTCGCTGCGACGGGAAAAGTTTGCGGGACACGTCTCGTAGTGTCTTGACCACCGCGTCGGCTTTCTCGTCCACATTGCCTGTGGTTTCCAGTAGGGCGAACCGATTTTGAAGTTCCAATTGGAACTTTTCCGATCCTAGAGCGGCTTGGAGCTGCGTAGGTCGGAGGGTAGGCCTCATCATGCGGGTTCTCTCAGCTCGAAAATTAATATTTAGAGTGCCTCGGACAAGCCTGTGATCGCTTCCGGTGTTAAACCTGCTGATCACAGAGACATCTCTAAATATGTGCCTCTTATCCGTCATGATGAAGTCTATCTCATTCCTAGTCACGTTATCGGGGCTCTGCCAGGTCCACTTCCTTTGGGGTTTCTTTTCGAAGAACGAATTCATCAAAAAGAGCCCCTGCGACTCTAAAAAGTTGACCAGCATTTGCCCCCTGTGATTTCTGCGCCCCAAGCCGAACGGTCCGACTTTCGATTCGCCCCGTTCTTGTACTCCCACTTTGGCATTGAAGTCCCCCATAACAACGCTGTAGTGGGCTTTTGTGGTACTGTGCATTGCCTTGGCAATATCCTCGTACATGGCCTCAGCTGTTTCGTCAGAGCATGTCGAAGTCGGCGCATATACCTGTATCACTTTCAGGTAGTACCTGTCAGTGAGTTTTAGTACAAGGTACGCTACCCGTGTCGACACACTACTGATTTCCACAACGCTGCTAGTGAGTTCCTTGTTGACCAGGAAGCCGATACCGCCTTGGGAGAGCTGATCACCTTCGCGGAAGTAGAATTGGTTTCCTGACTCCAGGGTTATCGTGTCCTCCCCCTGTCTTCGGACTTCAGATAACCCCAGTATATGCCAGTTAATGCGACCTAACTCTACCTCAAGTTCGGCGAGGTGATGGTCCAGCCTCATCGAACGTCCATTGTACGTAGCCAGATGTAGTCGTCGTTGGTAGCCTGCCGTAACCCGGGGATTCTTCGCACCCCCCGTCCCGCCGTTACCGTGACCGCTACCTTGACCAGGAATAGCGGGACCGCCGGGAACTGGGGGCCGTTGTTTTGGCACTTTATTCATTTGGGAGGTTTATGCCCATAGTCACCACGCTGGGCAAGCGGGTTGGTGACCGCAGAGCCAAACCTTTCGCAACGATGACGCTGCTGCCCGTCATCGCTCTGGAGAATTTAGGTTGGCTTGTTGGATGGCTATTCCGCCATCGGTCGGTCGCCAGCGCCTCGTCCGTCAGTGGCAGGGTGTACCGCGCGCAGGTGAGGTTGGCATTTGGGGAGTCCGGTTGTTGTGTGCTCCCCCTTACACCCCTTACACTGCTAAGCTACATTACCTCTAAATATTTTTTTGTGCGATAGAACGTTACTTCTAAAAACGTTGTATGGAATAACTTTACACCTATAGTTTGTTAGGCCGAATGCAGTTATTACTTCGACTGTACAATCCATCGAAGAATCTTTATTTATATTGGCTTATTAGTGATTGATTGAATAACGAATCTATGTACTCCAAACCAATCCAGAGTAACAACGATATCAAGAAATATAAACGCAATAGGTATTCAAAAAGAAAACAATCATTTAAATATAATCAGAAATCAGAAATCAGAAATATTTATTTGTTAAACATAGGTAGTACAATAGATCTTAAATAAGTAGTTTGTGCGCTATGTTTTGTTTATAATAAATTCCAACTACTTTAATTTTATACAAAAATATGTTAAATTTACGCCTATGAAAAGAAAAATATCAGACAAGATAAAATAAGCAATATTCTCTTCGACTAAGGTATTTGTCACTGGACTCTGGGGTATCATATCATCCAATGGAACTAAAACTGAAATAGAGCGGGTGAAGTGCGTACCTACTAGGGTTGGGTTAAGTGACCTAGATTCTTTGACACTATAGTATCAGGGTATTTGAGCTTGAAGACTGATCAAGTGAATTTGCTAATAAAGACCTCTCAGTAAAAGACGAACTTTGTTTATATGAACGTATGGTTTTGATCTGATAATTCGACTTAATACTGTACCATAATTCGGGTTCAAGAACGTTTATTAATCTCACAAGAATTACAAAAAAAATCACTTACGTGAGATATTACAAAAAAAATTGTATGTAAGTAATCTGATGAGCGTACAAAAAAATTAGTAAAATATATAATTATGATTGTTAAAAAAAAAAAAAGAAATGTGAGGTAGGTTATAAATAAATTAGTCACACCAGTTACGCGATAAATAATTGCGTTTAGCAAAAGTTCAAAATTGATTTTTTATTAATATTGTATAAGTATGTAACCATCATAAAAATGTTTGTTATATAATTTTTAAGTTAGCACTAACTCACGCGTTAAATATGGCTATGTGACAGAATTTGTATTGAGAATCTGTCAAATTTACATATTTAACCCGGGAATAGTGTTATACGACGTTGTGCAATTGGGCCTTAGTATGTTAATTATTTTTTTAATTTAATGTGAGCTACAGTCTTATCCATTCTAAAAGCGGCAACCTACGGATACAAAGGATCTTGATTTTCGAAACAATTGGAATACCGTAAGGAACGAAATACCAGAATTGAAAAAGGACATTGATACGACATTTCCCGTGCAAATAGCTAAATTGAAAAAGCAATGGAATTTTTTACTTTGTAAATAAAAAAAAACCCACTTGAAGCCATTGACTTTAGCCATTTCAAATTAAACTTTTGATAGCATAATAATAATGTTCATCGATGTCAATAGTTTAAACCATGAATAAAAAAAAAACAAAACTACCAAACTATAAATAGAAAATTTGTGCCGAATCGCTGCCCCGCGGAAGTGTGCCTAGAAGACTGGCAGCATTGCCACGCTGGATGGCAATGGCAATTGACGTCCACGGCTGGACTAAGGCCTACCCCAAGGATCTCCACGATGGCCGGTCTTGTGCTACCTGCATCCGGTGTCTCGGTTTGATAATGCTGATGATGATTTATTTTTTAAAGTATGCACTTAAGAGAGAGTTCACCTCTTAAATTATATGCTTCATACATTTAGGCTTTTATCACGGTCTATTCAGCCTATCAAAATATCAAAATTATACTTCTTGATACTAATAATTCAATTAATAAAGCCACTGAAAGCTTCAGATCTTAGAATTTAAGATGGTTTATTGCAACGACGATGGCCGTTAATCGATCGAGATGTTTATAAATAATTACTAATAACAAGCTTTCAGACCCCACTCAAAATTTATTGTTAAATTATGCTTGAAGATTATTCTGTTATAAAAGCTCATTCGAGAATAAATGTCTGTTTACCGAAGAAATGATTGCTGTCCGAAATATTAAATCAACATTTAGCAAACCTTAGTTTAAAGCAATGCTTATTTGAAAGAAATATTGTATGTTAAATATATCGTATATGTTATTTTATCTAAGTGTTCCAAGTTTAAATGAAATCTGTTCAGCCATTACGGAGCTGAGTGGTAACAAACATACACACACAAAGTTAAAATCAAAAACTTTTTTTTATATTCTATTCGATATTTCAAAACGGATATTATTCAATTTCCATCCATCGCAAACCAACGACGGTTGAAAATAATATAATAACTCAGAAGAACAGCTTCGCTAAGAAAATATATAAGTATCTATATATATCTACCATAGTATCTTTTCATATCACTTCAAATACCCAAGTATGTCACATTTACTGCGGTCGGGATAGATCAATGACTATTTCACGAAAAACCGTCATACTCCAGGTTACGCCATACCGGTTTCTCATATAAAAAACTGAACATAAAACCCATATCGGGGGCGAAATATGAGCGCTAGATTCCTTTAACAATAAGCCTTTCGAACCCTGCCCTCGCTGACATTGAATTTTGTGAAGACCTCGATATTGTGAGGGTATAATAGACCCAATCTGTTGTCAGTGTGGCCGGTGGGCGGCGAACGCGTGATGAATACAAATATGCGGTACCTACTACCGCTACACAGCCGTTACAGGGTTGAAGAAAGAACAAATTTTGATGTCGACCTACCTGTGTGACCCGATTGTGTCAGAAACTGCCGGTAGCGGGAGGGTTGAATAACTTTTTGTAATGCGAAAAGTGTACCATAGAAAGTTTTTAATGCCTTTGTGATATTAATTTTAAACGTTATTTGCGTACGACCTTTTTATTGCTCAACAATCGTACCAATATCGTAAACTTAAAAGTTTGTTCCAGATTTTATACGATCTTGTTTGTATTTTAATTTATTAGGTACGTAGAGTAGTAGTACGTCTGGAAGCATTTTTTTTAAGCGATGATAGCTTAGTGAATGTCGAGAAGAAGGTCGCGGGTTCGAATTCTACAATGGAATGAGCTTTCGGTGAAGGAAAACATCGTGAGGAAACCGTAGCACGGTGGTAGGGTACTTTGCAGTACCCGACTGGCTGGCTACCACCCTCAAGTTGAAAATATGTGCCATGCACCTTCCGGTGTGTTCCGACGCCTGCACTAAGCGACGGTAACCACTTACCATCAGGTGGACCGTCTGCATGCTTGTCATTATATTTTTTGTAACATAAATAATGACCTAATTCCAAAAATATTCTTTTTTCTCGATGGTTTGGTACTAAAAATATTAAAAGAACAGATGAAACGGTCAGCCAACCGTATTAAATTTACCTCACAGTTTGAATCTACTATTTCAAATTTCGTCTTTGGACTCCATCCAGGCGCGTCAGTTCTAAACTTAAACAGCTTTGGAAAGTTAGGAATAGTTTGTGGGGTTCCTAATGCCCGGCCCTTAACTTGGGGTTTGTGTTTAGTACCTACTGTGATCTTATTTTGTAGTATAAATTAGCAGTTTATTTATAACAAAACTATTCCCCCCACAATTCTCTATTTTACCTCTTTAGGAGTAGATTTCCGAAAAATTTCATACCTATATATGTTAGCAACTCGGAGTTATCCGAGTATTCGTTTGGTGTACTCTATGGTTACGTCAGTCTATGAACCTATGAGTGGCAACATTGACGGGTGGTTTTTATGAGTGGGGACGAGCCACGGGTCGGGCACTTTGGCTCGAGCGATCGAGTGCGCTTCGTCTCTTGTAATATAATAACGAACATTTTTGTATTCCACCGCCATTTTGTATTTTATAGAATTGTATCTTGATTAAATTTGAGTGTTTGAGTTAACGTTAAAATCAGAAGCGAGATTAGTATTTTCTCACGCCCCACGAATTAAAATAAGAGAATTATAAAAAAGCGTGCTCGATCAAGCAGCAGCGCGAACATCAGGAGCAACAGCAGTGGCATAAGGACGCCCAGTGGTCCTCCCAGGTTTGAAAAGTGTTAAAGGTATTAATAACTAATTATACCGGGACTGTGAGTATTACTATTAATAATAGCACAATGCTTTGCAATATGGCTTCTAATTTTGATATATATATATATATATTTAGGCTGAAAAGACACTTGTTTTAGCTGTCGTAAGAAATAGTTGATCGAAAACCTATAAAATAAGATTTCTTTCGCGATCAGAAGGCAAAAATTTATTGCTTATGCTATGCTTAAATTTTATAGAATAGGTATGACGTTATATCAGTAATACTAGGTGACATTGGTGATAATAATATAATAAGAAAATCAATGTGTATAAATCAAAATCGGTAAAGCAAACGGCAGTAATACTTAGTAGTTGTGATAAAAATGTGAAGTTTGCATTTCAAATTCAGAGTTCCTTTTTGATTAGTCTACCCGCAACTTTTAAAAACCAGGCAAGTATGAATCATACACAAAACCTTAAACGAATGGAATTTTACAATTGCGTAAGGTGGTAGGTAAACGCATACAAGGTTCTATTATGTGCGAATTTTGTGGTAGGTAATCGTGGCATTTGAGAAATATTTATTTTCACAAAATAAATTTGTGGTAGGTAAACGTGGCATTTGGGAAATTCTTATTTTCACTAAATAAAGAAAAAAAAAGAAAAGCGACAAAACTGAGTAGATTCACATCGCGAATAACTGATCGGTCTTTTCGGAAAGTTTCAACATTTTTGGTATATTGAAACCTATATTGGCGCTGAATTTCCTAAAAAGATTAATATTGTCACTGGCCAGGATCGAAGTGGTGAGCTGAAACAGTGTGTAATTTCCTAAGACTAAAGGAATACACTGAAACAGGCACTGCTTCGGATTAAGGTAGTGAACTGAAGTAAATTGATCATTCGGGTAATCCAGTGCCAGGTTCGAAGTGGTGAGCTGAAACTGTGGGTAATTTCCTAAGACTAAAGGAATACACTGAAACAGGCACTGCTTCGGATTAAGGTTGTGAACTGAAGTAAATAATAATAAATTAATCATTGGTAGTGTCTAAGTTTAATGACTTATCTTAATTCAGGTAATCCAGTGCCAGGTTCAAAATTGTGAGCTGAAACAGTAGGTAATTTCCTAGGACTAATGAAATACACTGAAGTGGTGAACTGAAGTAATTTAATCATTGGGAGTGTCGTAAGTTTAAAGACTATTAAGTTGATTCAGGTAATCCAGTGCACTGGAGACAGGTTTGCTAAGTCATCGTAGTAAAGTTTATTTGTCCTTTATATTAATAACTGTAGAGCATTCGAAATTCCTAAGTCTAAAGGAATACATAATGCAGAAAACTACGGTATGATTAATAGTACATGATAATTAAACGATGGTCAGGATTGGTCGAGCTGTCATATACTTCACTAATATAGTAAATAGTTTTCAGGTGGATCATGATACAGCTAGTGGGAACCAATCTCGAATATTAATTCGTGCCTGGGACATGCACGGCGCAGGAGGGCCGTGTTAGCAACTCGGAGTTATCCGAGTATTCGTTTGGTGTACTCTATGGTTACGTCAGTCTATGAACCTATGAGTGGCAACATTGACGGGTGGTTTTTATGAGTGGGGACGAGCCACGGGTCGGGCACTTTGGCTCGAGCGATCGAGTGCGCTTCGTCTCTTGTAATATAATAACGAACATTTTTGTATTCCACCGCCATTTTGTATTTTATAGAATTGTATCTTGATTAAATTTGAGTGTTTGAGTTAACGTTAAAATATATTTCTATCTATCAAACTCAAAACTTATTTATTCAGTTTAGGCTCTGTTAAGGCACTTATGAATGTCGATGGTTACAATTTTGAAAATAGACTACCACCGTTTCGGTATCTGTACCTATCTATTTATATATTCCATTAAAATATTTGTAATTTACGAGTTTTTAAATAAATTTCTCGAGGAACACAGCCTCCAATAATATAGCCCAATTTTAGGCGAAACAGATATGATTCTGCGAATCCATTAGTTAATAATATGTTTCGCCGTAAAGTAGCGATATTAGGACTGTTTTTGAAAAATAACTTTCCTATATCCTATTGGACGTCGGCCATCTGACAGCGTAGGTCACTGATAGCTAGCTAGCTAGTTAACTTTGTTTTCCACATGAAATTTTCAAAATAAGTTCCCAGAAACAAAAGCGTTTAAATGCCGTCACGACTTTTTTGGCGGGAACTTGCGAAGTGACGTTGCGTTTTCGTTTTATTTTCATAAAATCGTGTATTTTGAGTTTTATTGAATATTATCGGTGGTATTTTGTCCAATAAAGATCAATACAAGTGCACCAGTGAAGTGAAACGAAATGATTACGTACAGGTACATGGGCTTGGTTGAAAACCAGCGCTGAGTATCTGCCTGCGGCGCTTACTCAGCAATTGCTGATGCCAAGTCCCTTTCCTTACAATAAACACTTAGTTTATACAATTATTTTATATGTACTTGCTTTTTGTTACTACTAAATTTTAAACTGTAAGGAATAAATTATTTTTCTTTCTTTCTTTCTTACGTGTATAGTGGCTTTTCAAGTTGTCTCAAGAAGTCCAAGAAAAGTTTTAGTAGAACGGCTACCATTGTACTAAAACCTAACTAAACTTACTGACTATGACTCGAAGAAGATTTAACATGACTTGAACTTTAATACTTGACGATTGACAAGAATTTAATACATGAAGAATACAAAGACCTACATTGCTCAACTTGACACTGGCAAATATACGAAGTGTGATGCCCAAAAAAAAAAATGCCGTCACACGGTTGTCCACTATAATGGGAAATCTATTAAAGTTGTAATAAATGGTAGCGACGCCCAACAGGATATCAGCTTTTAATAATGATAGGTATAACTATATTTAACGCTTTTGATTTATTTAAATAAAAGTCAAAACTTGTGAACAAAAGCACGGATTCCAATTACTGAATTGCATAGCAAAGTTTTTTAACATTTTTTTAGCAAACATATTTTTTACTGTGTCCTTTTGTTTTTTTTCCGCAATTCACGGCGGTATGTTTTATTTAATTTCACATTGGTTCTCGTTTGTTTGATATTTCAGATGCTTTCGTGTGATTATTTTTCATGCAGGTAATTTTATTTAATTAAATGGATGTGAAGTTATCATAAAAAAACCGAGCAAGTGAGAGTACCATTATTTATAAAAAACGGCAAAAAAATCACGTTTGTTGTATGGGAGCTCTTTTTAATATTTATTTTATTCTGTTTAATATTTGTTGTTATAGCGGCATTAGAAATACATCATCTGTGAAAATTTCAACTGTCTAACTATAAGGGTTCATGAGATATAGCCAGGTAATAGACGGGCTGTCTGTACAGACAGCGGAGTCTTAGTTATAGGGTCCTGTTTTCCAAAATTCATCCCCTAAGGGGGTAAAACTGAGGATCGCGGGAGAAACCGCAGGGCGGAATGCTAGTATACCATACAATTTCCAAGCGTGTACTAAACATAAATCCAAACTTTTACACATAATGTCAAACGAGTTTTGAACAGTAATTCATTATACTTCCGATTCACAATTTCCAACCATTACCTGAAAAAACGGAAGCCATTTGTTAGAGCTTTTCCTTTATTCCTTTACTATTGGCAATCCGTTCCTTTTACTCAAATCCTACTATATATTATAGAACCATTATCGAAATAAGCTCTGCTTCTCGAAGTTTCTTTAACTCAAAATTTACTAGCTAAAGGTAGCTTTGGAAACTGATTAAATTTGGATTGGTAGTTTTTTAAACACATATCTTCTTAAAATTTTGGTAAAATCCCTAATATTATAGACTAGCTTCCGCCCCGCGGTTTCACCCGCGTTCCCGAGTTATCTAATGTTTTCCCGGGATAAAAAGTAGCCTATATGTTATTCCAGGGTATGATCTATCTACGTGTTATGTTTCATCCAAATCCGTTCAGTAGTTTTTACGTTAAATAGTAACAAACATTCATCCATACTCACAAACTTTCGCATTTAATTGATATTATCTACTTATGCAAATATACACGGATGATCGTTCTGGGTTACAATCTATTTGTCAAGTTTCATCCAAATACATTCAGTCATAATAATATATACCTATTCAGTCAGTCTAAAAGAAATAAGAAAAAGCTATGCAATAAACGCGGTGGTGGTAAAAAAAAAAACACGAAGGAAGATAACAGCTAACTTGAAGTAAACGTCTTGTACCTACATACTCAAAAACCACAGACTACACATCACATACATCAAATCTCACAAAGGATTTTTTATCTGTAGACTGTATTATTTTCGTTTCTAAATATACCTTTGTGAATAAAAATTAAAACCGTATTATTACTATAGGGAATATTTTCATACTAACATTAATGTTTTTGAATTCATTCACATTATCATAATTCAACCATTAAGCTCTACCTTTCAATAGTTCAAAATACATCAATACATTGATACATTAAAATAAGACATCCAACTGAAAACTTTCCCTGCGATTTGTTGCCAAAAATCTCCGCTACAGTTTTGAGCATACCAATTTTAAATTCGAATATTATTCGGAATTGCTTTTCGAATCTAACGGGGATTTTGGATGTGATCCAGGTGTATAAATGTGTCTACAAAGTAGATTTTTTATACTTTAGATTAGTTTTATTCTTATTTTTTTGTACTCAAAAGAATATGTAAGTGCAGCAAGAAAGCTCCCCTGAAAATCAGTGCTGATGGTGATTGCCACAATTCACAGCATAGTAGTACCCACGACAGATCAAGCTACACATTTTTGTTGCAAAATAGCGTCTCTTACAACCGCATAAGGTGCCGCAGTGTGTAGCTTGATTAGTGGCCGTGTGTACCTATTTACTTGAGATCTTATACATACTTAATAATTTTCTCATTACTGTTTGTTTTCGTTTTATTTAATTCTTAAGAGCTTTTTTTTACATTATTATTATAGCTTTAAGTTTAAATTTTTTTAATGGGTAAACTGTAAAAATAACTTATGATATCAAATAAAGTGTCTATTGTCTATTGTAAAGCATGGTTTAATTTGGACTTTCAACTCGTCTTGGATTTGTCTCTTTCTACACTTAGTTGTGCTATTGTACGGGTTAGAGAGAGCAAACTGTAAAAAATCCTGCATAACGTTAAGAACTTCTGTCATTCAAAGGTCATTGAAACTCTCGAAACTTAAAATCTGTTTTATCCTATTGATAGGAAATTTTAAAATTATACGTCTCGACGTCCCGGCGCCGACTGTTGGCCGACCGACAAATGTTTGTCGTATGGTAATGCAATAGCTTAGAAAATGTTAGTATATTTTCTAGATTGACTTTAGACTGAATTAATAAGTTAGATAGAAGACTGTGCTATTTTTTTTCATCATGTCAGCCGAAAGACGTCCACTGCTAGACAAAGGCCTCCCCAAGGATCTCCATGATGGCCGGTCTTGCGCTAACCACATCCAGCGGCTTCCCGCGACCTTCACAAGATCGTCGGTCCACCTTGTGGGGGCCTGCCAACATTGCGTCTTCCGGTTCGTGGTCGCCACTCGAGAACTTTTCTGCCCCTGCGGTCGTCGTTTTTTTTTAAATATACTTAATTGATAGAGGTAGTTACAAAAGTTGCGAAAGAAAAAATAACTGAAAGTAGGCTTCGTTGGTATGGCAACATAATGAAACGACCTATCTCCATGTCGCCACCTTATGACAAAACATAATATAAACTGACAGATTCGCAGAAACATGTCTGTTTCGCCTAAAATTGTGCTATATTACGAAACTCCATACAAAACTGTGAAATTAGATGAAATGAAAGATATAGATATACCTATTTCATTCTTATGGAATATATATGATATGTCATCTATGACAGGTCAATAATATAACCATATTACCAATATTACGAATTCCCTTCAGAGGAAACATATTATGAAGCTGCAAATGTGGTGAAATGACCATGAAGTTCGACCTGTCCTTCTTATTGGCAGGTTAAAAGAGGAAGACCTCTAGTCACATGTTGGTCTACAGTTACCCACGACTTGGAACCGACCCCTATATATAGATATACGCACTAGATTTCGCGATCCGAACACGCACGGTGTTCGAGTGAGCTGTACTGCAATCCGTACACCTTACTTCTATACGGATGACATGTTGTTGAACGAAACGCGTAACCGCCGTGAAATTTGCGGCGCTTACTACGTTTTGGTCGCGAGAAAACTGTTCAGTATTTGGAAATTGTTTTCATAAACGCTCCTGTCTATCGGTAGAATATAAATAATGGGATAAGGCAAGGGGGAAGAAGACTTTATTGGTATAATTATTTACTTACAGCAAATATATAAATCGACTATCTTACGTGCGGCTAGTGGTGGCAAACAGGTATACAGATCGCCTGATGGTATACGCGGTTACTGCGGCTTGCAACACCAAAGGGCATCGCATTACTACTTACTTAAGTACACCCTTCTTGAACAAACCCTTGCTGAAATATTTATAAGAAAAACATTTCTTTGAGAGAAAAATTGTAATAAACCCGGGGGTGGGCCTTATTACAAGTTATCAAAGAGGACAAATTTATAACTTAATCCAAAGCCGGAAGCTTAAGGCCCACAACGGCACAAAATAAATACTCACAGAGAGACTTATCGCGCCTCTGAAAGATGTTGACCTTCGCTCGCACACATCAACACCTCTTAGTATGGCACCACACCTGCGTAAGCTAAGCTTCGGAACGGAAAGTTCTGCGGTTGAATTATCGTCGTAATATGACGTTGTTACGTCACGTTACGTTTGGCAGGTGTGTCGCTACACTGATGTGTGATCTTACTGCATTAGGTAGGTAATTTTACATTTTACCTACACTATAATTTATCTTTCGTAAGTGTTTTGTGTATATTTTGATTTAGGGAGATTATATTTTTGGAAATTATTATTTATCCTAGTTCCCGCTCCGTGATCTGAAGTAAGGGGTGATGTGGAGCATATCAACTGTAGGTATGTATGTGTGATCGCAAGGATTTTTTGCGTTTTTATGAAATATACTTTGCACCTATTTATTTTGTGTAGAAGTCACTTGTAAGGGGAGGGTAGGCGAAAAATTAGAAAACTTTAGTGTCATTATTCAAAATGTGTAACTTGAACTTAACTTTTGGCTTTAAGTTTATCTTGTGGACATAAATATTACTTTATAGAGAAAATTGTTTTCTAAAATGCGACTTTATTTTCATCTAGTACTTTTAAATTCTATGTCAGAGAAAAACATTAAACTCCGATGTATAATTTTGTATGATATCTTTGAAAAATGTCGAGCTCTAATTTAATATTTCTAAAAAGATTATAAAATTATGTGACGATATCCGAGACATGATGATTCTAGATTTTTCTATGAATTCTTTGTTGAAAGAGATTTCAAAATATATGTGAAACTAGATAAGATATGATGAGGACCATTATTTTCAAAATTATGACAATTATATTCATTAGTTACGTCAAAAAAATCGTAAATATGCCCCTTTTTAAAATTAAGAATGTATTTTTCTTTTATTTGGTCCATCCAATTAACTTGAAAATATTAACATACCTACATTCTGAGATTTAATAGAAAGGGGATAGTTTTCTTATTTAAAAAAAGGCTTAGGTTTTTAAAACAGCGCCTCGTCTATCTCGCTTGTCCCCTTCAGTTTAGTAAGGGACGGAGTCATTCGCGACTCTCATCCTCTTAGACATATTAGGGTAACATAAAAATATCTGCGTTTATGGTGCCATATTTTTTTTTAATAAAACAAAACCTATTTATCTCAACAAGAAGCGCGTAAGCATTGTAACTTCGATCGATAGAATAAGCAAGCGGAATACGAATCAACTGATACCATAAAATATTACTCCATAAAAACATTCTATTCAGTTGGATGTAACTTTGTACAGACTTTTATTCGTAGGCCATAAAGGAATTGTAAGATTGAAGCAACAACGACAGTTATTGCTATGTTTTATTGCCTTGGACGTACGGATCAAAATTGAATAAGCAAAATTGTTGCCAAATTGATATGGAATATTAAAATGGATATATGTAAAACTACACTCTTCTTTTGAAGAAATGCCTTGGACATTGCTGTAATTAGGTTAAGGTGGAGACGTTGGTTGGAGCGCGAAATTCAAATTTTATCACGTTTTTCATGAAATAGTCGTATATGTCAGTAATATGCTTTGGAGGAATATTTTGATGATTTATTTTGTTATTAATCAGTAAATATACTACCATTCTTCTCGCAAATAACATGTTGATAACTTACGACCTATAACTGAGCTGCAATTAGCAAAAAACGCGCTACAACCGAAGGTTAACCTTAAGTTTTTTTCTTGAGTATAGGGTAGTTGACTGACTTATCAAATCAGCTACTTTTTAATAAATGTCAAAACGATAGTTTATATGGAATTTTGTATGAAATATTACACTATGACGTCATAGTTTCACAGCATCAAATGATCTACTCTTTGTGGTTCTACTGGTAATTAAAAATCATAAAATACATTAAATGTACAACATATTTGATGTTTCCATGTGTTTTTACATGTTTTATGCATTGTTTAGTGTTTGGTCATTTATTTTTGACACTGTCAACTAGTCTATTGTTGCCAAGATTATGTGTTATAATCAAGTCTGACAAGTCGTTTCATGGTTGGTTGAATGTTATCTGGAACCACATACTTTGCAATAATGGTCTATTTACCATTTTTACATTTATTTATATTATTATTATCTAACCTACAACTAACTATACTGGAATCAGCAAAATAAAAAGATAAACGAATAGATCTTCAAAATTGTCCATGGTATATAATAATGCTAGCTGCGCTTTGCCCCAAAGAATAATCAAACCAATACTGCAGAGGCATAGATAGACAGTCAACGCAAGATCATCTACATCACGTGCCTCCTTTTGAGCCCAGCTTGGCAATAGCCGCAGTCGCGCTCAATCTGTACAGTAATCCGATTGTATATAGTAACAATAGTAACAATCGTCCATCGCTAGTTTGAATCGATTTGGTTTTCCAGTGCTTATGGCGTCTTTTCAGTAAAAAAAATGGCAGACTTAGTTTTCATACAAATCGTAATACTTTCGTTATTTATGTCTATATCTGTGCGCCGATTTCATTCAGACCACAAAGATTTTACCAAACTATTTATAGCTAGCATGTATGGAAATATAAATTAAACCTCTTTTCGAGAATATTTATGAAAAGTTAATATAATTGACAAGCCAGTTGGCGCAGTTGGTTAAGATATCATCTATCACGCCGCTGGTCATGGGTTCGATTCCCATCCAGGACAAACATTTGTGTGCATACACATGTCTGTTTGTCCTGTGTCTGGGTGTAATTATGTATATAAGTATGTATTTACAAAAAAAGTAGTATATGTAGTATATCAGTTATCTGGTTTCCATAGTACAAGCTCTGCTTAGTTTGGGATCAGATAACAGTGTGTGATGAATGTCCCAGGTTTTTTTTTTAAATAGCATAATATTATTATATACAAATATTGTATACTTCCACGCTTTGATGCCACTTAGAGGCGAACATTTCAACTTCAAAGCCTCCTTACTATTCTCCTAAAAGACAATGACACCATTTTCAATCCACATTTTTCCGCATCGAGCCTATTGACATGTAAATTCCATTTAAAGGTCCGCACACACATGTGCACACAATAGTATTTTACATAAAGCTCTTTGTTTATACTCAACGGTTTTTTCAAGCGATGTCACGCACGAATATTTTCTAATTTGCCATGTTTTAAGGATGAACGTATAAGAAGTCAAATTAGTTCATTTATTTATTTATTTATGTACACACACACAAGTAATAATAAAAAAACATAAAAGATACAAATGTACAAAGGGACTGCTTATTTCTAATAGAAATTTCTTCCAGCAACCCTGCGACTGGAAAAAATATAAATAAATGTAGAAACAGTGTGTGAAAGTAAAAAAATTCAATAGTATCACTAAAATAAAATAAAAACATATAATTCTTGCTAATATTATAAAAATAAAAATAAGTGAAGTAGTCTCGTTATGTAGGTATTTATTTTTTGTAATAGTAAATTATATTCTCATAGTAGTGGTTTATTCAATACTAGCAGTTGCGCGCGGTTTCACTCGCGTTCCCGGGATAAAAAGTAGCCTATAACCTTCGGGAATAATGTAGTTTCCTATTAGTGAAAGAATTTTTCAAATCGGTTCTGTAGTTTCGGAGCCTATTCAATGCAAACAAACAATCAAATCTTTCCTCTTTATAATATTAGTATATAGGTATAGATTTCATACATAAATTAAAACTCGATAAGTAATATTTACAAAATTACAAAAGGAATATTTAAAAAATTACAAATAGACAAGTTGTTCCAGATCGCTACTCTGTGCAAACGTTCCAAGAATGCTAATTCGTTGACCTAAATAGACGCTAGCATTGACAGAGTAAGGCACTAGGAACTACACAGATGAATGCAGGTAAAATTGTAAGTGACAGCTAGCTAAATATGTTTTTTTAGGTGTTTTATTTATATCTGAAATCTGATAAATAAATTATAGATTTATCTATACCTATACTAATAATACAAGAAGAGTTTGATTGTTTAAACGCGCTATAATCTTCGGAGTTACTGGTCCGATTCAAAAAATTGTTAGGAAGCTACATTATCTCCAAAGATAGAGACTTTTATCCCGGGAACGCGAGTGGAACGCAGCAAACAGCTAGTTAATAATATAGATTTTAACTATAGATCAAACTAAAATCTCATCTATACGGAATAGACGAGATTTGAGCAATGTTATGGCGCTTATAAAAGTTACGATCAGTCAAAATACACTAGATATGGAATATTGCAGTTATATAGGGCCCGTTGCTCGTACATTTTAGTTAAAGTTATAGTCAAAGTTAACTTAACTTTTACCATGTCTTTGACCGTAGAGTCACTTTGACGATGACCGATCTCCCTCGGTCGGTTATGGAGTGACACGAGCGACCCAGTTTGCTTTCAACTAACCTAACTATAACCTTAATATGACCACGCTTACGAGCAACCGACACTTAATCAGCAAAATTAAAAAGGTAACGAATCATCATAACATAAGTGTGTAACAACCTTTAAACTGTATATTCCCATGTTTGTAACCAAATGCGATAAGGTTTCGTTAGCTAAAGAGGTACAATTTTATAGGTAGGTATGTACTTATTTTTTATGTTCATTGTAAGAGATACGAAAACCAAATATATTAATACGGTAAGAAAATGATAATGTAATAATATGATAAGGATGCTAATTTTTCGGGGAGTTTATCATTTTGTTAATTTTTAACCTCCTTTAAAAAAAGGAGGGGTTCTCAATTAGGCTGTATATATTTGTTTTATATACCTACAATAATAATAATAAATAAATATCCTGGGAAATTCTTCACACACGGTTATCTGATCCCAAACTAAGCAGAGCTTGTACTATGGAAACCAGATAACTGATATACTACATATACTACTTTTTTTTTGTAAATACATACTTATATAGATAATTACACTCAGACTCAGGATAAACATACATGTTCATGCACACAAATGTTTGTCCTGGATGGGAATCGAACCCATGACCAGCAGCGCGATAGGTGGCTTCTTAACCAACTGCGCCAACGGGCCTGTCAATTTCAGAAACATATGCAGAAACAAAAGAATCGGCACCAAAGAAAGGAAAAGAAATACATAAGAGTTTCCAAAAATCTCTCAATAAACAAACACAAACTCTATGCAAGTTGTAACTTACAAATTGCGAACGGAAATACATTGACGTGCAAAGGACACGTTTGCCGACCGGAAATAATGCGCAGACGCCGGGCGGCGGTGATGTTCGGACTTCCGGTCGAGTTTCGATACGTTAGTGTACTTGTGAGCGATGGCTTCATGCCAGAATTTTGATAAATGCTTTATATAACTCACATTTTGGCAGTAAAACAACAGAAAGCAGATATTGTGTTACGGATCCGATTCAATAAGGTTACAATGAACAAGTTTCGAATTATATTCTGTAACGTTTTATAATTTTGGTGAAAACATCGTAAGGAAACTATAGCACGATGACAAAAACTGTAACAATATAAATTCAAAGGAAAGATTCACAAAAAAATAAGCCTTGCTGTGTTTGTTGCCGGAGTCTTCTCAGTTCAAGTGTATATGAGAGTCTATTGTAATGATTGTAACTATCGACGTCCATAAGTACCTTACCAGGGCCTTAACTGAATAAATGATGTTTGAGTTGAGTTTGATAGTAGAATACTTTATACAGGATTGAAATATTATCACAAAGTTTTTAATAATCAACTTTTAACAAAAAGAGTTAAACCTCCTTCAAAGACAATAAAATTAATGGGCCAATTTGGAGCTATTATACTGAATCCAACGCAAAAATAATTACAATCATTTTTTTTATTTTTTTTACACTGTTATCTGATCCCAAACTAAGCAGACCTTGTTCTATGGAAAGCAGACAACTGATATATTGCATACCTATACTTTTTTTTGTAAATACATACTTAATATAGATAATTACCTACACCCAGACTCTGGACAAACAGACATGTTCATGCACACAAATGTTTAGATGGGAATCGAACCCACGTCTAGCTGCACCAGGATAACCTCCTCCTTTTTTAAGTCGGTTAAACACTATATTTATGGACACTGCGCACCGAACATGCGCCCGTTCCTGAATTTCATCATAAGAGTGATACGTTGCAATTTTTTCCGTAGCAGGTAACTATGCTGGATTGTGCGCTTACGGGTATCGCTTAAAAACATGCCGTCCCTATGAAGTATGGTGTACGGATTGCAGTACAGCTCTTTTTTTTTTTGAAAGGACTAAAGTTGGTAGCCTCTGATGACTGCTCCAACCTTACCGGACAATCGGCGAGCGCAGAGAGCTCTCAGCCGGGTAACATTTAGGTAACCACGCCTGAGGGCACCCCCGAGTGGGGTACGAACCTCGGCTCAGGGCGTTACCGGGGGAAGGGGAGGACTTAGTACGAGTTACGACTAATTGGGGGCGGTCGGATTACTAATGGCAGCTCGGGCCGCTTGAACGGGACGAGACTGAGTGGGACGTCGCGGCGGTTCTCGCCGTCGAGGAAGGTAGCGTAATCGGTTTTGTGTAGTGTGTTGTGTACTTTTACGGGCTTCGATCTGAGCTAATGTTATGGGGTCATCCGGCTCGCTGAGGGCTTGCTTTGGTGCAGTACAGCTCACTCGAACAATGCGTGAACGGATCGCGAAATCTAGTGCGTAATTATATAGATGCCTTATGGTTTCGGAATCCTTGCAGTTAGCTCCAAAACTCGTATTCTATAGATTAGAGTTATATGTATACTTGAGTTATACCAATGTCAGCTATTGGCGTGCATCCAGAGATAGTATCCCGAACTATGTTCATACATAAATTACGATTTCTGCGAATGCTTGGGAACGTTGCCATATCACACGGAATGATATATTTCTACTTTTTAAAAAGCTCAAGCGAATTTTTAACTGTGGTTTATTACTAGTTTTATGGTAGTAATTTTAAAATGTTTGACATTGAAAGTTCATTATGTTAATTTATCATAAGTTTGTTTGATTGAGATAAAAAAATACGCTTTTATTTTATTTAATACTAGCTGTTCCCCGCGGTTTTACTCGCGTTCCCGGGATACAAAGTAGCCTATATAACCTTTGGAGATAATGTAGCTTCCTATTAGTGAAAGAATTTTTCAAATCGGATATGTAATTCTGGTGATTAGCAAATATAAACAAACAAACTCTTCAGCTTTATTATTAGTATAGATATAGATTTAAATATTTAAAATTAGAAATCTTAATTAATAAAGTTAATGACTTGCAATGAGTTCACTTTAATAAATACACTTGATTTTGAATGAATTGACTTACGAGTATTTAAATATTAAATTACTTTTAGTTTGTATATTTTTACTAAAATTCAAAGCATGTTAATTTGGAAAGTTTTTTTTTTAGTTTAAATATCTATATCTTTTAAAAAAGCGCTATACTCTACATTTTTCATAAATATTTTAAATTATTAAACTACACTTTTATACAAAGAATAATTATTATAACTAAAATTTTAAATTTAAAGAAACCCCCGAAAGTCACTAAATCATTATTCATAATTTTCAAACGGCCGAGCGGATTTTTTAGTCACGTAGATAAGAACACTCTCGAATAATAAATATCCTGGGACAGTCTTCACACATCTGATCCCAAACTAAGCAGAGCTTGTACTATGGTAACCAGATACCTGATATACTACATATACTACTTTTTTTTGTTGTAAATACATACTTATATAGATATTTACACCCAGACACAGGACAAACAGACATGTTCATGCACACAAATGTTTGTCCTGGATGGGAATCGAACCCATGACCAGCGGCGTGATAGGTGGTGTCTTAACCAACTGAGCCATCTGGCTTGTCAATAAGAGGAGGCTATCTGTGTATGTCTCCGTCCTTTACTAAACTGGCAACAAGCGAGACAAGAGAAACGTAAATTTGGTAAAAAATATGGTTTTATGTTATTTAAAAAGAAACAAAGCCTTTTTTGAAAAAAATAAGAAAACTATTTCAAACAAAACATACTAAATCAAAATCGGTCCATCCGTTCAGGACCACAGACAGACACACACACAGTCATATAGACACTTCAAACTTATAACACCCCGTCGTTTTTGCTTCGGAGGTTAAAAATATATCAATTGACTATCTTAAACTCCCGGGGTCTCATTGTTATTCTCACTTCAACCCTCAGATCAGGTCTCTTCGCTTAATACCGCTTTATCTCGTTAGAGTAATATTTCCTAACGTTAACCATCTTGTGGGACGAATAAAAAAGTTGTAATGGGAAAAGAAAATACAAGTCATTCAACGTTTTCTTATCATTGAATAAGCACTGGCTGCTTTTATAAGGTACTTTGAACAATTTCAAGTACAGAAAAATATTAAAATTCGGGAAATCTGAAAGTGCTATTTCTCCGTGATTTTTGTATGAATTTGAAATCTTGACAGGCAACGTCTGTCTAGTCAACTAGATAGATAAATATACCTATATAAAAGTTATACATTAATATTAACATACACATTTAATTAATAAATCAGTAAGTTCTGTCTATGATTATGTTGTCAAATTTTGGGATAAATATTCGTATTGTGACTATTTTTGAAATTTTTGTTTATCTGTGTGTCTTATAACTCAAGAACGGCTTGCCGATCTTGGTGAAAATATGTGGGTAGTAAGAACATATGATGTTGGTACAATTGTTGGTAATAATAGAAAATATTTTTTATAAAAAATCTTAATCATAAATTTACGCCAAGCGAAGCGAGTAACGGCTAGTACATATATAAAGTTGTTTTATGTATAGGCAGCGTAAACCAAATGTATAGCAAGTCGATAGACCGCTTTGCGTTACAATATTGATAATAATCAACTTCAAAAACTAATTCCCTTAAGGTGAAGATATCAGAGAAATGATGATTCTAGATTAAGTTTTTCTCGGCATTATTTGTTGTAAGAGATTTGGAAAATATATATGTTAAACTAAAGAATATGTGACGGGGAATAGTTTTTCAAAAAATTGGGATTTTTCATTAGTAACGTCAAAAAAAAATCGTGAATATGCCCCTTTTTAAACTAAGAATGCATTTTTCTCTTATTCGGGCCATCCAAATAACTTGAAAAATATTGGCATACAGTTTTCTTACTTTTTTAAAAAGAGTAAGTTTTTTTTTAAATAACATAAAACCGTATTTTTTACTTAAACTGCGTCTCCCCTGTCTCGCTTGTCTCCGTCAGTTTAGTAAGGAACGGAGATATTCGAGGAAAGCTTCCTCTTAACGGGCTTAGGCTTGGCGACAATCTTAACCTGTCCAAAGTTATTGTAACTTAGCAAACTCACCCACATAATCTACTAAGTTGCTTGACAGATATCCTTAATTATAAGTGTCAATATCTTACGGTCAAGGATTAGAAGCCACGATTAAGAGGTCATTGGTTCAAATCCTAACTCCATTAAGACTATTAGAGGGTTTACCTAGATAGGTATTTAATGACTTACGGTAGAGAATATTCTACAGGATCTTTACCGAAAGTGAGTTTGTTTGTCTATACTAATAATAATTTATAATAATAATATTATAAAGAGGAAAGATTTGATTGTTTGTTTGTTTGCATTGAATAGGCTCTGAAAGTACTGAACCGATTTGAAAAATTATTTCACTAATTCCTATTAGCTACAGTATTCCCGAAGGTTATAGGCTACTTTTTATCCTAGGAACGCGAGTGAAACCTGGCACGCAGATAGCCTATGATGTGGAGAAGGAAATAGAGTACTTTATATCCCGGAATCCGCAAAGGATAACTGATTATTATATCCCTTAAAAAAATGATTTCAGGGTACATGCATGTAGGTACTTATTTATGCTTTTCTGTTTCCATAATCCGTCGCATCTTTTAATTTCTTGAACCGATTTTTTTATAAAAACAAAGCAAATATAAATTAATCGTTATAAATAGGTATTTAGTTTAGATTCATTTAATTTTAATCATAATTAATGATGATATACATACATAAACTGATTTTTTATGGAGTCGTGTTACAAAAAAGTCGTAAATAAGTTAAAATTTAAAGTATTATTTTTAAGGACATGTTTTTTTTTATTCAGCACCATATTATTGTATTGTCATCAGATTTACATATTTGTATCATTTAAGATCAATTGAACACCAGGAAGTGGGTTAAAATTGAATTGCAAGTTTCGATCTAAACATATCTACATAGTAACACGCCAAGTTAATATCATAACACTTTATCTCTAAACAGGAAAACAAATCAGTAATTTATCACAAATTGCTACCCTCCTTTATGAAAAGTTAAGCCATACTTATAAAAGTCATAAGCTCTTTAATACTTTGTTACAAAATAAAGTCGGTAAAGCTAGTTCGCGAGATACCACGATAAGCGTGCTAGATAGGAAAAGTTTCCCCTTTTTATAATAACTGCATATTGTACTGGCTTTGATATGAGTTTATCTTCTTTTTTTTTAATTAGTTCTAATGATGATGAAAACTGTTTAGAGTGTTTCTCTATGTGTGTTTCTCTATGTGTATATGTTTTATCACACCATCATATAATTATATGTTAAGGTGGAGGCTTCGATTGGGGCGTTAAATTCAAATTTTATCACGTTTTTTGCTAATTGCAGCTCAGTTATAGGTCGTAAGTTATCAACATGCTATTTGCGACAAGAATGGTAGTATATTTACTGAATAATAACAAAACTAATCATCAACATATTCCTCCAAGGTATATTATTGACATATACGACTATTTCATGAAAATGTTACTAATATACCTTGGAGGAATGTGTTGATGATTTCTTTTGTTATTAATCAGTAAATATAGGTATACTACCATTATTGTCGCAAATAGCATGTTGATAACTTACGACCTATAACTGAGCTGCAATTAGCAAAAAACGTGTTAAAATTTGAATTTAACGCTCCAACCGAAGGTTTACCCTTAACACTTGTTTTTTTTTATAAATGAAGTAGTGTCTTTAGGCAGCTACACTTGAGAGCCAGTTCCTTTATAGAAATTGCGTGCTTATCACCTTTGTCTTCATCATCACTGACCACGGTAAGACATCTATTTTGACAGAAGTTTGACAAGCCGGCAGGATGGTAAGTGGTTACCGTCACCTATCGCTATTTGCAATACCAGAGGTATTGCTAATGTGATGCTGACCTGTTACAATGCCAAAGGCTATCAAACGCAATTGCTGGAACACACCGGTAGGTGCTTAGCGACAGATTTGTCCTTTCTGAGTTTGTTGCTGGATTCTTCTCAGTTTAAATGTATTTCAAGCCAAACAACACAGGCCTATACATAGTAAAAAAAAAAATATGAGTTTGAATGACGCAGTGTACACAAACGAAAAAAAATCACCTCATATTTTATTTCTTTGCAAAGCATAAATAATATTACATAGATAGCTTTATTATGTTCTAAATCCTTCAAAGTACGTCTTAAATCATGTTGAGAGATTATTTTGAGCGGTATTTTGCTCAATCGCATTCTTCAGATTGTAATCTTCGATTTCTAACGGAGATTAAAAGTGTTCGTAAAATGTGGATAAATTTTTAAGCCGCCAGAATCTTGAATTAATCTCCCGGTACATATAAATTGGTATTTTATATTATAAAAAATCAGCATTTCAAATTGGAATTCAAAAACCCGTAAGTAAAAAATAGTACACTATTTAGTGGTAATTTTTTTATGTCAAAAGTCATTGGTAATTTTATCAAACAAGTCGTTTTATTAAAATAACTATAAAACCCGACTGCGGTACGAAAAAAAGGTGGTGATTGATTTTTTATCATTTCTCATTTAAACATATAATTTGTTTGTATCGAGTCAATTTGTTTGTATAGTATCAAAAAAGGGTGAAAATTAAATCATTGCATTCAGTAATATTGCTCGAGTGTCTTTTTTAGGTCCCCAGATATTTCATTGTATCTTCAATATTCCCTATAACTTTGATATAACATCAACAGATTTACCAAGTACTTTGTTTTGGAGAGAATACATAAAACTACCAAAACAAATAAAGCAACGAATGCAAAAGGTTCCCAAGTAATTGGATTACATCCCAATTTTGCATGTTACTACTCCACTACACTTCTGGAATCAATCTCAATCAGAATTGAATACATCATGAAGGATCACTGGGCACAGTGAAATCAGCGGAATCAGGAAAATTGAACTAAGCATAGCTACTCGGAACTATCTACGAGTTTGTTTATCTGCGATTGTTATGAATAACCTTGACTTACTTATTGTTCAGATGTACGCGCAACTTTGCCATATTTTGTGGTACATTGCTTAATCGTTAACAATTTGGTCACTTGCACGGCTAAATAAAGCGGCATTGTACGTGATATCACGCACAAAATCACTGCGATTTCATCCCTTCTAGACAGGGTCTTTCAATTATTTTATGTTTTTTTTGTTAGATATTTGCTTCTATGGGCGTAAATTTATGAATGAGATTTTAGAGTAGTATCTATATACAGACAGATTTTCTATTATTATCAAAATATATACCAACATCATTATATGCCTATCGTATGCGCAATCACAATGACATGTTCTTACTAAACGCCAATTTTCATTAAAAAAACATAATCAATCAAGCAAGCAGTTTTGCTATCTGTTTAAAATTTAAACTAACTAGCCCATCGAACTATAAGCATTAATCAAAAGTGTGGTTTTGCAAAATACAAAGGTGGAGTGGAGTTCCTTGTCTATGCTTTACCGCTGTCTCAATTGTAAATAATTCTGAAAAAATAATGTAATACAAAAAAAATACTATTACTATAAATTATTTGGCATTTCAAATTATATGACATGATTAAATAATACTTTTTTAACACATTAAATTTATCAACGTCATGTTTTTTTTTTGTATTTTTTATTAAATTTCTAAAGCAAACTAATTTATATGCGTCCAGAGTCCAAAGCCGTGTCTAAGCCTAGAACTTGTTTGAGACCGCTTAGCATAATATTATCCCTGGATTTGGTAGGTAATAAAATACACTTTATTCGGTTTATATTTTTTTATATTTTGTAATTATTTCGCTTACTTACATTGCTTCAACATATAATTGAAGTATATTTTAGAGCTTAGAACATTTTTGATGGAAAGATCAGAATCTCATTGAAAAAAAAATGTAATTAGCTTTTAATACACAGGATTTTCTACTCCTATCATAAATGTGAATGTTTGTTACTCTTTAACGCAAAAACTACTGAACGGATATTGAAGAAACTTGGCAAATAGATAGATAATACACCAAAATAGCTATACTACTCTTTATTCTGTAAATAAGGGTGAAAACGCGGAATATTTTATATTTACTTATTATTAATCCTATAAAGTCTATAATAATGCTTAGAAGGATTTCTAGTTATGAGAACTCACTTCGAATACTAGCAGTAACAACTACGTAATGGCCCATATAAAGTTGTGTTGTTATTTAATATCATGTATCGCTGCACTCAAAGGCATGTTTTAATTTCGTATTGTTATATGAAACATGTTCTTGCATGTTACAAACTGGGTTGAATGAGTTGTAGGTATTATTATTGTTAATGTATAAGGGGTACATGGCTCGTAGAACCGACGGACGCTTGGGCAGAAGGGTTCTCGAGTGGTGATCACGAACCGGAAGACGCAGCGTGGGCAGGCCACCCATAAGGTGGACCGTTGATCATGTGTGGGTCGCGGGAAACCGCTGGATGCGGGTAGCGCAAGACCGGCCATCGTGGAGATCTTTAGGGGAGGCCTTTGTCCAGCAGTGGACGTCTTTTGGCTGACATGATAATGTAAGCATACTTTTAATGAAAAAAATGTTTGCTCCTTCTTTTTTGGCAGCAACGGATCAACGTAATTTTCGTCTTGAAGATAGATTGCGGACCGAATGGTTTTTTGTTTGAAAGATGTTTTAATCGAGAGGGTTCTCAGCCGTTTCAAGAAAATCCGCTCAGCCGTTTGAAGTTCATCACCTCTTTTCTAGTGTGTTGGGGGTTACTTTTTTTTTATTTTGGTATCTATACTAATAATAAAGCTGAAGAGTTTGTTTGAACGCGCTAATCTCTGGATCCAGACGGATTCGAAAAAATCTTTCACTAATAGAATCCCCAAAGGTTATACGAGTATATAGCCTACTTTTGATCCCCGGAACGCGATTGAAGCCGCGGGGAACAGCTAGTGTACTAATATGCGAGTTGTGTTTTCATTTTCTAACTTTGACATTAGCTGTCTATCCATCTAATATTTAAAAAGGTTTTCAATGTAATTCTCTAACTTATTACTCCAGTTTTCGTGAAACATCAAGCGAATGTAAACAAAACAAAACCTTGTTTATTTGTCCTTTTTTTTAACTTTACACGAAGTTAACAGATTGTTCCTTACACGTTGTACAAAGCCAATTAGAGCCACTCTCCAGTAAAAAGGTTCAAATGAACAATAAACCGGCCACAATATTTTGACTGTTGATACTCCATTCCACCATAAAACCCTGTCGTTTTGTTTACATAATACAACCGATGGTGGGACGGTTTGCTTGGGCGCAAAATTAGAAAAGTTCCCCTTCATTTTAAGGCGAAATACGCCGTCTTTTTACTAACAAGTACCTATTTAAATATTAAGTTTGTTTATTAAGTCTTGCCTTATTTTTGATGTGAGAGGCGTTTTTTCCTGTGGATTTTTGTTATCACATTAGGTAAATAATTTAAAATTGATTATTTGTTTTTACTTAACATTTTTAAAATGAATCATTGTACATCAGGATAACTACAGGATGTTTTTCTGCGGATTAAAATTTTCTATTACCTGGTTGACCGAGCTATGCTCGTTTTTTTAAAATCTAAATATGAAATCTAGCTAGATCGATCTATCTCCCCCGAAACCCCCTGCATACTAAATTTCATGAAAATCATTGGAGCAGTTTCCGAGATTGGTATATATATACAAGAATTGCTCGTTTAAAGGTATTAGATTAGATAACTAGGTATATAAGCATGTATTGCTTCATCTATTGTAGGTTACAGGTTAACTAAATATTGTTTCACACACCAAATTCTAAGAACAACACAACACCAATTCTGCAGTATACATTCAACATTGACACATCATACCAAAATATAAACCAATTTGCATACAAGTTAGTTATTTGAGAACACACTGTTTTCCTAGAGCTAAATACAAACAATCAGGATATGCGGATAAAGTGTGCATGTTGGAACATTGATGTTTCAGTATAGATGAGCCAAATAGAACTGGCATTTAAAGATGGGAAGTAATTGAACAGACTTTTTAATAGCACTTTTCGCCCCTGAAAAATACTGTCATATCAATTCAAGTGCTGAGAGGTCTATACAATGCCGCTACCATGTCCGTCCAGGTCCAAAACCGGCAGTCTGAACCTATCCCCATGCATCGTGGTGTGAGACAAGGGGATGTTATATCCCCCAAATTGTTCACAAATGCCATGGAAGATATGTTCAAGACGTTGGAGTGGGATGGACACGGTATTAACATCAACGGCAAGTACCTCTCACACTTGCGATTTGCAGACGACATCGTCATCGTAGCAGAAACGCTGCAAGATTTGCAACATATGTTGAACGGCCTAGCTGATTCCTCGAAACGCATTGGTCTCCGGATGAACTTGGATAAGACCAAGGTCATGTTCAATGAGCATGTTAATCCGGAACCAATCGCTGTACAGGGCAGTATTCTCGAAGTTGTTAAGGAGTATGTTTACCTCGGGCAAATACTGCAGTTGGGTAAAAACAACTTCGAGAAAGAAGCCAATAGAAGAATACGGCTGGGCTGGGCAGCATATGGAAAACTACGTCGAGTTTTCACATCGCCAATTCCACAAAGTCTGAAGACGAAAGTCTTCAACCAGTGCGTCCTACCCGTCATGACATACGGTGCTGAAACGTGGACACTCACGCTTGGGCTGGTCCACAGATTTAAAGTCGCTCAGCGAGCTATGGAAAGGGCTATGCTCGGAGTCTCTTTGAAGGATCGAATCAGAAATGAGGTGATCCGACAGAGGACCAAAGTCATCGACATAGCTCAGCGGATTAGCAAACTGAAGTGGCAGTGGGCAGGCCATATCAGCCGAAGAACCGACAACCGCTGGGGTAAACGAGTTCTTGAGTGGAGACCGCGAATCGGCAAACGTAGTGTAGGACGCCCTCAGACTAGGTGGAGCGATGATCTTCGCAAGGCGGCTGGAAAGAGCTGGACGAGAGTAGCCGAGGATCGTGCTCAGTGGCGTGCAATTGGAGAGGCCTATGTCCAGCAGTGGACTAATATAGGCTGATGATGATGATCAAAAGGTATCATATTTTTGGGAAAAAATCGCTTTGGTGACAAGACTGTTTATTTTGTAATTACTCAGTTTTATATTTTATTTGCTACTTCTTAATTTGATGTATATTAAATAAAGTTTATTTTGGTGGGTTTCCATGCTTGCCAAGGCTTGACCAGCGGCCACAAGCACAAGCGTTTAAAGAGGGTGTTTGGCTTGGCTTGCGTGAGCTTATAGACGCTTGTATCCGATCCGGTCTAGTGTCGGTTTTTGGACACAGATCAAAGGGCGCTTGTGGCAAGCGCTTGCCACGCGTTCACAAGTTGGCGCGCGCTTAGTAGCCGCTGTGATCTCGAGACCAACGCACGTCTAGTTCTGTCTTCAAAATGAGTGGCTGGTCGAACGAAGAGAGATTCCTTGCTTTTGTTTTACTTTGCTTGTATTTGAAATAAAAGTAGGTTAAACCAAACTAATAGCCGATACAAGTTCGGTGTCCGCCATGCTTGGATGTACGTAGCACACTGACACATTCACAAACGTGTAAACGACTTCCAAATTCCAAGCGAGATTTGTGGATGCTTGTGCCTTGTGGATGCTTGTCAAGCCTTGGCAAGCATGGAAGCACCATTTAAATTTGATATACCTACCTAAGTACCTACATGGATAAAAAATATTTATAAACAGCAATGTTAAATTGAATGACTAAAAATATTTGAATTTTATCATTAATCCTCCCTTTTCTTCCTAAGTTATCACGGGCCAGTACAGAATCTACCACTTTAGTATATCTATGCTACATATATCTACTGTTTTGCTCTGGTTAGTTACATAATTAAATTGCAAATGGGTTTTGTTTTTACCATATACCTATTGGCAAACGGCTATACTTAGTTAGAGAAGCCATTTCTACCAGTGTAGTACTAATATTTATAACTTTGTTAGGTAGTTTTTGTATTTCCCTGTGGGAAATATGAGCTGGAATGCTGGATAACTTTATTTTACCCTACAATTTTTCTGTTACACGTTGACATCTATTTTTATGCTTTAAGATCGATACGTCTAAGAAGCAAACGTCCAACTACCTATAAAATCCAATCCAAAAATCAATTTTAATTTAAGTACCTAATCAAAAATGTAACCCTCATTTTCTCCTCCGATAGTGGTAAGCACACAAAGCTTAGAAAAGCTATCGAAACATACCAGAAGGTGCTTAGCGACAGATTTTCAACTAAGGATGATACAACCGACTGTATGCTGAGTATGTACCTGTTTTTCGTCTTCATCTCCCTACCAATAATTTAGAATCAACGCAATATGTATTCTATTCTTCCATGCATACGACCCTTCTATACGTCACGTCAGCATTCAATCTTTACTTATAATTATCATCTTTCTCACAATCAATCCATCTCTTTTTCAGTCCTTCTTTTCCGTATATGCAACTTTTAAATTAATTTCTTTTCTATGTGTTACAAATAATGTCATTGCTTTGACCCAATTAATTTTTATGTCATTTCATTAAATTCAAAAATTCAATCCTGACGATTAAAATGTAATCCAAAATGTTCAACAATTTTACAATGCATATTTTAATGGGGATTTCCGCCAATAATTTGACTCCGTGGTGTATTATAATAATAATTGGGTGAATAATTAGTTCAATCCAACTCATTACGTTTTATGGTTGTAGTTTTACGATAGCGTTCACCCTGCAGCGTTTTACACGTTTCCAAATGTAATGTGTATTTAGACAGTGTGAATGTGGGTTCGATTCCCATCGTGGATAAATATTTATGCATAAACACGCTTGTTTTCCTACAATGTATGCTTCAGATGACGAAACTAAAGCTCTTTGTATGAGTGGCGAGGGGTGAAATTATGGCGAGGGTAAGTCGTTCAATAATCACCGATAATTTTATAATTACAGTGTATTTAAGTATTTTAAGAATGATATGTGGGATTGGCATTTTTAAAAGGTAACCCGATGGAAATCGGCTTGTATGGACCCTTCGCCACTGTTAGGTACAATTTTTCAATTTTACGGAAGACTAATTAAGATTCAGGAAGGTGTAATTGAAGTTAGAATCCAATTTAGTTTAGTGAGATCACTTGATGAATTGAGCTTCCAATCTTTCACTAGTTCGGATCCTAAATAGAATAGCTTCAAATTGAACAGTTTAACAGGCACTTTACACCACAGCATCTGACTTTACTGATTATAATATAATAGAAGTTTCGAGTAGGCCCTCTTAAACAAAAAGTTCTAATTGAATTAGACGAATTTCTCAAACTATTTGTACCTCAAGATACTTCCTCCAATAAATCTATTTTCAGCACATCCATCTATCTTCCTGATAAATAAATTAATATTATAATAAACCATGACTGAGCTTATTTGGGAGAAGGAAAGGATGGATTTTTTGGTTCCCTAAACACAAGGTAGCAATATGAAATAAAATAGGTATGTAGGTTTACATAATCATGAATACCTACTTCTATATTGTGTTTTTTATACAGGTCGTAGCAGACATATCAACTCGTAAATGGATCGCCAGATCATACTATCAACTCGAGCCGTTTAGTATTCATTGTATGAAACTCCCTACTCCAACGCACACTAATCGCCTCACCTTGGGACAAGCTCACAATTCGAATCCGACTCGTAAATCCAGAGTTTAGCGCGTAGTAAAACTCTTCAGCTGTTTATTAGTATAGATAATATCATAAATTTATTGAAGAATAGTGCATATCATTCATGACATAATCATATCAAAAATATCCTCAAAAATGCATGTAAAACCGTAAGACGGGAGCTAGTTTGTAATAAGCTCTTTTTCCATGGTTGAAGTAACATAAGGACGCAATAAAAGGACAATAATACGTTTGTCGTTAAGAATTTGTTTGGCTCTCCAATACTATTGTAGTGGGATGATTAAGGCCATGAAAAGCTACTTGTAGGGTCTATTAAGGGACCATTGGATCCTTTCTGACATCGTTATATTGGAAATTATTATGTTATTAACTGTATTATGTTGGTATTATACTCATAGAAAAGGTATTTAAATGAATTCTGAGGCCTTTTTGTGTTGTTTGTTTATTTCAACATGCCTTACTGATTTTTAATAAGTTTAAAAGGGTAGTGCTGCTTTAGTTATGTTTTTTTTATTACTACACGATTAAATTACAGTTCTTTAATCGTAAGTGAAAAACTGATATCCCATTTTAATTCATTGTGGTGTAAAATAATAATTCCTTTTATTTTAGGGTTAATTTAAATAAATAAATATCCTGGGACATTCTTCACACACGGTTATCTGATCCCAAACTAAGCAGAGCTTGTACTATGGTAACCAGACAACTATATACTACGTATACTACTTTTTTTTTGTAAATACATACTTATATAGATAATTACACCCAGACACAGGACAAACAGACATGTTCATGCACACAAATGTTTGTCCTGGATGGGAATCGAACCCATGACCAGCGGCATGATAGGTGGTGTCTTAACCAACTGCGCCAACTGGCTTGTCATAATTAAAATACATCTACAAGCAATTTTATTAAATACTAGCTGTTCCCCGCGGTTTCAACCACGTTCCAGGATAAAAAGTAACCTATAAACCTTCGGTGATAATGTTATTAGTGAATGAATGTTTCGAATTGGACCAGTAACTTTGGAGATTAGCGCGTTTAAACAATCAAACATAGACTAGTTGCGATGTTAACCCTACATCGTCATGTGACTAAATTGCAAATTTTAATTTTGACATCATCATCATGTCAGCTGAAAGATGTCCTCTGCTGGACAAAAACCTCTTCCAAGGATCTTCACGATGGCCGGTCTTGCGCTACCCGCATCCAGCGGTTTCCCGCGACCCTCACAAGATCATCAGTCGACTTTATGGGGGGCCTGTCCACGCTGAGTCTTGCGGTTAGTGGTCGCCACTCGAGAACCCTGCCCCAGTCGCCGTCGGTTCTATATGTCCCGCCCACTGGCACTTAAGTTTGGCAATTCTTCGGGTTATGTCGGTTACTTTGGTGCGCCTGCAGATCTTATCATTTCTGATTCTAACGATCAATAATTATGACATAAGACTCTGATTGTTAATTGACTAGTGGAAACACACGGCGACGACGATTGTTATAGATGTCGGAAAGCATCATGCCACCCAGATATCTCCGCTATATCGAAGCCGGGGCGGTTTGCAAGTATCAAATAATTGCCTATACGAAACAGCAATTTAATACAATATAACAGCATAGGGTAAAATAAATAGCTAACCCATTCGATAGTTGGCAGTGAAGTCGTGGTTAAATGAGAACATAATAACCTTACTGCGTATAACCAATCTTGTAGGGCAGAGCATGGAGCGCGCGATCGGAATACAAATAGATTGTGCCGAAACCTTGGAGATACGAAATGTTGAAAAACCTTATACAAGAATTTTTAAGACACTTTTTTTTCACATTGATCGCTACGCTAGTTCATATATTTTTTTGTCTGGGTGTAGGTGAATGTAGTGTGGTGTTTTTAGTTTATTTTTGCAAGAAGTATAATCAGTTAGCACAGCCTCCTGCTGTGTTTAGTTTGGAATCATGATGATTCAAAATGTTTATTCGCCTTTTGACCGTAAAGTGTAGGCAGTGAAGTGTAAATGTTGCTGAAGGTGGAAAGCACACAAACCTCAGAAGCTGCTGATGCTGATGCTGAACCCAACGAAGATAGATTTTAAGATGAGCCAAGCAAACGGGTACAGTAATACGATTAATTTTGTTTCTATAAAAATTCCATGCCACCCTGAAAGTGAAAACTATTTTTATATAGAAATTCTAAATGTTATGTTAACGGTGCGTTGAAAAATTGCTTTTTTTAATTAATATGAAGATAAAGGTCAAAGCTGAATGTGTGTAAACAGAAACTCTTAAAAAAATAATGAACAGTCTATGTAAAAAGTTAGGGTCGAAAATGGCCTGAACTGCTTCGAGAAAAGGATGGTACGGCCACTGTGGCTGAAAGGAAAGGATGGAAAAAATTAGAAGAAAAAGAAAAATATTTTTCTTACACTAGATTTGATAATACTGTATATTGAAATTTCGAAATTCAAAACACCAAACCAATTAATTGCGAAAGTTCTCAGTTCAAAGTTTGTTAATTTTTAACATTCTAGTTTGAAGTCGTTTTTTTAATGCGAAGTCAAAATTCGAGATGTATAATAGTTTTGTTATGTTTTTCTTGTTAACAAGAACAACTATTTTATTTTTATTATGGACCTTAAACCACAGACATGAAAATGTTCTTTCACTAACTGGACTGTTTTCTTTATACAATCCGAGTTTCGGTATTTTTTTTCTTCAAATTTAGAACACAAATACTCGCGCAATGAATTTTTAATTTTAATTCGATTCAAAAATTATTAGGTTTGCTTTATCCATGAGAATTATCAATGATTAACTGTATGATGCTACTACTAATCTTACTTAATCGCAATAAAATATATTTTTCTTTGACTTTATTGAACGTCGAAAAGTAATTCGTATTCACAGCTTAGCTATATTTTTAACGCATCCATACAATAACTAGTTTCTGGTAACATTCGATCCGTGAGTTATGCTCGCCTCCGCGGTCCGCTCAATTATTCATGAGACTAAAGTTGGTAGAACATATTTTTTGTTGTAATATTTTTTTCGGACAGATTTAACATATTTTCTTGACCGCTTAATAAGTTCCAGAAACAAATGTATTATTCTTTTTAATAATACACTTTTTTTCACCCAAATAAATATGAAAAGAGTAGAATTAAAAAATATTTCAGTAGTACTAATATTGAATGCCGTGACGAAGGTCGCTGGTTCGAATTCTACAATGATCTTGAGCTTTCGGTGATAAAAGTCGTGAGCTAAAAAACTATAACATTTGCAGTTGTCCTTAAATCTAAATTATCTGTACGGAATCCATGTTGCGAGTCAGATTCATGCTTGTGATGTTATTTTTACTAAAGTCACTTTTAACAATGTCACTTTTTTATTAAAACTTGTTCATTTTTCGTAAAACTTTAATATGATTAAGTTAAACGTTTTAATTTTCATCCCCAGAGTAAATACACATTATTTTATTTTGTTTCTAGAATATTTCCATGCCAGCTTTTGACTCGAGAGACTTGTTTTAAACATGTAGCATACAGACTCATGGGAGATAAGCGGAACCGCTATTACAATAAACGCTTTCTAGTTATTACTTCGTATTGATATATAAAATGAACCCTATTATAACTATTTAAATATGAAAATTGTTTGTTTGTTACCTCTTGACATATCCTCTCAAGCCAGTTGTGATTCAATATATCATAATATGATACCGAAGAGAGTAGAGAAATAAAATGAAAACGGATAAAAAAAACCTTCGATGATAATAAATAGACGCAAAAAAAACACAACGAATGAAATCTTTTTCTCAAAGTAAACTCTTTATAAAATTTATTTTATATTTAAATTTGATTTACAATTTAGTCTTCAAATTATTATTGTAGTGTATGTGTTTAATTTTGTTAGTTAATCTAGAGTAGGTACTCGTTGGTGATTGTATTAAATAAATAGTAAAACCTATCATGAATTAATTCTAGTTGTTTTTTTTTCACACTAGAGGTTGCTATTTACAGTTAAGCGGTTCCGTTGACATCTTTCAGGTCCCGGTGTGCTACAAGCACTGATAGCACTTATACAGCGAGGATATACCTACCTTGAGAGCTTTTTGTCTAATTGCTGACAAAAAGTTAGTCACACTCCTAGATTTTTTACTTTTTTTTACAGTATTTCAAAGGGATGTTTGCTGTTTTATTTCTGATACATGTTTTTAAAAATATGGAGCTTGAAGTATTCGTATCAAGCGAATGAAAGTTTGAGTTTTTTGGGCATTTCAAAAACTACAAAAGTTCAGCTTTAATTTTTTTGTCAACAGGTTGACAAGATTAAAGCGATGGCAACTGAGCTACAGTTGTAGTGACGTCGGATGCCAACGAAGATCGTGGGTTCGAATCCTACACTGAGCTTGAGCTTGCAGTGAAGGAAACCATAGCACGGTCGCAGGACACTTTGTAGTACCCTCTGGCTACCACCCTCAAGTTGAAAATCTGTCGCCAAGCACCTAACGGTGTGTTCCGGCAATTACACTTGAGAACTAGTTGCCTCCTTGGCATTGTAAGTTGTAACAGGTCGACAACACATTAGCAATAACTCTGTATTGCAAATGACGATAGGCGACGGTAACCACTTACCATCAGGTAGACCGCCTGCCTTCTGACATATAAAAAAGAAGACTGATAATCCGTCTGATGGAAAGTGTTCATTGCAATTTATACACATTTGCAATACTAAGTGCTAGAAGCATGTAGACAGGATCTAAATATCGATATTTAGAAATCGTTCAATCAAAACTCAGTTCAAAATTGGAATTTTCGTGTCACTTCGATAGCACGACTACGAGACGATAACTCAATAGTATTGAAATTTCGAACGACTGAAGCCGTTGAAGAACGATTGACGTCTGTCTGATGAATCTGAATGACGTCTCAGCGAGTCAATCAACAATCAATTGTTTTCCGATCATGCGATTTACATTAGGTACCTACGTAAATTAGAAACTGCTTGTGAACGTCTTTTTAACTGACTACAAAAAAGGAGGAGATTCTAAGGCGGTATTTTAATTTTAATGTCTTTCGAGGAGGTTTTACTCTTTTTGTTTTAAAGTTGATTATTAATAGGACAAATCGACAAGCATTTATGAATTTACATCCCTTCCCTTTTTGAGATATTTGATTTTTAAATGTCAAAATTTTACTCTAATTCAAGGTAGCTTATGCTTCAATGGCTATAGGTGACTTAATGAGTTATTTTTTTACAAAAAAACACCGAAAAGTACAAAAAGACACGTTATCTAAAAATATCATAAAAATTTGACTTCAAATATCTCGGAAAGGGTTAACTTTAGACCAGGGTACTCATAGTCAAATAGTTTCTAATGACCACATCCTGAAATGATCAGGTCTACCTACCAGAAACCCTGCATACCATAAGAATAAACTAATTTAGTTTTAAAAATTACTGATTCCATTGCCCTGTCGTTCAATGCTAGATTTTATTACAATGGTTCATTTACTTTAGCAAATTATCATACGAGTTCATTCAACCCTTTTTTAGATTCGAAAGATCAGACAATATGGCATTAAAATGTTTAAATGAGTATTCTTTCCACGAAACGTTTAAATTCATAAAAATTGCTTTTCTTAGCTCAGTATCAATAGCAATGAGTCATTAAGATGGAGTCCGACTGCAAGATTAAAGATAATATTTATTTATTCAGTAGTTGGGCATACATTTTAGGGTACACCTATGTACCTACATACAAAACTGTTATTAGGATTAACATAACTTGCACTGGCATCTAAAGTAGGCCGAGGTATAATATCAGGTATAATAATTGGGGTTAATGACCGCTATAAGTTAGTGACTAAATTAAAATTACTTACATGCAGAATATAGGTACACAAATTAAACACAAAGGATCACAAGGTGGACCAATGATCTTGTGAGGGTCGCGGAAAACCGGTGGATGCGGATTGCGCAAGACCGGCCATCGTGGAGATTCTTGGGGGAAGCTTTTGTCCAGCAGTGGGCGTCTTTCGGCTGACATGAATCATATTGATAAATAATCGTGAGTTTTCTTTAAATAGTGCTCTTTTTGCTATACCAGGCTTAGTAGTTTCTTGCCGGAGTCTACTCAGTTCAAGTGTATTACGAACCGGTGGTAGAGTCATTTGTAACTGTCGACGTTCATAACTGCCTTATCAGGCCTTAAACTGAACAAATGATTTTTAAGTTTGAGTTTATACAAAAATGTTAGAACTTCTTTTCTTACCAATAGCTTGTCACGCTGACACTCACACCCCAACCTAAAACAAATAAAACTACTATAACTATGTGATAAAAACGCAGACGAATTTATTGTGAAGGCGATAAAACCACGAATTAAACTGTTATTAGTTCCCTGAGAGTCATTTTAAACCATAAGTTATCGTCCATACTTATAGAAATAACCATAAGTTTTATATTATTACTACTGGAATCAGTAAAAGTTTAACCTTAACCATCAGCGATTAATTCAATAATAAAGTTTTAATATCTGTATATTTTTATCTATGTTGACAAACAGCATACCGTGTGTTGTGCGTTTTACTATATAGACAATAGACAAAGCTTTATTGGACATCACACATGATTCAGTTTAGGTACAAAAGTACACACGGCCACAGATCAAGCTACACACTGCGGCACTTTATGCGGTTGTAATAGGCGCTATTTTGCAACAAAAATGTGTAGCTTGATCTGTGGCCGTGTGTACATATAAAATTAAATAAGGTAATAATAAAAATTAACAAAATAAACTTATATAATAACTAGCTGTTCCGCGCGGTTTCACTCGCGTTCCCAGGATAAAAAGTAGCCTATAACCTTCGGGAATAATGGAGCTTCCTATTAGTGAAAGAATTTTTCAAATCGGTTCAGTAGTTTCGGAGCCTATTCAATGCAAACAAACACTAAAATTTTTCCTCTTTATAATATTAGTATAGATAATCCTAATTCAAAATAAAAAGCTCTGCAAAAATAAAAACAATAAGCAATAAAAAGAAAATAATATGTATAAAATACCATTGTTTATTTTAATAAGAAAGGATGTTAAAAATAAATTACAATAGCATCCAATTACCCGTTTTCTTTCTCTATAGCTATTTCTTTTCAACAAAACCTGGTTCAAAAGAAAATAGGTACAGTATTTAATATTCTCAATATCAGTGTCGTAAACACTGAGGTATATTACTACGTATAGAGAAGCTATTCTAAGCAAAGGTCATGCTCCATTTTGCTATTATTCACTATAGCGCTGAAACAATAATTAGTCGTATAACCAGACAGAAGTGGCAGTGCGGCCGCTGGGGCAGAAGGGTTCTCGAGTGGCGACCACGAACCATAAGACGCAGCGTGGGCAGGCCCCCCACAAGGTGGACCGACGATCTTGTGAGGGTCACGGGAAACCGCTGGATGTGGGTAGCGCAAGACCGGCCATCGTGGAGATCCTTGGGGGAGGCTTTTGTCCAGCAGTGGACGTCTTTCGACTGACATGATGATGATGATGATAACCAAACAGTGTAAACACGTAGCGCTAGAACGCTTTTAAGGTGTAGTTTTTTTGCGACCAAATAGTCGCGAATAGCGTTTCGTGTTTAAACAACGTAGTGAAGTACGGCTGGAATGCCGGATGGCTGCACTTGCACAGAAAACAGTGGTAATATGTGGCGTCTTCTCTATACGTAGTAATATATCTCAGTGGTCGTATAAAACGTTATGATATTAAAATTCAAACTATCCGGTGCCAGATGCTGTAGGCTATCTCGTTTTTTTCTCTCCTCGACTTTGATATTATGATTTTATTTTGTCTTCAACCTTTGTTAGGGTTTATTGCCTTTGATACAGCTTGTGCTGAATTGTTTATGTTGTTGACTATGAGTCTTTATTTTATAAATCAAAGTCCCTGACTGACAAATATATCTACGCACAGCCTAAGCCGCTGATCCTAGAGACATGAAATTTAAAGGGTGTTTTCCTTGTGAAGTTTAAGCATCCAACCATAGATATAGATAGACATAGATAACTGAAAATGTGGGACTGGGATACCTAAAAGGTAAGCCGATGGGAATCGGCTTGTATGGACCCTTCGCCACTGATAGATAACGTAAGAGCACCTTCACGTGCCTTCGTCGCGCTCTATCTCTACAGTAATCTGTTCAATATAATTCCAATAAATTGAACAATAAAATTAATTAGATTTTTTATAGTATCATTCGCTTATCGCTACTTAGAATCGATTTGATTTTCCAGTGGCATCATAGTAGGCAGTCAAAAAATGCCACGCTTAGTTTTTATATAGATCGTTATACTTGAGTTAAGTTATCTATGTCTACAGCGTAGGTAAAATCAGTCTTATTGGATGGAGTGCGTAGAGTTTTAATTCAAATAACAAGTTAAGTGGTAACATTATGTTCTTTTATTTGAACTTAGCTTATCGCTTTTATTTTCCCTACCACAGAACTTTGGATTTAATTGTCTCTCGTAGACAAATGAATGATCAAATCTAAGTGCAAAATTACTATGGAAATATATTCAGCACTATCAAAAGATATTCCATATTTCAAATGAATGCCTCAGTAAATTCACTGAGAAGTATAAACCTTTGTTAAATATTGGAAAACAAATGATTTTACAATATCAGCAAAAATACGAAGTTAAAGATAGATATCATATAGAAATAAAATTAATTGAATGGTGAGTATTGTTTGCATTTAATTACATTTTGATTTCTGAGTAAAGACTCTATCCACATGAGTCATATTAAACCTGGATAAATTCAGTGTGAATGGTTCAACGTACTGATATATTTTATTTTATTTTGAACTAGCTTTCTGCCCCGCGTCACTCGCAATCCCCTATTTTACCCCCTCAGGGGTTGAATGTTTAGAAATGCTTTTTAGCGGATCAAATATAAACCAAAATACCAAATCAAACTGATCCATCCAGTGGTTTGAGCTAAGCGTTGATAGATCATTCAGTCAGTCACACTTTCCTTTTACATTATTTAGATATGTTTCATATGCTGAGACTTTTTAGGCAAGTTTTTAAAACTACAATAAGTCGTATTATCTTTAGCTTGTATCTTAAGATTTTATTATTATTTGTTTAGCTAAGTCGGAGTGCCAAAAAAATGCTATATGTACGTAGTATTTAATTATATTAACTCTGTGGTTCATATATAAATTTAAGGTATCATGCTTCACTTTTGACTGGCGCAAATCTAATGTAAAAATACCTTAAATTTTCCTTTCTAACGTGGCTCAAAAACCATAATTCAGCTAAGCTATGAAATCCACAAATTATCTCCATCAATCCAGCTATAAAAAGAAGAGTTGCCTAATCTTATTACTCGGCTTCCCTTAGCTTTGTCACGTTAATTATATTAAAAAGTTACAGCTTTTCATTACCTGTTTATGGTTTATAAAATTCCAAATCGTTACAACGTCGGGAACAGTACAGGAAGAAACAAGAGGGTTGTTAATTTATGATATCGTAAACCATTTATTCATGAACATCTTTTGTCTTGTCTTTTTGAAATTGTTGTAATAAAATTATTATTATACTGTCGGGGAGAGTTATTAGCAACAAAAACGGACGTAGCGTGGTCGGGTAATGCTTTTGGGAGAGTATACTAGATTTTTGAAAATATGAAATATTACATTTATTGCAGTTAATATTGTTTTATTATTATTAATATGGATAGGGCATAAGAGTATTAGCGATTTTAGTCCACTATGTAATAGTGGCGTAGGACTTATTGCTAGGTTTTTAATGAGGAATAACAACAAAAATATCTAATTAGTCCGTCAGTTAGATTATCAAAAAATATTGCATACGTATTTTTTATTTTGATCCGAAAACAAAAAATAACGAAGATACAGTGCGTTAAAATTTTCCAGTCTGCGGAAAGTGTACTAAAAAGTAGTTGTACGATGACGTCACAAGCCTCAATCCTGCACTTTGATGGGACTTATCTTTGTAATTTCTTATTGATTTGATAAAATAAAAAATACGTATCCAATATTTTTTGATAATCTAACTGACGGACTAATTAGATTTTCTTGTTGTTATTCTTCATTGGCTAAAAACGTATCAAGATGCAAAATGCAATGACCCGTTTTTTTATGAATTGTCTCTTATTACGTTTTGAAATTACACAGCCGAGTATGTAATTACAATATAATTAAAATTGGCCTCATTTCTATAATATTCAGAAATTATTGCTATAAATTGGCGGGATGCCGTACGCTGGCTGTAAACAAGACTCGGCGGTTTAAACGTTTTAACCGACACCACCGGAAAACATGTCAGTAAAAAATATGGAGAAGGCAATTTTATAAGCATTTTTTAAAACTCAATTACTTCAAATATAAGTTAATTGTTATACAAAGAGGAAACGCTGTAATCGTGCGGGAACCTTTGGCGTTGAGTGGCAGCAGTAGCCGATCCCCTTTGTAATTCGATCTTAGAATATTGTAAAAATTCCAAGTTATTTGGTTGAACAAAATAGGAGAAAAAAACGTTTTCAATCTTAAGGTGAATCGGCCGAAAATTCAAAAAGCCCGCGAAATAATTTTTTTTTTAGTTTTTTTTTAAATTGCAGCTCAGTAATAGGTCGTATATTTGTCAAAATGTGATTTGCGCCAATTAATTACTGTATGTATACATTATGCTTTTTAAACTATTTAAATCCCTACATTGGTTCCTTTTCGATAAATAACGCGCAGGAACCAATATACAGTTCTATAATATTTTGAATGCAAAATGAATACATAAATAGATCTATAGCCATATCTCAATGTCGCGAATCACATTTTGACAAATAAATGACCTATTACTAAGCTGCAATTTAAAAAAAACCTAATAAAATTTTAATTTCGCGGGCTTTTTGCATCATCTTCCTTAAAAAGAGGTCATCATCATCATCACCATCATATCAGCCGAAAGATGTCCACTGCTGGACAAAGGCCTCCCCCAAGGATCTCCACGATGGCCGGTCTTGCGCTACTCGCATCCAGCGGTTTCCCGCGACCCTAACAAGATCGTCGGTCCACCTTGTGGGGGGCCTGCCCACGCTGCGTCATATTACGATTATTTCTGACGGTACTAACGGAAATTTAAATGTTGTAATGAAATAGTTCCTTGGCGTATACGAGTATTTTATAGTCCATATTTACATTTTTGAGAAATCTCTTGCTATAAATAAAGCAGAGAAAACATTATTTAGAATCATTAAAATATATCGTAGCAATATGGGAGCATAACGCGTAGCACTCATCTCCTATCTGCTACGAGTCGTAGTACCTTCGTAGCACATTGAATAACCTCGTAGTTTTTGCTATCTCATAATCCAAAGCGATAGTACAGTAAATTGTAACTTGTTGTAATAATTACCTTATCCAGGCTTAATTGAGAGTTGAAATTTGATTAACAGACTAATCTGTTACTACATAATCCACAGTTGAGTTTTTTTATTTCAAATAGAACTCAAAGGATAGCACATCCAAAAACAATATTAATCCTAAACTTGAACGCACGAAGCCTCCAGGCCGAGGTATAACGACGTCACTTCCTGCTATTATTGCCAAACTCCCACAATTTGCCTTAATAAATCATAGTACCTTACTCCATTGTTTCACAGGGTTACCATATTGATTGGTTATAAAACTGGTGTTGCCAATTTGATGTCGAAATTATTTGTGAAGTACACCATAATACATCTGTACTAATAATAAAGCTGAAGAGTTTGTTTGTTTGAACGCACTAATCTCTGGTGTTACTGGTCAAATTCGAAAAATTAGTTTATGAACATACCGTACTGCTCATAATAAATGCTATATCGATTTAATTTGGTCATAAATCGATTACACCATTTTTGTATTGAAAGAAATAGACTATACAAGAAAGTCGAAGCCGCTAACTACACTTGGATGTCATTAATTACCCACAGATTATCCTCTGGCGCGTTACCCTGCGGAATATCGCTGACGAAAAGTGGCGCCATCTGGAATGAATTAGTTCCTTACATTTATGTTATGTTAGCGCCCTAAATATGTACATAAATTAGGTGTTAATTTTTAGATGACATCTTTTACAAACCTAAATAATCAACTTAAAAAAAACCGTAAAACCTATACAGAACCCAACAAATGAATGAAATCGGATTATAGATTTCCCTTTATAGTGGACAATCGTGTGACGGCATTTAAACGCTTTTGTTTCTGGGAACTTATTTAGAAAATTTTATGTGGAAAAACAAAGTTAAATAGCTAGCTATAGCAGTGACCTCCGCTGTCAGATGGCCGACGCCCAATAGGATAAGCAAAAAAACTATGCGTGAACAGACATACAGCTGAATTGAGAACCTCCTCCTTTTTTTTTGAAGGAGGTTAAAAAAAGATTTGCTACCTGTATCAACTTGTGTGCAAAATGGCGCTTGAATAGCTGAATAGCATAACACATACCTATACAAACGACTTGGGTTCTATCTAAAGATACAGATAGATATAGCATAGACACCCGATATGTGAAGCAGGTGGTTTAATATTGACATATCGAGGATCCGAGAGCTGAGACAGCGTCTTATATGGATAGATGGTAGAATACCCACTTTTAGATTTAGTTTATCTTCACGTGTTTGAGTTGAGGCTTGTTTGCTAACATGGCTGAGCTTTTGAGAACATTTTGTTTACTTTAAATTTAAAGATAATTGTGTTTTGTAAAGAAGTTTGTTTCGGTCAATAATAAACAAACACAAGGGTCTCTACCGAGTATCTTTGGTGTAGATCAAATCAGAAATGATGACATCTGTAGTCGAACCAAAGTAACCGACATAGCCCGAAGAATTGCCAAACTTAAGTGGCAGTGGGCGGGGCACATTGCTCGTAGTACTGATAGCCATTTGGGCAGAAAGGTTCTCGAGTGGAGACCACGAGCCGAAAGACGTAGCGTGGGCAGGCTCCCTACATGGTGGACCGACGATTGTGAGGGTTGTGGAAAACCGCTGGATGCGGGTAGCGCAATACCGATCATCTTGGAGATCCTTGAGGATGGCTTTTGTACAAAAGTAGACAGTCCGATTACCACTAAAATATACGAGGTAGCCCGGCAGGTCGGTCTTCCCGATGGTTAAGCCACCGCCAACATTAGACATTTGAATTACCAAAACACAAGAAACAAAGATAAAATTGTTACACCTAGATTCAGGCTAGCAAAAGTCAATAAGTCTTTTCTCGGGAACTGCATTCGTTTTTATAATAAAATCGCATATGAAGTAACTAAGATGTCGTACAATAGATTCAAACAGTATGTTAAACAGAAATTAATTGACAAGGCCTACTATAAGGCTCATTACGTTGAAGACAAGAATACATGGTTGTAGTAGCTTCTCTCTGCACTTGCGGCCCCCTGGCCAAGTGACAATTGTATGAACTTTATGTATATTTGGAACAGGAACTGTAATTACATAAATTTAAAAAAGAAAGATCCACAAAAAAAAATGTAGCCTTGCTGAGTTTCTTGCCGGAGTCTTCTCAGTTCAAGTGTATGTGTAACCGGTGGTAGAGTCTATTATAATGATTGTAACTATCGCCTAAACTGAATAAATGAGTTTTTGATTTTGATTTTTTGATTTCAAGTGTTTTACCGACCTTGAATAGCTCTTTTTAGGGAAAACGTAATGGGGATTTTTATAGTTTTAATCTTAACTATAACCATGTTGATAGGTCGGTAAGCGCGGTCATAGTAAGGTTATAGTTAGGTTATAGTCAACCTTAACCGCCGAAAGAAAGCAAACTGGGTTGTTCGTGTCCCTTTAACTAAAATTATAACCGTAACCATAACCGGCCGAGGGAGATCGGTCATTGTCAACGTGACTCTACGGTCTATGCATGGTAATAGTTAAGTTAACTTTAACTAAAATGTACGAGCAACCGGCCTTATGACTAATAATTAGTTTTAAGTGTTAATACTAAACTATAACTAATAATTAGTTTTGAGATAACAATTAACTCAGAGAGTAATATTGTCTGTTCTATATTATTATGTCTGTTTGCCGTGATGTGGTGCGGTGATGATTGATGTGATTCTTTCTCTTCATTACAGAGCTATTATTAAAAGCCACGGGTAAAAGCTAGTAATCAATATATCATCATACATTTGTAGGCAAGCCATCCCCATCCGTCAAACATGTCGACCCAAACGAGAAAGTGCCACATAAACACACCGCGGGCGAATCCCGACTTTTGCCGCATCTGCCTTTTTTACAGCGTGTCGGAAATATAGCCGTCGAGTATTTCCGAGGGGGTGGTGTGTTTGATGGGAGCCAGCGGTGAATCGATTGAACACTTTAGTGCAAATGCATAAAGTTGAAGTCAGCATAGCGTGCAATTGCAATCGCAAATATAAAAATTTGTGTTAATGTTTATTTGTTTTTTTGCAAATAGAAAAGGCATTTATCAATAGACTTTATTGTATCTATGTTTTATTATGTAAATAAATATCTAATAATAAATCGTATCGAATTTTGATGGTTATGATTAGTTAATTTAATGATAAATTAACATTGACATTGACGATTGGAGAATATAAATTAAAGGGTACTTTTTTATATCTGATGCTTTTACTATTTGAGCAAAAACTATTAAAATTAAGTTGGAATTTGCTTAATCTGTACTAATACTAATGATAAGGCTGAAGAGTTGGTTTGTCTGCTTGGTTGAACGCGCTAATCTCCGGAGTTACTAGTCCGATTCGAAAATTTTTTTCACTAATAGAAAGCTACGCTATCCCCTAAGGTTATAGGTTACTTTTTTATCCCGGTAACGTAAGTGAAGCCGCGGGGAACAGCTAGTTGAATATAATTGTGATTGAGGCATATACTTGAAAAAACGATTGCTTGATATTTTTATGCGGTTAAAGTGGATTGATGATTACTTTCACACCTCAAGGTCTCTCGTTTAACCTGTCACCTTTATTTTATCATATCTTCGGAGATAGATACTGCAATACCGCGTATAAGGTCTATATTCCAATGTTATTCAATCCAAAGTTCGACCTTATAGAAAAATATACTTACGCTTTCATCACTTGCGCCCCACAACAGTTCACGGTACTGTTGTCACCAAAATCACGAGATGGTTCCGTTACTCTGTATTATAGGAGATTGCTAGCGTGATACTGCGCCACAAAAATTCAGACCAAACATTATTTTGACCTCAGCTAACCTATAGATAAATTTAGATGTTTATGTTCACTGCTTCGAATATAGAAGCTGCCTTAATAGGCTTTAAATTATTGAATTATTTTAATTGAAAGTTGAAAGCAATTTATATTCTTCAATAACGATGTGAAAAGATTTTTGGAGGATTCGCAACACTTGGTGTTGCAAGCATCAATAGGTTACGGCAACTTCTTACCATTAGATGTCTTTATATTTAGGTATGTAATGACTACCTTATTGCTATAAAAATAAATACCTATTTTTGTAGGTAGTGATTAGTATGTTTTCAAAATCAGTCAATTGGTTTTCCTCGGTAATAGTACGTAGATATTGGAAAAAAAATTATACCGTCGATTTGGTTTTATATAGTTATTCAATTTATTTCAAATTCAAATCAAAATTCAAAGTTTTATTTATTGTATAAGTTTTATTACAAATATATTGAATCAACATTCATTTCATTATCTTTGTTTATTTTTTTTCACAATTTTATTTATTCAGATTGTCGGTACCAATAAAATCAGAAACTTTATAGTAGTACCACAGTGTTACTATTTTCCAGTGGTGAAACGCCTTTGATGTCGTGTGATGCCGCTGCCACGCCCGTGTATTTAATTACGCTGTTGCACGCAGATGTGCTAGGATTGTCACGAAAAGGAAATAAAATTAACGTGTACTTAATTTAAAAGTGTCACACTCCACAAATCATCACTGACCACGGCGATATTGAAGTCATACACAGGCCTAACTAAAAAAATCACACATAATTACCCACGTTCATTTAAACTATAATAAGAATAATTTATTTCTTCACAAAACATTAAATAGACAGTACAGTTTTTTTTATACTACTAAGGTAGCAAGCAAGCATACGGCCCACCTGATGATAAGTGGTTCCCGTCGCCTATCGCCATTTGCAATACCAGAGGTATTACTAATGTGTTGCTGACCTGTTGCAATGCCGAGAAGGCAATCTGGCTCTCAAGTGCAATTGCCGGAACACACCGGTAGGTGCTTGGTGACAAATTTTCAACTTGAGGGTGGTAGCCAGCCAGGCGGGTACTACAAAGTACCCTACCACCGTGCTATGGTTTCCTCACGATGTTTTCCTACACCGAAATCTCAAGCTCATTGTAGGATTCGAACCTGGGACCTTCGTCTCGGCATCCGACGTCACTACTGCTGAGCTATCATTGCCTTAAAAGACAGATTAAACATGATAAAATAAAAAAATACTTATAATCATTGTTTACTATATCATAGGTTCACTCAGTGTTCCGCGACCGCTTACCCACAAGAAACCCACTGTTGCTCTGTGCAAGTACATTCGTTTCACCACTGTATAGAATAATAATACTGTGATAGTACCCTTACTTACATAACTTCTTTTTTCAACTCAGTATTGTACATTAGGCCTCCTTTTTATAAAACCGCATTTTCTTATTATCTGATAATAGCAGCCACTACATCCCGATGTGTCTGACCTTCGCAGCTTCGGGGCAATGTTACCCGCCCCTTACTTGGCCACCACTCAAATTTAAATGGAGTTATTAAACTTTGCCTCCATTTATCTATGCTTCATTCTATCTTTTACCATGCATAGGCATACCACTATGCAATCATGCGTAAGTATGTAAATATATTAACTAGGTACCACATTCAGCCACTTCGTCACTGATCACGGTGAGATTGTGAGCAAAACTAGAATGGGGACTTGGATTTTGAAACAAAATTACCACGAGAGAAAAAAATATCCCTAACTGAAAGAACATTTGTTAACCTTATTTTTTTATGACATTAATATAAAAATATAAAATATTATTAAAAAAATCTAAATCCTTAAAACGATTATTTTTGAAATATTGATAATATTCTCATTTATTCATAATAATTCTTGATAATTCAATTTTGAAATAAAATTATACAAAAAATACATTTAGAAATATAAAAAAAACAGTATCCCTCCGGCAGGGAACAGGATTCAAGCTGCCGATGGTTAAGGCTCCAAAAAGTAGAACCTTCTCACAATACGTGCCGTCTGCAGGAGCACAGCCTTCTGAATTTGGCTCCTGACCCTGCCTTAACGCATAGAAATATTGTTTACAGTGAATTCCAGGATTTATTAAGACATGACGTAATCTCCTGGTATTGTATGTCCTTATGTGACTATAGCTACTTACTATGGTAGGTACCCTCCTGGGAAATATTAGTGGACTTTTATGCAATTATTGTATTATGGGAACTAACTTTCCTGTCTACGTAATACAATTTCTGTAATGTCCTTAGAGCTGTCACTGCCATTAGCTAAATATTTGTAGTAACATATAACAGCTGTTGGGTTTTTGTTTTCCCTGTAGCGGAATTAAGCTTGTTTTTAACCGACGACAAAGAGGGGTGTTATAAGTTTGTACCTGTCAGTGGCATCATGGCTCTTGAATAAAGGGATTTTGTAACATCAGATACATCTCTGTAAAAAGTGTACTAAGACGTGACGTCACGCGAAATTGTAACGCACTGTATCTTCATAATTTTTTGATTTCGGAACTAAAGAAAATATATGTGTCCAATATTTTTTGGTAATCCAACTGACGGACTGATTAGTTTTTTTGGTTAACATACCTATTGTATGAAGCGCATCAATAGCATAAATATTATTGAAAAATATACAAGTTACTCCTAAAACTAGTAACACGAAATCAAATTAACTTAACCGCACAAAGCTTAAATCTGAAAGTATTTCAATAAAATCTTTATTGAGGCTGTATCACTTTGCTAACTTAGTTGCGTATTCAATAACGTAACAACCTTCATAAACTTATTTATTATAATTTCGTAGAGAGTTTTACGACGTGTCATAATTATTTATATCTTGCTATAATTTCTCATGTAATTTACACTGCGTTATATTATTTCTTTACTAAAACTTATATAGTAATTTAATATCTCCCTTAACTTTGAAGGGCTACGTCATAATTTACCTTAGCTTTTCACCTGTGATTTTCTATATCATCCCTTTGAGTTGATTAGAAAAATAGTACCAACATAATGTTTTTTTGGCTGCGGTATTCTGTAACTTCCCCAGTCAAACGGCTCTTTGAGCGAAATACCTACAAAACAAGCCTTTTTAGTACCTACAAAACAATGAAACAAACTGACGTCCGCATACATATAATATACTGGCTTTCCACCCCGCGTTCCTCTATTTTACCCCCTAAGGGATTGAGTTTTCAAAAATCAGTATGCCTACGCCACAATAGCTATCTGTATGCCAATTTTTTGCCCGATCCGTCCAGTGGTTTGAGCTATGCGTTGATAGAGCAGTCAGCCAGTCAATCAGTCACGCTTTCCTTTTATATATTTAGATTTGTGTATCATAATCTTTACATAGTATAAAACAAAGTATCCTTATATAGTATAATGTTATTTAGATATATAAGTATAATTAGTTTTATTTATTTACTAGCATGCAGGTGTTTATCTATGTTTTCTCTAAATTTGTGTTTCTTTTTTTTTTTTTTTTTATTCCTTTACTTTTTAATTGTACACCCCCGTCATATTCAGATAATTTTAATTCCTCTCCGTCCAAAGGTTGCCTGGTAGAGATTACTTTTAGTGATAAGGCCGCCGATTGTAACACTATAATATATTTAAATTCTTGTATTGCCTTACAAATATTAATGTGGTGTGACAATAAAGAATTATCTATCTATCTATCTAACAAAGTCGCTCCTGCTGTCTGTCCGCTTAGATCATTTAAACTACGCAACTGATTTTAATGCAGTTTTCAGATAGATAGAGTGATTCAAGAGGATGGTTTATATGTATAAAACATGCATAGAGAATAGCTGCTCAAAGTCGGGGCGGGTCGCTAGTCTATACTAATATTATAAAGAGGAAAGATTTGATTGTTTGTTTGTTTGCATTGAATAGGCTCCGAAACTATTGAACCGATTTAAAAAATTCTTTCACTAATAGGAAGCTACATTATCCCCTAAGGTTATAGGCTACTTTTTATCCCGGGAACGCGAATGAAACCGCGCGGAACAGCTAGTATGATATAAAAGTATCCTTTTTGCTGATATACATAATTTTATTATAAGGCGTCATCAAAAATGTGTATAAAAAACAGTATCTATATATTAGGTGATTTAACCCTATATTTTACATCGCGACACGACGTAAATAAAACTATCCCATTGGGGGGTATAAACGACCACGTAGTAATTTCAAGGTCCCTATAGAGATTAAGGGTTAAGATGAATCGGCAGCTAAGCTATTCGTTTGTTGAGTTAGTGAAAATATGATAATGAATTTAATATCTAAGCATACATAGTTCATTTTCCTTTAAGAAAATGAGATAGTTGTCGAACTCCATAATTTAGGTATTATGTACGCTCGATAGGCGATGCCACTCGGCTTATACGTTAGCTAAGTATATGACACGTAATGTGGTTATTTGCAATTATTATGTTTATTTATTTACTAGCTGTTCCGCGCGGTTTCACTCGCGTTCCCGGGATAAAAATTAGCCTATAACCTTCGGAAATAATGTAGCTTCCTATTAGTGAAAGAATTTTTCAAATCGGTTCAGTAGTTTCGGAGCCTATTCCATGCAAACAAACAAAAAAACATACAAACAATCAAATATTTCCTCTTTATAATATTAGTATAGATTAGGATCACCAACAATACACGTAACACATTGTTTTTTATCATTTCTCTTTCCTAATTACATTTAAACATATAATTGTATATTATTTTTTTAACTAGTTTCCTATACCTTCCTTCACTATAAACCTCGTGCCAATCGCGCAATAAATATGAATCTAACGATATATCATAATTATCATGCATCAAAATCGGTTCAGCCGTTGTTGGGAAGATCACAATGGGACGGACATACATACATACCCGCGAAAAACATTACATCAGCAAGGTTAGTCGAGTTAAAATTACAGCTAGCGAAAAATAAAATAGATACAAAAACGAAACTAAGTATATATATTGTTAGAGAGAGCGCGGAGAGAGCGGTAAGTGGGCACGGGTGCGTTTGATCTAGCAGCTATATCGGCTAGATTTCAGCCGACTCAACAGTGGCGAGCAAAGTGATGTGAACTTTAGCAGCAAGGCAATTTAGCACAAAATAGCATACTTCGCTCAAGAGCCTAACGTATCAATTACGAAGTAACTATCACTAAACTGTGGTTTCAGTAATGAGCACAATCAAAGTCCTTTGACTTTTCGTTTATCCAGTTTAAATCCAAAGGAAGCACTTATGAAGATTGAAGCTACTGAAGTAATTTTTTTTTAATATCATACATAATATTTTAAATGCGAAAGTTTATGATCCTCAAAAAATATTTTTTATGAATAAAAGTAAGCAATAAATAGTTATTTTCGATAACTTTGAAAAGCAGTGACCTGTTTTAAAATCTAAAAGGTCGCACCAAAACTTGTGTGCCAAATACGAAAGCTGGCAATACTAAAAGCCATTATTTTTTATCGTTGCACCAAGATACTCAAAGACAAACGCAAAATATTCCAAAATAAATTCCAAGTTGTTGGCAACTAATAAATGATTAGCATTCCAATCAAAGGAATCCAAACAATTACGAACTCAATGAACTTTCTGTGAAGGTAGAAATTGGAATGAGTTAAAATTTAAAGGTATTTCCACAATCAAAATACTCGACTACGTAACATCTTAATAATTTCAATGACTTACATTTAGGCAATGGTATTCCAATTGTACAGTATACCGCAGAAAGACTAGCTAATGAAAAATCCTATCGACGAATTTCAACTCTTCAGGCTACGAGATAAAGTGTTAAATAGAATGTAAGCTTCCTTGACGTAAATTTTATGCGGGGGATTGTACCAATAAATCTTTGTTCAGATAAAGAAAGGGGTTTTTACTTAAAGCCTTCGAGATGACGGTTGGCCGACTTGGTTTTTACGATAGTCAAGGGTTTGTGGATATTTTCTGAGACACTCCGTCATCGAGGATATTAGACAAGTATAAATTTAAAAGTTATTCAAACTAGAGTGCAATTTACAGCAAACACTCGGCACAATTCGCGGTAGGGATTGCGCTTTGCAACCCAGATTTATCCATATTTAGTTGAAATAAGAGCTTTAGGATGCTAACAATAAAACTTACATTTTCTGAATAACTCCAAGAAATAAACTTGCTCTATTTTTAATTACGTTACTTATACTAGGTACTGTTTGTATTTTTAATCTACTATTCATGCATTTATACATAAGTCCATTATTTTAATTGTTTTTATTAGTAAATAGATTTTAAATTTTAAACTGTTAGTAGGTATCTCTCACTTAGAATTTGTGTCTTGACACTTTTTTCTATTTTGAATAAGGGGAGCAGGCGTGCTCTGAGTTCTATGACACGAGGAGAAAAGGAGGTTTATGGATAAGCTTAAATTCTGGAACCAGTGCTACTCCAGAACCTATAATGATGATCAAAAGTTATTAAGCGACTCCAAAGGATTAAATGGAAGTTGAACAAACTGTAAAGCATTATGTCAGAGGAACGTATGGCTACAGTTCATATCTGTCCAAAATAGCGATGTAGTGTTTCTACTTACATGTGCAAGCAAGCGTGTACCGCCAAGAGATAAGGCAAGTCCTTGGCTGGTACTTGGCATAGTACATGTTTGTTTTATTGAAATGTTGGACGAATGCCTAGTGTGGTTTATTTGGAATTGTTATCATTATTGTGAAGTACAACATTTCAGGAGTATGAGTACTACCCTATTTAAGGGCTGTCATGTCGTACAATTATCGCTATACACATTGGAGGTGAAATCACGCTAGCGCAACTAGTAAAAACGTAAAAAAAATGTATTTACTAGCCTATAACCTTTGGGGATAAAGTAGCTTCCTATTATTTTAACTACTATTAACGTTGTTATTTATTGTAGTTCTTTCTATTTTATGGTAATTTTTCTTTCTTCCTTTCTTTCTTTCATTACAAAAAAATATTTGAGCGCGTCCTTGAAATTTTGAAAACATTTACAACATGAAAATTAAATACCCAAATAACTTTATAGGTTTTCAGACTGGTTGTTAAGTAGGTAAATACTTGTCCATATCTCTTGAAAGTCTTACCCTAATTTCCACAGTCAATATTCTAGGAAAACAGTTTTATCCTATGTAAATGAAAGGCAAACGTTTTTTAGACGCGTGAAAAGAATTTGAGCCTAAATAAATAATCCGATACTACATAATAGGACGCGCTTGGCAGAATGGTAGGGATTTAAAGGGTATTAATCCGTTCATGATTTTGTTCTGGTCTTACTTTGTAAATATGCAAAAATGAAAACCGAATAGGTACATGTATCATCGAGTGTATTCCATTTGTATAATACATATAACATCGAGTGTATTTGTATGAAGGGATTATACCTTTCATGACAGTTTTTAAGAATGGAAAGATTAAGAAAATATATAAATAAACCGGTCACTTGGATACTTCTAGCAGTTCCTGTATTTTTAGAACGGTTCTTGAAATGAAATGAAATATTATTTATTTAAATCGCCATCACAGGCACTTATGAATAGTCAGACTCTAATGCACGGTTCGGAAGGTAGCTTTTGCTGAGAAAAGCCGGCAATAAACTCAGCAATTACTCTTTTCAAAATGAGCGCTACACCCAAGCCTTTTTGTCATTTAAATATTCGTTAATATTGTAATAAGCCTTCTTTACTAAAACGGTCTTAATATGTTCCTTAAATTTATGTAAAGGCAAATTTAAAAGTGGAAGAGGTATCATATTATAAAAGCGTGTACACAGACCTAAAAACGAACCATGCACTTTTTGGAGTCTATAAGCAGAATTTACAAGTTTATGCTTATTTCTAGTATTGATACAATGCACGTCGTTTTATCATTATCTGCCGTATATTTATCGATTAAGGAATATGATTCAAATAATGTAACGACACTAAAACACAACGAAAATGTTGATTAATTTCTAGAAAGACAAACTTTTCCTTATTTAGTTACCGCTTGGTTTAATCAAATGGGTATAGACAATGTGTTTTTCTGTTATTTTTTACATTGCATCAGCTCAGTGGAAGAAATCATTTCCGTATTCACTAGAGCATATAGATAGAATGATCATGTTGGTAAATTGCGAAAACTTATTTGGATCTTTACCAAATATAATATTGCGGTAAATTAATTATAATGAACCTTATATTATACTAGCTGCTCCCCGTGGCTTCACTCGCGTTTCCGGGATAAACAGTAGCTTATAACCTTTGGGGATAATGTAGCTGCTTATTAATGAAAGAATTTTTCGATTCCGACTGGTAAATCCAGAGATAAGCGCATTCAAACAAAAAATCTCTTCAGCTTTATTATCTATTATATAAAAGAGTAGCGGTTTTTTGGGTAAACATCCCCCTGCCCACACCGCTGAACCGATTAATGTGAAATTTGGCATGTGCATAGATTTTGTCACGTAGACCCCATTTAAGAAGCGATTTTTCGAAATTCCTTTCCGCAGCGGTGGAAACGGGCCCTTTGTGCGATTTTAAGTATCTTAATATCTCTGGAACCTTAGGGTCTAGAAGTCTGAAATTTTTAATGTAGCTTTTTCAGTAAAAAATATTACATATGGGTGCGAGCGTTTCTCAAACTTTTGTCTATGGGAGGAAAATTTAAAAAAATAAGGGATTTGCTTTGTTTCCGTTAAACCTTGATAACTTTGTGAGTTTGAATGCTACAAACTCAAAATTTATAGTGTAGGTAGTTTAATAATACTTCTAAAATGTATTTTCGGCATTTCTCAAACTTTTTTTCTTCGTGGAAGATATTACCGATGGAAATTATGCATTTTTCAAACTCTTATATCTCTGCAACGGCTGAAGATAGGCAAATGAAATTTCGTATACGCGTTATACTATACAAATACTACAAATTTCAACATGGTGTTTGTCAAAGTTTTGCCCATAGACAAAGTAAAAATGTAGAAAATTTACTTTTAGCATCCTGTTTTTCTCAGTTAATATTCATAGCAGAAGCTTGATTTTTGGAATATAAGCTTTTTACAGTATTTGTTTTGAAATGTACTGTTAAGTTTCTCAAACTTTTCATGCGGCATAAAGTTATAAAGGGTGAAATATCCAATTTTTGCACTTTAATATTTTTGTAATGGCTCAAGCTAGGGACCTTAATTTTGGAATATAAACTATTTAATACAATTGAAACAATATTCAAACCAGTGTTTCTCAAATTTTTCATAGATGTCAATTTTATGACACCTTAAATTATTTTCTATCAACCTGTATAACGGAAGTACTATACAACTGAGAAGCATGATTTTTTGGAAATAAGCTACTCTTAGCAAGCACTATAAGAATCCTAAAGCATTTTGCAATACTATTTAGTAATGAAATGTTATAGAGGGTGGAAAATTTTATTTTTGACTTTTAATATTTTTGCAATTACTTAAGCTAGGGTTCCAAAATTTTAAATGTAGACCATGTAACATAAATGTAACAACACGCAAATCAATAATTTAAAAAAAAATGATCGTAGACAATTTTATGACCTTTTTAATTTTTTTTTATCAACCTGTATAACGCAAGAACTATTTAACTAAGAAGCATGATTTTTTGGAAATAAGCTACCTATAGCAAGCACTATAAGAATCCTAAATCATTTTGCAATACTATTTAGCAATGAAATGTTATAGAGGGCGGAAAATTGTATTTTGGCCCCTTAATATTTTTGCAATTACTGTAGCTAGTGTATGTTACTGATCTAAAATTTTGGTTGTAGACCATGTAACATAATTGTAACAACATGCACATCAATAATTTCAAACTTTTTAATCATAGACAATTTTATGACATTTTTAATTTTTTTTCATCAACCTGTATAACGCTTTTCCTATTCATTTAACAACCACGAATTTCTGGTTATAAGCTACCCATAGCGAGAACTATAAGAATCTTAAAGCATTTTGTAATACTATTTAGTAATGCAATGTTATTGAGGGTGAAATATTTCATTTTTGCCCTGTAATATTTTTGCAATTACTTGAGCAAAAGATCCAAAATTTTGAATATAGACTAATTAACACAAATGTAACAACATAGAAATCAAAATTATTCTAAATTTTAGTCATAGATATTTATATGATTTTTTAAAAAAGTTTATCAGACTGTATAAAGCTACTTACTCTATTCATATAAGTACCATATTTTATGAATTTATGTTATCCTATAGCAAGCATTGTTTATAGCAAACTAAGAACCCTTCCACTCACAGTATTGTTCAACTTTCATGCCAAAATAAAGTAACAAAGCTTTAAATTTTCTTCAATATCTCAAACAAGTGATCTAAAATTATAATACTTAGCATTTAGTTTATATAAAATAACTAGCTGTTCCCCGCGGTTTCGTTCACGGGTTTATAAGTAGCTTATAACCTTCGGGGATAATGTAGCTTCCCATTAGTGAAAAAATTTTTCGAATCGGACCAATAACTCCGGAGATTAGCGCGTTCAAACAAACTCTTCAGCTTTATTATTACTACCTATAGATAGATTAAGTTTTCACCCAAGAAATAAAAAAAAACAATTTAGTAAAAATAAACTCAAAACCAATTTTGAAATAATTAGGACCTTCTTAAGTAGTATTTGTTTCTATGAAATCCGTATATAATATCTACAACAATTCAACTTAAAAATATTCAACGTTAAAGCAATTATCATCAAACAAATTACGTAGGTATAGGACTTCATGTCGGAGAAGTCGTGCATAGTTCGGTTCTTTTCGGTATTGCTCGGGTTACATCGGGCGCCGCGTCGCATCGCCCGTGCTATACAAAAATAAATAAATATCCTGGGACATTCTTCACATATTTTTTTTCAGGTTTTCAATTGCAGAGATTAGCATTCCAGAGATTAGCGCGTTCATACAAACAAACAAAAACTCTTCAGTTTCATTATAGTTTAGGTAGATAGATTATTATTAGTATAGATAAATTATAGATAGGTTTATGTTGGCAGTTCTTGACAATTTTGCATCAATCTGTATTGTATCATTGAGACAATAATTTAAGAAGCTGTCCTTAGTTTCTCACAAGTTCTGGGATAAAAATACCTACCTTCTTATCTCACGGGTCTACCTCTCTGCCAATTTTCATTACACACTGTTTGAACATTTAGAAAGAAAGAAGAAAGAAAAACTTTTATCTCCTGCATTGCATGCCATTCGAAACTTATAAAAAAAAATATCAAACATAAAAATTCAATATACCTACAAAAATAAAAAATAATAAGAAGGCTGTATGGCTCTGAACCTTTGACTGGTTTTTTTTAACGTAACAAAAACTTATGTATGACTAATAATGGATTGTAATTTTTGACAAGTAACTGAACTCCACATGCATAATATATTTATGTAGCATTCAATCGTCACAGAACTATACCTGTCCTGTATATTAAATAGCCTAAAACCTTCATCTAGGAACCTGAACCTAAGAGGATACCTATCTTTGAAAAGCGCTTCATAATCTGTACTGTGGTTCTCAAGGTATGAGAATACTAACGGACAAATTCACCTACATATTATTTGGTTGGTTAAATTGAGTACGGGGTGTTCATGAACTCTAATGCGGGTGAAACCGCTGGGCGAAAGCTAGTAAGTATATATTATCGTTTTGTTTCTACCTCATTGTGTTTGTCAAATAAATATACAGTACAATACAAAATACTTTATTGTTTACACCACTTACAATAACAAAAGACAACAAGAAAAATAAAAAGAAAAGGTTTAAACAATTTTAGCTTTATCGCTTAAGCGATTTCTTCCAGGCTACCTAGGACATTATTATGATGGTTAGAACACAATATCAAATACTCAAATCAAAAATCAAATCAAAAACTCATTTATTCAATTTAGGCCCTGGTAAGGCACTTATGAACGTCAATAGTTACAAACATTACAATAGACTCTACCACCGGTTCGGAATACACTTGAACTGAGAAGTACTAATAATGTATTTCTTTTCTATAAAGAAGGCCTGAATATAACTTGCACGTATATTATATTTTGTCATTGTAAAGGTAAGTTTGTGAGGATGAATGGATGGATATTTTTATTTCTCTTTCACGTAAAAACTACTGAACGGATTTGAATGTAACTTGGCACATAGATAGATCATACCCTGGTATAACTTAAAGACTACTTTGAAAAACATAATATCCTAGGAAAAGTGGGTGAAACCATATTTCCCGTCGCATTATACATGTAGTTAGGAACTAGCCGTATCTAGTCATTGAGATATAAAAAGTAGCCTTAAGCCATAAAGCCTTATTCCACTAATTTTGGATGTTTAGATAAACGAGAGACTATCACGCATCAAAAATTAAACAAATTTAGATGAATATACGTAGATGATAGATCATAATCAGGAATAACATATAAGATACCATTTTTTCCGTAAGAAATCGTGTAAAATGCAGGGTGGAAACCAGTAATTATAGTACACAGGAAGTTTACCCAAAATAGCAAGTCTAGATTAAACGAATGTCTGAAGTCGTTAAATTTTCCTTATTTTATATAAAAGGAAAAAGCTTTTTTGGCTCTCAGCCAATGTAAATAATATGTAGTGAAGTGAAAAAAACGTTTACATAAATTATACTATGTTAGTCTAATACGGCTGAAAGCTAATAAACGATTTGTGGGGAGCTTTCATATGTATCAAGTCGTATATGTTTGCGGTACCACTTCTATATTTGGAATATAAATATGTTATGTTAAATAAAACCTTTTGAAAAAATACATGTAAACATGACATTATCTATATTTTAAAAACAGTTTTTTTTTCGGTTTATTAGTTCTAACTTTTAAGTTTCTAATTTAACCATCAGAGCTGCGCTCACTAAACGGCAATTCTTACAATTTAGTATTTTTAGGTCCGATTTTTTAATCGCTAGACGAATGTTGATTAACCTATTCCAAATTCAATTAACAGCTAAATACCTGGACAAATGCTTTGTCTTGCGTAGTTACATCTTCATCGTCGGCGTATCCTGAAGATATTTCTTTTTAAGAAAATTCTATGTTATTTTTTTTAAGACGTCGGGAGAAGTTCTATCCATTCGTAGTCGACATCCCCCGTATAAGGACTCAACGATTTGCTTCTTCGTTCCTTATACGAACTACAAAGGAGTGGAACTTACTCCCGGGGTCTGTGTTTCCTGACACCTACAACCTCCATCTCTTCAAGGCTAGAGTGAATAGGCTTTTTCTGGGCAAGCGTGCTATATCTTCGGCCTTGTCATAACTCCTCCTTGGGGTCAGACAACGGTCAAACGTAAGCCCATTTTACATAAAAAAAAAAAAGTTTAATAGCCATAATGATTAACGCAAAATTAAAATCTAGTGGCAATAACAGAATATGTAAAAAAACTTACTATTTTTGTGTAAAGATTTAAAAATAAGGTGATTTCTTTGAATAGCGTTTCGTCTCGAGCAACGACCTTGAACCCTTAGCCTAAATAAAGTGTGAAATACAATCATAATTCATGAAAGAAAAAGGGTGTGTCGAAACCAAGAATGAAATTCGTGCAACCGTGAAAAGGAATGAGGAGAAAATTCATGAATTAATAGAGTTACAACGATTTGATATTCATATACTTAATTTTAAACCATAAAATCACAATAACGTATAATAATAATATACCATATTCCAGAAATTGATAACACTGAGTAGTTGAACAATAATAATATTATATTATTAAAATAATATTCAATAAATTATTAGTAAATAGAGATGAAATTTATATTTCCTATGTAGTAATTACATAAATATTTACGCTGGAAAATTAATATCTCTATGCTTTCCAAAATTGAGGAAAACATTTGTTTATGGGCTACAAGCTGACCCGGCAGACGTTGTCCTGCCCTGAAAACAAAAATAAAACTGGGACCTACCTACCTACCCCTACCTACCTTACCTACCTACCCTACCTAACTACCTACCCCTACTTAACTACCTACCCCTAACCTAACTACCTACCCCTACCTACCTTACCTACCTACCCTACCTAACTACCTACCCCTACTTAACTACCTACCCCTAACCTAACTACCTACCCCTACCTACCTTACCTACCTACCCTACCTACCCCTACCTATCTACCTACCCCTACCTAACTACCTACCCCTACCTACCTTACCTACCTACCCTACCTACCTCTACCTACCCCTACCTATCTACCTACCCCTACCTTACCTACCTACCCTACCTACCTCTACCTTCCCCTACCTATCTTACCTACCTACCCTACCTACCCCTACCTACCTTACCTACCTACCCTACCTACCCCTACCTACCTTACCTACCTACCCTACCTACCCCTACCTACTTATCCTATGTCCTTCTCCTGGCTCTAAACTACCTCCCTGCCAATTTTCAGCTAAATCGGTTCAGCCGTTCTTGAGTTATAAGTGGAGTAACTAACACGACTTTCTTTTATATATATAGATTTAATGTTAATTAGACTTATATAACTAGCTGTTCCCCGCGGCTTCACTCGCGTTCCCGAGATAAAAAGTAGCCTATAAACTTCGGGGATAATGTAGCTTCCTATTAGTGAAATATGTATAGAATCGGACCAGTAACTCCGGAGATAAGCGCGTTCAAACAAACAAATTCTTCAGCTTTATTATTAGTATAGATATAAATAGTTTCGCAGTAGTTGAGTGGCAACGTTACCATTGTGAATGCTGTGGGTTTGAATCCTTCAATGATTATGAGCTGAGGCTGAGAAAACCATAGTATGGTACTTTATAGTACCAGCCTGACTAGCTAACATTCTCAAATTGAAAATCTATCGCCAAGCACCTACTGGTGTGTTTCGACTGGTCTTGAGAGACAGATTCCTTCTAAGCTTGGTGTGGTCACATGTAGCCTCATCATTACTATAGTGAGATTATCGTCAAACAGGCCTATTTAAGGATGACTCACGCTAGACCGTGTCGGGTCCGAGCCGAGAATCGGCCGTAACACGGTCAACTAAAGGCGCTCGGCCGTCACTCGGTTGCCGCTTGGGTTGCTGTCGTGAGTGTGTCCATACAAAATATATGTAATATTACTTGACCGTGCTACGGCCGACGCTCGGCTCGGACGCGACACGGTCTAGCGTGAGTCATCCTTTATTATAAAAAACTAGCTGTTCCGCGCGGTTTTACTCGCGTTCCCGGTATAAAAAGTAGCCTATAACCTTCGGGAATAATGTAACTTCCTATTAGTGAAAGAATTTTTCAAATCGGTTCAGTAGTTTCGGAGCAAACAAACAAACTAACAATCAAATCTTTCCTCTTTATATTATTAGTATAGATATGCTCTTTCGTCACTTGTTGTTGTCAATGTCAAAGCTAGTGGCAAATCAAATCAAGACAAAACTCATTTATTCAGTTTAGGCCCTGATAACGCACTTATGAACGTCGATAGTCGATAGTCAATCATTACAATAACCTCTACCACCGGTTCGGAATACACTTGAACTGAGAAGACTCCGGCAAGAAACTTAGCAAGGCTTCATTTTTTTGTGGATCTTTCTTATGAATTTATTTAATTACAGTTTTTGTTTTTTAATATACATACAGTTCATACAATTGTCACTTGGCCAAGGGGAATTATTAGTCCTCTTAAAACATTTTAGCCTATTTTTCGTAGATAATAATAAGTTTTTATCTAAAGGTCAAAGAAGTTAACAATAGCCCCTTCAAATGTTAGTTTAGGTCTCGGTTATTTATCCAAAAACAAACGAGTGGCATCGTAAAAAAATCCCATCAAAAAATCATCAACAAAGCGGAACCAGAATATTTACTGCCTACATCAATCGTAAAGTGAAAGTTTATGTTAACCGCGAACGTTGATATTCCAATTCGTGCGAAATGTTTCGTGAAAACTTTTTCTTGCTTTTTACAAGATTTACTTTTTGCTGTATCTCTAGGTAACTTTGGGCTTGCGCCGTCTGCCGCCCGTCGTAGCAGTAGTCAGTCGCGCTACGACAGCCGCTACGACCGCTACGACGCAATCGCTACGAACGCGAACACGATCTAGCCACTACCGAACTTTTACTATTCTGAGAATAGTGTGTGTGTATTCTAGGAGTTTAAATAGTGTAGTTTAGTGTATAATTCGTGAAATTTACGTGTTAGTGTTGTCATATAAATTTTATTATTATGACCATTGGCCGGCACTGTCCAATTTGCAGAAACAACAGACGATGACCTTTTCAGTATACAGGTCAGTGTTTTTAATTAATTTGAGATGAGCGTGCAGTTTTTATAGCACCTATTTTAAATTTGCTTATACTATAAGGTTTTTTTGAAGCTTTATATTATATGGTTGATAATTTTTACTCAACGCAGTTTAGTATAATTTCAAAGTGTGTGAAATGAAATAAACGGCTAAAATATAGATGTCGTATTTATACGCTGATTTAAATTAGTATTGCGCCCGGAATGAAAATCTGGAGCTACATATTTTTTTTAATAAAAAATATACCAAGTGTACGATCTCGTAAAATTAAAACATCTAGAGTAGGTAGCAATTTTTTTTTGCATGTAACTTAATCCGTATTTTAATATGTATACGGCGTTTATACCTTATGTTATAACTTGTTATCTCGAGACCCTTTTCAGGGCGTTATGAAAATATTTGAAAGTTAATATCAGACAAGCGGAGATTTTTTATATGACTACAAATATATTTTTTAGTTTGGTTGGCTCTATGCATAATTACTGTTTGTTTCTTTTTAAATTAGGGTTCTCTGGTGGTTTTATCTGCTTCTCTATGGTAATGAGTATAATTAATTTTATACTAAGATATGATCTATCTGTGTGCTATGTTTCATTCATAATAAGGCCTACATAAATTTAGACCATTTTTTTTGTTAAATTTGGAAAATGTTATGTTTAATTTTAAAACGGGTCAAACGTTACGGATCTGAGTGGTGACAAACATATAGTCATACAAACATTCGCATATATAATTATTAAAAAAATGATTTTTTTGTAGTTTTGCAACAATTTTCGGGTCTAAAACCAAATGAGTTTCAATTTTGTGTGCTATTTGTGTACTTAAAATGTATTTTCACTACAATTTCGCTCAATTTTTACCCTGGAAAACCATAAGATCCCTTGGAAACACGGTTGAAACAGCGGGGCGAAAGCTAATAGGCGAATAAGGTTGTAATATTTTATAGTAAGATTGTATTATAGTCGACATTTACACAATAATATAATTATTACCTATGTAATATTAATCTATTATTTCCTAGTTTCTCACGCCTCATCTAACATCTCTAATGAATACAGCTATAATAATTATTTGCGCCAATAAAGGCACGTAATTTTCCACAATAAGGTCAAATTAATTATGAAGTTAGGAAAGAATAAACATGGACTCAGTTCGAAAAAATAAAGTACACCTATTAGGTATTATAATATCTTGTTGGGCGTCACCACTATCTAATACAGCTTTAATAGATTTCTCTTTATAGTGGACAACCTGACGGTGTGACGGCATTTAAACGCTTTTGTTTCTGGGAACTTATTTTGAAAATTTCATGTAGAGCTATCAGTGACCTCCGCTGTCAGATGGCCGACGTCTAATACGATTATAGTGACCATTAAAAAATATTTTTTTATAAAGATTAATATTTACAATAAATTGTGGGGTCCAGAACCTGCCCCAGCGGCCGTCGGTTCTGCGAGCAATGTGTGTGCTCATGTCCACTTTATTTTGGCAAATCTTCACGCTATCTTAGTTAATTTGGTTCGCCTGCGGATCTCATTATTTCTAATTCGATCTCGCAGGGACACTCGCATAGCCCTCTTCATTGCTCTCTGGGAGCCTTCTTATAAGGCCCATCGTTAGCGGCCAAGACGTGCTCCATAATTCATCGCTTGCAACATACACTGATCGAAGACTTTCGACTTCAGATACTGCATCACAGATCTTCACACATAATTATTATCATCATCCCAGGATCTCTATTGCTTAGCATAGGCCTCCCCCATTGATTTCCACAATAGATGATTTTGGGCCGCTGGCAACCAGCGGTTCCCAGCGATTTTGACCTTATAGTCGGTCTACCGCAGCGTGAGTTTCTCTCGCTCGTTTTATGGTACGTTTTCTTCCCCCTCGATTATTCGGCTTTCCGAGCGATGTGGCCCGTCCACTGTCATTTTTTCACGTGAATAAAGGTGTATCTTAAGGCAGGGCTCATGTTTCTTTGTATTAAATTTTAAAAAGAAATTTGTATTGCCCAAAAAAGTGATGGTTTGATTGTGTGAAAAATTACATAGAAACACATTAAAATGTTCAATAGCTTTTGAAATTTACATTATTATAATCATAATCAGAAATCCCATAAAATTTCAGGGATCTAGGAGCATAGATCACTTTTAAAAGCTTTTACCCGCACTCTGAAATATAGTGGTGGGGCGAGATAGTTTATGGGCGAGTAGAAGGCGAGTAGATAATATATACTTACATTGAAGCTTATTTTATTGCTAAACTAATTTGTTGATATTATTTAGAATTTTTTTTTCTATTCTAAAATATTTTTATGGCCTGTATTAAGGTACTTCAATTTCCTATTGGCCTACAAGTATTGAAATATTATAATAATAAACCTATTGACTGAACAACTGGGTCAAAATATCGTTTTGCTATTGAAATCTATTGTATTGTCTGTTACATTTAATTAAGTGCTACTAAGAACGGAGTCTATTTCACGAGGCTTTATAGAAACCCAGATAGTTTATATTTAGCGCACTCTATTGTATATAGTTTATGGAAATAGAACATTATTATAGTAGATAATTATGTATGAGGTTGTTCATGTGAGGGTAAATGCTGTGATTACCTTGCTGCTGGTTATATTTGTGTGTATGAAAATATTATTTTCAAACTAGGAGGGTAAATATTGCCTCATTTGCAGCTTCATTATATATTTCGGATGACATTTTATCGACCTGTCAACTATCTTTTGTTTCACCTAATTTGACGGATTTGTATGAAGTTTCGTAATACAGCCCAATTTTAGGCGAAACAAATATGTTTCTGCAATGCTGCTTCCGACAAATTAACCCCTCAGTATACGTGGTTAGCCACAGATTGTGGGTTCGATTCCTATCCAAGACAAATATGTACAAGTGTGCATGAACTTGTCAATGTCCTGAGTCTGGTTGTAAATTATATACTAAAATAACGAATTATCAGATTTTTAAAGTAAAGCTCTGCTTGGTTTGGGATCAGATAGTGTGTGAAGAATGTCCCAAGATATTTATTTATACCTATCGTGCTAATATTACCCATGAACTTAACCGTCGATTAACCGCAAATTGTTTTTTTTACATTATAATTAAGTTATGTTAAAATAAATTTATTTTACAACGAAAATAGAATCAAAATTCAAACAGTAAGAGGTTCAAAATCACGTACCAAATTCACCATGGATTCAAAATCAGTTTTCACTAGCACCCACTACTAAAAATATTTAGGTGTTTATATAACCTACTTTTCTTTCAAAAGATATTAAAACGGGTATAAATAATAAAAAATCCATCATTACAAAACATCATCCTATTACAAAGAAAAAAGGCCTTTCTCGTGTTCTTTTTCATAAATATATTTTTAGCGACCTTGTCGTTCGTCTGTGAAATCACAGGAAACTTGAGATGTGTTTCAATATTTTATTAATAGAATCAACATTTTTATTGTTCCTTTTTTTTATTTCATATTATTTGAATAGACAGTACTCAGTACTTCATTATCATCATCATATAAAATAGACGCCCACTGCTGGACAAAAGCCTCCCCCAAGGATCTCCACGATGGCCGGTCTTGCGCTACCCGTATGTACTTAAGTATGTAACAGTGATTAAATACTTTTCAAGGTGAAAATGAAATATGAAACAATGTAAAAAAAATACTACCTAATTTTGATTACAAACTCATTTATGTATTTAGATTTAGAACCCATTTGGGTTCTTTTATTTGACCTACTTCTTTATTTGTACGTACTTCTTACTTTCTACCTAGTTAAATTTGATAAATCTGGGGGAACGGTAGTGCCCCTGCCAAGTCGAGCAATAGCGGCACGGCCGTAGCATCCTTTTCTCGAAGCAGTTCAGGCTATTTTCGAACCCCTGTAACTTCATTTTGGATAAAACTAAAAGCCTGAATTTTCAGTAACCAAGCAGGCATTGTATAAATATGGTATATTTCAAATTTTATTCAATTTGAACCAGTAGTTTACTAAATCTTTTAGGTACGTTTGACTTGGCAATCGCACTAAACAATCTAATTTAATATCATTATGTATTAATTGTGAGATACTTACTTTACTTTGTGTGTCCATGCGATGGCCAAGTTCAATTATTTTTTTTTAAAACATAAAACATTTTTAGTATTAATATGGTCACAATAAGATGTTGTTAGGTTAGCTACTTACGTAATAACTTAAGACAGAAGGACCCTTAAGTAAGTAAGGACTGAATAAATTAACTGACTTGGTATTACATGGATCTCACAACATTTTACGGTAGAAAAACTGAGTTGCGCGACTTGGATTTTTTACAAGTTATGTTTTTGTTGGCATAAACATATTCTGGATAATATATATCATTTACCTATCTATATAAATGCATGCTGCGACGTGAGAAGTTGGTAACAAAGCCCCACGTCGTGACAATTTTAGACCCTGATAAGGCACTTATGAATGTCAAAAGCTTAACTCTACCACCGCTTAGTAATACACTTAAACTGAGAAGACTCCGACAAGAAACTCAGCATGGCTTCTTTCTTTTGTGGATCTTTTTTCAATTATCAATTTAGTAATGACAAGTGGGCAATCGCAATGGCAAAAGGCAGATGATGAATCTACCGTCACCTTTCTACATTAAAAAAAAAAAATATATTTTTTGAATAGGTAGTACCCTGACGGCAGTTGCTTAAATTTTTGTTGCTAAATTAATATTTATTTTACAATTCCTAGAAATGTTTTGTAATATTTTAATGTAAGTTTAATTGATTTGTTTTCAAAATCAAAATAATAATAGGATTAGAAAACATCAACATATTATTATTATTAATAAAAAGGTATTATTTAAAAAATATTTAGTAGCTAAATAATGTTTTAAATAAATAATTATGTAGCTAAAAATAACGTTTTAAAGCTTTAGACTTAATACAGAAACCTAAGAAATAAATCAGACCTAAATACAATTGTAATACTGTCTATATTTCTAAGAAATGAATTCTAAAGTCTTATCTAAAATAGAAACAACAAATCTCTTGAAATTCGCAGACTTTATAGGCAACCACTATTTTCCATTTGCTAAGCTACGAGCCGTAGCTTCGTAGCACCGTAGCGCCGTAGGCTCCGTAGCCGATTTACGATTGCTTTTACCTATCGACAATACGATCGAAAACATGGCGACCATTGATTTTTAGTACTTGAATTGTTCAAATATTTTGTTCTGAGGAAGCTTTTTTATGTTTATTGTAATATTAAAAAATAATACATAAAAATTTAAAAATGTTTTTAAATAGGAATGGAACAAATATAAATCCTAACCAAATAATATAATTATGTTTAGATCAAAACAAATTAGCTAATGAGAGCCATATCGAATATAGTTATTAACACCTATGAGTTTATGTTTTTATAATACTAACATAAAAAAAAAAACAAATCCATTTAACCATCAAAAACCTTGAACTACTCAGCTTGTACATTAAGAATTTTCATAATGGAGCGTCAAATAACGTAGAAAGCGGCCAAAAGCGAGTAATAAAATAATCCTTCATCAGGCACCTGGCTGGGTAGGTAGGTCCCAATATCATTTATTATTTATCAAATCCCCTAAATATACGAACACTAGCATTATTCTCGTATCCCAGACCCAGCGATTACATTTACACTCGGGCAATAATAATAACAACATGGGGCGTACACGTCGACAACACTTTGAGGTTCTAAGAAATGTAAAGTTGTAAATATAAGGTTTGAGGACCTTAACACTTTTTGTAGAATTCAAATAAACGACCTTCTTTATTTTCTACATTGTAAAGAGAGTCTCTGTTCAATATTTCTGCTTTCTAGATCCAAATATTTAGGCTTCAAGTAAATGAGTCATGAGTTAACGAGTGAGTGATTGATATTTTTTATTAAATCTTTACTTTTTTTTGCCTGTTAATTTTTTGTGATTATAAACTGGAAATGAGTTATATTACATTTACAAAACTACTTAAGTAAATACAACTAGTATTTACTTAAGTAGTACTTTTAATATAAAGAAAAAAAATGCAAGTAAAAACTTATAAGCTAAAAAATGAATTAAAATGTAATCTATCTCTCTGTCTAATCGCTGTCTAATCGCTGTCTAATTAGTAGTTTAAAATGCTTATTATCTTCCATATTTTTTTGCCGATTTTAATTTTAATTTCACTTTGTGGCTTTACGGTAGTATTTTCATAATTATTTTGTTAAGAAATGCGATAAAAAAAATACATTTACCCTAACCATCACTTTATAGTGTTAGTGTGTAATTTATAGTAGTTGCACCAATCGATATTGGTTAGAAAGATAAATGGTACCTCAGAGAGCGGTCAACCTTCACCTGTATTGGTTAACGACGCGTGTCCAGGGTTCCATACATCGATTGGTACTGAACTGCTTTTTTATTACCCCGCAGCATTGCAAATAAAACCTTATGGTAATAATATAATTTCGGGTCCGCGCGTAAACAATTTATGTTATTGCCTAAAGCTAGGAATACATTTGCGGGGAATTACTCGCAGATTTTTGATATTTGAATATAAAAAAGGAAAATTAAAGATATGTAACTTTATTTAAAAAAAATAATCTTGATTTTTTATGTAACCCTATAAAAGAGATGATTTAAAAATATCATTAGTCCATCAGTGAGATTACCAAAAAATTTGGACACATATTTTTTCTTTAGTTCCGATAACAAAAAACAATGAATATACAGTGCGTTATATTTCGCGTGATGTCACGTCTTAGTACAGTTTTTACAGAGAGATAACGTCACGAACACCCACTCCTGAACTTTGATGCGACGTATCTTTGTAATTTTTTAATGATTTGATAAAATAAAAAATACGTATCCAATATTTTTTGATAACCTAACTGATGGACTAAACAGAATTAATATTTGTTTTACCCAGTCTGTGGGTCTGTGCGTCCAGAAGCGAACCCAAGAAAGGTCGTTATGGTCACGTTCATCGTGTGTGCGAGGGTGCTGGGGAGAGGTGTCATACTTCCCCCAGATACCTATCAATACGCAAGGAGGGGGTGAGAGTACGCGTTGTGTACGAGAACCCATCCCAGAGAGTTGAGCATAACCTAACCGTTCCCCACGGACCAGTTAAGTATTCTGTTAAAATTTTACCAAGCCATAAAAAATTACCTACCAATGACATTTAGGGTCGATTGAATAACGCGCGGCCCTAGTTAGGTTAGGGTTATAGTTAACATTAACCGCCGAAAGAAAGCAAACTGGGTTGCTCGTGTCACTTTAATTAAAATTTTAACCGTAACCATAACCAACCGAGGGAGATCGGTCATCGTCAAAGTGACTTTTCGATCAAAGCATGGTAATAGTTAAGTTAACTTTGTCTATAACTTTAACTAAAATGTACGAGCAACCGACCCTTAGCTTGTCTTTTTTTCTTAACACGTTTTTTTTTGTTTTTTTTTTCGCTTTTACAATATTATTTGAGATTTTAGTACTTGAACTGATTTATAGGATAATTGTAATATCGCATGAACTATTTTATTACTGTTTCAACAGTTTAACTGTTTTAGTTTTATATGAACATTTGGATGAGAACACTACACAGTTACGTCACTCAACAATATTAAATAAAGAACATTCTAGAAGTAGCTATAAAAATATCACAAACTTAAGAGCATACGGTATTTTATTGAGGCATAAAATCTACTAAACTTAGTGTCGTTTAGTATTAACAATCTAAGCACTGTAAAATTGAGAAAGAAAGAGAGAGAAAGCATTAACGTATTTGAATTAAACAGACGTAAAAAAAGCCCTAGTATTTATACCTAACTCGCTTGGTGTTGGTGACAGTAGCCAGAGAGACATGAAAATGAGCCTTTATATCTTTGCAATAAAGTTCATCTAGGTATTTACTTTATAATTCAGTATGTAAATCCAGATGAACCTTATTGCAATCACAAGATCTTCTTGAAGAAAATAAATATCGAATGAACTTTTTTATCTGGCAAGTATGTAAACAAGGCTTAAAATTGTAATAATGCGAAAAAAGGAAATCTATTGAAGCGTTCAATAAATTTTATGGACGTTAGGACCCATATAATTGAATGACTTTTTATTGTTGACCACCGACCACATTATTCACTCTTAGATTTATTGGGTTTCTTCTATAAAGGGTCATTCACATTATTTCGTAAACGCTGTGATTTGCGTTTTTAACCAACTTCAAAAAGGAGGAGGTTTTTTTTAAATGTATGTTCCCTGATTACTCGAAGACCAAGCGTCTTCGTGTTTGGATTTTTTTTTTTTTTAAAGTATAGCGAATAATGATGAATGGAGTCTCCAGGCCGATTTGAATAAAAACTAAAATTGCACTCTAGAACTTTCCTTTATTTTGCCATTCAAACATAGGTAGATACTTCCCAGATATTGATCTTTATAAGAGGCTCTTTATTTCGAATCCCGGCAAGAAAAAAATATTTTTGAAAATCCAAGCATAAGTTTTAGTTTTTATGAAAATCGGCCTCGAGACTCCTTTTTGCATTTTTTGCTATTTCCTATAGGTACTTTAGGAATTAACCTATCACGCCCACTTATGAAATCACCCTGCATATATAAAAATCGTTTTGTACATTCATCCAAAGCACTTTTAGGACCTACTCTACTTAATTTCACTTAAACTTTATTATTCGGAATCAAGTTCTTAGCACAGCTTGGTACGAGCACGTTCTAGATCTAAGTGATAAGCTAAAAAGAACTTTCAATCAAACACACATGTGCTATTTTCCCACACGAATATGTAATGAAAAAAGGTTTTTAGTAATAAACGTCACAGTTGGCCTGACGGCCTTGACAGCAAGAAGGCTTAAGGCTAGTACTTAAGGCTAAGAGCATGGAACGGAAACGAGTAACTTAGAACTTGACGGCCCACTTAGGTAGGTACTATTACATTATTTTCTGCTACAATCTTCAGAGTTAGAGTTGAATTTAGTAACTTTTTAGGGTTCCCAAATGGTAAAACGGGACCCTATTACTAAGACTCCGCTGTCTGTCTATCCGTCTGTCACCAGGCTGTATCTCATGATCGGTGATAGTTAGACAGTTGAAATTTTCACAGATTATGTATTTCTATTGCCGCTGTAACAACAAATACTAAAAAATAGAATAAAATAAATATTTAAGGGGGCTCCCATAACAACGTAAAGATTTTTTAATGCTTTGGATGTAGGAGGTAATCTTCGTAAAAAATCTGATTGAAAGCTACATCCTATTCTTGAGTGATTTTATATCGTGGAAACGCGTGACACCGCAGGGAACACTTTAATAAATCATAATTGTATTTTTTTATGGCAAACATATATTTCTATTTTTTATACCTGTATTTAAATAATTTTATGATAAAATGATTGACTGTAACTTAAAGCTTCAGTGATATATTTGTAACGAGTTTTAAGGCTACGAATAAAACTATTACCTTAAGTCTCTCAGGTAGGATTTCTCTTCGATGTAAATTTAATCTTTTCTGTGTTCCAAAATTGATCTATTCTTTGAGAGAATTCAATTCGTTCTTTAAAAAAGAAAGATAATGACTTTACAAATACTAAAAGCTAAAAACTTTATCAATTATTGTAAATACTCGGTATTTTGGTCATATGATCAGTTACTCTCTGATTAGCGCGTTCAAACAAACAAACAAACTCTTCAGCTTTATACATTAGATTAATTATCACACACGATAAAAACTGATTATTGAACAAACAAGACTGGAGATATATCTTCCAATAAAATCTATCATATCATATTTAACCATCCGTCAATAAAATAGTAGAAAAGATTCGTAGGTCAGACATCGGATAGCTTAGTAAACATAGATGTCGTAAAATTGAACAACACTTCTGATAATTCTGGCGAGTATATAGAGAAGGCAATCAAATACGAGGTTATTGTTCTTAAATGTAAGTACATGCAATCTTAGATCAATGAGTTTTTAGACTATGCCTACACGAATCCTATTTGTTTTTAGCACGTATATTTGTTTGTGTGTCTATCATGTTTGCGTTACATAATACTCGTATAATAAAAATAAAAGTTAATAGGAGGCTCTCTGCTAATTACTTCGGTCCTTACAAAACGGAGACAAGCGAGACAGGAGAGGCGCACTCTTAGTCAAAAATGCAGTTTGATGTTATTTAAAAAAAACTAAGCCTTTAAAAAAATAAGTATTATTATATATTTTAATTTCGGCTGAGTGGATTTTTCTGAAACATAGCTGTTCTGGCTGCTATAAAATCTTTGAAGGACTGTTAAATTCCAATAAAAGCTGATTAATTTTAATGGATATCTAGTTGTGGTAAATGAGGCGACACGTAAGTAAGTAAGTAGGTAGCAATAAAGTGGTGAATAGATAGGTCGAGGCGACGTTCCGCCCCTCCGCGCCCCGCATCACCGCATCTTCATATATGGCCGCAACACACAGACAGACACGTCAAACTTATAATACCCCGTCGTTCTTGCGTCGGTGGTTAATAAATTACACCCGTACAAAGGCGGGGCAGGGGCTATTATGTGCAACTAACATAAAACTACTAAAATTACTGACTTAACAAACTTAAAGTACCGTATTCTATGTATTACAAAGACATAGTTTCCTACTCGAAACACTTGGAAACTGCTAAGTACGTACTGAAGTGAAGGAGTAACATGGACTATAATAACTTTAAAGTTCGGAAACTAGTCAGTTCGTGGACCTAGCTTTGGATCCACGTAATAGTATCCAGACTGTACAAACGGGCTTAGAACTTCTATTATGACGTCATAATTATCGTGTTTTAGTAGAACAATCACTTTATGGCTGGCGGTTAAGAGGGCGCTCTTCTTGATTGTCCATTATATTGTAGCCTTAATCCTCTAGTTAGCTACGGCTCCTCTTTTTTAGGGTTCCGTATCTCAAAATGAAAAAACGGAACCCGTATAGGATCACTTTGTTGTCCGTCTGTATATCTGTCCGTCTGCCTGTTGGTCTGTCAAGACCCTTTTTCTCAGGAACGCGTGGGGGTATCAAGCTGAAACTCATATCAAATAATCAGGTCTACTGTCCCTTGGAACTGTGAAAAAATCAAACTTCTAAACCTACACAATCAAAAGATACAGCCATTTATGCTGTAAATTTCGACACTCGCAAGGGAATCAAAACCTGCAGGGTACTTCCCGTGAACTCAGAATCTTGAAATTTGGTACGAAGCAACGTCTTATAGCACAGATAAAGGAAAAATTGAAAAAAAAAATATTTTTAATAATTTCAAATTTCCCCCTTTTCTCATGAACGCGTATAGGTATTAAATTGAAATTCATATCAAATACTCAAGTCTATAATAACTTTAAGCTGCAACAAAATCAAACTTCTACGTCCACGCAATAAAAAGAAACAGCAATTTTTTAAACTCGCAACAGCTCGCAATGGAATCAAAACCTAAAGGATACTTCCAGTAGACCTAGAATCTTGAAATTTGGCATGAAGCAACGTTTTATAGCACACATAAAGGAAAAATTGTAAAAACCTGAAATTTTTAGTTACATCACATAATATTTTTTTTTAATAATTACCCTTTACCTCATGAACACATAGAAGTATTGAGTTGAAATTCATATCAAATAGTTAGATCTAATTGCCTTTAAGCTGTAAAAAAAAAAATTACGCAAAGGTATAACCATTTACACCGCATATTTTGAAATTCGCAACTTCTCGCAAGGGAATCATAACCTAAAGGCTACTTCCCGTTGAAATAGAATCTTGAAATTTTCTCTCTACGTAGGAAAACGTCTATGGTATTTAGAGTAACATAGAAAATTACGGAACCCTTGGTGCGTGAGTCAGACTCGCACTTGTCCGGTTTTTTTTCTGCCACAAAGGCAGCAAACAAGCATACGGCCCATCTGATGGTAAGTGGTTACCATAGCCTATGGACGCATGCAACACCAGGGGTATAACTCACGCGTTCCCGACTCTGCAGGGTTCTTTAGGGTTCTATAGTAAAATAAGTCTTTCGTTGTCAGGTTCCATAGATAAATTTTCCTTAGTAAGGGATTACCTTACCCTTACAGCTAAAACTGTAATTTTGAAAATTCTTACAGCATAAGATCAAGGATTAAATTTACATTGTTATATTGTTGTGCATATTGATCTTTTTATTATTTTTTTTTACCAAAAAGTAATACCGTATTTTCAACGCAAAATTAACCTCAAAATATCAAATAAATGAATATACGTAGCGCCGCCGCAATATGACGGTTAAAGCGACACGTATGCAAGGCTCGGTCGTTAGGAGAATATTAACAGAGGGTAATGCATTCCTGACGAGTAAGCATCCACTGCAAGAATAATCTGGGTTACTTTACAGCGGAGATTCTGCAATTTAGCTGATGTGTTTGTACATAATTGATGAATGAGATTTAATTTAAAGTGATGTCTCACCTTGTGAAGTCTAATAAAATGGGGCTTTTTAAAATATCATAATTATCTCCTACTTAGATCTTTATTTGAAATGAAAGAAATATATATGTTTATGACATGTGTTCAGTGTATTCCGAACCGATGGTAGAGTCTATTGTAAAAATTATTACTATCGACATTCATAGTGCCTTATCAGGGCCTAAACTGAATAATTGAACTGAATAGTTTGCTGTGTGGTGACGGCGACGAATATCACCACCCCATCTCATCCCGTGGGGGGCGTAGAAGTCGTCCGAGGGAAGGTATACCAGAGCACGGGCAGCAGCGTATCTCTGAGAACTATAACACCATACTGCGATCGCCAACCCGCCTGCCAAGCGTGGCGATTATGGCATATCCCCCCAAATGATCCAGGAGATCCCTGGGGAGGCCTTTGTCCAGCAGTGGTCGTTTTTCGGCTGAAATGTAAACTGAATAAATGTGTTTTGAGTTTATTTTCTGCAACTTTTGACTGAACTCAAACATATTTGGACATACCTATATATATACATAAAAAAACATAACGCTTGATTCGATTTTAAAATGAGTGCTTCTCTTCATTGGGTATTTAATTTGAAATTAAAATTTAATTATCACATTGCTTGACTTTAAGATACATCGTGAAAAACATCGTGAGGAAACCATAGCACGGTGGTAGGGTACTTTGTAGTACCCGCCTGGCTGGCTACCACCCTCAAGTGGAATTCTGTCGCCAAGCACCTTTCGGTGTGTTCCGACAGCTGCACTTGAGAGCCAGTTCCCTTCTAGGCTTTGTGTGCTTACCATCATTGACCACATCATCACTGACCACGGTGAGATTGTGGCCAAACACAGGCCTATATATAGTAAAAAAAAAAAAAAAAAAAATACTCAACTTACACTGACGCGTATTTTAATGCTAAACTAATTTATCGATCTTTTTTATTTTATTTGTAAATATTTTCAAATTTTACGGTTGTGTTCCATTCGATAATATTTTCTTTCATCACCGTATTCGACATCATTACCGACCTATTACCGATTCAAAATTAATTCAATTTATTACAAAATGGAGGCAAAGCAAAAATTTTCAATAAATTTATATTTCTGCTAACCACGCTAAATGTAGAACTGGTTACTTTATTCATTAAGAAAATCAATTATTTACAAAATTTTATGACGCGATGTTCAAAGACTCTTCAATCTTTGAACCACCAACCATCAAAAACTTATAAATAATAAAGACATTCCTTTGAAACTTTTATCGGTTTCTCCATTAAAAAGTTAAGGCGTGTACATACTACTATTAAGTAGGCACTAACTTTTAATGCTATACTTTGTTAGCATTTATAAGAAACTCTATATCTAGAGGTCTCAAGGCGTCGATTGAGACAGTGCAAGTTGTCGTAAAAACTGCAAGCGTTGTAATATGTATCTTGGCATGCGGTTATTATTATATAATATTCATTGCACAGCCACTTGACCTTAAGCAGAGCCTGTGCTATGAAAACCTAATAATTAATAATCGTATATTCAACCAATCGCTTTGTAACGTTATAGCCTTTTTTATCAGTAGGGTAACAAGCAGGCAGGCGGTCCACCTGATGGTAAGTGGTTATTCTTGCATATAACCAATTTCACCGAAAGCTCAAGATCATTATAAGATTCGAAACCACGAGGTTCGTCACGGTATTCGAGGTCATTATCACCGAGCTATCATAGCCTCATAGGTATTGAATTTTTAATCAAAAAGATGATTATTCCATTTCTGCTTAGGCTGCGCATCCACCAGAGATATGCGAAGTAGCGGAGCGCAAAGATGCGTAGCGAAGCGGTGAATTGGGGTGAATTATGCCGGTTGTAGACCAAGAGCTAAGCTAAGTTAGTTTAGTTTAGCTCGCATAGCTTACGCAGTTTTTCATACTTGTGTGCAGACTGCAAACTATGCAAACTAAGCTATGTGAGCTAACTAAAATATGCGATGCGCTGCTACACGTGCTAAGCTATGCTCCTCCCGCCTGCCCCGCACCTCCTTCGCCCATCCTTTGCCAGTGTAGTCGCACACTGACTGAGCTTTCGTTTAGTTCTTGGTGTGCACGGGACATATTTTTAGTTTAACTTGGCCTAGCTTAGCTAAGCTGGATTTGTTTAGCTTCGGAATAGCTTAGTTGTCGGTCTGCAACCGGCATTAAGGTGGAACACGGGTCAAATCGCTGTGTTTAGACAGTTTTTTAGACGAATCTTTCCTATTCCTCGTCTACTAATAGACCCTACCGTATAGAATCTACCTATAAAAATATATGCTATAGTTTAATTCATCATGTTTTAATTGTATTGATTAAAATTGAAGACATTTGAGAAGTCAACACCACCAGAGAAGAGCGAGGAATGTGTAAATGTGTACAGATGAGAGGTGCGAGGATCACACATTCTTACATCTACTAAACACCATCTATAAAATGGTGGGCGCACATTCTTGCACATACTTACCTCGCAAACATTCCTGGCTTACATCTCTCGCACTTGTTTTGTACATAGAAAAACCTTTCTCTGCGTATTTCTCTGTTTTCTTTGATGCAACAATTTTTTTTTAAATACGTTAAAATGTTAAAATTAGTACGTATAAGTTTTGATTTTTTCTTGAAAACGACTATATACCTGTCATATATTCTGAGATTTAATAAGAAGGGAATATTTTTCTTAATTTAATAACATAAAACCGTATTTTTTAAGAAAAAGTGCGCGTCGCATGTTTCGCTCGTCAGTTTAATAAGGAAGAGAGCGTCCTCAAAACATATTCCTCGCAACGCAGCTTAGCTAATCTCTGGTAGATGTCCAACGTTAACATGACTTTCCAGTCAAATGACTACATTTGCTTGTAATCAACGCTTTGTGCCATCATATTAAATATTCACGGGGCTTAATAAACAGTAAACCATCATCAACAGACGCGAGTTACGAGTTATTAAATATTTATAATGAAATTATTACCAACTGCTTTATACGTGGATTCTACTGTCTTATTGTTAGAACTATTATTTGTTCTAACAATAAGACATTATTTGTTGTTATTTGTTGGCTTCCGCCCCGCGGTTTCACTCGCGTTTTCGAGGTATCTTATGTTTTTCCGCGATAAAAAGTAGCTTATATGTTATTTCAGGGTATGATCTATCTATGTGCCAAGTTTAATTTAAATCCGTTCAGTAGTTTTTACGTGAAAGAGTAACAAACATTCATCCATACTCACAACATACGTTGTAGGTCTATTATGAACTCTGTCCTATTTTTATCGACTTTTATACTCTTTGCGAAAGTTTGTGTATGTCGTTTTAGTGGTATAAAAAGGATCCCGACAAATTGAGAACCTTCTCCTTTTCGAAGTGTATTAATAATAATTTCTGAATCTTTTTTGTGTGAATTCCTTTACTTCTAAAGAGAAATTCAAATCTGATTAATCCAAAAAAGTAATGAAAAGGCTTGAAAACCCTACAAATGGTTACGCTGTGAGGTTAACAAGGGTTAATTCTGGGAAATAGCGTTGACAATCGCTCTTTTAAGTGATTTATACTTTGTGAAAATACTGAATAAATATACTCTCTGAAATTTTATAGATTTCTTTCGCTTTGAAAGCTTTGAGAGTCGTCTGTGTACGCCAATTTGTCTGGTAAGGGTATTGAAAACATCAGAGACTAGTCATTTAAAAAGTCCTATTAATAGGTATTATAAATGCAAAATTTTGTGTGTATGTTACTTCTTGAGGTAGGTATAGTTATGTATATTCAAATGAAGAGATATTCAGAAAGAGACACGTCGTGGAAATGGAGGGCGCTGTTGTACTTATTTATACCTTTTTTGTTTAGCGTGCAATACAATAACGCGTCTGTTCCGTTTTGATCCTATTACAACTGTTCATTAGTTTATTATGTAAAATGACGCCAGAAAGAAACCAGCCAACGTTAGTTCACAATTTGGCCACGACGGCTCTCTTTCTGAACAGACTATACACTAAAATTCTTATTTATATACAACGTGTAGGCAATATGTAATATTACACTTAGTTTACTTACGAGACTTGAAGGTCTGTAAACTTTGTCACTTTAACTTAATTTAAGTAAACATACAACTGTACATACCTACATGTTCACATTGTTTGTTATTGTACAACAAGTTTGTGTAATGTTCGCGCAAATTGTTGATGTTTTCTCAGAAAATAATAGCTGTATCTTAACGTATTTCGCCGCCCCAGCTTCACACGGGTGTACAAATCTTTGAATTTCTTGGCTTTTCTGTACTATAATATGCATGTATTATACATATAAACCTTCCTCTTGAATCACTCTATCTATTGCTGAAAACTACATTAAAATCCGTTGAGTAGTTTAAAAGATCTAAGCGGACAGACAGCGGAAGCGACTTCATTTTATACTATGTAAAGAAATTATAGTGTAGAAGTGATATACTTATTGATTATTCGTTGTATTTTTTTCAATCTTAGCTTCATGTGGTGTGTGTATTTTGCCAGTGTCAAGTTAAATTTTACAAGGTGGACCAACTATCTTGTGGGGGTCGCGGGAAACCGCTGGATGCGGGTAGCGCAAGACCGGCCAAGGATCCTTGGGGAGGCTTTTGTCCAGTAGACATCTTTCGGCTGATATGAAGTTAAATTTTAAATTATATTAACGTTCAAATCATGTTACAAATTCAAATACATAAACAAGTTCTAGGTTAAGTTAAAAATTATGCCTTAAAATTAATTAAGAGGTTAAATTAAAGTACATTTTACTTCTAAAATTTCCAACAAAATTGAAAAGTGCTCATACAAGTACTTAGTCACCATTTCAAGTCAAAGTACACACAAAACTTCTAAAGAAAACTAATTCACTATTTTACCTAGAGACCTAGAAAGCAATTTATAGTAAGTAGGTAAATATCAGGTAGGTACAGGTACTTCAAGATTTATTAAAAGGTCGATTTTACAAACCAAAAAACCCGACCGAAAAGGCAAGTGGCCGTAAAGCGGTTAAATTTATCGTCGAATCAATAGGATTACCGATTCAAATGCCAGTGAAAAACCTTTTTCAGTTGCGGACTTGAATAAACTTTATTAACCAACCCCGACTGAATAAAAGAGTGTAACATGTGATATATTGTAAGTAGTACAGTGTATGTATTACTGAATAGTAGGTAATTTTGGAACAATTGGTATTTGTGTTAGAATCAATCGATTTTTTGGGATTTTTCAGGTAGGTAATAAGCAACCGATCCACATGATATAAATAAATCGCTCATTGTAACTAAAGCTTAAAATTATTAAATGAAAAAAAAGCAAATTATACTTTTTAGGTAGGTATTTCTATGAAGGTATGTTTACTTTTAACATTTTTTGTTCTAAAATAATGGATTTATATCTCCTTTATTTTAGGGTTCTGTAACTCTCAAAAGGAAAAGAACGGAACCCGAATATAGGTTCGTGTGTCTGTTTGTCACAGCCAATTTTTTCCGAAATTACTGACCCGATCGAGTTGAAATTTGGTATACTAAGTAATTCATTGCAGTGACCCAAACAATACGTGTAACGTATATAAATTATTCTTAAACATGAGAGCCACTTTTGGGGGTAAATTACAAAATTAAAAAGTTGTTTAAGAAAATAGGAGAAAATTTACCATTCCCCCCCCCCCCCTTATCTCCGAAACTACTGGGCCAAAATAGACAGAAAATAGTTATTTTTCTATAGATTACAGAAAAACCTATAAGAAGTCTACGGTATTTAAATTAACCTTCGGTGCGCGAGTCAGAATCATCCGGTTTTTTTTGTTCTGACATTCTAATGTCGTAGTAGGTGAAAATCTTCTATGAAGGTTTCTAAACCTTCATAGAAGATTTTCACCTACTCCAGACAAACCATAAGCTAGTACTTAACGTATTAAATTTCTAATTATACTACGTTCATTTACTCAGCACGTGTGTTTGATATGAACTCAAGGCGGTGTTTCTTCATTAGGGAAACTAATAAAATAAACACAAGTCGCAAGTCACAAGGTTGCTTGTTGCTTGTAACTTGTTTTAGACTTGTTTTGATAGCAAATACTTGGATTATGCTAGTGTGTTTGTTGGCTTAGTTTGTGATAAGTACCTACATAAATATAGAAGTAGTATTTTATTTGCAAATAGTGTGCCCTAGTGGAATAATATATAATAATAATACGTACCCATACTATGTGATCCGTTAGGGGGGGAGGGGTCTTTAAAAATACCACGCTTGGTCTCAGGGGTCTTAGGATTTCGACACGTCGTCAATATTCTCTATAACATTCTGACGCTTTTTCGAGCTATATTCAAATATGGCGCGCGTTTAGCGCTTTTTTAAACTTAAAGGTGGCAACACTGTCGCTCATATGCCGGGACTTCAGTTGATTAAAAACTGACAGTTTGCAGTGCAGTGAAGCAAGTCAACGAGAGTTTGTACCGGTACAATAAAAGACAAACGTGAGCCAAAATATGGTTTTTTAACATTCAGTTTGCAATGAGTTAAAACCATCTTTCTGAATTACTACGTGAAAACTCGAGGGGAAGGCTCCCCCTTAGCAAATACTACGGGTAGTCACTAAAGGGGGGGGAGGGGGTTAAAAAATTGGTCACGTAGTATGGGTACTTTCCCTAAAATAGATTGATCATACTTTTTCTTTTAGCCGTATTTGCTGCGTATAACAAAACTAACGTAAAACTAAGTAACGTTATATTTTACTATTTATATTATAGGCAGAATATTGTGAGACTTTCACTGGAAAAAACCATAGACATGTTGGCGGCTTAGAATTTTGTTGTTTGTCTCAAGTCTATGTAGGTACCAAGTACAAAAATAATCATTTTAATTTGCAAAGGGCTGATAATTAAAGCGCCTTTAACAATAATATAAAAAACGTGTTAGAAATAAAATAGATTCTAAATAACTAGTAAAAATAAAAGCAGGTAACTGGGTATATTCAATTTCTTTTGTTCTATATATAAATTATAGTATCTAGAAAAAATTGTATTCTTAAAAATTTGTAAAATGGTATTGATAGGTAGTAACATTTTTTTTTAATTTAATTTAAAAAAGGAATACATAGGTATAAAAGGAAGTCGCCCTCTGCGTTTGCCTGTTTCTTGATCCGCTTACTCCTTCTAAACTACGCAACGGATTTTGAAACGATTTTCACCATCATTTAGATATTTTTTTTCCGGAAGTTTGGTATGTAATATAACCTAATTTAAAATTTATTATACGTAAAGACAATATTAATTAAGGGAACCAAGTCGCCAAAAAATTACTATCATGGCTAATTTTTTAAATCTAAATTTCATCCGTGCGAAGCCGGGTCGGGTTGTTAGTAAAGTCAATGATCACAAACAAAGAAGGCTATAACAAAACACCTTCTCAGTTGCTGTTTTATTATTAACGTTAAAGTATTTTGAGTTTGTTAACGTGCGCAAACGAAATAGTAAATAACTAAAGTCCAATTTCCATTAACAGACAAAACGCACGTTTGTTCAACAACTTTGTGTAGTTAGTATACATAAAACATTTTCACAAGTAAAGAATATATGAATGGGTATATTTTCTACATGTGATGTTTGTCTGAAAGTATGTCTTACAGTAGAGATCATAAGGTCAATATTTGCTCGGCTAGCTGCTAAGTACCTACAATAATGTAGTGTCGTAACGTTTTGTTTGCACTTGACCAAGTTGCGTAGAAAAGTGTCGAGTGTGTAGGGAGAAGTATCCATTATCAGGCCACTTACCTACTTCTACTTGAAAAATAAAGTACTAGCTTCTCTACTCATATCTCTCATACTCTATTTAAAATAATACTTAAATAATAAATTAAAAAGTTTTATATTAGTAGGTACAAATGTCTATGTATACCTAATAATAAAAAATAATTATTTATTAATAATAATTTATTTACTGATTAATAACAAAACAAATCATCAACATATTCCTCCAAGGTATATTACTGACATATACGACTATTTCATGAAAATGTTACTAATATACCTTGGAGGAATATGTTGATGATTTGTTTTGTTATTAATCAGTAAATATACTACCATTCTTCTCGCAAATAACATGTAGACAACTTCCGACCTATAACTGAGCTGCAATTTGCAAAAAACGTGATAAAATTTGAATTTCGCGCTCCAACCGAACATTCCCCCTTAATAAAAAGTACAAGTTTTTTTTTTAAAAGGACTAAAGTTGGTAGTCATCAAAAACCCAAGAAACCCAGCAAAAATATACTGCAACAGTCAATAATTGGGTGGCAGATGTATTTTTAAATCTTGGTAGATATTATAATTCTATTGAAATGTCATTTTACTGTTTCTGGCCTGCCTGGTTTCAACAAAGTTTAATTAACCTAAATAGATCCTATATTTACATATAGACTACACGGGTAAAAAGCTGGTAAATAATAATAAACAAACTGAAATAAAAAATAACATAGCATAAAATATTTATCAACGCACACGAATAAACAAACTAATGTTGACAGTTTTCAGTGTTTAAAAGCTTCGGGTGCAACTCAAAAATTGAGTTAAATGTCGCCTGACAAAGTAGGGAAATAAAATACGTTTTCAACATTAAAACTTTTGCCATCCGAGTATCACGTACAAACTGAAATACAAGGAAAGTCAATGATAAAATTGCTTTTCACTATGTACTGCTTTTCGAATTGAAGATACGTCATATTTTTTTAGTTATAGTAGTTTTTTTTAGGGGTTTTTAATATTTTTGTTCAGAAAATAAAACCTATGTTACTCAGTGATAATATGACATTCTCTTGGAGAAAGACTTTAAATCGGTCCAGTAGTTTTTGAGTATTCATTTCTTCATGGTTTCCGTGAGAATTATAATCAACTTTAAAAAAAAGTAAAATTTCTTTCAAAGTCAACAAAGTATATCGCAAATAATATATAACATGGAACGGACCACCTTGAAGATGTACAAAACCAAACACAAAAAGAATTATTAAAATCGGTTGATAAGCCAAAAGTTATGCGTGAATAAATTTAAAAAAAATACAGCCGAATTAAGAACCTTCTCATTTTTTAATGAGGTTAAATACTTCTTAAAACCCGTGCTCAACTTTACACTCGGAGTACTAGTACGAGTATATTTAAATAAAAACGTTGCTCTATAGCCTTTTTAATTCTTACCTAATGTTAATACTCCTAAATGTACTCAAGAGATTACTCTGTCACATTTTCTGTAAGATCTTTAGTACCATTAAAACGTCAAGACGAGAGATCCCCAGTGGGCTGAGAAAAAAACTAGTTTCATCGGTACCTACTTATACGAGGGGATAGAAAGATAAAAAAGACGGTTAAGTGCGAGTAAATCTGTCGCTGAGGGTTTCGTTATTTTTCAAATGCTCACGTAGTAGGTAAATAAGCTATGGAGGAACAAGGTGGATGACTCCTCAATTGGGAAGGTCTTCCGCCGGGCTGGGACCTCGGTCCAACTGTAGATGTTGAAATCTTGTATATACAGGATGACATATAAATGAGCTACTCATTTAAAAGTCTCAAATAAATGCTTTTGGTTTGGTATAAAGCTTTTACTCGCACTATAGACACAAACCTTTACACAGAAACGAGTAATTTAATATGTGCTCAGTTTGACTTACGCTGAAACATATTTTAATGCTAAACTAATTAGTTCATATTTCTTTGAAAGTATGGATTAACTCTAAAGTTTTAATAAACTGTTTATGGTATACGCCTTTTTGGCCTACTATACGAGCTAGCAAAATCCTTATGTATATTGTCAAGAATCATCAACAGATAGATAAAGGTTTCTATCCTCTACAGATCCCTGAAAAACAGAAAAATATCAAGCCGTGATAAAACTCCAGTGAACCGTTTGTACTGGAACATTTTGGCAAGTCACAGGGGCAAGGTCGCCGTTATCCAGCCTGGATCGACACGTGCCGCGCTAGATTACGTATTACAGACCGTGCTTGTATTTTGAATTTGGAATTTCGAAATTACTTTTATTCGTTTGGAGGCATTGTTCAGTTGACAATAATAAAGAAAATACAATTAAATTTTAATTGGGTGCTACTTCGAAAAATACATGATTTGAATTATACGTGATTTGCTGAGAAATATAATTGGTTATTTATTTCAAACTACCTACCCCTTTCTACGCCTACCCATATCTACCTACACCTACATACCCCTACCTACTTCTGCCTCCCAACACCTACGTACCTACACAACATTTTATTTTTTTCTAAATTCTGCTATTTTGGGATTAAACGAATCCAAAAATTATAGATCATCAATATCGTTCCAGCTTTTCTCGAGTTATAAATGGTGTAAATAACCGGACTTTCTTTTAATTTAAGATTGCCCACAATGCCCGTTCACTGGAAAGTGAGTGGGGTACCGCAATAATACTGTGACCTTGATTTTTACAGTCGATGGTAGCCATTGGTGTCGATTCTGTTGTTTACGAACTAAATAAATTTAATCTCACTATATCTCTTTCTAATAGTAAATATAAGAAAGGGATGCAAGATATTTTAGTCCTGTCAGTATAATTCGATCACACATTTCAACGTGAATTTAAGCGCGATCTTTATTGGTCACGACTATTTACCCGTACATTACGACGGTATAGATTAAACTGACATCATTAAAAATGTTCTATCTTTTTTCAATAAGGTTAAAATGAAAGGGAGGTGACTTGTCTAATATTAGTTAAGTTCGTAAACAACAGAATCGGCACCACTGTATGGATTAAAGCAGCTCAGGATATCTTTTAGTTAATTTTACGATGTTTTGCATACAACTAAACAACAAAACTGTCCGACCACGTTGGTGTCATTGTGCCTGATGATACATAGCGCTTGATGATACAATGCTGGGTCGGGAACTATTCCGGGCATCACGCAACATTACATTATCGTAATGTTATTTTCCTCTGTTTTTTTATTACTCTATGTACTGTATTCATGTCTTAATGTAATGTTGTGTGTTGTCTAGAATAAATATCTTTTCTTTTTTTCTTATACCTTATACGTTTTATGTGTCAAATTGAAAGCCAATAGTACTTACCATATCATCATTTACCAAGGCAAGATTGTGGTGATATACAAGTTATTAAATTGTAAAAATAAGTTTATATTTCAAGCGTTCTAATAAATTACCCCGCATTATATTCTTCAAGCAACTTTCAACGAAACATTACCAGCGATTCAGAAATATTCCACGAATTTTCCTGTTATCTCCAACTTCCTTGTCATGCCAATTGACAGCGATTAGAGTTTGCAACCCTTCTAATGATACTAATCACAACAATCGTTTACTCGCCCGCCATGGCCACACGGGAACGGATTATTAACGACGCCCTTAAATTTTGCAACATAACTAAGTATATTGAGCTGAGTTGGCGGTTTTTACCCCCATCACAAGTTGGTTTTGTATGGCTCGTAAAATTTCCTGTTTACGAGATTATATCGTAGGGGTGATTGGTTACCGCTTTATGGTCTATAAATTGATGGTGTTGTTGACAACATTGATGTTGACCTTTTAAGATAATTTCGTCATAATCAGTGTTCCTTACTTATATTATAAATGTGAAAGTGTTTTTATCTTTTGTTTACGCAGCGATGAAGCAACCGATCAACAGGATTTTAGCATAGAGATAGGTTATAAAACGGACAGCAACATAGGCTACTTTATTCTCGGAAACACGGAAAAAACCGTGTAGCAATGGTTAGTATAAAAATAAGTACAATAATATAATACTTGATCTTCCAGTGAAAGCAATACATAGTTTTTTTTTGCATATTATGACCGCATATTTATTAAGCAATTTTTTAAGCAAATTTATTAAGCAATATTTCTGTAAAAATCGTTGATTGTCATCTTCAATCGTTGACGTTTACTTGCGAAAACAAAATGTGACATTTCATCGATCCGTCATCTTTCATTTCATCTAATTTGACAGATTTTTATGGAGTTTCGTATTATAACCCAATTTTAGCCAAAACACACTAATATGTTTCGTCGTAAAATGGCGATATTAGAGGGGCTGACCCCATAATATAGCAGATCCTTTACAAAAGAAACCCAAATACCTGACCTACACTTACTTTCCTGTATTCCACCCAAACTCTAAATAAACACAACAAATTGCTATGCTTAAAAGAAACACGTAGACCCCAAAACATTATAGTTATAACGTTACTAACTGCAATACGGTTATAATCCCGTCCATTTGGCGTGACATTGACATGATGTGGGTTGGCGTCAACGCCGCGAGCCGTGAGTGGACACGTCACGTCTCTATTAAATGATGTTAAACCGTGCGAGCAACTGGGCCTGTAAATAGGTTAGATACCCTACTATGATTGGTAGGGTTTTAGGAGCTTTCGTTTATTATCTGATCGGGACGGACGGTAGTTACGTACCTACTGATGTAAGATTGTAAAATATAATGTATTGCAATATATGATGTATTTTAGTAATTTTAGTTTATTAATTGAATTATTTATTTATTTAAACAGGAAATAAAATAAGAAAAATCAAAATATATATACATAACTAGCTGTTCCGCGCGGTTTCACTCGCGTTCCCGGGATATAAAGTAGCCTATAACCTTCGGGAATAATGTAGCTTCCTATATATTATATTAATATATTATATTATTAGTATAGACTAACAATTAAATAAACCTTTTCACAATAAATAAAGCTGGCCTAAATCGCTGCCAGCACGTAGATGTGGGTGTTAGTTTATTATTTAATTATATTCTTGATTAATGTTTTTTGCAACAAAGAATTCAAACTTATACTAGTTTATTACGTGTTTTGTCAAATACAGGTTTATGAGGATGCTCTCCGTCAATGACTCCGTCCCTTGCTAAACTGACGGCCACAAGGGAGACAAGCAAGGGGAACTCTTAGTAAAAAAGACGTTTATTAAAAAAACGATTTATATATTTCTAGTTATATGGATGTTGGATGGATCGAATAAAAGAAAAAAATCGTAGTTAATTTAAAAAAAGTGGATCATTCACAATTTTCCCCGTCAGAAATTCTCTAATTTAGCATAATTTTTTTTATTTGTTGCAACAATAAATGCAGAGAAAACCTTCATATTTTAGTATCATCGTTTCTCATACTAGATAGCTCTGATTATTTTTGTCAAATGACAGTCAATTTATTTTGTCAGTGACGAATATAATTTACAGTACTTGTTGTAAACCGTTTCACGTAGTTAGAGAGAAATTTATTAAAAAGCCCTAAATCCTGAAAAAATATCTTACTTTTTTATACCTACTAGGTTCCTACAGTTTATAAGTTTAGATGTAGGTTATCTCCGGAGCTACTGGTCCGATACTAAAAATCTTCCAGAATGTTATAGGCTAATTTTTATCCCAGGAACTCGGGAAACAGATAGTATAGTCAAAATTAAAATGCTAAAGTTGATGACAGTTTTATAGATCATTTTATAGATATGATCTCCATAAACCAGTGTAAACTCAATTACATATGTTCTGAAATTCCAATCTGACATCGTATCTCATGATCACATATTCTGACGCACACAGAATGGGCCTTGACGATCGATAACGAAAGAGCCGGCAACATTTAATAATTTATAACGTTACTGTTATCGCCGCATGAAGGTAGGGGGCGCTGCGAGCTTGCGAAAAAATCCTGAATACCGAGTTGGATCGAGGGTAAAAAGTTAAAGGTTCTGTTACGGAACGAATGGAAGGTTTGTGGTAAAACTTATACGTAGGTTGGAAGGGATGGTTATAGTTGAGTTTGATATTATAAAACTGTTTTTTCTATTGTTTTTTTCACCGTGGTAAGCACACAAATCCTAGAAGGGAACTGGCTCTCAAGTGCAGCTGTCGGAACACACCGAACGGTGCTTGGCGACAGATTTTCAACTTGAGGGTGGTAGCCAGCCAGGCGGGTACTACAAAGTACCCTACCACCGTGCTATAGTTTCCTCACGATGTTTTCCTTCACCGAAAGCTCAAGCTCATTGTAGGATTCGAACCCGGGACCTTCGTCTCGGCATCCGACGTCACTACCACTGAGCTATCATCGCCTTAAAAGAAAAGAAAAGAAATGTCTTAGATATTCCTTATCTATAGGTACTAATAATAATTCGATATCTATACTAATAATAAAGCTGAAGAGTTTATTTGAACGCGCTAATCTTCGGAGTTACTGGTCCGATTCGAAAAAATCTTTTATTAATCTAAAAAGAAGCTACATTATACCCGAAGGTTATATGCTACTTTTCCCGGGAACGCGAGTGAAGCCGTGGGAAACAGCTAGTAGATTATAATAAGAGACAAAATTTACTTATATTCTGCGTTTACGAAACAGCACTGAATTTTTAATTATTATGGTTTTTGTTTATATAGATCTCATTATGTTTAATTTAGATTACCTTCTATATATTTCGTTATTGTTATTAGATAATTGGATTTTTCTCATTTATAAAAAAAACCATTATTAACCGTTCTAAAACGAATAGTTTTCTCGGAAAAACTTAACGATTATGGTAATGTTGTACTGTAAGTACACAATTTAGGCACTAGAATAAGCTCTTTGCTTACTAATTACTTAATAGCAGCTCTACGAGACTTGCACTTATTTGAACTACTTCAAGTCGAACGTGGCATTTTGAAAAGTCATTACTTACCATTAGGCCGATGACTTTAAGAAATATAATGATGAGATGAGAGAAAAGTTTATAATTGAGTTACTTGCAATCTTATAGTCTATAGGTCAATGCTATATACAAGAATCAGCATTGCCATCCAACGTGGCAATGCCGCTAGTATTCTGGGAACGATGCCTTCTGACAGCGACTTTTTCATTTAGTTTAGTCCTTTTTATCTAAGTAGTTTTTAGTTTTTCTTAGTATGTATATTTTGAACATGTAAATACCTATTGCTTAGAACAAAATAAACGTTAATAGATGCTATGTTAAATAAGAAATCAGTACATTAAAGCAAAGTCCCCCGACGCGTCTGACTGATAATCTTTACATAGTATAAAATGAAGTTGCTTCCGCTTCTTATTTCAAAAAGAAGAAGAATACTCTGTACCCAAACGAGTGTATTTTTGACCACCGCAGTCGCTCACAACGTAGTATAATACACTCTTAGTGTTTACTTAAGGGGGAACGTTCGGATGGAGCGCGAAATTCAAATTTTATCACGTTTTTTGCAAATTGTAGCTCAGTTATAGGTCGTAAGGACTATGTTGATGATTTCTTTTGTTATTAATCAGTAAATATTATACTACCATTCTTCTCGCAAATAACATGTTGTTAACTTACGACCTATAACTGAGCTGCAATTTGCAAAAAACGTGATAAAATTTGTAACAAGTTTAGTTTACTTAGATTACTAAAAGTTATAATATCTGGTAAAATAAAAAGCCAAATTCTATTTTTAAATCATATTTGCATTTAAGCAAATATTTTGCATAAAAATAAATCTATTTATCTATGTTTCACATACCTATTTTTCGGCAGCATCGCAAAGTAACAGACAGTTCTCGTAGGCGTGTAATAACATAAAGTAATCATTCCAATCTCATTTCAAAGGCGGGTAATGGAATATAAATGAATGACGAGTGAAAACGTCAATTTTGGTGTTAACGTAATTACTTACCGCAATTGTAGGTATAATATGAGAATTCAATATGTTTATCGTCGCATCATGTAATGAAGTTATTTTACTGTGAGACTGAAGTACGTCGTTATCAAGTTTAACTGGTTAACGGTCGATTGGATTATGTTGCTCTTGGACGTTTTGTGTCCGTATTTGGCCCAACAATTTTGTTGGCATATGGCTTTTGTTTATAACAAGTAGTTTCCGTTACGCTTTTATTATTTTTAAATGTTATTTAAATTTCAACCTTGACAGGAAAATATAAGAATTATAATATTAACGTTTTTAAAGTCAATAAGGACAAGATTCGCCTGCAAAAGAGTTGCTTTTCACGACTTTCCTAGATTTTCCTTTTTATTTTATTTGTCAGCGACTTCAGACTGGTTAATATTGTTTGTGTTATGATATAGGAGATTTAATTCATACTCTTTTTAACTATCGAAGCAAAAACGACGGGGTCTTATAAGGTTGACGTGTCTGTCTGTGTGTGGGGCCTCATAGCTCCTGAACGGATGGACAAGATATTTTTTCGAGAGTGTTCTAAGCTATGTTTTTAAGAAAATCCGCTAAGCCGTTTGGAAGCTATGACCAATTTTCTAGTGAGTTGTGGGTATTTCTTTAATTAAAGTTATTAATCATTGAATAGAATGCAGATAACTAGAATTGGTACTAGAGTTAGATGTAATTCTTCTGTACGAATGTTTATTATTTAACTCCTCCTAAAAGGCTGGACCGATTTGGATGTTTTGTGTGTATATTACAATGGGATCCTGGATGGTTTGAAAACACAATTGGACCAAGTAGGTGGGGCTGTTATCGGGATACATGTGTTTTCCGGGCAGAACGACGTCAGCCGGGTCTGCTAGTAATAATAAAAAAAATGTAATGTACGTCAAGGAGTCCCTAGTAATATAATAATGTACGTCAAGGAGTACCATGGATTAAATATAGGTTTGTTTGTTACTCAGGAAAACAGATACCGTTAAAACGTAGGGCAGATACTAATTCAACATAAATTTTTTTAAACATAACATAATTCCTTCACCCACTCGAAAAACCGTATCAACCAATTTATCCGAGCCGGTATGAAAAGTTCACGAGTCATTCAACCAATTTCCATATACATTTTTCCGTTAAAAGCCTAAATAAAATCCCCAAATCCGGCATCCGTTCGTCCGGGCATGTCTCACTAGATTAATTCCAGTAAAAACAGCAATGAATAGTCAAGGCTTTTTCTCTCCCGACCAATTCATCAAACTGATCGTAGAAAGAAAGTTTTTGTTTCCGCGCCTTACGCATCTTACACCCGAGTAATCTTATACAAATTACATGAGAGAAGCCGGCAATTTAACTAGTTTTTACTTTTGCCTTTGTTTGTTGGTTTTTAGTTTTCTTTATTAAAACGAACGGTGTTTTCCAAGAATAAGTTTATTTTCGTAATTTTATTGTTGATTTATTTATATTTTCTTTTCAGATTTGCTATGGTAGGTTAACAAACTAGATTTGTTTTTTAATGTTATTATTATATTTCTGTTTCTAATTAATATTATCACAGGTAAGTGCCTAATTAATAAGCTAAAGAAGATTTAAATAAATAGAAACTAAACTAAACAACAAACCATTCGTGCAATCTATTGCTTGGGTCCTCGCGAATCCTTACGAAATCGGTTTAAGGAATTTGACATATTAACCTTACCTTCGCTATACGTTTTTGAAAATATTATGTTTGTCCGTAAAAACTTAAATCTATTTGACACAAACAGTAGCCGCCATAACCTAAATACTAGAAACAAAGATAAAATTGTTACACCTAGATTCAGGCTAGCGAAAGTCAATAAGTCTTTTCGCGGGAACTGCATTCGCTTTTATAATAAAATCCCATATGAAGTAACTAAGATGTCTTATAATAAATTCAAAGAGCATGTTAAACATAAGTTGATCGACAAGGCCTACTATAAGGTGGCTCATTACATAGAAGACAAGAATACATGGTTGTAGTAGCTTCTCTCTGCACTTGCAGCCCCCTGGCCAAGTGATAATTGTATGAAGTTTATGTATATTTAAGACAAAAACTGTAATTACCTACATAAATTACAAAAAAAAAAAAACAAAGATCCACCAAAAAAAACGCCTTGCTGAGTTTCTTGCCGGAGTCTTCTCAGTTCAAGTGTATTCCGAACCGGTAGTAGAGCCTATTGTAAAACTGTTCTCAATGCGACTGTTTGTTGAAACTGAATGTTTCTTTTTTATTTTTGTTACTTGATTACGTGAACCGATTTTAAGAATGTATTGAAGTCAGCGAAAAAATACCATGATATTTCACATGAACACGAGCTACACTTTCGCTGACATCAAAAACATCAGATTAAAGTTCCTACATAGTTATAATTTAATAGTCTTTAGTGTTTTGACGGCGGTTCTCTTTTTGTTAAAAGTTATTTATTATAGAGCGAGTTTTGCGTGGATGGCGTTACCTAAGCCCTTTTTACCATATTATAAAGGCTTTTGTTTGACCACAGTTTCAACATGGTAAGCATGATGTGCTATATAGTACAGATTACGGACAATAGCAACTCACCCTCAAATCCCCGAGGACTGTTAAATAAATGTCCCGGAATAAAAAGTACCCTATATAACTATTATTCCAGAATATAATCTAAGTCCCAAGTTTCAGATCTGTTTTGCCGAATGGTAACAAACATACTCACGATGGCGATTATAGCTCAGTAATGACGTCGAATGCCGAGACGAAGGTCACGGGTTCAAATCGTATTTATTTATTTATTTAGGACAACCAGTGGTTATTACATTATAAATAACACTATAAAACTAAATTAAAATAAAAACAAAAGTAAATGCACAACCTATTAAGGTGCCACAACATGCAAACAAAACAAACTTGGTAACTAAGTATCTAAATATAATTTGAAAAAAAAAAAAAAAAAAAGAAACAAAAAATAATAATTAAAACTGTGGTTCAAACAATTAAAATTAGTCGTAACATTTTAGGAAAAGGAACAAGGAAAAAAAACTTGGAACTTCCAAATATAGTAAACTTATGAAGTATATATCTTACAATGAAGAAAAATTAAATATAAAAATTAAACCATGACATAAATGTCATCTGAACAATCTCAGCACAACTTTTTTGAAATTTAGTGGTGTGTCATGGAACACATAATGAGCTTGAGCTTTTGGTGAGGGAAACCATAGCGTGGCAGGCAGGGTACTTCGTAGTACCCGCATGGTGGCTACCACCCTTAAGTTGAAAATCCTTCGCCAAGCACCTGCCAATGTGTTATGAGTTTCTGACAGCTGTAATTGAGAGCCTAATTACTTTCTAGGCTTTTGTGGTGAAACATATATTTAATAAGTACATGTAGGTATAACTAGTAAAAATAAATCGGATAAATGCGAGTTAAACTCGCGTGGAGAGGGTTCCGTACATGTTTAACTAAGTTCCAAAAATATTTTTAAATCTGACCCAAACTTGTTGATGGTAACTATAATTTTTTTTTAAATTTTTTTGGAAGTCGTGTTTTCTAAAAATGAAACCTAGGTACATCGATTTATTGCCCCCGAAACCCCCTGCATACCAAATTTCATGAAAATCGTTGGAGCCGTTTCCGAGATTCAGATTATATATATATATATCCATGAATTGCAGGTTTAAAGGTATTAGATAGACTTCTCATAGGTTTTCCTGTAATCTTTAGGTAAAGAACTATTATCTGATTTTTTTTCAAAATGTTTGGCCCAGTAGTTTCGGAAATAAGGGGGGGGGGGGGGAATGGTCAATTTTCGCCAATTTTTCGCCTATTTTCTTAAATAACTTCAAAACTATTTATATTGAAATTCTAAAAAAATATATTTGACAACCCGATAAAAAGCCCTTTCATTTGATATGTTACACAATATTGTTTATACTTTTTTTTTTTTTTTTCTAATTTACCCCCCAAAATTAGCCCCCATGTTTGAAACACGTCCATGTTTGGGTCATCGACTTACATATGTGTACCAACTTTCAACTCAATCCAGTCCAATATTTTCGGACAGACAGACAGACAAACGCACGAGTATTCCTATAAGGGTTCCGTTTTTTTTTTATTTTTTCGGAACCCTAAAAACGGATTTAAAATATTAGTAGGATTTAATGACCCTAACATATTTTTATGAATTGCAGGTCCTGTACAAATAATAGGGTAATTCCGGGGTAGATGGCCATAAGGGAGAGTTGGCCAATCGAAAAAAATCATAGAATGGTTCACTAGATGTCGGTAGTAAAAGTTCAGTTCTCTTCGCGTAGTGCATAGGAGCTAAGATATAACCAAAATTTTAAGGATAAAAGACCAAAAAGTTACTAAAAATCACGTTGATTATTTTGTGCAGTGTAAATATTTTTTAGATGATTCACGTTTTATATGACTATGATGTTAGTTTCTTTTAATAATGGTGATTTTGGTATTTGTTGAGAAGTATACTATTGACGCTTTGTTCTAACCTCAAGATTACTAGTGTAATTTTAGACATGGTCATCTCTCCCGGAAGAAAAGGAGAGGCCAGTCATAATCGGTATGTGATGGCCATATGGCATATGTATACCGTCGAAGTACGAAATCTGTCTGATAATAGTGACGACGTGACAATAATGTTGATTAAGGATAAGAAAAATAAGGTAAACAAAAAGGACAGTTTTCATTGAAGACTGGCTTCAATGCAACGTGTGCCTTTTTTGAGTACATGTAAATTGGACTAAATTCGAAGATACGTGGTCAAAATGTGGTCAAGAGAAAAAAAAGCTGATTAAAAATAGACAATGGTGGCGATTCTGTTGTTTACGAACTAAAATAAATTTAATGGAAAGGGATGCAAGATATTTTAGTCCTGTCAGTTTAATCCGATCACACATTTCAACGTGAATTTAAACGCGAACTTTATTGGTCACGACTATTTACCCGTACATTACGACGGTATGGATTAAACTGACAGCATTAAAAATATTCTATCTTTTTTCAATAAGGTTAAAATGAAAGAGAGGTGACTTGTCTAATATTAGTTAAGTTCGTAAACAACAGAATCGGCACCAATAAGACCAAAAACTATGTTAAAGCTTGTTTCAAGTGATGGCCATCTTACCTTTAATACTATGGCTATCACACCCGGATATCTCGGGAGAGATGGCCAATTGTGATTTTAAAAAAAAATATTTTTTTGAAATGATCTTTTTTTTAAATATTTATTTATCCAAATTATAACTTACATGTTTTTCTTATATTTAAAATCGCCAAACTACTAACGCAATCTCATTAGAATTTGTTACTTTTGCGTTTGGTATCTCGAAGTTGATTGTTCAAAGTTTAACAAATAAAGGTTTCTATCTTAATGTGAAAGGTTTTTTTTTAACAACGCTTTACAAAACTATGGCCAACTACCCCGGACTTACCCTATCCGTAGGGTTGTTTCCGGGTTGAAACGAGCTAAGCCAAAAAGTAATCATAAGAAAAGTCTTCCTCTACCTTAACATCTCTATCAACTTTCTATGAAATTTTCAGGTCACCGACTTATTTTACGATTTATTCGCTTTCCTTATATATTAATATACCTTTTAGAATGTGATGTTTACCTATAGTTTTGTTCTCATATACTCGTATTATGAAAAAACTTTATAAAATAACAATTTCGTAGTTATGCTTAAAGTTTTAACGTATTTGTTGTTTGAATAAGTTTGTAGGCACAGTTAAGCGTTAATTTGACGTATAATATAAACTATACCAACAAAACACCAACTTTCGTCAGTTTTATTACTGTTTAAAAGTTTGACTCCGTAAATTAACTAACATTTTTTTCTGTTTCAGGTAAGAAACTAAAGTTGGCTGAGTTAAATTGTTTCACAATGTTTTGAAATGCAGAGTAAGTTTAGCCAAATTATGAACTAACAATAAAAAATTGCAATAAAAATCCATCATAAGCTTTTTCTTACTCATTTAGGCCGCCATATTATATTTATTCTTCATAAATACTATATTAAGATCTATTATTCAATAATTCACAATACTGACTTACCCAATTCCATTATTTCTGAATATAAAACACATTTAAGTTTATCCAAGAGACAAAGCAAAGCTGTGGTAAAGCCAGGTTCCACGAGCCTATAAATATTCTAACAGACATTCAGTGAATAGTTAACTAGTAGGTAAATATAGCGTAGACGGCTCAAATAGGCATTTTATTCAAGCCGCCTAGCCTGCTGGGCTGAACCACTGAGGTATATTACTTTGTATAGAGAAGCTATCCTAAGCAAAGGTCTTTTTTTTTATACTACTAAGGTAGCAAGCAAGCATACGGCCCACCTGATGGTAAGTGGTTACCGTCGCCTATCGCCATTGGCAATACCAGAGATATTGCCAATGTGTTGCTGACCTGTTACAATGCCGAGAAGGCAAATTGGCTCTCAAGTGCAATTGCCGGAACACACCGGTAGGTGCTTGGCGACAAATTTTCAACTTGAGGTAGCCAGCGGGTACTACAAAGTACCCTACCACCGTGCTATGGTTTCCTCACGATGTTTTCCTTCACCGAAAGCTCAAGCTCATTGTAGGATTCGAACCCACGACCTTCGTCGCGGCATCCAACGTCACTACCACTGAGTTATCATCGCCTTAAAATGCTCATGAAACAACAATTAGTGTCTAACCAGACAGTTTAAAAACGTAGCGATAGATCGCTTTTAGTGTGTAGTTTTTTCGCGACCAAAAAGTCGAATGCGCCGTGTTTTTCATGGCGCTTACGTGTTTCGTGTTTAAGCGACTAATTGAAGTGCGGCCGGATGGCTACACTTGAACGGAACATAGTGGTTATGTGTTGCGTCTTCTCTATACGTAGTAATATACCTCAGTGGGCTGAACGGTTCTTGGAAATAGCCTAGAAATGAATTGAGTTGAAGTTATTCAGCGACAGACGTTTACTGGCCAATAAATATGTAATTTATTTTCTATATGAGTTTGTCAGTTGTAGTTTTCTCCAATATATTCAATCTAAATCTGATGACAACTCATACCTACTTGGAAATAACTTCCCCAACTATAGGTAGGTACCTATTAAAACTATTGCCGTATCGTGACGTCACCAACAGGCTCCAACGGAAGATCAGCGCTGGTTTTAACCTGCTTAAACTGATGCAGTTGGGGCCGTTTTATAACTATTATTAATGTTTTAATTTATTTAGTTGCTATTTTTGTTTTGTAGTTTTTGTTTAAAGTGTGTTCAACAAATAAATAATTTTCTTTCTTTCTATTTTAGAAACAATAACGTGATTAGCATTATAAACTGATATAATAATATAGGCTTCACTGAGTTCAGTAAAGATTTTATCCTACCAATATTCTAGAAGCTTGATATTTTTTAATTGACTTGTTTGCCTGATCCGCCTTTAGAGTAACTACTGTGACAGTAAATGTTCTCGCAATGTGTGGTTCCAAAGGAGTTTCCTACCACAGACGCTCAGGTTGTGGAATGAGTTCCCCTCCGAGGTGTTCCCAAGAGACTACAGCATGGGGTTCTTTAAAAAGGTTGTGGAGAGATTCTTGCAGGGTCGGCAACGCGCGAGTGATACCCCTGGTAGGTGTAGGTGAAGCCCATTTACTTTGGCCTTGAAACTCCCCAGTTTATAGGAGACGGGAAACACGTTAGATAGTATATATGGAAAGTCAGATATTTGAATCATCATATTTTATTGACACAGCATATTTTCTATTCAGTGCTAGAATTTGAACTTTAATTGAAAAGTATGTCTCAGTAATATTCTGTCACTTTTATCATCGTAAAGTTAAGTGATCAAATCACATCACAACAGGGTAGTTCTCAAATGCAGTATTTCTTGTGAGTAGTTGGGCGCTTTGTAACCGAAGCTTTGTAGGCTCGTGCAGTAAATGGTGCAATTCGATATATTGCCTTGTTACCTAAGCCATTAAGTTTATATTTATTTTGTTATGTACAATCTCGGTTAACTGTAAATGATGTAAGGAATTTTATAGGTTTTTTTGAATTTATTGATTTTGTTGATTTAAATTATTGCAGTTTTCGTAGGGATTCCTATATTTTCATTTAAATAAGGCTTAGAGTTACTCAGTGATGACACAGTATTTTTCTGGTGAAATAATTTTTAAAACCGGTCCATTAATTCTTCAAGAATATTTTCTCTTTATGATATTAGTGTAAATTTAAGAAATAAGAACCTTTCATAGTGAAAAAAGAAATAATTTTTAGATTATCATTCACTATCATCATTCAAATCTAATCAAATCAAAAACTCATTTATTCAGTTTAGGCCCTGGTAAGGCATTTATAACCTTCGATAGTTACAATCATTACAATAGACTCTACCGCCGTTCATGTTTATAGTAGTAGTAAATTTTATTTTGATAATATTCTATGCGCGAATAGACCCGTTACATTGCTATAAACATGAATTGTGTTCGCGAGAGTTTAAAAAGTATTACTCTACCACCGGTTCGGAATACACTTGCATAAGACATCTAAATAAGATAAATACATTAAAATCACCCAGCAATGCTACGAATAACTTGCCACTGCATTTAGAAATGAGATAACTAATGAACTAGATAGCTGCAATTTAAATTCTCCCACCTTCATTACTCCAAGTCAAGCTGCTCCATAGATATATGATGGGCATCAAAACCCATCAGGTGAAATTATGCGTCGTTTACTAAAGTAGTATTGCTATAAAAAGGTGTCCATTAGTCTACTTACCATTAGTCTGATCCCTACAAATGACTCAATCAGCGAGAGAGCTTCAAGAATACGAGATTAGGTACGGAGTTCAACTGATGGAAGATTTATTTAAAAAATAGATGTTGCTTATTTTGTGATAGATTTATCTTACAAGGTATTTACCATTATGGCGTAATGAAAAAAAGTTAAGACGGATGCTAGCTTGGGAGACGAGGGAATACTAATTCCTTTACAATCATGATAAAGTAGGACAGGTGATTTGGGCGTCAGGAATTTTCCCACGAGAATGTTCTAAGCATAAGCTTAAATGCCTTTTTGCCTCACACACCTTGTGTATGTATGTATATTTTTAATAAACAAGAAACAAAAAGGGCAGTTGTACTGGGGAAATAACGCCTACCTGTCAGAATACAAGCTCCAAACGTAACGTTGAGGTCCTGCGAGTGAGTAAGGCTACCAAAGCTCATTGGGTCTCACTCAAAACAGTAATTAATATGTTTGATTATAATATTATTGTTTTGAGATTCCTGGGGTCCATAGTAAGCACTCATTGCCTACACTAACCGCTTACCTCCTGGCCAGCATTTTTGCCGACATCGTGTATAAAAATGTTTCTATTAATTTATTTTCTTAAAAGACCATACTGTTATACGTGTCGTGAAGTAAACTACTAATTTTATGTAGAGGATGGCAAAGTGAAACTCGGGGAAACTATTAGACACTGTATTTTAACTATTAAAATCTTATTTCTATTTACACCTTTTTTATATCGTCCTCGTCTTACGCTCTCTTTACAATCATCTCCATCCTTTTTATTTCCTTAAATCTAACCAATCACCTTACTCCTTTCTCTCTCCATTTCACACCTTTCATCTTTCACTATTTCCATTTCATTCGCTCACTCATGTTCCATTTCATGTATCCTACATTTATATCACTAGAATAAAAACTCTTATTACGTATGATTTGGCTAAGCAAGACTTGTAAATATAGCAGTCACATTATAAGGTCATTTAACAGAAAGAACCAGGGCGTTCTTAATACCTATCTTTTACAAGAGTTGCTTTAAATCAATCAAGTCACGTAATTATGGCGTAACAGTTTATGAAAATGGGTAGTCAGAAAATCAGACAACGTTAAAGGCTCTATCGCTTTCATTTCTGAGTGGTAACAGAAAAAGTTTTCCGCTTACAATGGCACACGCAATTACACCAGCTCTATAAGCATTTGCATTCAGCGTTCTGCTTTTACTTTATAATGTTTTTGAATGGGACAAGTAGAGAGCGGATAGCGTTTTATAGTTGACTAGCTGTTCCCCACGGTTTCACTCGCGTTCTCAGTATAAAAAGTAGCCTTCGGGGATGATGTAATTTCCTATTAATGAAAGAATTTTTCAAATCGGTTCAGTTGTTTCGGAGCCTATTCAGTGCAAACAAACAAACAAACAAACAAACAATCAAATCTTTCCTCTTTATTAGGATATTATTATTATAGACAACTAGAGGGCTTCTAAGATTCGTTATTTACCCACGCACACACCGCATCGCAAATTAATTAATACTGTTTTGCTTACATAATAAAGACTGAAATGACGGGACGTGAATGCCAAAATAAGACCCTCATGGACCTTGGAATATCCAACTTATAAATATACATACATGCTTTTTGTACAACAAAGTCGGCAAACAAGCTTAAAGCCCGATTGTAAGCGATTAGGGATGCTAGCGACACTTTACGCGATGTTATACGTGAAATGATGATTCTAAAATGGGTTTTTCTCTGTATTGTTTGTTCCAAGAGTTTTGGAAAAAATATATGTTAAACTAGAGACTTAAAGATTTAAAAAAAATGGGATTTTTCATTAGTAATGTCAAAAAAATCGTAAATATGCTCCTTTTTAAAACTAATAATGCATTCTGCTCTTATTTGGACCATCCAAAGATCTTGAAAAATATGAACATTAGAAAGGGAATAGTTTTCTTACTTTTAAAAAAGGCTTAGTTTCTTTTTAAATAACATAAAACCATCTTTTTAACTCCTGTCTCGCTTGTCCTCGTCAGTTTAGTAAAGGACAGAGACATACGCAGAGAGACTCCTGTTAATACAATTATTTTATAGTCTCATCATTATTTATCCTATTGTGTACCAAATTTCAGTAAAATAAATAACATAATAATAAATATGCTCTGAATTTATGTCTCGCACCGCTTCTAACTTACACAGCAGTAAAAACGTTCCCATTCGCTTATCTGCCATGAGTCGGCGAATGTTCCCTGAATAGAGTTTGTTCGTCATACGTCATCGTTGGCACCGTCATTACCTGGCCGTCATGAGCATGTAAAATTTTACATTTCACCTCAGTACGCGATGAATGCTGAATATTACCCTTATCTTTTTACGTGCACGAGTGTATGATTCTAAATTTGACGATTTTGATGCGAATATTTGTCTTTACTATCTGGTTTATGTAAATGATGATGCTGTATTTTGTAAATGTTATACTTTAGGAAAGTACATGCTGAGATCAATATAAAAATATAGATTTCTACTTTTTTTACTATAACTAATTGGGAATTTAACAAAACTTGTATAACTAAGGAGTAATCATCATGTCAGCTGAAAGACTTCCACTGCTGGACAAAAGCCTCCCCCAAGGATCTCCACGATGGCCGGTCTTGCGCTACCCGCATCCAGCGGTTTCCCGCGACCATCACAAGATCATCGGTCCATCTTGTGGGGGGCCTGCCCACGCACGCTGCATCTTCCGGTTCGTGGTCGCCACTCGAGAACCCTTCTGCCCCAGCGGCCGTCGGTTCTACGAGCGATGTGCCCCGCCCACTGCCACTTAAGTTTGGCAATTCTTCGGGCTTAAGGAAATGTAATGTAATGGAAGGTAATAATTTTTCTGAAAAACATTTTAGAAAATGATTTTATCACAGTAATCGGCCATCAGGATTTGTTCGTCATAAAATTATTAATAAGAACTTCAAATGATTTATCTAACATAATACAAGTAATAGATATATCATCTCGTAGCGTTTATGATATAGTACTTGATATTGCAGAAGTAAGATCTATGCTAGTCTTGCTTAAATTTATGTCTCAAGCAGTATGAGGCATTAATTAGAAATTCAAACTCATCCATTATCTTAAAGCAACAACTAATCAACGTCAGATAAACTAAAATCGGTTATCTCATAGTTATACAAACGGTTACTCACTCGTGTGTGAAAGTAATTTATAATCATACTTAATCCGTTTCAGTTTTTATCATATAAATAACACGTAAAATTTCAGCAGACAAAAAGAATTATTAATGTCAAAATGGTTAGGTACCTATTTAAATTTCATAAAGCTTTCAGATTTAGTGGTTAATTAGCAATTTAAAACTGCTAGAATTTTATATTTTAGGACGTTATGTGATTAGTCATGAATTTTTTGTGTTGGTTTACAAGCAAAAAAGCTAGTCTACAAGACTAAAATAAAACAATTTTAAAAGTCATAAATATTAAGTTACCTATTTCTAATTTTAACATCGAACAAAAATTGATCCTCATTTACTGATTTCATCCACTGACTTGTTATTAACCAAACTTGCCTTTCAACTGCGTTTTATCTTCTTGGTTACGACTCCTGAAGATTATGTTCTACATTCAAACTTTACTTCTCTAAAAAAAAAATAATGTAAAGATATATCATATATATGTGTGTCGTTTAAATCACAAACATACGTAAAATCATGTCAAACCTCTATTTGACCCACCATTGGGTCTAAATTATGATATGGGTGTTATGAGCGGCCATTTAGACGAGGGAATCTTGAGATGACCCATTCTCTATTAAAGCTTGAGGTATACAAGATATTCATACACTGTATATTGGTACTGAGAGAAAATAGGATTTACCATATTGCTGAGTTTAGTTTAATGAGTAGGTAACGGCCCTGCGATTTCATTCGCTTTCCCGAGGGTTCTTATGTTTTCTCGGGGTAAAAAGTAGCCAATATTTTATTCTAGGGTATGATTTATCCATGTGCCAAGTTTCATCCAAATCCATTCAGTAGTTTTTACGTGAAAGTGTAACAAATATTCATACATCCTCACAAACTTTCGCATTTATAATATTAGTAGGATATTCATTTTTATGCACAAAATAATAAGGTTCTTTTTCTCTTAATTGGTTCTTATGTATCATTTGGCCTAGTTTAAAACTTTGTACTATCTCACCAGTAGTTTTACCAACCAATCTTCTTTGTGAACAAAAGAAGCATTAATCAACTCTTTTCCTTCGTGTCTTTCTTATCCTCTGATCTTTCATGTACCTTTTCTTTTTAACTATGATGACTGCAGTAATTTTGCCTTTCATAAATCTTAGATTTTAAATTTAAAATGGCTTTGAATTTAAAATTGCTCCCACTGCGTTTTACTCCCATAAAAAAGGACTGAAACCCACTGAGGTATATAACTACGTATAGAGAAGATTAAACCACTAGCGCCATGAAATACACAGCGCTTAGGAATTTTTGGTCATGAAATAACTACACCATAAAAGCGTCCTAGAACTACGCGTTTAAACTGTCTGGTTAGACGACTAATTATTGTTTTAGCGCTGCAGCGAATAATAACAAAATGAGACATGGCCAATCCAACCTTTTTCCTTATTCAAGGAGAATTTTACAAAACAGATTTCATGAATTAACTTGAAATCACTATCCCAGCTCAATCTCCTACAAATTCTAGTAGCATTTTGCATTCCCAAAGGCCTCTATTTGTGCCCCATGCCTATTGGGCCCTTAACAAATGGACCGTATTCCGTTAGATGGTAGTCATTAGGCCCAGTAATGGTTTCGGATAGACCACTGTTTCGTTGTTACTAGTTAAAATGGTTATTATTCTGTCCCGCAATGCAGACTAATGTATTAGCAGTGATACATTAACTAAACTATTAGATTACAGCATGTAATTAGGGGTGTATTTGAATGGATGATGGCAGAGTTCCTTTTTTTTTTTAAAAGTGACTAAATAATTTGGTGAAATATTTGAAAATACGAAGAGTCGGTTACTCGTAAGCGCGGTCATGGTAAGGTTATAGTAAAAAAAAAAAAAAAAAGTTATAGTCAACTTTATTAAACGCCTAAAGAAAGCAAACTGGGTTCCTTTAACCATTACCATAACCGACTGAAGGAGATCGGTCATCGTCAAAGTGACTCTACGGTCAAAGCATGGTAATAGTTAAGTTAACTTTAATTAAAATGTACGAGCAACCGACCCTCAATGTATATTCGTGTAATTGTAGATCCAATAACGTTTGTCATACATTTTGTTTTTACAATCCTTAGTACTGACTATGGCGTGATAAATGCGTTTATTAAATTAAAAAAAAGTAAAGAATATAATTTAGAATAAATAAATTCCATGAATTGATTTAAAGCTAAAATATATTATTTTTGGACACCCTCCAAATTGTCTTTGAAAGAAATATTTTGATAAATGCTAAGAATTTGTCACTTAAAAAAACAATTTGCCAAAAAAAGAAATTTTTCGTTCGACCACCACGTTCCACGGAACTATATAAAGTGAACTTTTTATTATGCTACAAAAACTTCAGTAAATAAACTTGAGAAAGTTTTTATCAGTTGTAATTCAAAGGAGTTGAGTAATTAAAGAACACAAAAGGTACGGGAAACTTTTTGGAATATTCATGAGCTGAACGTTTGTATGAAACAACGTTAGAACTTAATTAGAAATGTTAAAGTTATTGGTAACATATAACTAACTGTATTAATTTAAAATGGCGGCGTGCACCGTGAATATAATTAATGTTGCATTGTGGCTGATATCAATGACGTGGATTAATGTGTGTAATTATAGTGATCTGTTGGTGAATAAACAGTTTTTTAGGTGAAATACTAAATATTTTAGGTGGTGGGTGATCAAATGAAAAAACCTTGCATTACACCTTATTTATTTTATGATTTCTTAACATTTACTTTCAAAAACATAATAGTAATTTTATAGTTATTGAAATATATAGTGCGGTTTATTATTTATAGTTACTCTGTATATAGGATAGATAGTTGTAGTTTAATTTTAATTTAATATTTCTTGTAAGATATGTATTTTATTTTTATAACATTCAGTTCATTTATTTAATAATTTTCATTTATGGTTTTTGTTAACTCTTAATTTTTTATTTTGTAAATATGACATAGGTTAATAGAAAAATGTTACTAATATACCTTGGACGAGTAATTTTATTTTTCAGAATAAAAATAAATATTTATCAGGGACGTTCTTCATACACAATTATCTTAACCCTAACAATGCTGAATTACCTAATATTATAGGGACTATTATTGATAATACCTATAGATTGAGTGGTGGCAATATCAGAACAAACAGACATGACATGTAACCTAATGCCTAGAAATGTTGGTCGAAAAGCTAACGAATAAGCTGGTAGTTGGGGCCCAATATAACAAAATAGGTGCAAAACTCTTTGAAACAAACATTATTTCTTAAAAATAGATACAAGGATTATCCTTTAAGAAAATAAAAAGCATTTTCATCTTAAAGCAAAGTGTTTCTAAGATTTGCCAGTTCAATGATTTTCGTACTTCCACGCTTTTACATATCCATTCTTTCCGTTTAAATAAAGCCAATTCATTCGGATAATGTAAGAAAATATGGCACATGATTTTCGCATCAAAATACTTAACGGTACATTGTTTACTTATCTATGGTTTGAAGTAAAGTGCTGGCACATTTCCGTTTCTCAGAAATTGTTAAAATTTCTTGATGTTCGTTTATCTTAAGAGTATTATTGAAAAAAAAAAACAACAAAGAATATCATTTGCTTTCACGTCGACTTGAAGAATATAATGTATGATTTACATAGAAATTTAAATCTAGAGAAATCTGATTCCTTTCAAAAATATTCAGTCTTGATATAATTTCATTCATTCGGTTCGTTGACCTTAGGATCATAAAACTGTAGCTCGTAAAAAACCACATCAAAAGCAATAACACTATTTCACGGACAACTTTCTCATCACATCCGGGAAATCCAAGCCTATCGCCGAATTCCCACAATACATAAAGCCGGTGAAACCTATCTTAGATCTGGAATTACGATTATACTGTCTCTTACTAAACTAACGGGGAAAAGCGAGACAAGCGATAGACACTTTTAATTAGTAATACGTAAAGACGTTTATATTTTACTAGCTGTTCCCCGCGGCTTCACTCGCGTTCCCGGGATAGAAAGTAGTCTATAACCTTCGGGGATAATGTAGCTTTTTAAGGGCTCTATTTCTTTCAAGGGCTCAATTAATTAATTATTTTTTTAACTGACTTCAAAAAAAGGAGATGCTCAATTTGGTTGTGTTTTTTGTTTAATGTTTGTTCACGCATAACTTTTTTGCATATGGACTGATTTTAATAATAATTTTTCGTTAGTATAGCTTCAAGGTCCCATATTAATTTTATTGTCTTCGAAAGATGCTTTACTCTTTTTTAAAAGTTAATTATTTTACTGAGGATGTACGTATTATAAATAAATGAACAATGTCTATACCTAGGTACAGGCCTAGGCCTGTGTTGACCACAATCTCAGCGTGGTCAGTGAAGATGTGGTCGATGATAATATGCACACAAAACCTAGAAGGGAGCTCGCAAGTGCAGCTGTCGGAACACACCGGTAGGTAATAAGCTAGGTGAAAAAAAAACATTATGAAAAAGTCTTCAATGCCCGTTCTACGTATAATATTAGATATCTTTGGCTGGAGCTAGTATGATTTTTTCCATTTATATTCCACTGCCAAGGTCCAATGTCTATAGCGTGCGAATTCCAATAGGTTATGTGATCCGATTAGCCTCAAATCGTAGATATCCCAGACTGGTACAGTCTTTCCATTCTCTTTATGACTTCTCGTAAATCATGGGTAAGGTAAGGTTTATTGTCGAAAAAACCGGGTTACATTTACGTACCATTATTTGAGTGGAAGCAGTTTTACATATTGTATGGTAGGGTATATCCGTAATAAAATGTGTTACTGCTTTTTGTATATGAACTAGCTGTTTCCCGCGGATTCAACCGTGATCACATATTTTACTTAGGGGTGGAATTTCGAAAAATCCTTTCTTAGTAGATACCTACTCTTCACAAAGGACACACCCTCCAAATAACATCTCTCTAGGATCGGCGGTTTAGACTGTGCGTTGATAAGTATACCTATCAGTCAGTATCAGAAAGATTTTAAGAGATTATTTTCAATTCACTCACAATTTTTTTGTTGAACTTTTTAATGAAATTGATAAATTATATATATAGAAGTAAGGCATTATTGCGATTCGACTAGAGCGCTCTGAAGTAATTTGTGTTCATCTCAATATTTTAATGTCTCACTTTTAAAATTAAAAGTTAATTACACATCTATGTAAAACTTTCTTTTGATAAAATCAAATTATTGTCTATGATTTATAATAATCATTTCAAAAATGGAACGCAAAAAAAAGTTGTATTCCTAGATGCAATTTTTAGTACACAAAATAGATAATAGACTATGTTCGCGTGCCATTTATTCCAAGGGCAACGAGAAGTATATTTATTTTGTATTCTATCCTGAGATAAATCAAGCTTCAACGCTGACAGCAGCAAATTAGTTTTACCGCTAATCTTATCAGCCCTTATTTCTTCTGGTATTCTGGCTGACACTTTCAAGACAAGTTTGGAATGATGGTTATTTTACAGCAGTTGCTTTAACAACTGGAAAGGTCAGTGACTTTAATTAAAACTTGAGACAAATTATTCAGTGCATGACAATGGTAGAGTAAGTAGGTAAAGGTAATAATTGTAGTGTGAACCTTTGTTTATTAACCTTTGTCATTATCATTACCACTAATCTTCGTAGTGACTGAACCAATATTAATTAATTTAGTACTGACTTCAAAACTGTCAGATTGGAGGTCCTACATAGTTATGATTTTATATTTTTTTGTGTTTTTGAAAGTGGTTCTCTCTTTTTTGTAAAAAGCAATTTATATTATTTTTATAGTAAAAACATCCAACACCTATACCTTATTTCTAGTCTGTTATAACTAAAATAAAAAAAATAAAGAAACCCCCGAAACTTACTAGAGAAAATTGGTCATAATTTTCAAACGTCTGAGCGAATTTTCTGAACACTCTCGATTAAGACACCATTCAAACAAAAAATCAGACAGACACAGATACACAGACACACATTACAAACTTATAACACCTCTCTTGTTCGTCGAGGGTTGAAAAGCAGAATAGGCATCAAAGATTAAGCAAATTAACTAGACCTAACTCCCTAACGTTAGTTTCAAAACTTTAAGATGCTTGTTTTAAAGAGGTATACTAATGAACAAAATAGTTTTAATTGATCTAAAGTACCTCGTTAACTTCAGATAATACCATTAGCCCATAGACGTCTGTATTTTTTTTTTTTTATTTTTAATCGTTATTAAGTGTAGAATGTGGCAATACTGAGCGTTTATTGCTTTTTATACTGTAGTGATACTTACTCAACCTTTATTGTTCAGTGTTATTAGAGTCATTTAGAAAAGATGGACGGACATTTTTATCCAATCTGATCCCTAAACGATATACGAGAAAATATGATGATTCTAAATTAAGTTTTGTTTGCATTATTTGTTGCAAGAGATTTGTAAAAAATAAATGTTTATATAGAAAATAAGTTAGGATTAGGAATATTTTTTATAATTTGAACTTGTCAACGTCAAGAAAAATTATGAACTATGCCCATATTTTAAAATTAAAAATGTTAAAAATAAACAGAATAGTTTTCTTACTTTTTTAAATCTTGAATAATTGAGCTGCCAATTGTAAAATTATTTTTTCAAATCCGATTGGTAATTCTTGAGATTTGCGCGTTCAAACAAACTCTTCAGCTTTATTATATTAAAGCAGATGAAGTAAGTGTTATATTACCGTATACCTTCTCACAATAGTTACAACTTCCCCACGTCCAGAGCGGAAGCAAAGATTTTTCCCATCCCAGCTTTTCTATAAAGCCCATTTTAATAAAGTTTAATGGGTTTCCAAGAAGCAATATATGACGTCAGAAATACAGGCCATACTGTAAGGGCTGTATAGAATTTATGGGCCAACATATCCCGGCAATTTACGGCTCTTAACTGAAGATAAACTGCTCTTTGTATTACTTATGATTAAAACGAGGTTTACGAGCAACGTGGCTGTTAAGCAGAGCGACCGTTGGGCTAACCAATCATTTTGGGTGGCAATGTCAATTCTGCGGACTGCCGTCGGTTACCACTGTTTTTCATGTTTTATTCATTTGGTGCTGTATTTTATTTCGCTTTTAAATTGTTATTTATTGTTAAATGTGTTCCATGTTGCAGTGTTTTATTTATTTCGATGTATTTTATGTTTTATGATTGTGTGTAGTTTTCTATTGTACCTAATATTTATGAACTCTGGTAACTGATGGATTGACTGGTTCATCACTGAAAACTTTTCTTGTACAACTTCTTCTAATTCAATGGTTTTAACCACCTTAAAAAAGGAAATTTTGAATTCAGTTGTTTTTTTCACGCATAACTCTTTTGTTTATGAATCGAATTTAAACATTCTTGCGTTGAGTTCAGTATAGAAGGTTATTAATTTAAATATCTTTGAAGAAGGTTTTACTCTTTTTTAAAGTTAATTATTTTTCATAAATAAAACAAATTTGCTGAACTCTCTCTAGATAGTCACATATAGTAAATCATGATACGCACATGGCAGGGCAGTCGTAAATTAAGATAGTACGATTTGTAGAAAGATTGATAGAAATACTCTCCAAAACATTTTTTTCTTGCGTTTTGGCAAAAGTTGTTAGTCTTTATGTACCTACCTAAGTTACCTTTAGGAGGTTATCCGTACCAGTACCTAACCCTATTTATGTAAAAGTCAAAGTTAGCGTGGATTTTATGTATAAACATTCAGAAAAACCTTTAGATTAACTAACGACCATTTAATTATTTTAAATGTATCCACATCATTTTATACTGTAGTAAAAATAAAGATACAGTATCTAGGTACTAACTCTTTGTTATGTACCTTTGCCTCGATAAAAGGTACATGTTGTAACCTAGGGAATAGTTTTATTGCGAATGTACCTTTGTTACAAAGGTACTAACTCAAGCGGAATGAATCCTTATAGCCCCATAAAAGGGCAGTTAAAGGGCACTGAAATTATGCCTCATATAAATTTCAAAATAGGATAGTTTTGAACGAAATAGCTTCCATATTTATTTCTTCGAGCTATAAAATTATACCTACTCAATGTTCTTTTCCATATCATAAGCTATCTGCTTCCTTAATTTCATCGCGATCGGTTCAGTAGTTTAGGCGTGAAAAGGTAACAAACAAACAGAGTTAGAAGAAGTTACAAATATCTTCACAATGTATAGTTTACAAGCCCTGCTTAGTTTGGGAATAGATATATGGGGTGTCAAAAATAAATGATCAAACACTAACCAATGCATAAAACATCTAAGAACACGTGGAAACATCAAATATGTTGTACATTTAATGCTTTTTATGATTTTTAATAACCAGTAGAACCACTAAGAGTAGATCATTTGATGCTTTAAAACTATGACGTCATAGTGTAGTATTTCATACAAAATTCCATGTAAACTATCGTTTTGACATTTATTAAATAGTTGCTGAGTTGATATGTCAGGGAACTCTATTAAAAATACCCCAGAACATAACAATTATTATTATATATATAATGATTTTATACCTACTATCACCAACAATGCTATTAATTCTTACAAAAACCAACAATAATCTTTCATACAACCGAAAACAATAGTACCTATTTGTAAGTAACGAAAGCAATCGACAATAAATAATTTCCCAGTTGGTTCTCAACGGAATTAATCATTCGCAACTGGGGAAATCAGTCGGGATAATAACATAGTGACATAGCGGATACCTTCGAGTGGAGCGAAGAGGGGCGAAAGGGAACATAAATATCTTGGATTGTTTATCACTACATACAGGTGGGATGAGTTATTTGTGTCGATAATGATAGCGACTCAAATTCAGGCAACCAATATCATGATGTAATGAATCGGGTGTTTTGTAATAATTAATTGGGTGATTTATAATTAATCGGAGTAGAAGTACCTACTTATCAATATGAACAACTATTATACTATGAGACCAATTTCTGAAATCGTAAAAATATAATTAATAAAATATTGCTCGATCAAAACGTAATCGAAGTTTTTTTTTCTTTCTTTGCAAAATTAAAAATAGATTCCGACGAATGTCCTCCCTTTTTTGAAGTCGGTTAATAAAGTATATACAAGTATAGTATTCTGCCTTGCTGCATTCGGGTTCTCAAGATATTTTCAGAGTTTTTTTGTTTAAAATAGACATAAAAGTAAATAAAAAATATATACAGCGTGTTGATTTCTAAACTTTCTTGGACCACTATTTACTCCTTGCTTCGTTGGTATACTTCCATTAGGAACCTTTTCCCACACCATTCCTCTCTGTATCTTGGCTTTGTCAATTGGTATTCCATTGACTTGCTTACGGTTTATTTACTCTGATAGAAAGGTTTGAGCTCTGTTAAAACAACACGTGGTCCATTTAGGGCCCATTTGGGGCCAATTTTACGTGGAAAAGTTGGTGATTCGATTTTACCGAGTTTTAGGTGGGTGTTTTACGAGTCCGGATATAGTGAGATAGCTTTTGGAGTAGCCTATTTGTAGTACCCTATTTGTAGTTTGGATAGAGTGGGTACAGTATTTTTCGTAAACTATTTATTTTTAATCAACACTAGGTTAATTGGTTCTATTGTAAGACTAAGGCAACCTCAGCCACATGAAACTTACCGACATAGCTAAATTTTGAATCAAATTCTAATTGTTAAAGTCTGGTAAATTCGTGAAATCCCTAACAGACTATATTCTTAAACTCTATGCTCTAAACTATATGATTAAACTCTTATCATCAAAATTTTAATTAACGATAAAAATAAGAAAGGAAAGAAATGCTTTTATTTATCAGAAATGGATGCACGCAAGAGAACTACAAATACACGAAAATACATAAAAAGCAAACAATACAATTCTTACGAAAAAAATTGAAAACAAAATAAAATGTTTAGGGAAACTGGAAGCTGTACGATGTAATATTCAGTAGAGAATGAAACCCACGATTTCTCAAAATAAAATTGATTTATCGAAGCAAAACATAGCGTTAACTAGCTTTGTTTTGTGGTCGTTTAGATCCAGGGTAGCATGGGTGACGTTTCTTGCGTACTCGGAGGGTATGATTGATGATTGTTGACTAAACGGAAACGGAAACGGAAACGGAAATACGGAGCGTGGATATCTGAAGAAGTTTGTTTACTTATTTAGATATATTGGAAGAACTTATTAATAGGCAATGAAATTATAAATGACATTACTTTAGTAATTAGTTTGATTTACGTAAATAGCAATAATCCAAGTAGGTATCGTTGAAGATTTTCGTTCAATCGAACCTCAATTTTAAATTAGAATTCTCGTATCAATTCGATTAGATGATGGATCTAATTTTATTTACTATTGTAGCTGTGAAATCAAAATTATTATAAGTTAAAACAAATGTAAGATGGTGTCATGTCGTAAAATTATCGCCGTACTTATTGGAGGTGAAATCAAGCTAGTGAAATCAACTCTTAAAATTGTAAAAAACTAATTTACAAAAAACTTATTTAGTATCTATTCAATCAAAATGAATCCGTCAATCTATTTGGTTTAGAATTTGAAATCTTGTGATATATTTTTAATTTCAAATCAAATAGAAAATTAAGAGAAACACTGGCTTTAAATGTGAATCAGTTTAAAGTTTTTTATCTATCATCATCATCATGTCAGCCGAAAGACGTCCACAGCTGGACTTGGGCCAGTGGGGGGGCTGCCCAAGCTGCGTCTTGCGTAGTTGGTAGTATTTAGTGCGTAGAGCCTTCAGCATCTTTATATTATTCTGTTCAGAAATATAAGTCGGTACATCATCTCAGTTTCAACGTTTTATGTACGTTCCAAAATTCACTTAGCTAATAAAACCTCTCCTAACCTGCCATTTAAGGTAGCCTAAGTGTCTATACCTACGTAACAACAGAAAAGAGGGCCGTAAAATCCGTGTCTTATCTACCATCAAGACTGTTACATGTCCCAAAATGGTGTTCCTGTGTGGGAGGGCTTAAGTTTTTAAAGGTTACATAAATGTGGGAGGAAAGAAGGATTTTTTGGGTAGAATTAGAATTGATGTGTGTTGTCATATTCTCTACATCCACTTTTTAAGTAAGTTTTTAAGTAAAACATATAAATCACTAAGGCGATGATAGCTCAGTGGTAATGACGCCGGATGCCACGACGAAGGTCGTGGGTTCGAATCCTGCTTGAGCTTTCGGTGAAGGAAAACATCGTGAGGAAACCATAGCACGGTGGTAGGGTACTTTGTAGTACCCGCCCGGCTGCCTACAATCCTCAAGTTGAAAATTTGTTACCAAGCACATAACGGTGTGTTCCGGCTATTGCACTTGAGAGCCAGTTTGCCTTCTCGGTATTGTAACAGGTCAGCAACACATTGACAATATCTCTGGTATTGCAAATGGCGATAGGCGATGGTAACCACTTACCATCAGGTGGGCCGTATGCTTGCTTGCTACCTTAGTAGTATAAAAAAGAGTTCCATAACTTGGTTTGTCTATTTTATTACATAAGTCTTAGTATAAACTAATACCTAATAATACTAATATTGTAACGACAAGAGTCTACCTTCATTGTTGATTTGCCCATAGGATCGCATTTTTGACAGTGACATTATTATTAATGGCTCTTCATATACCTACAGTGCTGATTAATTCAAGCCTACAGTATTTAAATTGGACATTAAAAATACCTACAATGATCAATTGGAACAAAATCATAACCCTCCTTTTTGATCGTAGTCGGGTAAAAAGACCTATTATAAAACCATATTTTGAACTTCAGTCATCTTAATCCTTGAAACAGCTAAATAAAGCCACGGCTAAATAATATTGATATAATAATCTCCGAAAAAATAATTTAGATCACCAAATTACCGTTTTTTACCTCAAGATTAAGCTATATAATCAATCAAAACTTACAGTAGTCTCAAGAAAAAATTGGGCAAGAATTTTTAACAAAAAGGAACTGAACGACGACGGTAGTATAATAGACTCTTGGCAGTAAGACGCGACCAGTGTGCCAACGAGGTCGGAGCTGAGTGACGTCATCCGATGAAATATGAACATTTTAAAGCTTCTGCTGAATTCATGAACTCTTATTTAGACGAGTCACGGTGGAAAGTTACTGCTTTAAAAAAGGTTGTAAAGTATTTGTTTTTAAAAGCTTTTATTTATTTATAAGTTACCTTAGTACACACGGTCACAGATCAAGCTACACACTGCGGCACCCTATGCGGCTGTAAAATGCGCTATTTTGCAAAAATGTGTAGCTTGATCTGTGGCCGTGTGTACAAAACTAAAGTACATTATAAATATATCCTTAAAAGTTTTGCTGATTTAAACGATTTTATCTACTCTCATATCGTAAAGTTCTAATTATGAAATCAAAAACAGTACTTTATGCACACCCGTCTATAATGAAATTAAAAAATTATATTATAGTACAGTTTTCTTCCCAAGATAATGCTATAAAATAACTTTTTTTCATTAAAGTAAATGTTCATTATATATCTTACATCATCATCAGCTATTTTGGGTCTACTGCTGGATATGGGCCTCCCCAAAGCGCACCATACTCCTTTCGATTTTTTCAAGACGTGGTCTCCACATTAACACTCGTCTGCTCTCACACGGCAGACGTGTGCTCATAAAACTGACGGTTGGATGCAACGCATGAACTAGAAGACGCAACGCGAGTAGGCCCTTACAAGTTAGACCGACGATCTTGTGAGGGTCGCGGGAAACCGCTCGATGCGGGTAGCGCAAGACCGGCCATCGTGGAGATCCTTCGGGGAGGTATTTTCCCAGCAGCATCTTTCGGCTGATATGAATTTAGAACAGAATTTTATCGTCAGAAATTTTACCCACGTGGTAAAAAATAGTAATTCTCAGTCATTAAAGTATTCACAACGAATCACACACCCGTTTAGTATTCCTCAGACGACTAGCAAAAACTTCGGCGTATTTTCCAAGATGTTACGTTTGTACGTTACGAATTTCAGATTGATTTAGGGACCAGATTATGGGATTCAATAGCATACTGATCACTTGCCTAATGAGATCAATGATTAAGGAGAGGTTTTGTACGTGATATGTTTTATATTGTATAGTAAGGTTGTTTCTTTTTACTTGGAAGCGTCGGAATTAGGTTTTGGCTTATAGAGTATTGATGATCGTGTTTATGTAATGTTATTTTTATTTGGGAACATTAGTTAAAGTATCTAAGTTTTAAAGTGTTATGATTGCTTTCTAGTATTTATTTTTTAGTATTGAAATGTTAGTCAATTGTATATTAGTCTATTCAAATATCTTTTTATAAATAAAATGATTGGGCATGGTTCAAGTATTCATACTTTACGGTCAAGTATTCCCTAACTCCAGTTGGGTAATTAATCCTCATTAACTCATAACAGGGTAATTTGATTTTTTTTTCGTGGTTTCATTCAAAAGTAACCCTGTGTATGAGTTGATGATAGTTATCTCAACGGTAGACATGATGATGTTATTGGTATACACCATTATTGCTGGATGCAGCTACTAAGTATCTTGCATTGTCCCCGGTGAAAGCGGAGTGTCTGCTTACAAATAATTTTACTAAACATATTCCAAATTTTTTGTTTAATTTCATTGATGCTAGCGACATTTTAAGCGCTTTCAAGTCTTTAAATTTGAAAAACACAGAAGACTTATGGGGTTTGTCAGTTAAATTCATTGGCTCAATTATTACTAGTATTGCTCCTATTTTAGCAGGTATTTTTAATCAATGTATTGATAAAGGTTCTTTCCCTGATTTGATGAAACATAGTAAAATCGTTCCCATTTTTAAATCCGGTAGCAAAAATAATCCTTCCGATTATAGACCTATCTCAGTTCTCCCAGCGCTAAGCAAAATCTTCGAGAAAATAATGCTGAATCAATTGTTAGCTCATTTCAACAATAACCAAATTTTACATGAACACCAGTTTGGATTTACAAAAGGGCGGTCTACGACTGACGCCGGAGCTAAACTTTTGAAGTATATTTTCGAAGCCTGGGAGAACTCTCTAGAAGGCATTTGATTGCGTAGATCATCACACCCTACTTTTAAAACTTCGACACTATGGCGTTCGCGGAGTGGCACTAGATCATGTAGCATCTTATCTGTGCAGTCGCCAACAAAAAGTAGGTATTAGCGGTACTACGTCCTCAGGGTCTTTAGTTAAAACAGGCGTACCGCAAGGATTAATTTTAGGCCCATTTTTGTTTTTGGCATACATCAATGATCTGCCCTATATGGTAAATGAATTGTGCGATATAGTTTTATTTGCTGATGACACTTCTCTAATCTTTAAAGTGGATAGAAAAGACACAGAACTTACGCAACTCAATAACACGTTATCCACTATATCGAAATGGTTTGCGGCCAATAATCTCATGCTTAATTCCTCTAAAACTAAGTGTATAAGGTTTACTCTCCCCAATGTTGCTAGGAATGACAGACATGTCCTAGTCGATGATGTTAGACTCGAACTAGTTGATAGGACAGTTTTTCTCGGCATAACATTAGATAGTAAAATACAATGGGGTCCTCATATAGAAAGCTTAGCTAGTAAATTGAGTTCCGCCGCTTTTGCAGTTAGAAAAATTAGACATATAACAGATGTGGCTACAGCTAGGTTGGTTTACTTTGCGTATTTCCATAGTATAATGTCCTACAGTCTTCTGCTATGGGGCTCGGCTGCGGATTTGGAATCTATCTTTATCTTGCAGAAAAGGGCCATTCGTGCAATCTATTGCTTGGGTCCTCGCGAATCCTTACGAACACGGTTTAAGGAATTTGACATTTTAACCTTACCGTCGCTATACGTTTTTGAAAATATTATGTTTGTCCGTAAAAATTTAAATCTATTTGACACAAACAGTAGCCGCCATAACCTAAATACAAGAAATAAAGATAAAATTGTTACACCTAGATTCAGGCTAGCGAAAGTCAATAAGTCTTTTCTCGGGAACTGCATTCGCTTTTATAATAAAATCCCATATGAAGTAACTAAGATGTCTTATAATAGATTCAAAGAGTATGTTAAACATAAGTTGATTGACAAGGCCTACTATAAGGTGGCTCATTACATAGAAGACAAGAATATATGGTTGTAGTAGCTTCCCTCTGCACTTGCAGCCCCCTGGCCAAGTGATAATTGTATGCAGTTTATGTATATTTAAAACAACAACTGTAATTACATAAATTCAAAAAAAAAAGATCCACAAAAAAAAAAAAGAAGCCTTGCTGAGTTTCTTGCCGGAGTCTTCTCAGTTCAAGTGTATTCCGAACCGGTAGTAGAGTCTAAAAATTGTAACTGTTGACATTCATAAGTGCCTTATTAGGGCCTAAACTGAATAAATGAGTTTTTGATTTTTGATTTGATTTTGCACCATTAGCAGTATTTCTTATATTCTTTTGTAATTTCGATTATTTAAAAAAATTTAAATCCTATTACTTTTTGATACTCAATTTTATAAACTGACGCCACCAGATGTTATAGCAGCAAAACCTAATATATCTAGACTTGAATCTGTCTAGGGTATAAAACATTCACAAACTTACGAGCTCAATTTCCTTACCACATCTTTATCTTCGACAAGAGACTTACCTTACGACAAATCGAAAAAAAGAGTCGCAGTAAAATAAAATGGATCTTAAAATATACCCAGGCCCCGAACTCGGGGCATCTTTGTCATTCCGCAAGGTGTCTGCCGCACGCGATATCCATTTATATCCCCTACCCCCCCTCATATAACGACATTTCAGAGGCACGTAGCTCCCCCCTTTCTTGGATATTTTTCAACTATCATTAATAAAAGTTGTTCGACCTATGTTTGATGCGAAAAAAATTAAAGTTTATACGCGTTTTATTGTCTTTTCGAAGTATAAGTAATGCGTGTATTATTGCTTTTATCAACTCTGTATTTAGGTTCCTATATTTTTAGTTTAACCAATGTGAAAATTATTTTTATGTTGGAATGGACATACAACCTTATGACAAGTTTGTAAAAATGTGTAGGTTTTTTTTTTATGTCAGAATGTTGACAAGCATGCAGGCGGTCCACCTGATGGTAAGTGGTTACCGTCGCTTATCGCCATTTGCAATACCAGAGATATTTGCTAATGTGTGCTGTGTATGTAAAAGTTTTGATAAATCAAACCCTGAGGGGGCTTTGATAAATCAGTCAATCATATTTATAATAGACACAATTTTCAAAAACAAACAAATCCATTTCATTAGGTATTTAAAAAAAAACGTTGTGTATGTGTGTGTGTGTAATTAAGTGTGAACAGTATGTATATTCGAAAACTTATTTTATTTCTTACGACTAGTTTATCCTTTCAAAGTACCTACGTATATGTATTTACATAGACGTCTGAAAAAAAAACATGGGTTCTCGAGGTTATAAGTATGAAAATTCTTGCTCAAGCTGAAGACCTCAAATTTCACATAAAATACAAGCTATAATTTAATTCTAGCATCTACTAACCTTGTCTTAAAGATTAATTTTACATGATTCAATTCTATTGAATAATAATCTTAATTCGCAAATTAATAATCATGAGATTAATTTGTTAACATAATCTGAATTCCACTTGTGGTATTTCAAATTTCGAACGTCTTTATTCTGTTAGTTTGTTGGGAGATTAACATGTTTACTTCGCATCTCTATGAATAACAAATACCGACCGAGATCTCGAGACGGTTCGAATTTTAAATTCCGACAACTCCACTTAGGTAAACCAAGTCATGTAGAGTGGGGGAGACACTTCGCATAATGCGACTACGTTTGGGAGGTAGAATAAATGTTACACTATTTTATGAATTTCTAAGATAGCCCATTAAAATGTTAGTGTGACTTAATTTGTTTGTTTTATAGTGAATTTACAAGATTGTTTTTTAACTTCGTTATAGTACATTGAATAATTCAAAAATTTAAGGCGGCAAGAGTAACGTCAGCTCTATAAAAGTTACGTTAAATACTTCCACGAAGGTCATGGCTTCGAAGCAATGACCTTGAACAATCTATTGAGGAAAACATCGTGACAAAATACAGCATGGGAATGGATACTTTGAAGTACCCGCATGGCTGACTACTACCCGTAAGATGAACATGAAGCACCTACGGAGTAATTAGACAGTGGTGCTGCACTTGAGAGCAACTATCTAAGATTCATATACTCACTATTTTTGATTACAATATATTAATCATGGTAAAAGAATCTCGTTTTTTTTGTAAAACAAATACCTAAAACAAATAAAGTCCACACACTCGTAAAGTCACATAAAACTCAGTAAAACAAAAAATCGATTCAAACATAGGACCTACAAACTGGGAATTGTTTAAAACATCAAACCTTCAAATGAAAGGGGTAAACAATAAAGTGTCGTGATTCGTGAAATTGTTTGAGCAAAACAAACCGTAGCTCGGTTCGGATTCGGATCGCTTTCGCCGCAGTGTCGCCGCGTGCTCGTTGACAAATCCCCTTCATCCGACGTCATCTCTCAGAATAATGACGTCATTCCGCGTCTTGTACAGTCGACTCCGTAATGTAATAAAGGAGGCTTCGTTGGTGTTGATCTACCCGCCAATGTTTTGGTGGGGAATGTTTTCTTTGCTTAATATTGAGATGAAGTTTTATTGCCGGCTGGTAAGTTTACCTGGATAAGATTTTGTTTGTGCACTGTGTCTGGGTGTAATTATCTATTTATGTAGGTATGTATTTTTTTTTTTTTTTTTTTTTTTAATAGAATCTTGCGATCAGTCATTAAGACTATGAGCAGATGAGTTGTGGGCTAGGAACAGGTAGAGCGCTCTCCCAGTCGAGGCAGCCCTTTTTTTTCATTTAGTCGGTACTCTGACTGGGTTTATCGAAGATATCCCGTCGCTTCTTGAGCCGACGAATACTTTCTGGGATAGTAAGCTGTCCTGCAAGTTGGTTCGGGTGCTTTTGCAATCGGCATTTGTATTTAGCACCATGTTTATTTATTTCCTCCTTAACTGTTGACATGTTGAGGATGTCATGGACGTCTGTTGTTTTGATAAACCATGGTGCATTTGACAATTGTTTTAGAATGTAGTTTTGCACTCTTTGTACTATCATTATATTGGAGTCACTGGCAGAGCCCCACAGTTGAATGCCATATGTCCAGATTGGTTTTAAGATTATTTTATAGATAAGGATCTTCATATCTATAGATAGTTTCGAGTTCCTTCCCAGCAACCAGTAGAGGCCCTTGTATTTTAGGTATGTATTTACAAAAAAAAAAACTCATGTTTATTCCTAACTTTTACTATACGTGTTAAATATTGTATTTAAGGCTATTTTCGTCGGAAGGCGCGCAAAAAATAAAATGTTTTATTTTCTTTGCATTAGGTATTTTTAATTTAAATTTAGAACCAAATAGTGATGCTGCTGTCTATGGTCTTGTTTTGAAGCAACGTAAGGTTAAAAAAACCCTAAAACTAAGGGATAACATAAGAAAATATGAAATTTTCAAGGCGGATAAATTGCCTACTTTCCTCCCACACAGTGTTCACGTTTTTCATAAAATAGCTTCATAAAGCGCGTATTACTAGTCGTGGGCTTGTAAGTACACTCTTTAGACGAAATCCTCCTCGGAAACAATTCCAAACACCTGGGTTCGTGTTAACAGACTCATAACGTGGGAAGAGACTATTTTTGTTTCAATGAAAATAATTTTCATATTTTTCAATTTTTAGTTTTATAGATAGAAAATAAAGTTTTTATTTCATTTTAATTTATATCCTGTCCTTCTGACTATCCATTCCGTGTCCAATTACCTTTTTCAATGAGAAATTTACACACTTGCAACAAATCAAAATTAATCAATAAACATGCAACAGAATTTAATAATAATAAAAACTGGACAAAAGGCGATGATAGCTCAATGGTAGTGACGTCGGATGCCGAGACGAAGGTCCCGGGTTCGAATCCTACAATGAGCTTGAGCTTTCGGTGAAGGTAAACTTCTAGAGGAAACCATAGCACGGTGGTAGGGTACTTTATAGTGCACGTCTGGCTGGCTACCACCCTCAAGTTGAAAATCTGCCAAGCATCTTTCGGTGTGTTCCGACAGCTGCACTTGAGAGCCAGTTCCTTTCTAGGCTTTGTGTGCTTACCATCATTGGCCACATCATCACTGACCATGGTGAGATTGTGGTCAAACACAGGCCTATACATCTATATATATATAAAAGAAAGTCGTGTCAGTTACTCCACTTATAACTCAAGAACGGCTGAACCGATTTAGCTGAAAATTGGCAGGGAGGTAGTTAGCCAGGAGAAGGACATAGGATAGGTAGGGGTAGGTAGGGTAGGTAGGTACGGTAGGTAGGTAAGGTAGGTAGGGGTAGGTAGTGGCAGGTAGAGGTAGGTAGATAGGTAGGGGTAGGTAGGGTAGGTAGGTAGGGTAGGTAGGTAGGGTAGGTAGGTAGGGTAGGTAGGTAGGTAGGGTAGGTAGGTAGGGTAGGTAGGTAGGGTAGGTAGGGTAGGTAGGTAGGGTAGGTAGGTAGGGTAGGTAGGTAGGGTAGGTAGGTAGGGTAGGTAGGTAGGGTAGGTAGGTAGGGTAGGTAGGTAGGGTAGGTAGGTAGGGTAGGTAGGTAGGGTAGGTAGGTAGGGTAGGTAGGTAGGGTAGGTAGGTAGGTAGGGTAGGTAGGTAGGGTAGGTAGGTAGGGTAGGTAGGTAGGGTAGGTAGGTAGGGTAGGTAGGTAGGGTAGGTAGGTAGGGTAGGTAGGTAGGGTAGGTAGGTAGGGTAGGTAGGTAGGGTAGGTAGGTAGGGTAGGTAGGTAGGGTAGGTAGGTAGGGTAGGTAGGTAGGTAGGGTAGGTAGGTAGGGTAGGTAGGTAGGGTAGGTAGGTAGGGTAGGTAGGTAGGGTAGGTAGGTAGGGTAGGTAGGTAGGGTAGGTAGGTAGGGTAGGTAGGTAGGGTAGGTAGGTAGGGTAGGTAGGTAGGGTAGGTAGGTAGGGTAGGTAGGTAGGGTAGGTAGGTAGGGTAGGTAGGTAGGGTAGGGTAGGTAGGTAGGGTAGGTAGGTAGGGTAGGTAGGTAGGGTAGGTAGGTAGGGTAGGTAGGTAGGGTAGGTAGGTAGGGTAGGTAGGTAGGGTAGGTAGGTAGGGTAGGTAGGTAGGGTAGGTAGGTAGGGTAGGTAGGTAGGGTAGGTAGGTAGGGTAGTAAGGTAGGGTAGGTAGGTAGGGTAGGTAGGTAGGGTAGGTAGGTAGGGTAGGTAGGGTAGGTAGGTAGGGTAGGTAGGGTAGGTAGGTAGGGGTAGGTAGAGGTAGGTAGGGTAGGTAGGTAAGGTAGGTAGTTAGGTAGGGGTAGGTAGATAGGTAGGAGTAGGTAGGGTAGGTAGGTAAGGTAGGTAGGGGTAGGTAGTTAGGTAGGGGTAGGTAGATAGGTAGGGATAGGTAGATAGGTAGGGGTAGGTAGATAGGTAGGGGTAGGTAGTTAGGTAGGGTAGGTAGGTAAGGTAGGTAGGGGTAGGTAGGTAGGTCCCAGTTTTATTTTTGTTCTCAGGTCAGGACAACGTCTGCCGGGTCAGCTTGTAGTAAAAAAAAAAAAAAGAACAATACCAGTCAAAGTAAAAAGATAAAGATAAAATAAGTACTACTTACCATATCTTGGAAACAGGAACTCGCTATGCTGAAGAGACACGTCTTCATTCGGAAGCGTAGACTCCGCTGTGCAGCCCCGAACTTGATACAAAAATAATCAACTTAAAAAAAAGAGTTAAACCTCATTCAAAGACAATAAAACTGTAATTTTATTTTTTCTTTTAGACTAGTTGTGTCGGGTGGCGCGCAAAAAATAAAATATTTTTCTTTCTTTCTTTCTTACATTTTCCGTAGAATTCTAAAATACCATTTCAAAATCAACATGTAGGCGAATCAACATAAAGCAAAGGAAATATAAGAATAAACAGTATTAATTTAATACCCTTTTCTAAGGCAAGTGTAAATACTATTTTAAATTTATAAATCTCAAAGTCGGCGATACTTGAAGGAATATTTCCGAGACACTTTGCAATACAACTATTTTGTTGCAAGAATGTTACTTTGTGAGAAAACTGCGACGGAATATAGGAAAAGCTTTCCTAGAACCAAAATGCATAATGTAAAGTGCAAAGGAGATTCGCCTTGTGGTATATAGTTACTGCATTGACCCCTGGGAAAAGTCGTACGTAGGCTTTTTTGTTATTTTTTTTTGTACAGGTTATTTTTATGTCGGAAAGTGGACAAACAGGAAGGGGGTGCACCTGATGGAACATTTTTTAACACAAATATTTTTTGTACAACAAAATATGTTTACTAATGTTTGCAAATATTTTTAACAGCAGTTCTCGTCTCGAACATTTTAAAATGGCAGCTCGAGCAATATTGCTACATGCAATAAATTTATGGAATTTTGCTATATGCAATTTCTGTTAAAATATAATTTCTGTTAAATGTTATTAATTAATTAAAATGAGTTATATTTTCATCAAAAAATACATAGACCCTGTTATAAATTCGAGAAATAAATTGCACGAAGCAATATTGCTCAAGCGGTCTCATTAGCCCCCAGTTGCTTAGCTCATAACATAAATGGTAAACTGAAAACAACATATTTCTTGATTATTGCTTAAAACTAGAGAACTCAGCAGTAAATTCACTTTTATCGAGCTTAATTTCAAATTACACCGACCAAGAAACTCTACCTAGAGTCCGTGGAGCCAAGAATCCTTGCTTTCTCACTTGGCTAATAGAGCGGGTAGGTGCTACGTGATCCGAATGTAGAAACACCAGTTTATTGAGACTCTGTTTTATGTTCGTAGATCGAAAATACTTCAGAAGATTTCTTACATTTTAATGCTATTGAATTTGAAAGTTGAGAATTTGAGTGCACTGAGAATGGCAATTCTTTGTAGTCTTGAGAATAACGAGGAAAAAAAAATTTCTTTTTTTTTGTTTGATGATGTTTAACCACTATCTCACCGTGGTCAGTGATGATGTTGCCGATGGTGGTAAGCACACAAAGCCTAGAAGGGAACTGGCTCTCAAGTACAGCGGAACACACCGAAAGGTGCTTGGCGACAGATTTTCACATGAGGGTAACCAGCCAGGCGGGTACTACAAAGTACCACCGTGCGAAAAGTATAACATCAAATAAAACAATTGCAAATGCGCTGTTTTCTGCAAATCGTCCTCAATTTTAATTCCATATACCATTTACTGCGACCTCAAATCACAAATAAATGCTCAAACGAGCTTCTTGCGTGTTCCTTCCTCATAAAAGTATCAATTGATTGTGTACATTTCTTTTTCAAGCCATTTTAAATGTATTTTTGATTGTCTTAACAATTTTCTACGGCGATTGGGTTACTTCAGAATTTATCTTCTGGTCTCGTCTCGAAATACTAAGAGGTTTAACGAATTACCATTTTTAGTCTTGAAAAAGATATGGAATAATTTGTTAATCTTTTTAACGGATACTGGATTTTACTGTGATTTGAATTCATTTAAGATTTGGATAATTTATTTTAGGTTTCAGTTAATTAGCAATTGATTTAGACATTCTTATTCGTTTTAAACTAGCTTCCGTCCCGAAGAATTTTTTATTTCCCCGGGATAAAAAGTACCCTTCAAGTTTATTCCAAGGTATGGTCTATCTATATGCTAAGTTTCATCAAAATCTGTTCAGTAGTTTTTTGGTGAAAAAGTAACGAATATCTTCACATCCTGCTAATATTATAAATACGAATGTTTGTAACTATTTCACGTAAAACCTACTCAACAGATTTGGGTAAAACTTGGCACACAGATAGGTCATAAACTGGAAATCATGTAAGCTACTTTTTATTCCAGAAAAACATAAGATTCCTCGGAAACGTGGTTGAAACCGCTGTAGTTATTTTAAACCCGCGACCTTCAAATTTCCGTAATCCCCAACTTTATCCCTTGACTACATAATTAAGGGACCTTTTGTGCAAAATTTAAGCTTTCTATACGTATATGTCGGCGGGCAATCGCCGTTGGTATTGAAATGTAACGATATAATGAGTCAGAATCAATGAACAAACTCTTGACAAACTATATTTCCATATAACAAATTAACGACACTTTACTATTAAATTTAACTTCACATTAAAACTTTAACAATGATATCAAGTGGTAAGCGGAATTACGAGCGTATGACTAGCGCCACGACTCAAGTTAAAGTGTGTCTCAACACATGCGCCGGCTCTTTTATAAAACGGTCGCTCCACTACCGCCACTTAGCGGCAACAAGCAAGAAACTAGTTCCGACGCTTTAGCGACTTATTTTATATTTTAACAAATAAATAATTATTATTTTTATTACAGCTAAATTTATTTAGCGCACATATATACTAACAACAAATAGCAATAAAATTCCTGCACTAGTAAGAAATCTTTATCCACATCTCGAGTACCAACAAAAGAAAAATATTTTCTTCAGTATATAATACCTACCTACCTACTGACTATCATAAAAAAACTCATGAAAACTCTTTGTCTATCCATCCATCATACGCATCTATAAAACTATATAAAACCCCAATCAAAGTAATAATCAAAATAAGTAAAAAGAATCGACTTCAATAAAACCGGTACTATAGACGTCGTTGATTACGGTTCGATCGGACAAGATTAACCGAACCGGTATTTTCCATTTCCTCCTATTATGTCCCAGGTGATCGTATACCTGTCCTTTTCTATCGCCATAGGAGTAGTAAAGACGGCTAGATAGTTGTCGAAAGGTCATTTCGGGGTTTAAGTGCTGTATTAATTGAAGGGAGGGAAGGTACTCGTATGAAGTTACAGAAAGGATGAGGAATTTCTCTTTCTGCATATCGGACTGATATACATGCAGCCTTAGAATGTACATGTTAATTATAAGTATGTACTTACCAATGTAGGTAGACTAGGTAGCCAAATAATTCGATTCAACGAAGTCGAAAGTCAAAGTCATTTTTATACACCTAACATATTGTGTCTTAAAGTGGGATTCAAATAATTTTATTTCTGAACCACTATCGAGTGAGATTTTTCATATAGGGAAAATTATTTAGAATATGATAACAAAAATAAAAAAAAATAACAAAGTTTAAAAAAAAAACTTTATTTTTATTCAGCAACATATTATTGTGCCATTTTATTTACAAATTATGAGTACCAAATTTCAGATTAATTTAATACCGAAAAGTGGATTACGATTGATTTGAAAGTTTCGACCTAAACAAGTAAAAAGCTTGTAAATAGACTTACGTTGGCCTCTAACTCAGTAAGAAAGACTCATGACGAAGCCGAAGATGATACCTAATTCCCTGTTGTGCCTATTTTAAAATATATTAGGTATATATGTATGTATATAGCACAGTTAAAGTGATATTTGATAATCCTCCAAAATTGTAATAGCTTAGCTTTACAAAATGATTAACATTCCTCTATAATCCCTAGAATATGATACTATTTATTAAACTAAGACACAACTGACGTCTGAAAACAAATTCCATAATTTCAACAGACTGCCAACTCACTCGTCCGCATAAATAACATCGTCTGGTTAGTTTTAAAGCGAAACTTTGAATGAAACCTAGTCAAAGTAAAAACACTGAAATGTTGAAATAAATAGAATGCAAAAAGTTTGAAATAACATAAATTTAATTTGATAAAAAAAGAAGTAAACAAATTCGACAAATCCGTTCAGAATTGTTCGAAGTTTTCTTTACTAAGGCATTTTAGGGCGGAAATTTGGTGCTTCAGTGAATACAAAGAGTTACTGAGATTGTTTCACTCCAATAACATTTGAATTGAAAGTTTGTAGAAGTTTTGTAACGCAAGGCCAAGTTTTACAATAGCGGATTATCAGAGCTATTTGCTAAAGAGATTTTAAATGGGCTGATTGAATTTTGTTTCACAATGCCAAATCGATAGAAATTATTTGTTAGATTGTTTAGATTATTTTTTGGTTGGAATTTATATTTGAATTTGACAGATGTGACGCACTTTATAATATATTTATTTCTTCTTACAAAATTAAATTATAGACCATAATATTTTTCTATTTATCTATAGTAATAATAGTAATAATAAAGCTGAAGAGTTTGTTTGTTTGAACGCGCTAATCTCCAGAGTTACTGGTCCGATTTGAAAAGTTCTTTCACTAATAGGAAGCTACATTATCCCTGAAGGTTAAGCTACTTTTTATACTACTTTTTTTATACTTTTTAGTGAAACCGCAGAAAATGAATAATGGGAGATTTTTCGCCAATGTATAAAGCTTGGTTCTAAAAGGCAACGCTGCCAGCCAGCCATCTAGCGGCTGCCGCCTAGAGGTTTTTTTACGTATATTTTTTTTTATGTTTTAAAGTAAAATAAATTAGTTTATTGAAATATGTGAATGGATCATTAGTACCTAACCTCAAATATAGTGGAGGTAGGTAACTGGATAATTTGAAACAGAATTTCTGAAACCTGAAACCACTGACGAGCTTGATTGCAAATAGACATCGAGGTGGGAAATAAATCGAATTTCTAGCCCAAGCTCTCAATCAGGAACAGTGATAGACCTAGAAATATGTGGTCGGCGTTGATTACAAAATATCCTTACTTTTATACAACGAATCTGCTATAAACTCAAAAACTACAGCACGGATTTTCATTGATTTAATTGACAGATTAATCGCATATTTGCATATTTTTATATTGTTCTTTAAAAATATGCAGGTTGTAGGTATACATTTGATGTATTTTTAGGGTTCTGGAACTCAAAAGAAAAACAACGAAACCCTTATAAGATCACTCGTGTGTCTATCCAGTTTGTCTGTCCCGAAATACTGGACTGGTTTGAGTTGAATTTTGGTATACATAATGTAGGTCGATGACCCATACAGATTTCTCATTTTGAACCCTAAAAAGTACATTATTTGATCAAAAACAAAAGTAACTCATGAATTAGTTATGAACGTACAAATTGAGCATAGAAAAAAATCCACAAAGGCAGTTGTCTAATTGATGGAACGTCACATACAAAAACCAAATACATTTTGCGTCGGAACTCATATGATATAGTTCCGCCTTTGCAAGCGTTATCATCAATCTTTCACGTATTAATTGAGATCGATCCGCGCGGAAGTGGTGCGGTGTAGGTAGTTATTTTCCGCTACTGTATAACACCATCCATTACTGTCCAGCTAAGTTCTGAAGGGTGTCTAAAGAGACAGCTATTACCGTCTTAGCATCCTATCTAAATCTACATTAATATTATAAAAGAAAAAAAAAAGATTTTTTTGCTTAAAAGCTACTGAATCGACTTTAAAAATAAAAAATAATCTCTTTAGCAGGTCCTCGTACTTTTTTAATTATGCGCCATGTTTAAACTCCAAAAAAGTAAAAATAAACTAATAAATAAGTAAATTTCAGGGTCAATCATCAATTGAAACTGTCTTTTGCGTAATGTAGGTAAGGTATAATTAAGACATTCTGTAACTTGACCCCTTTGTGCTTAAATAAGTAAAGTTTTCGGATCTAGCTTATAACGTTAGATAACAGACGCTAGGGTATGTCGAAAGCTCAATTATTTAGGTCCCAAGTTTGACCTTGAAACTGAACTTATTCATTTCAAAGGGTTTAAAATAAGTCATAGAAATTGGATATGTATTAGAAAAGCGAAATCTAGTGGCACGCTTTAATGATTATTTTGACATAATGATGTTTTTATTTTTTTGTCTCTCTCTATAATAATTTAGGCTGATAAAAAGTCCATAATAGGCTAAGTTGGCTAAGGCTGTTTAATTTACCTATTGATCTTACAAACTAGAACTTTTTTGTATGTCCTGAGTCTGGTTGTAATTTATATTTATACTAAGAATAAAGCTGAAGACCTTTTACGATGATCTTAAACGCGCTAATCTCCGGATTTACTGGTCTGATTCGAAAAAATCTTTCACTAATAGAAAGCTACATTATTCCCGAAGTTATTTTTTATCCCGGAAACGCGAGTGAAACCGCGGGGCGGAAGCTAGTGCAATATATTGAATTTTTACTCGTTTAATGCGTCAGCAACACTCTCCTTTGCTTTTATAAATAGGTAAGTAGATATACAAATTATACAGTTAAAGTCCTGGAACGCTTTGTCAACTCTGCAGAAGTATGTGTAAACACGGCATGCTCCATAATAAACAAGTTTGCTTGACATGCACTCTCTCTGGATGAGTGATATTTGCAAATGCCAACTTCGTGGCCAGAGAATTAGCGAAATCTTAAGTTTATATTAACCCTTAACTTGGGAGTAAAAAAGAAAGTAAAAAATTATAAAAAATCGATTCTATTGATTAATTTGGTTTTATTTATGGTCAGATAACATGAAAAAAAAGTGTGTACGTTGGAGTCTAAATACGTTGTCAAGTTAAGGGTTAGAGGTTTAAAACCTTAACTCACTGAATCTAAATATTATTTGTCTTAAAAACTTAACTATTATAATTATTCGTAAGCATTAAGCAATAAATGAATAAATAGTAACAATTATTTGATTAATATTACATTAGTAAAATATATCTTATCTGGTGCTAATATTTATTTATTTATTTATTTTGATGGGGGACCAACAGCTTTCCAAGTTTTGAACAGAGTTATAACATAAAAAATGCATGAGCAATTTAGAGGTCCTCACTGATAGACACATAATATATATACGGATTATTAAGAATAATGAAAATGTTATAATAATATTTTGTATATTATTATTTTGTTTACTTAGGTATACCTATAGCTTTATCCACGTTATAAATACAAGTTTAACCAGTCAGAAATCAAAAAATATTTTATATCATTAAAACTTAACTTATTTAAGAAATAATTATAGGTCTAACGTAATAATAATTTAGCCATGCATACGTAGAGTATATTCAAATCATGAGACTGGAAGGAGATATTTTTAGAGGAAATATGGTTATTGTATTAGGGTATTGAGATGAATGAAACATTTTCTGAAACGTATTTCCACCATAACCTCAACTCATATAACCCATAAAACAGTCTTATTTTATAAAAATAAGTGTCAACAAACATGAAAACGGCAACAGGTGCTTGTGAAAAGAGGTTCAAACATTCCAACGAGTTTTGCAATGTATTTACGCGAATCATTGCGTTTTGCAACTTCGCAACGGAATTTGTGAAGTTATTCATGCTAATGTAAGTGAAATGTACAATTCTGAGAGTTGTAAAACTTAAGGAAAACTGAGGGATTAGCATTTAGCACAGCTGCAATTTTGAGTACCAATAACTGTTGAGTTTTCAAGCCTCTTAATGTTTACCTTCTTTGGCCACACCATCACATTATATGGTAAAGTTTGAGGCTATATAAAAGTCTATTCAATTCAACACTCAAGGCCACGGGACTCGCTGTTGTCCAAGAATATATATATCTGGGTCAAACAATTCAGGTACGGAGAAACTACTTCGAGAAAGGAGCCGACCGCAGAATTCATTTGGGTAGCTTTTGGGAAACTTCGTCAAGTATTCAAGTCTAGAGTCTAAAGTAAGTTTTTAATCAGTACGTTCTGCCTCCTATGATATAGGTACGGAGTGAGGATTTATATGTAAATAAAACATAAAAACTTGAAGTATCTAAATGTTATTTTTAGCTATAGCAAATGTTTGTTTGTGCGGACATATGTTAAAAGATGTAGAAAAAAAAAACCTTACAATTTAAAACAAATTTTGGAAAAGTACGGACCTCGTGGTCGAAATTTTAAGTCACTTGGCGAGCTATAGGAAGAGTCATGCTTGGGGTTTTTTAAAAGGTAAAATCCGCATTGATTTTATCTAACAAAGAATTAAAGTAACCGACAAAGTTCAACATCAAGTTTTCATCCTACAATGTTGCCCGCATTTCCGGGATAAAAATTACATATATTACTCTCTGATCCATAATCTATAAATACAAATATTATTACTGTGTATTAAAAAATGAACCATCTAAAATACTTAGTTTCTTAAATCGACATTTAAGAAACCTCATTGCCTAAGAATATTTTTTAAATTGCCATTAAAAACAATGGCGCACGAATTTGCGTTTTACTACCATTACATTTTACTACAGCCCTAATATCACTAAATAAACGTAAATCAGATTCCCTGATAAGTCCCAGCACAGCCGAGACTCGAGGAGATGTTAGAAGAGCAGTAATTGATTGCATTTGTTTGTGAGAGCCTTAAAAACTCCATTCGATTACAGCGCACCCGTTAAATTAATTCTATTGGAGCGGAATTCGATAAGTAAATAAATTACGGTAAATGGAAAGGGGGCTCGGGTGACAAAAGATAATAGACTTTTGTAGAGGTGATATAGAAGTGTTTCTGGGCTGAAATATAGATGACTCTTAATTTCGTCTCTGTTCCATACGACCACGTTTTTATTCCTCAGAAAATTTGCATGTTAGCAGGACATTACCTTTACTATTTAATTAGCTAAATTTGATGTTATTTGGTTTTATAAGAAAGACTCAAAAGCTTTGGAAATAGGACTCTTTTTTGTGACTTAATTACATTGAATATAAATGATTATTTTTAACGCCTTAAATGAAATAAATACCAAAGTAATTTGGTGTAATTGTAATGGGTTTTATTACTAGATGCAATTGAAAATACTTATTTTATAGAATCTCTAATCAGTGGAAACACTATTTAATATTTCGTCACTAGGTTCCTCCTTGCGATTGTACTCGCAATTTAAAAAAAAACTAATGTTTTAATAATTTTTCAGGGTATGAACTATCTATGTGCTAAGTTTAATCTTAATTAAATAATGCGTAATTTGGTCACAAACATAAAAATATTACGTTTATAAGACCTATTAGTGAAATGAACGCTACACCGCCAATTTAATGGCCCTACAAGAAAACTAAAGTAACGAAACGAGCACCCAAAGGCACAGATGACGCCACTAGCGCGAGCGGAATGGACTTCCGCCGGATATGTCAAATGTAATGGAGAATGGTTCGTCTTTTAAAATGTCACCATGACCAAAATGGCTACCGTAAAATGTGCCAGATTTTTTAATTCTAGCCATTTATTTTAGATTTTGATGAGTTGGAAATTGGATTTCAGTGACATTTTAATTTTGTATTTTGAATGAAACATAGTTTTTAGAGGTTATATGATTAGCACTGAGTGTTTTTCTCACAAACTAGAAAAAATGTTAATTTGAAATTAGAACAGTCGACACAGGGGTTCATCTAGCGATTGTCAAAATATTTTTTTATTTATATTTTACTAGCGACCCGCTTCGGCTTGGCACGATTTTTCTCGGCTTTTCTGTACTATAATATGCATGTATTATACATATAAACGGTCCTCTTGAATCACTCTATCTATTAAAAAACCGCATCAAAATCCGTTGGGTAGTTTTAAAGATCTAAGCATACATAGGGACAGACAAACGGAAAGCGACTTCATTTTATAAGATACTATGTAAAGAAAATATTTATTATAAAACGAAATAAATAAAGTTAAAAAATATATATTGACAAATATATAAAATAATCATCAAATTTCAAATTAACATCCAGATTACCTGCTTTATTCTATAAATATACAATATTTACAATTATTTACAACAAATATACAAACTATATATAAAAAAAATGCTCGAGGCGGCCGCTGCTGCCAATCAACGGCAAGGTTCCCAGAAGGCTGGCAGCGTTCTCTCTTTGTATGGCCAAGCTAACGCGTTGGCGGAAAAAGCTCCCCGCCCGCCTGTCCCCTGTGACCTCAATTAATTTTGAAGATAATGTTCGAGAAAATCGGCGAGTCTCGGACCCCCAAGGACCCATGGTCTCGACCGCAAAAATAAATAATTTGGGCCAATAGAAGCGTATTTTTTGGATTTAGAATTTTCCGCACCAGCTGCAGCCGCTCCTGCAACTCTACATGTCGCTGGAAAGTGAGATGGCGCAAATGTATCAACACATGTGGCATCCCACACCAACGACTTACCGACACTCCATGGGATCAAAGACATACCATCCGGTCTCTTGCCATCGCCACGCATAATACCGACTGGTTACCCATCCAGATACAACTTATGTTAATATTTTTATCTAGTTTGTCAGAAAAGCCATTATACCTATATTATCGAGAATTTTAATAACGAGTTTTATTATAACACACCTGTCGCTATACTTATCCAGTGGAAAGCTGTTATCCTATGTATAAAATCTTCAAGTTAGCTCCATTAAAAAAAACTATTTACGAAAAAAATATTCAAGGACCCCAAACGTAGGTATCATGAATAGCGTCGCTGTTTACATTTTGACCTTTCCCCTTTGGCGGGTCAACTAGCAACCGTGGGAGGATCTCATCACCTAAAATGCTACGTAATTTTTTTAAATACCGAGAATATTGCGACGACAAGATACTCACTAACGAACTTGAGACTGTATTTTTAATCAATGTAATTTCAGATCAATTCAATTCCGGGAAGTGAGTCAACATTTTCAAATAAATGCTTGTAAATATCCCTTACTGAGCATTCATATTTTGTTTACAGAAAACATATCACATCACTTAAATATTGTATGATAAAAACTTTTTAATCCAATTATCAATTTTAAATTAATGATTAAAAAAGATATAGAAAAAAATAAGTTTCGAAATAAAATTGTCTGTGACCAACAGACGGGCAGACAGACACATGAGTGATCCTATACAGATTCCGCTTTTTTCTTTCGATATACGGAATCCTGGAACTTAGCTGGAACACACATTGGTAACAAATTTTTAACTTGATTTCTGTAGCTACGGAGCAATCTAACTTTAATTAGCACATCCTAAATTACTTAATAAGTACGCCTGGGTAACCACGAAACTAACCAGAGAACATAAATTACTGATTCCACTGAGATAAACTTTAGTTACATATATAATTTAGTTCACGAACCGGAAGACGCAGCGTGGGCAGACCCCCTACAAGGTGCACCGATGATCTTGTGAGGGTCGCGGGAAACCGCTGGATGCGGGTAGCGCAAGACCGGCCATTGTGGAGATCCTTGGGGGAGGCCTTTGTCCAGCAGTGGACGTCTTTCGGCTGACATGATGATGATGATAATTTAGTTTATTGTGAACTAAAACAATTGCAACCCTAAATGAGTAGTTTATGAATTTTAGAATGTAATTTAGAAATAACTAAAATAAGTGGCGTATTACCTACTGTTATATAAAAAATGGATGATTTATACAATCCCAAAATGTGGTTCCGAAATTGAGATAACTGGAAATTGTGGATCCTATTTTTAACTTTACAATACTTTTTTTTATAACTAGCTATCCCCCGCGGTTTCATCCCACGTTTCCGGGATAAAAAGTATTAGGGGATAATGTAGCTTCCTATTAGTGAAATAATTTTTCGAATACCTACTACAAGATCCATAGATCAAACAAACTCTTCAGCTTTATTATTATTAGGTTATTTATTTTTTTAACCTACCATGCATAATCTTGACACCTACAGAATCCATGTTTTCATTTTTCGTTACGATACATCACTTAAGCCATAATAACATCACTATACTTTTATTATATTGCTCTAAATCATTTTCTCTAATCGACGTCACGACATCCAAAGAAAATTACATCTATCAACATTTTACTTTAACTGATTGGAAAACATCAATCACATCAATATGATAACTACGTAGTTTACCCAGGTAGGTACAGTATGACACAACTTAGATGAAGCATCGGCAACATTCATAAAATCGATAATGGTGCCGATTCAGTTGTTTACGAACTAAATAAATTTAATCTCACTATATCTCTTTCTAATAGTAAATATAAGAAAGGGATGCAAGATATTTTAGTCCTGTCAGTTTAGTCCGACTACACATTTCAACGTGAATTTAAGCGCGATCTTTTTGGTCACGACTATTTACCCGTATATTACGCCGGCATGGACTAAATTGACAGCATTAAAAATGTTTTATCTTTTTTCAATAAGGTTAACATGAAAGAGAGGCGACTTGTCTAATATTAGTTAAGTTCATAAACAACAGAATCGGCACCAATATCCGACAAGAGTGCGCTTAAAACATTACCCATGTTTATTAATAATTTAAGCGAAAATGATCTTGTTGAACGTTGAATGGCGCGATAATGAATGTTTTTTATTAGTTGTGTAAATCGGAAGTGAAGTGTAGATATACGATTTGCCGATGCTACGTCTAAGTTGTGTAATACTGTAGGTACCTAATAATAAAAATATCATAAGGCATTTCTGTTTAATATTGTGCGTGTAGAGAAATATGACAAACATTTCTTTCCTCACAATGACGGTGCTGAACCATGCGATTCATAAAGCTGAGCTGACACTGACTGGCACTGTGTACATAAAAATCAGAGATAGAATGTATCTCAAACTTTTCGCTTTGACGCTTTACAAAACAGTATTTATTAAACGAGTGCGAAAAGGATTTTTGCAGGGTAGTAACATATAGGCTACTAGATGTTCTCATTCGCTTTTCTGGAATAAAAAGTAGCAGTCCTTCTCCATGAAATAAGCTATCAAAAAAAAAGTTATCAAAGGCATGCAGATAACCTATGATTTGAAGAAGGACATAGGCAAATTTTTAACTCGGGTACGCGGGTGAAACCGTGACAGCTAGTAATACCAATATTGTCAATTTTCAAAATTAACAAAAGATAATGTCGTTATAGGTAAATGATTAACTTTTCTTTTCATTTAACCAATGGAAAATATTTCTAAAAATAATAATGTTGCAACATTTCAATTCAAATAAACATTCACAAGTACTTATACGAACCGTCTGAGTCTTATCTCTGTTTTCCCATAGCCGGTATATCTTTACCCGGTTACGGATAACCGATAAACCGTTAACCTTACTGGTTTATAGACAGTTCTATTTTCAAACTGAGAAAATAAAATATTAATGTTTGTTTTCTCGCATTACTTTAAATGTTGAGAACCACTATTTTCAAGCATTGCAACTGCATCCATCGATTTAAAGCGCTGTCTGGAGATCTTTATCAGTTCGAGACTCATTAGTGCTAAGTACTTGTGCACTGACAGTGCTTCATTCGACTGAATAAATAATATATCTTCGATAAATGGCATTTTGTAGTGTAGACAAGATTAGACGTAGCTTAGCGTAGAAGCTACTAAAATTTAGTGTCTTTTAGTGTTCTACAAATTATTAGAGCTATTAAACGAATTAATATAAAACGAAGCAACGAAAAACTAAAGCTAATTTTATATATTGTTAGCAAAATAAATAATATTAATATCTTAGTAAAATATACCTACGCCTATTTATAAAAGTGTTGCCTACCTAAAAACATATACCTAAAGAAAACCAATTTTTATTAAGTGGTATTACTAAAAGCTTATTTCATTATTGTATTAAGTATTTTGCTACATTTTTGCCTTTATTATACTACCCTTAGCCTTGACATAAACTGGCTGACAGATATAATAAAACATAAGTTGGTACTTGTACTTAATAAAAGACAATTTGTAGTATTTGTCCTTTGTGGCTGACGCCGGGGGAATATAATATTTTTTCCGATAATAAGTAAAGTGACGCAGTGACCTCATAAAGCATGGCGTGTACTCATAAATAAGAGGATTATTTGCAATATTATTATGTCCTTGTTCCTTGGGGTTCCTTGTGACTGGATTAATAAGGGCTAAAGCACAAAAAATATTTTTTATGTCAACAAGTTAACAAGCAGGCACACGGTCAACCTGATGGAAAGTGGTCATAGCCGCTTATGGAAATTTGCATTCGTAGACCTTGAAGAGTTCTTTTTACAGCTTTAATTTATCTGCAGTGAATTCTTGAGATAAATACCTACCAGGTAACTTTTTAATCACCGTCCAAATTTTACTACGCTTTAAGTACCGAATAATACCGAATATTGAGGCAAACAATCTTACAGCCCCTGCCTTTTCACGTCTCCTTGATGAACTTCATGCTGAATTCGGAAATATTATGGCAGCATATTTTTTTTACAAGTCAAAGTTTCCAAACAGTTTGAATTCTGAATTATTACTTGTCGTTATTTACCAGATAAATAGACGACATTTTTTATTCCTTGTACATCAAAGTTGTGCATAATCAGCCATTCAAAGCATTAACAAGGAAAAGAGCAACCCTTATAAACTTTTCGAGGCTCTGTTTGTTTAATACACCAGTTACTTTGATATTTGACGAGAATTTCCACTCTATTTAAGACTTTAATTCCTGAGTTGTAAGACTGAAATTCTTAATAAAGTCTCAGTGAAAACTCTGGTAGAACAACTGACCGTACAGTGCGTTTGAATTATTTAAGCCACTGGCGTACTTTTGCTTCGCGCGGTGGAGGTTTAAATTAAGGTACCGAGGGATTTTCATTTATTAAAGAAGTAATTTTAAGCTAATTGGATAGCATGATGCCTTACAAACAAACGTAGGTACACATTTCATTTCGACTAGTAGTATATTTCCATGTTTAATTTTCCACGTTAAGATTTAAGAGATGCTACGGGTGATATATTAGTGTTCAGTTTATTAATATAATTACTGCGTATCTCGTTTCTGATGAAAAGGAATTTTTCATTAATTTTAATGTAAATGTTGGTGAAGTTTTAAATTTAATGTTCGTTATAATGTGTGGAGCGTCTTTATATGAGTGCTTAACGGCTTTTTGTGTCAGGATATAAACGCTTTTATTACACTGTATGCCATATTTGAAATATTTATTATTATGCATTAACATCTGCTCTACGATTTTACCCACGCTATCCTTCTTGTAATAAAATTTCAAGACAGAAATGTGTTTGACGTCGGTTTTGCTGGTTTCCAGATTTCATTTACTTTAGTTAAAACGTTTCCTCACGATGTTTTCCTTCACCAAAACCACTGCTACCGTCGCCTCAAATTTCGAATTTCTCAATTTTACTTTCATTCAGTAAATCTCTAGTTTTAACTTTTTTAAATAGCCTAAATTGTATATACCCAGAAATGGATGAAAATCACAAAGTTTATTTTAATAATTCTGCTATCACTCTACTTTGTGGAGCAAAAATTCGTATTATCAGTGATCCCTATACGAGAATTTTAGATACCTTTTTACAATGTCGCCGTCCTTGTTAAAAGTTTTGTGCCTTTAAAAGTTCTTTTAAAAAGAACTTTAGAGTTCTTTACAAATTTTTAAACAGTAGACTTAGTCAACCTAAGACAGGAAGTAATTTTTGTAAACCTAAAAAGCCTTTTTTTTTTAAATATTTTTAGCATAGAGTAGGTAAATAATGTAGTACGTACAAAGCCTTATTAATTATCTAACCATTTAGATGGACGTGGAAGTGGACTATATTTTTAGGCTAATTCAATTTTTTTAAAAACCTACATGATCTGATATGTTATTTAAACAAAAATAATCGAAAACGCTGTTATTTAACACTAATTGTAAGAGGTAAAATGTACACGGAAAAATATGACTACAATTTCTGGAAAGAATTTCGTAACCATAAAGAAAAAACAACATGCGATACTTACATGTTATATGCATACTCTGAATCCACGTTTCTTCAAAACTTTCCGAAAAAAAAATATAAGCGAACTGTGATTCTATAGGTAATACACAAATAGTCCGTTTATACTTTTTAATGATAAAGGATTAGCAAACCTGGCGAGTACACTCGCGACAGTGACTTCAGCCTTTCAATGTTCTTTGTTTAATGATGTCTCAGTCTTTGACACATATCGCACGCGGGAATAGGAAAGAGAGGGTAGAATATTACCTCATACAAGTGTACCCTCAATCTAATTTATTAATCAATAGTTGAAAATATCCACTGCTTAACATAGGCTTACGTAGTAATTTTTTATGTCATTAAGCTGGCAGGCAAAACTGGTTCACCCTCACTTATGCAGATCAACAAGATCAGGGGATTGCCAATGTGTTGGTAATATTTTGCAAATGTTGGAATACACTAATACAAACTTGGCGATAGACTTTTAACTTGAAAGCGGTAACCAGCTAGGCTCGATCCTTTTTCTGGCTGGCTAGCCTAGCTACCGTTCTCGAGTTTGAATTTAGTCGCCAATCACCTATTGGTATGTTACAGCAACCGAACTTTTAAGCCAGGTCCCTCCTAAGCTCTGTGGACTTTGTCTACGGCTACATCATGACTAATGTGGTGAGATTGAGGTTTAACAATGGTAGAATTAAAAGCAGTTTGGCAAATGTTTAGAATGCCTTCTTTTAGAAACAATAAAAAAAAACTTAGGTTGGGTACTTACTTGCTTATTCTTATTTCAACCTATTCTAAAAAAAATGTTTTCTATTTTGATATCAGATCCTCTCATTGGCTCTGACTAGACTAAACTAGTTTAATGGCCAACGTGTGAAGTTGGCGTTACATTTAACCCTTGGTTTAAAAGCAACACGAAATTATCAATATGGTATATAAGATTTACAGAGATATAAGATAAAATTCAACGTGGTCTCGTTGTGGGTGTTTCCCAAATCTGTTATTTCGGGACTTTGTCCGCGAGAACCCTACCAGCCATTGAATAAAACCCTAGGGTTTGTGAAGAAATTAAACGCTAACATAATTAACAGTTTGGTCCAAGTCATCGACTTAAAACAAGTATAAATCTGGAAAGGTAAAATCTGGGAAATGCCACATTTACAAAATTAAAATAATAATGATTCATGTGCGCCTGACACTTTTTTAGATCTAAACATGTTTAAAGCTCAGCCATTGGATTGCATGCACCCCATCGGAACTTAATTAATAATATCTATTCACAATTATTATGCGAGGGTAGCATTAAAAATTGTGGAATTAAAATTCTTGATCAATTCACATTCATTAAATCACCATTTTCTATTTTTATCTACTCCATATGCAAATATGTTAGTACTGCCGAAATTAAAGATCATACATGAAACAAAGCCATCTTGTTGACTAAACTCAGAAAAAAAATCATAAACAACAATAGTATGAATAAAAAAATTAGGCATTTCCAATTTTATTTTTGTTCCATCCATAACACCAATTCTCTGGATGGATTTATCTAAATCCATGGCCATACTGAAAAACAAAAAATAGAAAAATCGCCATCTCTGAACACTTGTCCCATTAACCTGTAGGGTGGAAACAAAGGAAGGATTCAGGGCAACGGCTGAAACGAGCAACAATTAGAAATGTAATCCTAGCGTCTCGGTTACTGCATCGGATAATTCCTGGTACAGGTTACCGCCTCCACCAAGATAACCGTTGTGAACTTGCCAAGAATTTACGCAAAACATTTTTGCTCGTATATCTTTATAAAATATTTTCAAAAACATGGAGCTGTATAATTTATGGGCATTGAAGATGACGTCATTAAAAATGTCTTTGTAGAAAATGGATAGTTGGAGATTTGGATGCCTTATAAAAATGATTTAATATCACGACGAAGATATTCTTTTTAAAAATAAAATTTTGCTTTTGCTTTGCCTTTTGACACTTTTTCTTTATAAAAAGACAACTTTCCCAATATCATGGTTCTGTAATCAGTGGTAACACCACTACATTTATACCTAAAGAAATATAAATAATACAAATTGCTTCTACATATCAACAAGTGGTGTAAATTACATAAACAAATGCTATATTAACTGACGTTTAATTTATCAAGACCCTTCCGCTTTATGAGTCATTGTTTCTCAACCTTTTTTAGTGTTGCAACTCACTAAAAATCTAAATTAAAAATCTAAGTCAAATAGAAATTATATTTACTTAAATTATATTTACTTACAAAGTATATGACTTTTATATGATGACTCTTCACTAAAATATAATTATCTATGACTTGAACTTAAAATATAACTTGAGAAATAAGAATGAATTGTTCAACTGGACACTGGCAAAATCAGAATTATAAATAAATTGGATAGTTTTGAATACTTTCAATAATAAAAAAAATACTAAACATAAAGCTTACCGTCGCATTTCAAACAATTTTGATTTATTATGGCGTTTTTAAATTTAAAATTCTTCCATAAAAAATGTTTTACGACCCCATATTAATAAATGTGACCCCCAAGGGGTTGCAATCTCTAGGTTGAGGAACTACGGTATATGTTATCCCTATCTCAGGTTTGCTCCTTACTAATTGGGAATGATGTAAGGCTCAAATTACATTGGATATCTCGTGAAGCTGGCGCTTATTCAGTACAAATTGCTTTTGGCGCAGAAAATGCTTATTGCCCTGAAGGATACGGAGCATTCATGGAGCATAATACCGCGCTCAGAGTCTAGGAAATATTCTTTGATATTTCTAAAAATTACTGCAATGAAAGAACTTTTCCTTCCTTATAACTAAATGCTATCTCATCAACTTGTATTTAGGTTAGGTTAGTACAAAAAATAGTGTCTTTTTTTTCTTATCTCATGTCACGCATAAATTTATTTACACTAAAGTAGGAGCTGCTACATAATCATCTTTTTCGTCTTTATTAACGTTGTCTTACCCCATAGATATATCATATGACTTTAATAGTACCTAATACTATCCGTATCCCGCGATTTTATCCGCATTCTTGTGACAAAAACATGTAAGTACTAGTACTAGCGCTCGGGGATAATGTAGCTTCCTATTAGTGATTTCTTTTTGTTATGGGATCCTAGGAAAATTGCAAATATCTAAAAATGTAAAAATTAAATATTTTTTCGAAAATTGTAGCTCGTGTTCCATGTAAACATCATAGTAACGCAGATTTTTTTCACTGACTTCAAATCAGCATCAGATTAGAGTTCCTACATAGTTATATATTTATTTAACCTAGAGTTACATAATATTAAAGATATTATTCGTATTGTTACAGATTATGAGGGGGTGTGCGGGGCGAGGCCTCGTTCAGGCGCTATGTGGAGGGTGGGCGTGTTCCTCCTCTCTCAGATAGTCGTGTGTCAATTTACTACTGGTGAGTACAGAGTCAGAGTTTGTCTGTGTGGACATGTATATATACTCCAGTTTTAATGGATAAACTTCACACATAGAAGCTAAATTTTACATACATACCCTGAATTAACATATACAGGGCTAGTATTAATAGTTTAGAATTATTAACACACACAAACACCTTTTATGATCGGACCAAAAATAATTTGCTATTCCATACATTGAATAAAATAATTAACATTTAAAAAAAGAGTAAATACTCCTTCAGAGACAATGAAATTGGGAAATGAACAAAATTCTATGGGACCTTACAGCTATACAGAATCGTTTTAGTTAGCAAAAAAGTTATGCGTGAACAAACATAAAACAAATACAACTGAATTGAAAACCATACAATACCTCTAGTATTGTAAATGACGATAGACGATGGTAATCACTTACCATCACGTGGACCGCCTGCCTACTTGTCAACCTTCTGACATAAAAAATATAATCTGAGTAATTTTTTACCAACAGAAAACCCATCGACATCGACGATAGAAGAAAACCAGACAGTGACGTCATTTTACGCTCTAAGCACAGGTATAGCACCAGCTCCCGTCATGCTAAGACTCGGAAACTCAACCATAGACAGCACAAAATCATTCAAGGTACCACAAGCAAGTCAAGATTCAACCACTGAGGTTTCAGGACGAGCACAATTCGAAATGGTTCCACACGTGGTATCAGTAAAAAACACCTATTTTGACCATGATAGAAAATATGGGCCTACATTTGAAGATACTCCAGATGGCAATATAACGAAAATAACAGTACAATTGGGGGAGGATGCTCATTTGAATTGCAGAATCAGCTTGCTCCAGGACAAAACTGTAAGTGAATACAAAGTTAGTAGATTAGGGAAAAACAAGCTTTCTTTTGTGGCGGGTATTGCATTCGAAATCACCTTTATAAATTTACCTGTACGTTGTAAAATACATTGCTTCTTTTTGTTGATTTCTATTGTTATTATGAGAATTCATTTTATACATTTTATGAAATTTGATAGGTGGTAATGGAAAAAGAACTTGCTTTCAGTTCTACAATCAATCAACAGTGTATGTTTTATTAATTATTCTTTTAGTTCGGAACAATAAAATAGGTCATATCAATAAAAAAATACCTGAAATTATAACATTATAAAATACAAGTACATACTTACTTACAAAAAAAAGATAGGTAAATGAGGAATAAATCTGAAATATTTTGTTACAAAAATGAAATAACACCAAAATGTTAAAACTAAATTTCTTGTAATCCTAATGCAAATCTCACAAAACCATTATTTCTGTTTTTTTTGGGATAAGAGAGTTGCTCAGTTAAGTCCAAAATACAAAAGATAAAGTAAAAGATATACTAGACATTTTAATATACGTTGATATAATAAAAAAAAAAGCATCATGAAGATATAATAAAAGATATGGAACAGCGTTTTTATATCTGTGTAATAGTAATTTAAAAAATCCTTCATGGTCAACAATGACAAATGTAAAAGACATTCACTTATTTCACGCAAAGATAAAACAAAATCCAACTCACATTTACAGGGTTATAACAAGTTTAAAAAGTCATCAGGGAACATTACATGCGGGTTGGCAGAATGGTGGGCAATTCACAGAGTCATTCAAAGCTGAAGTTTCCTTTCAAATAATTTCCCCGCGATTAATAGAGGAATCGCGATAAGACTCTCAAAATTCACTAATAGCCGTAAAAGATTTTATTGTTACCAAAGATATGGTAATTATGGGAATTGTTACTTTTGTCGGAGATGTCAAATTGCTTAAAAGTCTTTATTTGGGGATTTGTGATACCGTTGTTAAATTTACTGGAGGCATTAGAAATGTCAATGTGTAACTTATTGGAGTAGAGATTTGAATGTTTTCTCATTTATTTGTTACTAGCGACCTGCCCCGGCTTTTCTTAGCTTTTCTGTACTATAATATGAACCTTCCTCTTGAATACTCACTCCACACACTTCACTCTATCTATTGCTGAAAGTTGCATTAAAATCCTTTGAGTAGCTTAAAAGATCTAAGCAAACTGACAGCGGAAGCGACTTCATTTTATACTATGTAAAGATGTGGATTTTTCTACTTTTTCTTGAGCTTGTATCATATTGTGATTGCGACATAAGTTAGATTTTACTACCAAGACTTGCAGTATAAACTGCACAATAACTTTGACATTATGAAAGCAATACAAATTTTAACGTAGTGACAGTATTTGTGGCATTCAAAACTGTATTAATGAAATGTCCACTTGTGTGTAGATGCCAATACTTTTTTTCTCGATTTTGTACAAAACTGTGAGGCCCACGTCCAAATATTTCCGCTGAGGACGTACCAAAAAACCCTACCAATCCACTATTTCTGTATGTACAACCGTCTGCCAAACACCCTGTATCTTACAGTAAGTGGCTACCGTCGCCATCAGACATTGGCAATATCTGAAGGATGGCCACATTACCTATACAGAAATCAATGTCGTAAGACTCTAATGTTTTTTGTGTGAAGTAGTTTAAAGCATGTTTTGCAAAACCCAGGTTCTAAGATAGCCCCGTCTCTTTCTATTAAATGTCATGAGAAAATGGTGGATATATTTAAATCTGGAGTTTAACAAGTCTTGTTATAAACCATCTCATATAATAATGGGATTAATGTTTAAATTCGTCCTTTATACCTACTTTATTTTTCACTTCAACAAAATTTAATGTCACGTCAAAATCATGTATGATCTAAAATATTAAAATCATTTAATCATACCCAAAAACATGCCTAAAACCATTTTTTCCTCATTAGAAGATCTCGGACAATTACCCTCATACTTTAGTCGATTAAAAACGGCTATTACCACAGATGATGGTAATTATAACTGTCCATCTCTTTCGATTCAATTACTTTAGAAAAGGTACGCAACATGATATTAACGGAGAAATTAAGTGAACATTTGCAGGCTAAGTGGGTCCTAATTACCCAACTTTCGACGGTTTTCAAGCACTCTCAGAGAATTCCATTTACCACAGAAAGGTTTAACAGCGTTAAAATAACAATGTAGAAAAAAATAACAATAAGGAATTGGGTAAAAAGGATCTTTTGTGTTCAAAACAGTAACTCTTTTTTATTGGCTGGAAGGCTGGAACAACACTAATGTGGACACGGTAGGTAGGTGTAATCGAATAGGAAAGAATTGCCAGATTTTTCTCTTTTGTTACATCTTTATTGTCCAGAAATTGTAATAGAAATGGTTCTATTTGGATGTTTATTTATGAAGTAACTAGGACAAATAAATTGCTTTGAAGAAAATAGTCACGAATTGTTTAGGTCGAAAAAAGATTTGTTACCATTACTTTATTACTTAGAGGTTTTTATATTTTTCCAAACTATATTTTTTCCTCAAGCTATATCTGTCTGTTGGTTATGCATGAAATCTACTACCATTATTTTAGGTGTCATGGGTTCGACGCAGAGGTAAAGATGAAATGCCAGAGCTGCTCACAGTCGGGGCTATAACCTATGCAGCCGACAACAGAGTGACAGTCGCCAAGAGATACCCTGGTAACTGGAGGCTGCTCATCAGGGAAGTCAAGCCTGATGATGAAGGAGTATACGAGTGTCAGATATCTACTCACCCGCCGAGAGTCAGTAGGACTTACTTGCATGTCAATAGTAAGTGGAGACCGCAATTAGTCGTAACTCGTACTAAGTCCTCCCCCTACCTCGGTAACGCGCTGAGCCGAGGTTCGTACCTCATTCGAGGGTGCCCTCATGCGTGGTTACCTAAATGTTTCCCGGCGGAGAGCCCTCTGCACTCTTTAGTCCTTTAAAAAAAAATATCTAAGTAGAGACTTTGTACTCACTTGTGATACTGAAACGCTATACTCGAGAAGCCACTATGCCATACAATCGAACTGTCAAATGAAGATATGGCGTTCAGTATTTGGCCATAAATCTTTTGATTTTACAATTTAATGTCCTAACAGCGCGATATTTTTTTCCCTGGACATTATTCTTATTCAAATAGGCCTTCGCACATATGAATAGTGTGGCTCTAACACCGGTTCAAAAAGTCACATTTGCTGCGACCACTAATTCCATAACATATAGATTTTAGTCTCAATGACAATAATTGCGTTTCTCATCAGCAAACCTGCAAAGATTATAAATATTTAACAGGTAAAATATCATTAAAAAAAACGTTAGATACCAGAAAATTTTAACTAGACTGTAATCATTGTTAAACATTACATCTGAACCCTGGGATTTCAGTAGTCCCGGTTATATCCCCTCGGTGGCACCTATTACGCCTCTCCGGGATAATCACGAACTTGCTCTCACACCTCCGATATTAACCCGTCGCTGTCGCTTGGAAATTGTCAACGTTCCTTCATCCACAATGTATGCCGACAAATCCCTAGGCACCGTTTTACCAAGCGTGGGAATTTTTGTTGCAGTCATAGCTTTACGTTTTCGAAATACAATAGGGAATTTCCATTGTATTGCTGGTCTCGAAAACGTGAACTTTTAGGGTGTATACGAATGTTATTGAAGATATTCTGGATGTTTGATGATTTTGATACAAATATCAAAAATATTTTTTGAAATATTTGTTTCCATGTCTTCAAATGTTTATTTAATGATTTATTTCTCATGTTTCATTCTCAAATAATTGTTTTCACAAGGTTTTATATAACTTGCCGTTGTAGTAAGGTATGCTGTACCTACCTAAATCAGATGACAGTACAATCATTAAGGTGCTGAAAAAAAATATCCTAAAAAAATACTTAAAATTTTACCTTATTACTCAATCGACAGTCAAGTCTTTATATTGATTGATTCGGATTCCCAAATCAAAGTTAATCTATGATAAAAACTTTGTAAATTTCACACGTCATCAATTTAAACTGTAGATATAGGTACTTAACAGAGAGTAACATAGATCAGGCTTCTAAAAACTGGAGGTAACGATAACCGTAACTTCTCAGCGCCGCAAGTATGGGTAGTCGACGAAGCCGGGGCACCTCTCCTAGAGAAGTACTACGAAGCTGAGTCTACGTTAGCGCTGGTATGCAGAGCGAGGCATGTGGAGACTCCTACAGTACTGACGTGGCTGCATGAGGGGAAAGCACTCAATTCTGATACCAGCAGAGGTGGTATAAGGTAGGTTTTAACATAACTCAGTGGTAGTGATGTTGAATGGTTCCAAGCTTGAGCTTTTGGTGAAGAAAAACATCGGTAAGGAAACCTTATCATGGTGGTAGGACACTTTGTACTCGTATAGCTGGCTACCAGGTCAAGTTGAAAATCTGTCGTCAAACACTTACCGGTGTGTTCCAACAGCTGCACTTGAGAATTAGTTCCCTTTGAATTTCTGTGCTTACCATTGTGATCAGTGATATAAAGAAAAACTCTTTTAGATTAGCAAATAATAATAATTTCATTAAAAGTACACTAAAAATACTTTACTTACAAGACAAAAAATATAAAGACATGTATAAAACTTGACCTTACGCAAACGTGTCAAAGCCATTGCCACGTAGAAAAGAAATAAACTAAAATTGCTTAATCCAACAAAGGCCCTATAATAATATCTAACAACTGTAATACTTTCAAAATGTCACGATATTAATAAACGTTATTACTTTTGATCAAAATAGGTACCATTAAACATTTATTGCCATACCAATGCTGTAATGATAGGTTTATTGTACCTTCCATTCAAATATTTCAATATACTTTTTATATAGCAAAAGGGAGGTTCAGAGAATTGCTTATAAATAAACAACGATACCGTACCGTACCGTTAACACGCCCACGCTGCCACTTTCAGGAAAGTTTCGACTCGGCAAGACATTTATGAAATTTTAAATAGACCCCCAAAATGTGAAAGTTGACAAGCTAATAGGATGTTGCCACGTTGAATATTCTAAAATAATTTTGTTAGACACTCAGTATTTCTAAGTAGAGGCTGAATAATACATGTGTAATGTATATTGTGAAATTGTAAAAGGTATTTGATGTTTTCATGATGATTTGTTGAAAGTTTAATGGGTAAAGCTTAATATTTGATTATATTAACATTTTCAAATGTTGTTATTCATTCGTACGAGCTTTTTGTCCGCGTGCGGGTGCCGTAGCCACCTCTGGCTAGCACCTTTGTGTCCTTTCAAAAAAAAAAAATATTTAGCTGTTGATGCGTTCAGAGCGTTCGACCTTATTGACAGACAATAATTGATATTGAAAAGCTGTGCTTATCAGCGTGCTTATCACTTTTAGTCTTTAAATAGTTTATTGTCAGTTGTTTTTCACATGGTCAGTTATATGTCGCTCTTTCCCGGGTTAGCAGTTCTAGAAATCTTTATGTTCACGTTCCAGACGGGTCAACTTTCAACGTAGTTTACCCGGAAGCTTTGCGCTGAAGTATTTTCATTCTATATGTACTTAAGCCTCATGTGAAAGTGATCTAAACAATATTACCAATACATTAACATAATAACATACAAGGAGTTACACGCTGATGGTCTCGGGGCACAGCTATTAATAATAATATTCTCCGGTTCCTTATTGCGATATTTTTTAACAGTATTGTGGATTGACATATTATATAGGTTTAAACTCCTAAAGCTCATTTCAGACGACGCTATACTATGCTATAAACTATAGCAAGGGTACAGAAAGCCAATAATATATAGTACAGTACTGTGTGTCCATAACAATGTATGGAGCGCGATATTGTCGTGCTATGAGCTTTAAACTATAATATTATGGCGTCTTCTGAAGTCAGCTTAACGAGTGAACCTACCATAGAGATAGACGTCTTGGTAGGCTTACTTTGCGATGAAATAAAGTAATCTGATGGCCTTAAAAATGTGAAAGAAAAGAAGCGAAAGAAAGCTCTTTAATATGAAAAAATGGTTTTAATAGAGTTTATCCGGAAAGTAAATGACCAACAGATTAAAAATCTTGTGCCAACAATACATAGTTATAATTTGTAACATTATTAATAACGTTGCGTCATCATAAAAGCTATATAACTATATAAGTAGAGTAAATTTTTTTAAAAATCTCTCTCTTAAATGTAAGTTCCATATCTCTTAGCATCATCACTAAATAATGTTTTTTATCCACAGCGTAAAAACAGAACAAGTGCCGGGTGGCGCAGATAGCCTACTGCGATTGGCGCGTGTGAACAGCAGTGACGCTGGCAACTACACGTGTGCTGTCCGCGGCGCCAGGTCACACACAGTCTCTGTTCATGTTCTCAATGGTACGTTATTTTTCTTCTTCTTTTCAAATTGGCAACAGAATCTTTATAGGATTTATTTTTTGCCAGAGTCAAGCAAAATTTTAAGATAAAACAGAAGACATATATATTTAGTCACTAATTCAGCTGGATGTCCTTCTTTGTCAAGTCCCACACAAGGAATATTAACAGGAAATCGACACGTGTTTCGTCTCTTCACGAGACACGTGCTGTCGAAAGTAATTAAAAGAAAAAATTACTACCCATTAAGTACATTATGTAAATAATCTTCATTGTTAAAAAAACAAAATTTCCGCTAACACATACCCATTTGTTCCAGAAGAAAGCCTTGCTGAACTGCATGCGGGCGCCATCTCAGTACAGCAACCAGCAATAACTGTTATTTCGTTAATTATAACGTTAATCGTTATATCCGATCATTCGCCATTATATTCAAGTGTGATTATTTTCGCAGCCCTAGCGCACATTGAGACGGCCAAAGGCCTTAATATAACAAATGATAATTTAATTCTATTGTTACCTACGTGATATAAAAATATGGATATTGTAAATAAAAACAAATTTGATTATAAAAAGATAAATTAAAAAATTATAAATAGTTATTGGGAAATAAAATTTCATTGTATACGTTAGTTGTTTTATTGGTAGATTTAATTTTGAACCTTGAACATTTATTTTATATCAGAAGGTTGTCAAGCAGGCATGCAGGCGATCCTGATGGTAAGTGGTTGCCGTCGCCTATCGCAAATAATACCAGAGGTAATTGCCAACGTGTTGCCGACCTGTTAGAACGCCAAGAAAGCATCGTAGCATTTAAAATCTTAAACAACTAGCTTCCCATCCCGCGGTTTCACCCGCAATCCTTACTTAGCAAATACCTACGTCATAACTATCTGTATGCCAAATTTCAGCCCAATCAGCAGTGGTTTGAACTGTGCGTTGATAGATCAATCAGCCGTCAGTCACGTTTTCCTTTTATATAGGTATTTAGGTTAGGTATAAGGAAGGTTTTAGGTGTCTAAATGATCTCTAAAGTTATGACAGTTAAAAGTTTTGCGAAAATATCCGGTAAAACCCTTTACTCGCACTAAGAAACGTAGTAACAGGGCATAATAGCTATTTAAGTACTCGAGTAATCTGTAGATACTCAGTTAGAATTACATTGCATATTTTAACCCTAAACTAGTTTATTGATATTTGTCTGGACATCAATTTTGTGTTGTTTTAAACTTAAAAATATTTTTTTCATAATCTGTATTAGGTAAATCAATGCCTTTTTAGCCTACTACACCATTTAAAAATCACCCGGTATAACCAGAATAACTGTTTAATAATATGAGGAAGATAAAATGCTAAATTGAATTACATACGTGTTATCACAAGTGTTCACATTTATATTCACGGTATATCACGGTGTCTGTGTCTCAGAACAAAATGCGTGTTCCGGGGAATATTCAATGAACCTCCAGGTGTTACGGTAAGCGACATCCACCTTTATTGACAGATCGAATACTCACACCTGTGAGGCTTTGTTATATTTTTTTATAAGTGTTATATTCCCATGTTCGTATGTAAGTTGTCCGCCACTTGCTGTTAGTCAATGGAGCTGTAATTTGGCATTTTTATGTAAATGTGGTGACGATGCATTATTATGGTACCATCGAGCTGATCGAATGATGGAGCCGGGATGTAGGGCTGAACCTCCCTGATGGTGAATTTAGGCCAGCTCGTAGTGTTGCCATGAGTACTTTTCATTACACATGATAATGAGGCTGACGGAGCCAAAAGACTGAATATACAAAATATACAAAAAAAAAAAAACATTTTTGGTACAAGCTTTTATTGCCCACTGTACTTCCAATGAGCCCAAACTCGATAGGATTGTGTTATGGAGTTCCTATGGCCACCTTCCAGCTCCATCATCAGATCAGCTCCACGTCATCATAATATTGAATTATCACGTAATTTGCATATTCGAGCAAAATTTCAGCTCAATCGGAAACCGAAAAGTGAAATTTAACTTGCAAAATTCAACGGTGGAAGTAATAAAAGCTTGTAAAAATTATAAGATTCTCTAATAATGCTGTGGTGGCCTGTAATTGAGATAGAACTTAGAATGTCATGGTGAATGTACATCATAATTACAATAAATTATTAGAGTATGCCCTTTTTTTTTAAACAAATAAAATACTACTGGACCGATTTAAAAAAACTTTCATCGGTAGAATGCTAAATTATCACTGAGTAACATAGGTCCTATTTTTATTTTCAAAAATGAAAGATAGACCTTTAAAAACAAGAAAAAAGGTCTCACGTCACAATTAAAATAAAAAAAACGTAGCATATATCACATAAACTTTTTTTTTACTGCGACATCAGAATTACTTTTGCAGTTGGAGCAAAAAGTTTGTACAAAACCTTGAGGGCCCTAGAGTCGCCAGCACTTTAGTTAGTCCTAGCAACACCGCGCATTGCTGACCCTGCAAAAATCTACTCACAAGAACCCCAAACTATAGACCTCTGGGAAAACTACGACCGATATTGATTTAATACGAAATGTTACACTGACCTACATACATACTGAATATTATATAAATGAAAAAGTTGCTTACCAACGGCTGATAGGACGACCCGACGGAACTCTACTACTAAGGCTGAGATCTATAGAGCGTACTTAGAATTTGCTCAGACTTTACCGTACAAAGTCGGTATTTAAAGTGAAATCTTCGAATCTCTCTAAGTGTGTGATAAGCGCATCTAATCCACGACTTACCAACAACTTGGCTACAAATTAAAACACACAAATATTTACCTTATTACGTAGGTTTATACCCTAAGTAAAGTCTGAGCATAGTCTAAGCACGCTCTATAGATCTCAGCCTAAGACTCTGCTGTCCGTCCAGTCCGTTCGTTTCAGCGTGCTGTATCTCATGAACCTTAATTTTGAAAATGGACTGGCCAGTTGGCGCAGTTGGTTAAGACACCGTCTATCGCGGTGCAGATCGTGGGTTCGATTCTCATCCAGAACAAACATTTGTGTGCATGAACGTGTCTGTTCTGTGCAAAAAAAGTAGTATTCATAACCGTGTGTGAAGAATTTCGCAGGATATTTATTTATTTAATAGGTAGACGGTTGAAATTTTTTCCGGAATATATATTTCTGTTGCCTCATTTTTTTTTTTTATTCATTTCTGCTTCATGGCAATCTGTTTTCCAACAATAAGCCACTTCTTTGGTTGATTACTCAGTTTATGTTTTCCTCAATAGCCATACTTGTATAGAAAATTCTTTTCACACGACTCTCTTGATGTCAAGTGGTGAATCTTTTATGTAGGCTCGGTATAACAACAACAAAATCATGAACTGAACGCTACGATATTATTACTTAGCACGCAGGTAGCCTCTTTTTTGTCCTGGAATTGCGAGTAAAACCGCGGGGAAAAACTAGTATAAGCTAATTTATAATAAAACATTAAGCTAAACTCGCAACATAATTGCATATGTAGCAAAAATACCTGTCGTAAGTTCTCAAGGCACATGTTGTATATACATAATAAATTTGGAGATATTTCGTGACATTACCCACGCACACACAAAAGCTCGCTTACAAAAGCTTACGAGTGAAGTTTACTTTACTGAATGCCTTTCACTTGCACGCGTTGTTGGCGAGATACGGCGGCGAGATTTAACCGCCAGCTCTGCAGTATTTATTGATGTAACTGTTGTATGGAAGAAATTAGTTCTATGAGTATTCCGCGAGAGGCGCTGTGCTAGTTCCTATAGATAAATATCATACTTGCAAACGCGATAGTAAACGTTACAACATTAATTCACTCGGAGTACTATTTTTTTTTAAATCCTAAAGTTTGTAGCCTCTTATGGCTGCATCAACCTTACTGGCCCAATCGGCGAGGGCTCTCAGCCAGGCAACATTTAGGTAACCATGCCTTAGGGCACCCCTGAATGGGGTACGAACCCCGGCTTAGAAAGAAAGAAAGAAAGAAAAACAGTTTATTCAGGACTGCACACAACATTTCATTAATTAAGACAATAGGTACGAACAAGAAAAACGTATACAACAAAACAATAATGTAATGTTGCGTGATGCCCGGAATAGGTCCCGACTCAGCATTGTGCTAAGATTAATTTGGTTAATTAACCCTCGCGCTGATTTTCAGTCGGGGCCTAAAACACCATGACATCACGAACACACAGTGACACTATGAAGTATAAACAATAAATGTATACATGAATATCTAACATATCTAAAATAGAAACAGAAAAATAAAATAAAAAATAAAATATAACACATACTTACGCAAAAAGTAAAATAAAACATGAGATCAACCAAAATCAAAGAATAGGTATATATTTAAAATCAGTTTAAAGGGCTGGGTTACCAGCTGAGAAAACACCGGCCCGCCGGCCATACATTCGGTACTACTACAGCACGCCACGTCACCACAACACTAAAACATGCTCCGTCCGGTCTCCCGCGTCTCCCTGTGACAATCATTGGCTTAGGGCGATACCGGGGGAGGGAAGGGCTTTATTTATTTATTTATTATGGAAAAAATAACAAGAATAGATTACAGATAATAATAAGACTAATATAACAATAGCAAGTTTTAAATATATCATAGAAATTTACGCTTAGTACGAGTTACGAATAATTGGGGGCGGTCGGATTACTGGTGACTGCTCGTGCCATTAGAACGGGACGAGTCAATTGCATAATATTGTTGCTTCGTAATTCGGCCATCGTGGAGATCCTTGGGTGAGGGCTTTTTCCAGCAGTGGACGTCTTTCGGCTGACATGATGATGATGTTGATGTTTGCAAATAAATGATTTCATTTGAAGGAAATAGATCAATCTTTGAGACAGTTAAAACTACCAATTTCTTTTTAAGGTGGAGGCGTCGGTTTAAGCGCGAAATTCAAATTTTATCACGTTTTTTGCAAATTGCAGCTCAGTTATAGGTCGTAAGTTATCAACATGTTATTTGCGAGAAGAATGGTAGTCTATTTACTGATTAATAACAAAATAAATCAGCAACACATTCCTCCAAGGACAGGATACTGACATATACGACTATTTTATGAAAATGGTACTCCAACCGAAGGTAAACCTTAATGTATCAATAATAAACCCTAATTAACCTTGAGTAAAAAACAAATTTATATTTAAAGCACAGCCTGCCCGCGCGTTTTTTAATCTCGTATGTTTCCATAGTTTGGAACGTTTGGCGTGCCTCACGCGAATTCTTAGGTCTATTGAAGTGGCATAATGTCGTAGTCAGATCGCTGTTACGTATAGATATACCTACCTAACCTACTAATATTCAGCAGTATAGATACTTAGGTAGGTACAGCATCCTTTTATACATAGATTTTAGGAAATGAAAAGTGTGACTTTTATTAGTTGTGATAATTTTCCTCGTAGCTTCAGTTACAGTTATATTAAAATTATTCAGTTTTTTTATTACAGTTTCAGCTGTAAGTGCTGGGGACATGAAGGTCATATAAAATGGTTTCTTTAGCCCTTTATATCTCGTAAAAATTAAATTGTATCACCAAGTTAATAACAAGATAAAAATAAATTTAAAACTACTTTAATAAAATAAACTAACTGAAATAAACGAA